>OW386566.1:17415000-18015000 GCA_936435175.1 Glyphotaelius pellucidus | reverse complement strand
ATACAGATGTGTATATGTGGCCCAGGTCTCATATACTGCATCTGTTTGGGAGCACCGTTTGGATAACTCGCTCATACTCTCGGCTCTCAAAAGGGGACAACGTACGCCTCTGCTGGCACTAACCGGGGCGTATAGAACCGTTGCTTCGGACGCTTTGCCAGTTTTGGCCGGTATATTACCAATCGATCTGGAAATTAGGGAGGTGATAACTAAGCAGAGGCTGACCAAGGGAACCCCGGCAACTCATCTTGGGGTGGTTTGATGGGAAGAAGGACCTTCTCCTTCTTCCCATCAGTTAAAGCCAGAATGGAAGGGGCTTTTATTAAACCTGATCACTACTTGACCCAACTTTTGTCAGGTCATGGGGAGTTCAGGGGGAGACTTCACACCCTCTCCCTGTCCCCTCATCCCAACTGTGCGTGTGGTAGCACCAACCAGTCGGCCGAGCACATTCTGTGGCACTGTGAGATTATGATGGATGCTAGAGAGGAAATGCTGGACGGTTTGGATGTACCAACTAGACTAGTGTGGAACTCTGATCTAGTTTCGAATAAGGTGAATTTTGAGTGTGAGAAAATTTGCAAGGATCTGGGTTGAAAGATGGCCTGCTCTCAGAGTCGCTGATTAGTATACAATAGGTCACCAGGTGTACCTGTTCCTGATGTTCCACGGACAACGAATTTTATTCTTCTTTTACTCTTCTGCCTCGGGTGTAAATACTTTTATATTTATTTTCTTTTTCTTCATGTTATGCCATTTCGTTACTTTCTAGCTCCACTGCTATTTTCTTTTTTTTCTTGTATATATTTTTATTGCAGCTCTTTTGTTATTCTCATTTTTTTTTTTTTTCTGTATAAGATTCTTGAGTGTTTTACTATACTTTTATACTATTTTTCTTTTTGTTGTGTTATTTTGCAGCTACAATGTCTGCAGCACTGCTTTTCTTTGAACATTTTTCTTCTAGTAATTAATTTGGGTATTTTATATGTATATATAATTCTGTATATACTAATTGTACTTCTCTTTTATTTTTCCTTTTATAGCTACTGGCTGAACGGAACTCCGTTGCTTGTCTTGTCATGTCCTTTTCCCCAGTAAAGGGGTTGGACTCTTGACCTTGTCCCTGCTATACTAGTTGGGTTGGCTGTTGGACCTGGTGGGGTCCACACGGAGACCGCGCCACCCCCCGTGACATGAAGGGGTTGGGTAAAGGCGGACCGGCTTCTAGAGGCTGTCCATCCTGCCTCCGACTTCCCGACGCTTTCCTCCCTAGGGTCTTCAATTTGTTGTCCGCTTACGTCTTCTAGGCACCACCGGTTAGCTGGCTTACGGTTGACTCCTTTGGATGCCGTGACGCTGGACACACGACCACTTACATTCTCACGGGGACTGCCAGTCGCTGGTTGGATAGCTTCACCAGGTCCATGTTTACTATGTATATACTCTTGCTTTCTCTTGTTTTTTTTTTTTTTTCTTTATTTTTTTAACACAGATGCCTGCAGCTCTGATGTGTGTGGTCAACTTCTATCAGCATACCTCCTGATTTACTCATGACGGTTGCTGATACATCACTTTTTTTTTTCTTTTTTTTGTGGTTTTCTTTTTTTCGGTATATTTTATGTATCACTAACACTGGTAGTCTTAGAAATGACTATTACAGTACAGTCTGTAGGCGATCCTACATTTCCGCCACCTAACAAAGTATGTAGGGACATTTAAGGTCTAGATTTGTTTATTAAATAGTAGAGCCATTTATCAAAAAAAATTAGATTCTTGCGAGAGCTTCGAAGGGGCGACCATAAGTCGCCTATACCGAAGCGGGACAGTGGAGGGTTACTTAAACCCTTGACAGTCCTAATCTACCCGGAAAACCCAGAGGGGAAGACATCCGAAGAAACCCAGAAGAATCTGGAGTAATAAACCCGCGCTCAGATGGTTTTCAAGTAGTTAGGCTGCGAAAAATCAAGGGAGCAGGCATGGCCATCCAGGCCAAAAATAAAAGCGACCTCGATAATATCAAGAAGACAGAATCAAAACTGGCAGCCAGTGGCTTTAAAATCGTGAGCCCTCTGGGGAGACTGCCTAAAATTGTGATCTACAACGTTCCCAGATGCGAACCCGCAAAAGATCAGGAACTATTCAAGGAAGTCTTTGAGAATAACCTGGCCGGACAGACAACCCTCTCGCTGGAGGACCACCTCCGCACGATGAGAAGGGTTTCTCTTTTCGGGAAGAGAGATCAGCCTACCATGAACATGGTGGTCACCTGCCACCCTAACGCCAGGCGAGTACTTATTGACAGCGGGATGTGCTTTCTTGGCTGGAATGCCTGCCGCACTCGGGATTACACAGGTGCGACAAGGTGTTATAAGTGTCACCAATATGGTCATATCACTAAATCTTGCTCACAGGAGAGGATTACTTGTCGCCACTGTGCCGCTGTGGGACACGACTTTGAGGAGTGCCCCAAGAAAGCACAACCCGCTGTCTGTGCTACCTGCACAAGATTTAGGAAACCGGCTGACCATCCGACTGGAGACAGGTCCTGTCCAGCCCAGAGAGCCGCCATTGACGCACAAGTCAAAATGACTGATTATGGCTCAAACTAATTTTTTATCCTTAGGTCAGATCAACCTGCAGCGTTCCCGGATGGCCACGTTGGAGGTGCTGCGGGTCATGTCTGACCGCAAGATCGACATAATGCTCATCCAGGAACAGTACACCTGGCAAGGTAGGACACCCATTAGTTTTCCGGGGGCGGTACTCGAAGTTGGCAGATCTCCGGGGGCGGGTGTCCTAGTCAACTCCTCGTTGATCAGCCCCCTCCTTCTGGACGGTTTTTCCGACGAGTATCAAACCTGTGTATGTATTAGATTTGGCGATACTGAGATCTTTTTGATCTCAGTATATTTTAAGTATGGGAACCCGGTAGGACCCCACATCCTGAGTTTGACGCGCGCACTCAACGCGCTTAAAGGTCGTAACAGTGTTATCGGAGGTGACTTTAATGCGCGCTCACCACTATGGTTTGACACTAATGACTGTTGGACGGAACGATCAGACGCCGTGGAGGACCTGATTGCTGCGCAAGGTCTTAGTATTATAAATGAACAGAGTTCTCTTTTTACCTTTTCAAACATACATGGTGAGAGCAACATTGACTTAACTCTCTGCTCTGGGTCAGTTGCAACCAGGATTTCAAGGTGGACAGTCGATGAGTGCGAAATAAATTCGGATCATAGACTTATCACTTATACGGTTGGTGTACACAAAACTGAGACTCCAGGATCCTCCTGGAATTTCAACACTACTAGGGCGAATTGGGATAACTTTGGGATAGCGCCACGAGATACATTAAGGGATTTTCAACATGTAGCTGCTACTGATCCGAATAATTTGGGGAATTTTTTTAACAAGGCGGTTGTATCTGCTGCCAACTCGTCTCTGGGAAGATCAAACCCAAAAACGAGTATTCGGACGCCGTGGTGGTCACCTGAGCTGACTTCGTTGAAGGGGGCCTACAAGAAAGCTTACAGGGCGCTGGGGTCGGCTAGGAGCGGCGGTCGTACGGAGGAGGAGGCGGCCGCTCTCCGGGGTGACCTCAGAACTGCCAGGTCGGCTTTTAAGCGGGCTGTTCTTCACGCGAAACGAGCTGCTTGGCATAATTGGGTCCAAGATGTGGGTAACGCCAACCCGTGGAATATCCACTGCGCAATTGAGAAATCCGGTAAAGGATCTGACCGGTTTTTGTCTACTGTAATTGGGAATTTTGATGGGAGGAACGCTGAGACGGTGGACGTGGCCTCTACCCTCGAGACACTTCTGGGCGAGTTAGTTCCTGTAGACTCAGTAATTGGGGAAAGTGACCACCATAAACAGATTAGAAATCTGGCACGGCTACCACCTAGGGACCTCGCCCAAGAGGACAATACGTTTAGAGTCACTAAGGCAGAAATTGAAGGCATAATCAAGAGCTTGGGTCCTAAGAAGGCACCAGGGCATGACAGGCTCAACGGCGTGATTGCGAAGCAAGTCTGGGTCCACGCCAAGGAGGAGCTCCACCAGGTGATGGACACTTGTATGAGAAGAGGGATTTTTCCCTCAGAATGGAAGCGCGGCGTGCTCCGGATTATTCCCAAGGGGAACGATAAACCATTAAGCGATGTCAAGGCCTATAGGCCGATCACCCTACTTCCTGTACTAGGAAAAATTCTGGAGAAGCTTATTAGGGAACGTCTCCGGAAATCACTCTCCCCGGCCTGTGAGATGCAGTTTGGTTTCGTCCCCGGGAAATCCACGGTGCACGCCCTGTCGTATGTGCTTGACTGGGTGAAGGTTTGTCCCAAGAGGTACGTTGTGGCAATTTTCCTCGACATAACTGGTGCCTTCGATCATGCGTGGTGGCTAATGATACTCACGAAGGTGAAAAACAGGCAGTGTCCCAAACTCTTGTTCCAGATCATCGAGGACTACCTATCGGATAGATCTATCATGATCTCCTTCGGTGACTACTGTATCCAGCGGGAAGTAGATATGGGATGCCCGCAGGGCTCTATTCTCGGACCCGACCTGTGGAACATCGCCTTCGACGACTCCTCCAGGCTACCCTTGCCTGAAGGATGTATCTCTGTCGACTACGCTGATGATAAAGTGTATCTGGTCTCTGGGGACAGCAGAAAGGAAGTGGAAGAGAAAGGCAGTGAAGGTTTGCAGATGTTCTTGGATTTCGGTAAGAGGAACAAGATGACCTTCGCTCCCCACAAGACCAAGGGTCTCCAGATGAAGGGTTATCTCAGTAGAAGTAGAAACCCGACCATCAAAATGGGAGATTCTAACATCCGCTTTTTTGATAGTGTTAAATACTTAGGCGTTACTCTGGATCGATCGTCCTCTTTCCTGGCTCACGTCAAGGATGTATCCAGCAAGGCTCAGGCTCTCTTTTTGAAGCTGAGGAGACTCTCCACAGCTGAGTGGGGACTGCGTAATCCGGCGCTGCGAGTCTTATACAGATGTGTATATGTGGCCCAGGTCTCATATGCCGCATCTGTTTGGGAGCACCGTTTGGATAACTCGCTCATACTCTCGGCTCTCAAAAGGGGACAACGTACGCCTCTGCTGGCACTATCCGGTGCATATAGAACCGTTGCTTCGGACGCTTTGCCAGTTTTGGCCGGTATACTACCAATCAATCTGGAAATTAGGGAGGTGATAACTAAACAGAGGCTGACCAAGGGAACCCCGGCAACTCATCTTGGGGTAGTTTTAACTCCGGGTGGTCCGGGGACTCTCCCTGGTCTGCTACGTTCAATGATGGAGCTGTCGCTCCAAGAGTGGCAGCTCCGTTGGGATAGATCGAATTTGGGAAGATGGACCTTCTCCTTCTTCCCATCAGTTAAAGTCAGAATGGAAGGGGCCTTTATTAAACCAGACCACTATCTGACTCAACTTTTGTCAGGTCATGGGGAGTTCAGGGGGAGACTTCACACCCTCTCCCTGTCCCCTCATCCCAACTGTGCGTGTGGTAGCACCAACCAGTCGGCCGAGCACATTCTGTGGCACTGTGAGATTATGATGGATGCTAGAGAGGAAATGCTGGACGGTTTGGATGTACCAATTAGACCAGTGTGGAACACTGATCTAGTCTCGAATAAGGTGAATTTTGAGTGTCTGAGTAAATTTGCAAGGATCTGGGTTGAAAGATGGCCTGCTCTCAGAGTCGCTGATTAGTTTGCAATAGGTCACCAGGTGTACCTGTTCCCGATGCTCCGCGGACAATGATTATTATTCTTCTCTCACTTTTTCTTGCCTCTGGTGTATATACCTTTAAACTTATTTACTTTTTCTTTTCCTTATGCCACCTTGCCACTTTACAGCTATACTGCTATTTCTTTTATTTCTCCTTGTATATTTTTCCACAGCTCTTACGCTATTTTGTTTTAAATTTTGATTGCCTTACTTTTACTTTTATTTTCTGTTATTTGTTTTTTTTTCTGCAGCTACAATGTTTGCAGCACAGCAGTATTCTCAACATTTTTCTTTTTTATCTTATTATTTGTACTTATGTGTGTATATATTGATATTCATATTTATACATATGTATGTGTGTATATATGTATATAATAATCGTTCATTTCTTTTATTTTGTTTTTACATAGCTTCTGGAGGTTGAACGGAACTCCGTTGTTTGTTTTGTTATGTCCTTTTCCCCAGTAAAGGGGTTGGACTTTGGACCGTGTCCCTGCTCTACTTGTTGGGTGGGCTGTTGGACTTGGTGGGCTCCACACGGAGACCGCGCCACCCCCCGTGACATGAAAGGGTCGGGGAAAGGCTGACTGGCTTCTAGAGGCTGTCCATCCTGCCTCCGGCTACCCGACGCTTTCTTCCCTAGGGTCTTCAATATGGTTGTCCGTTCACGTCTTCTAGGCACCACCGGTTAGCTGGCTAACGGATGACTCCTCTGGATGTCGCGATGTTGGACACACGACCATTTTCATTCTCACGGGGACTGCCGGTCGCCGGTTGGTCACTTTCACCATGTCCATGTTTACTTTGTATATACACTTGCTTTCTTTTTCTTTTTTTTCTTTATTTTTTCTTTTCTCTTTTTGAAACACAGATGCCTGCAGCTCTGGAGTGTGTGGTCTACTTTCATCAGCAATCCTCTTGACTTACTCATGACAGTTGCTGAAACATCACCTTCTTTTTTTTGGTTCTCCTTTTTTTGTATATTTTTTTTATGTAACACTAACACCGGTAGTATTAGGAAAATGACCATTACAGTACAGTCTGTAGGCGATCCTACATTTCCGCCACCTAACAAAGTATGGTAAGTAAGTTTCGGCGGTTACAACTGCTACCAAAACAAAAATAGCAGAAAATCAAGAGTCAAACCAAAACAAAAATCCAAAAACCAAAAATCTAGACAGTTCTTCTTCTATAAGGGCGATTCGAGAATCCAAGTTTGCCATGGATTTTTCTTGGCTGCATTGGATATTACTACAATACTAAAACCTTTGTTAGAAATATAATTTTTACCTTTTGCTTCGCAGAACTATTCGATTTTACAATAAATTGTAAAATCGAATAGTTCTGCGAAGCAAAAGGGGAAAACACTCTCCTGGTGTTAAAATACCAGAAGAATCTAAAACAATCATTAAGGATCACATTAAGTCTTTACCCACAGTACCGTCACACTAATGTAGGTCGAAGACTTCTTTTAAATATTTAGCAACCGATTTAACATTATACGTAATGTATACTATGTATGTTGACTTGTGTAAGGATAAAAATGATGTACCTGAAAAAATGTGGTTGTATCAAAACGTATTTAACACCTGTAACCTAAAGTTCCATCAACCACGCAAAAATATGTGGTTGTATCAAAACGTATTTAACACCTGTAACCTAAAGTTCCATCAACCACGCAAAAATATGTGCGACTCGTGTGTTTGGTTCTGAAACAGTTTTAAAAAAAAAACTTAATCCATATTCCCCTAGTCCTTCCATTATGTAATTCATTCTCTTCTTCCTTTCCTCAAAGTCTCCACCAGGAAAAGAAGAGGATGTGCTTACCTACATGTTGAACAATATTGCCACCCAAGTGTGCATTACCCACTTGTAATAGTTGCATTTTGAGAGTGACATGGCTCACAACTAGCTCTCGGCAAAATATCGCAAATAATCGCAGTTTCGTTTCTTTTTATAAAATAATAGTGTCGTGCTTAAAACCTATGTTGTGCAATATAGTGTGATACCAGAAACGACCCTGAGCAGCCTTCAGAAGCCGTCAAAAGGTAGGAGACTTCCTATCAAACCGATTCTCCTTCGATCTTGCTTCAAAACACGATATATGGTCTATACGTCTACAAAAAGGATTTACAGTCCACACTCTCGTGTCATGGCATTCGGCTGCGACATTTTTTGGTCCTTCGAGCCGGATAAATGTTGTTTGTTAGACATTGTGTTTTGAAGTACAGATCATTCCATTCGTTGACCTTTTTCCGGTTTTTTATAGAACTGTTTCAGAATTACACATTCAATCGTGAATATAGATTAAATTTAAATTGGTGTTATTTTGGGTCCTTGGGCGGCTTAACATTTTTGAAATCGTAGATAGTGGGGTACTTTACGTATCGCCGCTACGTGCCGCTACGTGTCGGTGTACCTACACGCATTGTCGTGTCGCGTCGGTAAAGCAAATCGTGGATTGTTGTCGCATTTGACAGCTGTTATCACAGCAAACATTTTGTTTACAAGTTGCGTTGACATTTTAGTTAGTGTTATTATTCTGTTTGGTTTAAAAAATATTCATAATGGCGGCAATTAATATTAAATACAAATTGGCGCTATTAGATATGGAAAGTGTTCGTTCGTCGGCTATCAAAGCCGTAACATCATCAAATTCTATTGACAAAAATATTTTCAAAGCTCGTTTTGCCGATATATCTAACATTAGAGAAAATTTCGTCGCTTCACATATTTCAATTGAATCAAATAAGAAGGATGAAGCGGAAATTCAAGTATTACAGGAAAAATATACTGAAATCCAAAACATGTATTACGAGATTCAATCGTATTATTCTCAATTATTTCCGGAAGTTTCGAAAAATGAATCGGATCATTTAATGGCCAATAATAATGTTTCGTTGCCTAAATTAAAATTGATTATTTTTTCTGGAATATCAACAGATTGGACAAATTACATAAATACCTTTAATTCGTTGATCGATTCTAATAATGCTTTAAATTCTGTTCAAAAAATGCATTATTTAATAAATAGTCTATCAGGTGAGGCATTGACGCACGTTAAACATTTACCGATTTCTGAAGAAAATTATTTTGTAGCATATAATATTTTAAAGGAAAGATATGAAAACATACGCTTGATCGCTGATAGACATGTTGAATTAATTCTATCGATTCAACCTGTAAAAGCTCAGGATAATCTTCGGCAATTTATTTCTATTTTGAAAGAAAATATTGCTGCGTTAGAAGCTTTAAATTTCCCAGTTCGACAATGGAGCTTTCTTTTGTTACATACTGTATTGCGTAAATTAACAAAAGAATTACGTATTGATTTTGAAATTCAACACAGTTCGGAGAATATCCCAACGTTTGATCACTTATTGAAGTACTTAGATGGACAGTGCTTAGCAAAAGAAATGGCACTTGGAGTTTTTCCTGAAAACCAGTTACAGGCTCATAAAGGTCAATCTAAATCGTATAATGCGAAACATCGATCAAGCAATAATATTAATGCGTTTGTATCAAACATTGAAATCAAGTGTATTCTTTGTAAATCGCCACACTCACTGCACAAGTGTGAAAAATTCTTACGCCTTACTCCAAAGGATAGGTACTTGTGTGCAAAGGAAAATAATTTATGTCTCAATTGTTTAGTGCAAGGAAAACACAACGCAAAAAATTGTCAGTCGCGTTTCACCTGCAGAGAATGTAAATCAAGACATCATACATTATTGCATTTTCCAAAAAAAATCGTGGAAAATTCAGACCAGCAAGAAAATTCGTCGGAGCCTTTGGCGTTGACAACATTCTACAATAAAACCAACAAAACGGTTCTGTTGTCTACAGCTTATGTGGAAGTTTTAGATAAAAATGGAGTGTTCCAGAAGATGCGTGTTATTCTAGATAGCGCCAGTCAGGGAAACTTCATATCGGAAAATTGTGTCAAAAAATTGGGTTTTACTCGTTTTAAGAAAAAACCACTTACCGTGATAGGTATTGGAAATACTCCTACAATTAATTCTAACGGATTAATAAAAACACAATTTCGTCCTGTCGATTCGAAGGAATCTGGTATTTTGACAGATTTCGTTGTTTTAAATAACATTTGTTCGAATATGCCATCAAATCGTATCGTCGATCATCATTGGGAACACATCGTAGGTCTCAAATTGGGAGATCCAACATTTTACATACCATCAGCCATTGACATACTGCTTGGAAGTGATATTTTTGCGTCATTATTATGCTCAGGAAAAGTGATGGGCAAAGAAAATGAGCCCATAGCCATAGAAACTAAATTGGGTTGGATTTTGATGGGAAATGTTGGACCATCAAATCATTGTATAAATTCATTCTTCACGTCAATGGAGGAAAATATTGATGAAAAGCTTAAATGTTTTTGGGAAATTGAAAATGTTCCACTTTTGAAGAAAATTCAATCGCCTGATGAAATTCGTTGTGAAAAATTATACACTGAAAGTACCTACCGTAACCAAGACGGGAGATACGTCGTATCGTTGCCATTTAAGCAAAGCCCGGAAAAATTGGGAAAGTCATATGACATAGCGTTGTCACGCTTCAAGCATTTAGAAAGGAGACTGAATAGAGATTCTGATCTCAAATCCCAATATATTTCGTTCATGAGAGAATACTCAATATTAGGGCACATGATGGAAGTGCCACCTCAATCGCCAATTATTGGTAATTATTTCATACCCCATCATGGAATAATCAAAGAAACCAGTTCTACAACTCGTTTAAGGGTCGTTTTTGATGCCAGTACCAAATCGTCTTCGGGTACGTCATTGAACGACATACTTTTGGTCGGTCCCAAATTACAAAGAGACATTGTCGAATTAATGTGTAATTTTAGAATACACAAAGTTGTTTTAACAGCTGACATCCGTCAAATGTATAGGCAAATACTTGTGGATGAGAAATCTCGCCGTTATCAACATATTTTGTGGAGGGAATCATCGGATCATCCTGTAAAGGAATTTGAATTACAAACAGTAACATATGGCACGTCATGCGCACCATACTTATCGATTCGCACACTTCATGAATTAGCAAAGGATGAAAAATTGAATTTTCCAACGGCTGCTAGGACATTGATTGAAGATACTTACGTAGATGATATTATCAGTGGTGCGCAAACTTTGGAAAGCGCTCGACATTGTATAGTGGAATTAATTGCATTACTTCAAAAAGGTTGTTTTGAATTGAGAAAATGGTCTAGTAACCATCCTGAAATACTGGAAGACATTCCTGTCAGCTATCGGGAAGTACCCTTAAGTTTTGAGTCGGATACTGACAAGAAAAACCTTAATATTTTAGGTATTCAATGGATACCGTCGCTTGATCAATTTACATATAAAATTCATAATGTTTTTAGTGACCACTGTACCAAACGTATAATTTTATCGACAATTGCGCGTCTATATGATCCATTAGGTTTTATTAATCCTGTCGTTTTTATTGCTAAATGCTACATGCAAGACTTATGGAAAATTCAAATTGGATGGGACGAAGAAATCCCTTCGGACATGAATTTGAAATGGAAGAAATATATAAAAGAGCTTCCATCACTTGCCAATTTGAAAATTGATCGATATGTCGCAACTTCTCCGACCAGTCGATGCATACTTGTTGGGTTTGCGGACGCCTCGGAAAGAGGATATTGTGGAATTGTTTATTTGGTTGTGATTAATAACACAGAAATATCCAGCCATATTTTATTAGCAAAATCCCGTGTTGCCCCCGTAAAGATAACATCGATCCCGCGACTGGAATTGTTGGGAGCAGTTTTATTGGCAAATTTGTTGACTTATTGTCAAGAAATATATAAAGATAGACTTCAAATTGAAAAGACTGTCGCGTTCACCGATTCAACTATTGTATTGGCATGGTTGAAGACACCTTCTTTTCTATTGCAAACTTTTATCGCAAATCGTGTTGAAACAATAATACAAAATATACCTTATGAACATTGGTATCACATTTCATCGCAAGAAAATCCTGCTGACTTGGGTTCGCGAGGAGTTTTTCCCAGTGAAATCGCTGGCGCTTCGTTATGGTGGAAGGGACCTAACTTTATATCAACACCTTTGGAGGAATGGTTATTTGTTAGGCCTCCAAATATCTCCGTGGACCAGTTACCAGAGTATAAGTCGAAAAATTTAATTTCTCTATCGACGAATGTGTCAACGTCTGACGAAGAGTTTTTATTGAAATTTTCATCATTATCGAAATTACTGCGTGTTATATGTTGGTGCCGTCGATTTATCAATAGATTACGTTCGGAATCGATTATCAATTTCAATGGTTTATCCCCACTTTCGTTAAAAGAAAATAATTTAGCCTTGCAATGTTGCATTAAGCTTGTTCAAGCAATTTATTTTCAACAAGATATGAACAATATCTCTTCCCATCGTATGTGCTCAATGCAGCTTCAAAAACTCGCTCCATTTATTGACGCAAATGGTGTTTTGAGAGTCGGTGGTCGAATTCGCCTTGCACAGATTTCAGAAAATGCTCGACATCCTATTATTTTACCGAAGCAATGTCATTTGACAACTTTAATAATTATTTCTTCAAAATAGGCATATTTACTTTGGGGTGTCATCATTAATTTAATGAAAACCAAATACCTTTGTATAACACCACTATTTTATTAACTATATCAACATGTTTCGAAAACTATGTTTTCTTCGTCAGGATAATAAGTCAATAATAAATAACAAAAGACAAACAAGTATAGACTAATTAGAACATAGACAAAATATTAGAAAGGAGAGGTGATTAATTACCTAAAATATATCATAAAAAACAATTATATAAAATAAAATATAAAAATTATTTTAGAATGGGTAAAAAATTACATTTACATAATAAAAAATCTTTTAAAAGGAAAACAAGAAGTCTAAATAACAAAATAAATTATTATAAATATAAGTATTAATACGAAAATAAATTTAAAAGATGGCTATTTTTAAAAAACGTTTGGTTATTTATAATATTTAATTTACTATTAACACTTTTTCTAATATCTAAAATTTCTAAATTATCTAATTGTATACCCGTTGTGTTAGTGTGTAAAATTTTTAAACCTTTATTAATATCAAAAGAATGACCTGTTTCCAAAATGTGGTTTGCAAATTCTGAATAATTATTATTATTTAAACATCTTAGATGTTCCTTAACTCTAATGTTAAAATTTCTAGAAGTCTTCCCAATATAAAAAAAAAGTTACAATCATTACAAATTAATTTATAAACCCCAGATTTGTTCAAAAACACACCTTTGTCCTTGTTATTTAATATATAATTTTTTACTTTGTTATTGGCGTAAAAAGCTGGTTGGATATTATCTGGCATGTTTTTAATTATCAAATTTGAAGTGTTATTATTTAAAAATACAATTTTTCTCCAATTATTATTCTTGTCAACTACGTGTGGATAAACAAAAGATCTAAAAAACTTTTTCTTATATTTTTTGTTTAACATATTATCTATTAATTGTGTAGAATAACCGTTATTTATTGCAATTTGTTTAATTGTATTTAATTCTGTTTTAAAATTTCTTAAAGATAGGGGAACATTAATTAGTCTACTTAGTAAGGTATGAAACGCTGCTAATTTTTGTGAAAATGGATGATTAGAAGTTTCATGTATAATGATATCTGTATATGTGTCTTTACGAAAAATGTTAAATTCAAATTTATTTTTGACAATAGAAATACTTAAATCCAAAAAATTTAAACTGCAATTTTTTCCAATTTCTAGGGTAAATTTAATTTTTTTGTGGAGTTTATTAATGAAATTAAAGAAAATATTTAATTGCCTATTAGTTCCAGTCCATATACAAAAAACATATATTTTAGGTAATTAATCACCTCTC
Source organism: Glyphotaelius pellucidus (assembly GCA_936435175.1). Taxonomy (NCBI): domain Eukaryota; kingdom Metazoa; phylum Arthropoda; class Insecta; order Trichoptera; family Limnephilidae; genus Glyphotaelius; species Glyphotaelius pellucidus. Next base: position 18,001,356 of record OW386566.1, on the reverse strand, counting down.
CTTTCTAATATTTTGTCTATGTTCTAATTAGTCTATATTTGTTTGTCTTTTGTTATTTATTATTGACTTATTATCCTGACGAAGAAAACATAGTTTTCGAAACATGTTGATATAGTTAATAAAATAGTGGTGTTATACAAAGGTATTTGTTTTTCATTAAATTACTTTAATAATTGATTATTACCATAGCATGTACCTTCATCCAGGTCCTCGTGCACTCCAATCCATAATATCATTAAAATATTGGATAATTTCGGCTAGGAACGTAATTCGACATCGATTGAGTAAATGCATTTCTTGTTTTAAAAATCACCCGCGTGGTAGTTTCCCGTTGATGGGTAACTTACCCGCTTCCCGTTTTCGAGAAGGTCGTCCATTTTTAAATGTCGGAACAGATTACGGAGGTCCTTTTTTGGTGCGTGAAAGTAGACGTCGCGGCGCAAAAACTTATAAGGCCTATTTATGTCTTTAGGTTTGTTTATCGACCAAAGCCGTTCATCTTGAATTAGTTTCAGATCTATCTACTGAAGCGTTTGTGGCAGCATTAGATAGATTCATCTCTAGACGCGGTATATGCCAAAATATCTATAGCGATTGCGCCACCTATTTTACTGGAACTAACAGATATCATACTGGCCTTTCTAAATTCATACGTGAATCTGAAAACACTGACAAACTTGTTGATGCAACTGTCGCTCGTTCAATTACTTGGTATTTTTCTCCGCCCTCCGCACCCCATTTCAATGGAGTGTCGGAGGCTGGTATTAAGTCAACTAAATACCATTTGAAGAGGGTTGTGGGAGATCAAATCCTTACCTTCGAAGAATTAACTACTGTTCTGACTCGTATCGAAGCCATTTTAAATTCGCGACCAATTGGAGCGATGTCGTCGGATCCATCCGAATTGAACCCGTTAACTCCTGCACATTTTTTAATTGGGGCTCCTCTTGTTTCTGTTGTTGAAGAAAATTTTGTGGATGTACCAATGAATCGTTTATCGCGTTGGCAACTATTGAAACAGATGTCCCAACATTTTTGGAATCGCTGGCGGAAAGAATATCTACATACTCTTCAACAACGAAACAAGTGGGCAACGTCAACTCCTAATTTGAAAATTGACGATCTAGTCATGATAGATGATTCGCAAGCAACCCCAATGCGATGGCCTGTCGGGAGGGTGGTTGAATTATTCCCCGGCGCCGATGGAATGGTTCGTGTCGCTACTGTAAGAACCCCTCAGGGCATTTTTAAGCGGCCCGTGGTCAAATTGTATAGGCTACCCATCGATTAAATAATTTAAATTTTTTTTGTCTTGTTCAATCCCTAGGTTAATTAGTTATTTTGCTTTCGTTTTTCGTTGCTCTTTCGTATATAGTTGTTGAGAAAATATCATATTTCCTCAAGGTCGGCGGAATGTTTGGTTCTGAAACAGTTTTTAAAAAAAAAACTTAATCCATATTCCCCTAGTCCTTCCATTATGTAATCCATTCTCTTCTTCCTTTCCTCAAAGTCTCCACCAGGAAAAGAAGAGGATGTGCTTACCTACATGTTGAACAATATTGCCACCCAAGTGTGCATTACCCACTTGTAATAGTTGCATTTTGAAAGTGACATGGCTCACAACTAGCTCTCGGCAAAATATCGCAAATAATCGCAGTTTCGTTTCTTTTTATAAAATAATAGTGTCGTGCTTAAAACCTATGTTGTGCAATATAGTGTGATACCAGAAACGACCCTGAGCAGCCTTCAGAAGCCGTCAAAAGGTAGGAGACTTCCTATCAAACCGATTCTCCTTCGATCTTGCTTCAAAACACGATATATGGTCTATACGTCTACAAAAAGGATTTACAGTCCACACTCTCGTGTCGTGGCATTCGGCTGCGACAAAAATACGAAAATGCTAATACGGAAGAAAAAATATTTCTGTCGAAAGTGTATGATCGCCATATAAGTACAACGCAAAATTACTGCACAGAAATTTCAAATCCAATCTAAAACCCTTGCTTCAGAATCCACTGTTAATTTCGTCGAGTTTGATTTAGAAGCCGTTGTATATTGTCCAAAAGTCCACTGGAAGGTATTTTTTTATAAACGACGCCTGGCAGCTTATAACTGAACTATTTTTAATGTTGGAGCAATGAAATTACGTTCCCACATAATTTGGAAGCTGAAAAGGCCATAAAAAATTGGAAATTTATACTAAAGAAATGGGAAGTGGCGGTAAAAAAGTACATTGATTAAACTTATGGTGTCATCAGACGAGTAGATCTTAGTCTCTGTATATGGGGTCAGATTTGGAGTAGAACCCTACATATTTAGGGTTATGCAATGCTATAGTTGTTGGAGATATGGGCATATTGCTCAGAACTGTGCAAAAAAAGAAAAAAAGTTGTGCCCCAAATGTGACGAACAACACGAGACCTGTGACAAAGCGGCTAAGTGTGTCAACTGTGGGGGAGACCATCCAGCTAATGACATTAATTGTCCAAAGTGGAAGAATGAGAAAGAGATTAGACAAAAAATGTAACATATAAACAAGCAAAAATATTTGTAGATAAGAAAACATCTAACTTAGAAAAAAAAAAGAAAATGTATAAACAGGAAAGAAGACTAATTTTAATAATGAGAATGTGTGGAAATCAAGAGGAAAAACCAGTTATGCTGGAAAACTTAAAGGAAATAAGACTAACACAGGTGAAACTCAAATTAATCCAAAAGACAACAATGTTAACATTGCTCGAGAGATTTTAACAATATTTATGAATGGTGAAAACTGGGAAAGTCTTGTAAAACTAGCAGTTAGTAGACTTAAAGACACCATCATGGGAATTATTAAGGAAGGAGGCTCAAATGAAATTTTGAAATCAATCTTTACAATGAACAATGTATAAGAATAATCTTAATGTATTACAATGGAATGCTCGGAGTTTGCACTTTAAATAACCTGATTTAGAAATATATTTACAAAGGCAGCATACAATAGCCTACTTACAATAAAAGGTCTCCACTGGTTCACTACTATTATGGATAATTTGGGGGAAAGCCCTTACAAACAACTACTTGTACACAAACATACCACAAGATTTAGAGAAGGAAAGGGCCTAAAAACTCCTCGAATATTAAATAAATATGGAAGCTGTACTCTTGAATATTTAATACCAGTGATTTTCAATAAAATCAATAAAAACATAAAATTTGAAAAAAATGAGAGACTAAGTCCTAAAATGATAAAACTATGGTTAATGAACGAAAACTCCATGTATCTTTGAATATCTTAATATAGCTGCCTACATATCTTTTATTAGATAGGTATATTTAAATATCTTATATATTTATAGTTGTAAGTTAAATTATCTAATACTACTATGTGATCTATTCTAATGTCTCCTTAAAACTATAAATGTATTTACAAATATTTTCTTAGATATTATATTAAGAATGTTTAAATTGTTAGAACCTGCAGACAAGCTGCCATATGACAGCTTTGTGGGTCTACTCTAATTCTTGTACAAAATGTTCTCTGTAATTTTAATAAATAAAAAAAAATAAAAAAAATCAAAATTGCACTTATTTCGGAAACACGGCTTCAATATCCTTACGTTTTAAGATTTAAAGACTATACAACATATAGAAGTGATAGAGCCGATGGCTACGGAGGAGTCGCGATCTTAATCCATAAAAGTTTACAGTCAATTGAACGAACCCTAGATATCACCAAGTTTTGCGAATTAGAATTGTGCAGTGTTAATCTATTAAATGCCGGAAATCTGAAATCCCGTCAACGTGATATATTGTCCTAGCAATGTAAATATCACAATTCAAACGTGGGGGAAAATTTTTGACCAGATGGGACCAGGAGCCCGAGTAGGCGGTGATTTCAATGCCCACAATCCACTTTGGGATAGAGCTATACGAGATTGGAGGGGAGATGTAACTGCAGAAGCCTGCCAAGATTCTGAGATCTTTTTGATCTCAGTATACTTTAAGTACGGGAACCCGGTAGGACCCCACATCCTGAGTTTGACGCGCGCACTCAACGCGCTTAAAGGTCGTAACATTGTTATCGGAGGTGACTTTAACGCGCGCTCACCACTATGGTTTGACACTAATGACTGTAGGACGGAACGATCAGACGCCGTGGAAGACCTGATTGCTGCACAAGGTCTTTACATAATAAATGAACAGAGTTCTCTCTTTACATTCTCAAACATACATGGTGAGAGCAACATTGACCTAACTCTCTGCTCTGGGTCAGTTGCAACCAGGATTTCAAGGTGGACAGTCCATGAGTGCGAAATAAATTCGGATCATAGACTTATCACTTATACGGTTGGTGTCAACAAAACTGAGATTCCTAGATCCTCCTGGAATTTCAACACCACTAGGGCGAATTGGGATAACTTTGCGATAGCGCTACGAGATACATTAAGGGATTTTCATCATGTAGCTGCTACTGATCCGGATAATTTGGGGAATATTTTTAACAAGGCGGTTGTATCTGCTGCCAACTCGTCTCTGGGCAGATCAAACCCAAAAACGAGTATTCGGACGCCGTGGTGGTCACCTGAGCTAACTTCGTTGAAGGGGGCCTACAAGAGAGCCTACAGGGCGCTGGGGTCGGCTAGGAGCGGCGGTCGTACGGAGGAGGAGACGGCCGCTCTCCGGGATGACCTCAGAATTGCCAGGTCGGCTTTTAAGCGGGCTGTTCTTCACGCGAAACGAGCTGCTTGGCATAATTGGGTCCAAGAAGTGGGTAACGCCAAACCGTGGAATATCCACGGCGCAATTGAGAAATCCGGTAAAGGATCTGACCGGTATTTGTCTACTGTAATTGGGAATTTTGATGGGAGGAACGCTGAGACGGTGGACGTGGCCTCTACCCTCGAGACACTTCTGGGCGAGTTAGTTCCTGTAGACTCAGTAATTGGGGAAAGTGACCACCATAAACAGATTAGAAATCTGGCACGGCTACCACCTAGGGACCTCGCCCAAGAGGATAATACGTTTAGAGTCACTAAGGCAGAAATTGAAGGTATAATTAAGGGTTTGGGTCCTAAGAAGGCACCAGGGCATGACAGGCTCAACGGCGTGATTGCGAAGCAAGTTTGGGTCCACGCCAAGGAGGAGCTCTTCCAGGTGATGGACACTTGTATGAGAAGAGGTATTTTTCCCTCAGAATGGAAGCGCGGCGTGCTCCGGATTATACCCAAGGGGAACGATAAACCATTAAGTGATATAAAAGCCTACAGACCGATCACCCTACTCCCTGTACTAGGCAAAATTCTGGAAAAGCTAATTAGGGAACGCCTACGTAAATCACTCTCCCCGGCCAGTGAGATGCAGTTTGGTTTCGTCCCCGGGAAATCCACGGTGCACGCCCTGTCGTATGTGCTTGACTGGGTGAAGGTTTGTCCCAAGAGGTACGTTGTGGCAATTTTCCTCGACATAACTGGTGCCTTCGATCATGCGTGGTGGGCAATGATACTCACAAAGGTGAAAAACAGGCAGTGTCCCAAATTTTTGTTTCAAATCATCGAGGACTATCTATCAGATAGATCTATCATGATCTCTTTTGGTGATTACTGTATCCAGCGGGAAGCAGACATGGGATGCCCGCAGGGCTCTATTCTCGGACCTGACCTGTGGAACATCGCCTTCGACGACTCCTCCAGGCTACCCTTGCCTGAAGGATGTGTCTCTGTCGACTACGCTGATGACAAAGTGTATCTGGTCTCTGGGGACAGCAGAAAGGAAGTGGAAGAGAAAGGCAGTGAAGGCTTGCAGATGTTCTTGGATTTTGGTAAGAGGAACAACGATGCGGGCGTGCACGCCGTATCTCCCGATATTTATTATCGTGAGTACATGCATCCCAGTGAGACAATTGTGCCAAAAAAAACTCTGCTCATTTTGAGCCATATTTAAGTGTTCTACGTTAAATTTAAGTTTTTGTGTTTTTTTAATAGTGTATCCTAAGAAAAAAGTGTCTAATTTTCCGCGGACAGTGTAGTGTCGTACACCTGCGGAAGCGGAAAAATTTTCCGCATCTGCAAAATTAGTGCCTCTTTTTGACATTTAAAAATCCACCACGTGGTAAATGTTCTAGAAGTTTCGATAAAATTTACAGTCAGTGATCAAAAAACTTATCTGAACTGCTTAAAGGACTGGTGCTGTGCTAGACACTTTCGCAAAATTTTGCAAGATTTTGTATGGACACATATGGGTACCGTATCCCAATTAGAGATGGGTAAGTTCTGCATTTTGCCGGAGGACTCCGAGATATGGCTCCTTTTAAAAGAACTCGAGTTCAAGGAGTGGGTCCCGGGTCCGAGTTCTTTGGTGCGGACTGAGCACTGGGTGCTGTTGCGGCGCACCGAGCCGAGACGCACGGGTTCATTTTGGCGAAGATTAACGAAATCCATTCGCGCCGTGTCCAGCCTACAGGGCGACGGTTAATGCGAGGCCGTAACGGCTGTATAATTCCCAAGGAATGACAATTTTAGCACACGCGTAAGCAGTAATAAATCAAATAAAGTCATGAAATTTCTCAATTATTATTCTAATTTAGTGGTGATCATCCTTATCTCCTCACGGACTTGAACAGAGGATATTATTTTTAAATGTTTAGATAAGGCCGAAAATCCATTAACTTAACTAATCGTTTGCATACGTCTCACATTTCAAGAGGCGCGATAAGTATTAATAGTGTAATACAATATTATGGTATCATATTTATAGGATACAGAAACGAAAATGATTTTATCAAAAAATATTAACGTCGATCGTCTTAAAAATTTGAGAAGTTGCTATCTCTGGTACAAAACATATTAATTTGACTCAGGATTTGAATATATGTATTAGGTATAAAGCATCATTTTACATCACCTATAATATTGGCGTGTTGTTTAAATAAAATAGAATTGAATATCAACACATTTTTCTAAAATAACTTTAATGAATTGTTTTAATAAAATGGTAAGACATTATTTTTGGGGTATTATGCCGTGTTGCATTACCTTTCTTTAGCCAACGTTTCGAACGGCGTTACAGTGTCCATCATCAAAAAAGATGTGTGCCACACGTCTGTCCAAAGAAGGAGATAGTGCAACACGGCATAATACCCCAAAAATAAATTACTATTATACTTTTGGCCGTGAAAATCATATCAAATGTAAGACCATGTTACAAAAACGGAGATAGACTGTACGGAGTAATCCGCATAATAATCTGCATATTTACAAAATGCGTAATAATATCTAACCGTTGTTCCTTTGTTATAATTTATGTGTAATCTATTTTTATTTCATCAATGTTTTGTGTTACTATATATTGTTTATGTTTATTGAAATATATACTATGCTCGTAAATGCATTTATTTATTGTTTAATTTTATATCCCAATGAGGCTTACGCTAAGCGAAACCGGTTTGTCATAAGAATGAAATTCCGTGATTTTGAACAAAGTAATTGTTTTATTTCATTATATTAAAAAGTTATGATTTGTACTGAATAGTCAAGAATTTGCTTGAAGCAAGAAGTGTGTACCGTGATAGAGTTATTTGTCATTCATTTATTCTCTGCCTACTCCTGTGGAAAGCGGCGGCGGCGTGATAGATGAATAATTAGTCTGTTAGGCAATAACTCAGAAATGACCGTATGTCGTAATCGAATTATAATTAAATTCAATTTTATTTTATAAAATTACGTTCTTATTTATTCTTATCAATTTTAATTTGTAAAACTCCATTTAAACAGTTTATACATTTTCGTAGGTCGGGGTCGTAGGTGGGAGGCATTCGAATTCCCGATTCGGTTCCAAGTTCCGAGCTTGAGTTCCGGCTTCGAGTTTCGGTCCGGTCCAGTTTGAACGCAGGGTTTGAAAAGAAAAAGAACTCAAACGCGCGACCTGCAGTACCTGCACCCGACTCTCGACTAGCTCGGACCGAGACGCACTAGCCGGCGAACCCAGGCCTGGAGTGCGAGTGGCTCGGACCGCCGCGACTACCGCCGAGTTCCGGGCTTGGGTCCGATTCGGATTCCCGCCCCGGTCCGGGTCCGAGTTCCGCGTTCGGGCCCGAGTCCGCGCTCTGTTGCGGGCTCGAGCAAGTTCGAGTCCGGGACAGGGTTCTCTGAGAGTAGTCGGTTTGAAAAAGGAGTGGGAGTGGGAACCACTTCCCGCAAAGGACACGCGTTCAAGAACCCATTCCGGCTGAACCTACTCATCGCTAATCCCAATCAGGACAAATATAGTTTTCTATTATCAGTGTTTGACGAGCTGTCAAAATCTTCGGTCTTTCATACCAGAGTGTCCCCCAAGTTAAAGTTCTGGACCTCTGCTAGTGGTAACTCCTAAACGGGACGACTTTTTGACTTTCTGGTGACAGTTTTGGTAAATCATTTTCCCCATTTTTGGGAAAAATTTTGAATTTTGTGGGAATTTCCCCAAATTTCCCACAAATTACCCCTTTTTTTTTTTTAAATGGTTTCCGATGCAGATTCGAGTGGCGATTCTGATGTGGCACTCGGAAAATTGTAGCAACAAAGGAAGACCGTCAATCTTTGATTCTTCGGAAGATGGCGGCTCTAGAGAGGGAGCTAAAGCTTTGTAAGCCTCCCAAGAAGAAATCAGTCAAGAACCCAACGTTAACGGATGTGGTTGATATACCCGGGACATTTAAGTAACCCACCACTGTCCCGCCTCGGTATAGGCGACTTATGGTCGCCCCTTCGAAGCTCTCGCAAGAATCTAATTTTTTTTAATAAACGGCTCTACTATTTAATAATCAAATCTAGACCTTAAATGTCCCTACATACTTTGTTAGGTGGCGGAAATGTAGGATCGCCTACAGACTGTACTGTAATGGTCATTTTGCTAATACTACCGGTGTTAGTGTTACATAAAAAATATACAAAAAAGAAAACCAAAAAAAAAGAAAATGATGTTTCAGCAACCGTCATGAGTAAATCAAGAGGTTTGCTGATGAAAGTAGACCACACACTCCAGAGCTGCAGGCATCTGTGTTTCAAAAAGGAAAAAAAATAAAGAAAAAAAGAAAGAGAAAGCAAGTGTATATACAGAGTAAACATAGACATGGTGAAAGTAACCAACCGGCGACCGGCAGTCCCCGTGAGAATGAAAATGGTCGTGTGTCCAACGTCACGACATCCAAAGGAGTCATCCGTTAGCCAGCTAACCGGTGGTGCCTAGAAGACGTGAACGGACAACCATATAGAAGACCCTAGGGAGGAAAGCGTCGGGTAGCCGGAGGCAGGACGGACAGCCTTTAGAAGCCGGTCAGCCTTTCCCCAACCCTTTCATGTCACGGGGGGTGGCGCGGTCTCCGTGTGGAGCCCACCAAGTCCAACAGCCCACCCAACAAGTAGAGCAGGGACAAGGTCCAAAGTCCAACCCCTTTACTGGGGAAAAGGACATAACAAAATAAACAACGGAGTTCCGTTCAACCTCCAGATGCTATATAAAAAGAAAAAAAAAAAAAAAAAAAAATTAATATATATATATATATATATATATATATATATACATATAAAGTACAAATGATTAGGTAATAAAAGAAAATGTTGAAAGTACTGCTGTGCTGCAAACATTGTAGCTGCAAAATAACAAAAAATAAAAGTAAAAGTAAGGCAGTCAGTTTTTAAATATGTAAATTACATTACATGGGAAACAAAAAAAAATTTAAAAAAAATTTTAGTACTTTATATCATTTCAATTGTTATAAATACATTGGGATATCACTGTCATATATAAGTTTATAAATTTGTAATTTCTAAATACTTAGTAAATGTTTAAACATTACAGTTAAAAACTATTTTTTAAATACTATATTTTCAATTATAAAACTGTAAATGTTCTCCAAAATGACCTGGAAAGAGTCTCAACCTTGCGATTTCTCATAAGAAACCATTCACTTTTCTGAATGCAATTATTAATTTTCTCCAAATCAAACTTAGAATAATCGCAACTTTGTGACTCTTTCAAGGACATAAAGAATCTATTCCTACGCTCAGGATGCAATTTTTAATGTTCTCAGCAGTTATTTGGACAGTTAAGAATATTATGAACTAAAAATGCAATTTGCCTATCCTGAAACGGGAATCCTTCCCAGTTGGATAGACAAAGGACCATTTTGTATTGTTTCATTTTGAAATATGTATGTATATAATTAATAAAATAAAATAAAATAAAATAAATAAAATAAACTTAAGATACCAGACCCTAATACGACTACCGGGAATGATTCGGTAGTTGAACCAAGTAGTGATGACGATGATATATTGTCACACGATGATGAAGACGATCTATTCTGTGTATAACTGTAAATAAATAGCTTATGAAATGAAGTGAGCATTAAAACTGATTTAATTACATCTTATATTTTTTAATTTTTTATTTTTGTATTAAATATGTGTGATTTTTTTCACTTATTTTTATTAACGTGTCTATACGGAACTAAAAATCGAAAAAGGTTTGAAGTAATTACAAACACTGATTTGACGCCAACTTTCGGGGTCATCCACACCATTGTCATCCACACTAGCTACGTTATGGCCAACAGCCGAGCGCAACCACGTTGTGGGGGTTTTAAATATTGCAATCAGGCTCCAAGGGGGGGTATGGGTGGTGCCAACCCCCCATATGGCCCCCACCCCTTTACTCAAGCATGAACAGATCAAGAATAAGTCTCGGACCGTTACCGGGAAGGTCCTCTGACCCTCCGTCATGCTTGAATCCGTCGGAGGGAGAGGGCACATCGCCCCCGTCCCGTCCTTTGCCGAACTTGTCTTCAACTACCGATGAAACTGGAGAAGAAACAACATCAACGAGACTCTTCCGATGTCTGGAATGTCCCAAAACGTATAAGACGAAATCCGGATTGCTTTATGCTCTCAGGCTCAGCTATTTCTTGGCAAAGTAGAAAGCAGAAAACAGTATCTTTGTCTAATACAGAGGCGGAATACATCGCTTTGTCTAAAGCTTCTAGAGAGGCTGTCTATTTAAGAAATTTAATGCATGAAATTATACACTTTATGTAATTGACTTGTATTGCGATAATCAAAGTGCTTTAAAGTTAGCCTTAAGTAATTAAAGTCATAATAGGTCAAAACACATAGATATACGTTATCATTATATTTGAGATGTTGTAAAGTACAAATTTGTTAAAATTAAATATATTCCTACTGAGGAAATGCCTGCTGATGTACTGACTAAAGGTCTATGTTATGTAAAACATTATAAGTTCATGAATTTACTTGGCATTGTATCTAATTAATAAACAGTATGTTTAGTTTATTTTGATGTGGGGGTGTTAATATTCGTACCAAAATGAATAACGGACTACTAACGCCATCTATTTACAAGAATGTAAAACCTTTATTATTAATAAAGTCAGTCTGTTGCGAACAGTAAAAACGTGTTTCAATAACAGTATTGGCCAAACCGAAACTATGGCTCATGCAATACAGAACTGCCCTCGGACCCACGGGGGAAGAATCAAACGTCATAACGTGCAGTCCTTTCTGGAGCTCTCCAAGAAAGAGGATGGAAAGTTGCACGAGAAACTAGATTCAAAACCAGAGATATAAATCTACAACCCGACATCACCGCATCTAGGGCAAACGATGTCATCATAATAGAAGCTCAGGTGGTGTCCGCTACTCTAGGTTTGTCTCGATCAAATAAGAACAAAATCGACAAATATAACAGCGAAGACCTCAAGAGACTCGTGGCCATCAAACATGGCGTAAATGACCCGGACAGAGTCAGTGTCTTCGCTGCAACTATCTCTTGGAGAGCGTTCCGTGGGCTGCACATGGCCGTCCTTGACGTCGCCAAAGCCTTTGACTCAGTGTCACACGATGCATTATTGGCCGCACTCATCCAAATTGGTTGTCCGAAGTCCTTCGTGGACTATATCAAGGCGCTTTACAAGGGTGCGACCACTACACTTGAGGTCGGAGGCGCACGGTCTGGGCGTCTTCCCGTCCGACGCGGTGTCAGGCAGGGGGACCCGCTGTCACCTTTACTCTTCAATTTAGTTATCAACATCGCCCTGCGGAACATCCCTTCCTACATAGGTTTCCGTATGGGAGGACAATGCACTTGCTTTCGCGGACGATGTCGTTCTGATGGCGACGACTGAGGCAGGCCTTCAAGAAGCCCTTCAGGCTTTCGAGAGTGCCCTAGCAATACGTGGTCTGCTACTTAATCCAAATAAAAGTTTAACAGTGTCCCTGGTGGCTTCAGGTAGGCAGAAGCGGGTCAAGTCGGTAGCGGGCAAGTTCACCGTAGGTGGACACTTGCTGCCCTCTACATCCGTCACGTCTAACTGGAAATACTTGGGTCTGCTATTCGGACTCGGTGGAGTCACCGGCACAGACAAAGTTCTGACGGTCCTCGAGGAGCTCGAGGTCCTCGAGGAGAAAAATTAAACGTATCACAAAAGACCCCCTCAAACCTCAGCAGAGATTACGGATTCTAGTGACGTACGTTTTACCGGCCTTTTCACATGGGCTGGTATTTGGCCGCGTCACCGCCGACCTGCTGAGGTGCACGGACCGTCTGATCCGCGCGTCCTATCGCCGGTGGCTCGACACCTAAAGACACGCCGCCGGGGTACTTTCACGCCCCTATTAAAGAGGGAGGGCTGGGCATTATGAGTTTGACACACTCTATACCCGTCCAACGGGGAGCAAGACTGGAAAATCTAAAGAGATCTGGGCTGCCGCTGGGCCGGCTGTGTTGGCAGACTGGTTTTTGCTAACCAGAACCAACATGACTGGTGCCAGCGTCGACTCAGAGCTCTCGGGATCAAAAACTCCCAAGACATCAAGGCGCTATTCACTAGAGCCCTGCACGATAGCTGCGATGGTCGAGAACTCAGAGACAGTCGGGGATGTCAATATTCCTCGGATTGGATTTTACCGAATTCCGACGGCATCCCCGGAGCCGACTATCGCAGTTATCATAAGGTTCACATAAATGCTTTACCTACCCGCGTGAGGACCTCGCGTGGAAGGAGAGGCGGGGACGGTGATTGTACTGCACGAATGAGCTGCCGCGCCGGTTGCAGAGATGCAACTGAAACGGGGGCTCATGTCGTGCAGAACTGTCCCCGAACTCACGGGGGCAGAATTCTCAGGCATAATGCCATCTGCAAGGCGTTGGGAGGCGCCCTGAAGGACAAGGGGTGGAGTGTGGCCCATGAGACTCGATTTAGGGCCGGAGACATCAACCTTTGTTAGAAATATAATTAATAATAAATTGTAAAATCGAATAGTTCTGCGAAGCAAAAGGGGAAAACACTCTCCTGGTGTTAAAATACCAGAAGAATCTAAAACAATCATTAAGGATCACATTAAGTCTTTACCCACAGTACCGTCACACTAATGTAGGTCGAAGACTTCTTTTAAATATTTAGCAACCGATTTAACATTATACGTAATGTATACTATGTATGTTGACTTGTGTAAGGATAAAAATGATGTACCTGAAAAAATGTGGTTGTATCAAAACGTATTTAACACCTGTAACCTAAAGTTCCATCAACCACGCAAAAATATGTGGTTGTATCAAAACGTATTTAACACCTGTAACCTAAAGTTCCATCAACCACGCAAAAATATGTGGTTGTATCAAAACGTATTTAACACCTGTAACCTAAAGTTCCATCAACCACGCAAAAATATGTGGTTGTATCAAAACGTATTTAACACCTGTAACCTAAAGTTCCATCAACCACGCAAAAATATGTGCGACCCGTGTGTTAAATACGAAAATGCTAATACGGAAGAAAAAATATTTCTGTCGAAAGTGTATGATCGCCATTGTTTGGTTCTGAAACAGTTTTTAAAAACAAAACTTAATCCATATTCCTCTATTCCTTCCATCATGTAATCCATTCTCTTCTTCCTTTCCTCAAAGTCTCCACCAGGAAAAGAAGAAGATGTGCTTACCTACATGATGAACAATATTGCCACCCAAGTGTGCATTACCCACTTGTTAATAGTTGCATTTCGAAAGTGATATGGGTCACAAGTAGCTCTCGTCAAGATATCGCAAATAATCGCAAAGTTTCGCTTTTTTTATAAAATAATAGTGTCGTGTTTAAAAACCTATGTTGTGCAATATAGTGTGATACCAGAAACGACCCTGAGCAGCCTTCAGAAGCCGTCAAAAGGTAGGAGATTTCCTATCAAACCGATTCTCCTTTGATCTGCCTTCAAAACACGATACATGGTCTATACGTTTACAAAAAGGATTTAAAGTCCACACTCTCGTGTCGTGGTATTCGGCCGCGACAGCCATATAAGTACAACGCAAAATTACTGCACAGAAATTTAAAATCCAATCTAAAACCCTTGCTTCAGAATCCACTGTTAATTTCGTCGAGTTTGATTTAGAAGCCGTTGTATATTGTCCAAAAGTCCACTGGAAGGTATTTTTTTATAAACGACGCCTGGCAGCTTATAACTGAACTATTTTTAATGTTGGAGCAATGAAGCTGGAAATTAAATGTGGCATGAAGCAGTGGCTGGTCGTGGCTCAGATGAAATCGCTTCATGTATTAACTTACAAATAATAAACAACAACGTCATTACAACGGTGAGAAGTAGGAGTCCCCGGTGCAGACCAAAACTGCTGGTGAATTTTACCAACATTCGCGGCCTGCACAAGAACTTAACGTCCCAACCTTCTCTTCCTCTCCAAAACGCAGATAGCCGAGCCTTCAGACGCCTCCTATCTGGACTGCCCGGGCTTCACCCTCATAAGCAAATTCAGATCCAAGGGAGATGTCTGTCTCATCAGCCGAGTTGACGTCAACTGTGTGCACTGTCGAATCTGGAGTTTTCCAGATTCGACGTAATGTGGGTGCGCGTCAATCTTGCCAGTACGGTAAGATTCTACGCGTGTTTATACCGTTCACCAAACCTTAGCGAATCAGACACGTCTGAGCTCTTTAAACATTTAAGCGATACTATTGATGACCTCTTGCCCCGCTTCCCGCAGAGTTTGTGGTCCTGGGAAACTTCAATGTTCATAACGAACCTTGGTTGAAGTTCTCGGGATCAACAGACTCGGCTGGACGACAGGCGGAATCCTTTGCCCTTTGCCACGGACTGGAGCAAATGGTTCAGGAGCCTACAAGGGTTCTTGATGTCCAGACCCACCGCTCTAATCTGTTAGACCTGTTTTTTGTTTGCGTCAAACCATAACGTACAAAAATTCAGTACAATTACTTTCTGGATATGCCTCGTAATAGCCGGAACTAAATTTGAAATTACGTTCCCAAATAATTTGGAAGCTGAAAAGGCCATAAAAAATTGGATATTTATACTAAAGAAATGGGAAGTGGCGGTAAAAAAGTACATTGATTATACTTGCGGTGTCATCAGACGAGTAGATCTTGATGTCACTAATGAGGAGATCATGGAAGTAATGAAAAGTGATCATAATGTAGTAAGCATAAAGCGGCTCTCCAAAAAAGGAAAAGGACAACTCACGCTTACGATAAGCGTGACTCTAAAATTTGTTGGGAAAGAAATTCCATCTTACGTCTCTGTATATGGTTACGATAAGCGTGACTCTAAAATTTGTTGGGAAAGAAATTCCATCTTACGTCTCTGTATATGGGGTCAGATTTGGAGTAGAACCCTACATATTTAGGGTTATGCAATGCTATAGTTGTTGGAGATATGGGCATATTGCTCAGAACTGTGCAAAAAAAGAAAAAAAGTTGTGCCCCAAATGTGACGAACAACACGAGACCTGTGACAAAGCGGCTAAGTGTGTCAACTGTGGGGGAGACCATCCAGCTAATGACATTAATTGTCCAAAGTGGAAGAATGAGAAAGAGATTAGACAAAAAATGTAACATATAAACAAGCAAAAATACTTGTAGATAAGAAAACATCTAACTTAGAAAAAAAAAAGAAAATGTATAAACAGGAAAGAAGACTAATTTTAATAATGAGAATGTGTGGAAATCAAGAGGAGAAACCAGTTATGCTGGAAAACTTAAAGGAAATAAGACTAACACAGGTGAAACTCAAATTAATCCAAAAGACAACAATGTTAACATTGCTCGAGAGATTTTAACAATATTTATGAATGGTGAAAACTGGGAAAGTCTTGTAAAACACCATCATGGGAATTATTAAGGAAGGAGGCTTAAATGAAATTTTGAAATCAATCTTTACAATGAACAATGGATAAGAATAATCTTAATGTATTACAATGGAATGCTCGGAGTTTGCACTTTAAAAAGCCTGATTTAGAAATATATTTACAAAGGCAACATATCAAAATTACACTTATTTCCGAAACATGGCTTCAATATCCTAACGTTTTAAGGTTTAAAGACTAAACAATAGTATTTTTAGATTAAGATCCGGACATGCACTAATGGGAAGAATATTGTGTTTGATAGACCTCTCTGATTCTCCAATGTGTTCGATGTGTGAACAAATTGAAGATGTCGAGCACACATTATTGAAGTGCATTAATTTCTGGATAGCGGTACCCCGGTACCGTGAGCCAAGAGTCGCACAAACCATCCTGTATTGCTTAAGCCGGAATGTAAAAATAATAGCAGGCATCGGTGGTTAGATGTATACCGCTCTAACTTTCTGAGGAGATCAATAGCCATATTCCGGCATTGATCTCCTCTTTTCACGCAAAATTTAATTATAGAAACATTATTTGGCACTTTCCTCAGTCTTTTTCAAAATTTTCTAGCGGACTAAATGTCAACTCAGACGGAGAACTTCAGACGACATATGGTCAATAGTTTTAGTTGCAATGACCACCGACTCTGGAGAGTAGTGTCTCATCAGCCCAGAGTATAAACCAATGCCACCTTGAATAACAGGACCAAGAAACCCCCAAGCCCAGACCGGAGCCACGGCACCGTCTGGACAACAGCCGAACACTGCCACGATGCGGGGGTTTTAAATACAGTAACAAGGCTCCATGGGGGGGTGTAGGCGGTGCCAACCACCTACATGGCCCCCAAAACCAATTCAAGCATGAGCAGAAACAACACAGCCTCGGACAGGAACATGGACAGGTCCAATGACCCGCCCTCGTGCTTGAATCCGCCGGAGAGGGGGGGCGCACCGAACCCTCCCCTTCCTCCGACGGCCCAACCTGATATGACAGAACCACCGATGAATCGCAGGAGATATAAGTGCTCACACTGCCCTAGGGATTTCACAACGGCGAGTGGGCTTGGCGTGCATACACACCGAGCCCACCCTATTGAACATAACGCCGGCATCAGTGTGGGCCGCTCTAAAAAGAGAATTACAGAAGAGGAACTCTCGATCTGGGCCACGCTTGAGGCGAGGCTTACGGTGGAAGAGTTTAAGGGTTTTATTAACCTGGAAATGGCTCAACAGAGGCCGGACTTAGGGAGGAAGGTCGAATCAATTAAATCGATTCGCTGAAGACTTGACTATAAGGACATATTAGCGAGCATTATGGAAGAACCGAGCGTCCCCCCTGAGCCCGACCTTCATGTATCACAGGAGGCAAGTCCAGAAGCCTTCCCAACCCTATCCTCCACCTTTGAATCGCCTCAACTGCCTACGCCACCATCTGTTGAAGGATTTGATTACAGTGAGTTAATACAATGGGCAAAAGCTGAGGCCCGGATCGACAAGACAGGTGGTAGCCGAGGGATCAACCAGACCCTCTCCCGGAAATTACCATTCTTAATGAGGACACCACAAGACCTCAGAAGGCTGCGGATCAGTCCCATTTATCGCAGAGCCCTCAACAGAATTATAGAAGAGAGGGCTGCGGAGGAGAGTATGGTTGAGCCCGAGGCTGCACCACCACCGCTCGCAGGGGAGCGGCATGACGCGTTGAATCACCTTGACTCTGATGGCCGACTTGGCGTCCCTTCAGAGCCACAGGAGCGATCTGCTTCTGTCTCTAATTGTAAGAACATTAAACGAGGGAGTTAAACGAGGAACATTAAACATTATTAGGCGAGGGAGACATGGAACCAGCCTTTACAGACTGATTCCTCGATGTCTTCCCTCCTAAGCCTTTGAGGGACGCCAGACGGCCCCCAGAGTTACGATTCGACCAACAAAGACGAAGTAGGAGGGAGAGGAGGAATGAGCGAAGGCGGCAGTACCGCCGGGCTCAAGCCCGCTGGCAAAAAGATCCGGGCTCCATAGCGAGAGAGATCCTTGAGGGTAGGTCTCCCGACAATAGCAAATTGCCGGCGATAAATGCTTTTGTTGAGGCTTGGGCTCCCATTATCGGGGAACCCAGCCTCCCATACACTGAGACGAAACCTCCGGTACCAACGCCGATGGCGTTGGGGATAATATTTACGCCATGCAAGCGACGCTCTGGTCATGTAGGAACGACTGCAAAAGCCTGCACATGGCCGTCCTTGACGTCGCCAAAGCCTTCGATTCGGTGTCGCATGATGCGCTTTTGGCCGCACTCACACAAATCGGTTGCCCTATTTCCTTTGTGGAATATATCAGGGCGTTGTACGCGGGCGCGACCACCACACTCGGAGTCGGAGGCGCACGGTCTGGGCGTCTTCCCGTCCGACGTGGGGTCAGGCAAGGGGATCCGCTGTCACCTTTACTTTTCATTATAGTCAT
Source organism: Glyphotaelius pellucidus (assembly GCA_936435175.1). Classification (NCBI taxonomy): domain Eukaryota; kingdom Metazoa; phylum Arthropoda; class Insecta; order Trichoptera; family Limnephilidae; genus Glyphotaelius; species Glyphotaelius pellucidus. Next base: position 17,982,712 of record OW386566.1, on the reverse strand, counting down.
AGACATCGCCCTGCGGAGTATCCCTTCATAAATAGGATTCCGTATGGGTGGACAATATACTAACGCACTCGCCTTTGCAGACGATGTCTGCCTGTTGGCAACTACAGAAGCGGGCCTTCAAGAAGCCCTCCAGGCCTTCGAGGGTGCCCTAGTGAAGCGTGGTCTTCTATTAAATCCGACAAAAAGTCTCACAGTTTCACTCGTGGCTTCAGGTAGGCAGAAGCGGGTCATGTCGGTAGCGGGCAAGTTCACCGTAGGTGGACACCTGCTGCCTTCTACATCCATTATGTCTATCTGGAAATACTTGGGTCTGTTAAGAGAGTCATAGTTACTCCCGCCGTTTACCCGCGCTTAATTGAATTTCTTCACATTGACATTCAGAGCACTGGGCAGAAATCACATTGCGTCAACACCCGTGAGGGCCATCGCAATGCTTTGTTTTAATTAGACAGTCCTTGTTTAATTGACAGTCTTTGTTTAAATAGACAGTCGAATTCCCCTTGTCTGTGCCAGTTTTAGTTGACCGCCGCCCCATACACGTTTGGCGCGAAAAACCCGTGACGCGCAGCATTAACGCCGGCGCACGCCCTCCGCCCAACTGAGTAACGAAACGATGAAAGTAGTGGTATTTCACGTTTGGAAGAATTGCTCACGCCTCCCACTTATTCTGCACCCCTCATGTCACCTTACAATACCAGACTAGAGTCAAGCTCAACAGGGTCTTCTTTCCCCGCTGATTCTCCCAAGCCCGTTCCCTTGGCAGTGGTTTCGCTAGATAGTAGATAGGGACAGATGGGAATCTCGTTAATCCATTCATGCGCGTCACTAATTAGATGACGAGGCATTTGGCTACATTCAAAACAATCTATCCTGTTATATGGTAATACTACCTACTACGTAGGTAACATCATAGATTACTTGTAACAGACAGTTCCGGAATAAATATCCTTGCAACCTGATGTGTATTTATTTCACTTCCATATTCACGTACATTACATTGGCGACGAGGATAAATTTTATCAAATTGTGGTTGGATGATATTAGTGAAAAATTATGGCTAAGTTCAATAAATATGATGTGATCAACGGAAATTGGACCACTTACTATGAAAGATTAGAAAGCAGCTTTTTGGTTAATAAAACGGATCAAGTTTTAAAAGTACCCACACTAATTTCAGTGGTGGGCGATATTGCAAATGAACTTATGGGCAACTTATGTAGCTCGGCGAGACCAACTGAAATGAAATACGAAGACCAGAAAAAAATTATGCAAGATCATCATCAGCCGAAACCGTCAGTGATGGCGGAGAGGTACAAGTTTCGACAAACCTGGCAGCAGTGGGAGGAGTCCATTTCACAGTATGTTGCGACACTGAGGAAATACGCAAGATTTTGTGAATTCGGGGAGAAACTAGATGAGAATTTGCGGGACCAGTTGGTGTGTGGACTTCGCAGCGACGTGATTTGACAACGCCTTTTTGCTGAGGAGATGCTCACATATTCTAAAGCCGATTCATTAGCAAGCGCTCTGGAAGTGGCAGAGAAAAATGCAGCGGACGTGGAGGGCGCAGAGGTGCAGGCAGCAGGAAGCAAGGAAGGACTAGCGGGGCTAGAGGCGGTACATGCTCTAGCGGAGACGCAGTTCAGGAACTCAGCAGGGAAGAGACTGGGTACCGCAGGCAGGAGCAGCTACCGGATATGCGGAGGCCAGAATCACGAAGAGGTCAGATGCAGATTTAAGACCTATATCTGCAGCTGGTGCAAGCAGGAGGGCAACTTGAGGCGTGTTTGCCCTAAGCGAGACCAGGATGGGCGACGGGCAGCTGATGAAGGCTGTACTGAGAGGCGTTTCAGAGTTAGAGATTCAAAGGGAGCAGTGGAAAAAGGAAAGAATGCTCGAGCCAAGGACCAGTACTTCGTCAAAGAAGAAGAAGAAGAGATCCTCCAGTTATCGCTGCAATCTTGTCACTCGGTACGTAAGGAAATCATTGTAGAGGATAAACCACTTATAATGGAGATTGATAAGGGAAGTGCCATTTCGTATATAAAAAAGTAACATATGAACGTTTGTTCAGGAGTTGGCCCATAAAGAAATGCAATTTCTTTCTTAGATCTTATAATGCTTCTAAAATACAGCCAGTCGGTTTTTTCAACCACATGCTACATGTAACGGTATTAAAAAAATATTATTTATGTTACTAATATATGTTATATTACTAATTTATTGGGGAGACAATGGCTTGCCGAATTAAAAATAAATATTCCACTTTTAGAATATGACAATAATTTAATTAATAATAATCAAAAAAAAAAATTTCGATTTTGCTAGGTTGTAGCAGTTTGGATACCCTCAGACATTTTTCAATCTACAACACTGAATTTCTCAAGAAGGTAAACACCAGTCACGTGATCACCATGAACTTGAGCGCGTAGAAAAATCTAGCGGAGTCAGTTAGTTTTGGGACGAGCAACTGCACGGACACACCTTACCATGCAAAGACCAAGTAAAGGGCCGGACCTCGGAGAATCTTCACACTTCTATCGTAATATACTTCCAAGTATTTTTAGAATAACTTAATGGTTTACCTATTTTAAATTTATATCATCTTTACTCGTTAGGATGTAAAATTAGTTGGCGTCCATATTTATCCACAATATCCACAGCAAAATTCAGAATCAGTATTATTTTAAATCATAGTTAAATGTGACATTATTATTTATTTGACAATACGTAATTCTATTTTAATGGTTTCTTAGAGCATTAAGACGACCTGAGATATTTTAAATAGTTGAGTCTCTTGCTAATTTTTGAATTACAGATTTACACTATAATTCTAACACATACATACAGTTTTAGAATTGTAATTAAATTCTACATTACATTTGGTTACACGGTATAAAGGTTTGTTTTTAGGTTTTCACGGCCAAAAAGTATTTTTGTTATTGTTTTTATTTCTTAGAGCATTAAGTCACTATCCCCAACATAGTGACTTATTAGTGATAGTATTAGTGACTTATTAGCGATATATCCCCAACATAGTGACTTATTAGACATAGCAACTAACCCGTCTGCTGAACGTTCATTTTCATCTTTAAAGCGCGTACACACGTATTTACAAAACACACAAGGTCAACAGCGTCTTTAAAACCGCTCCATGATTTCTATAGAAAAAAAAATTGTTTTGGATTTAAAAAATTCCGCAACATTTTACAACGAAGTTTTAAAGTCGTATTTGAAAAAAGATAGACGTATCGATTCGATATATAAATAATATTTCTCGTAAAATTGTATGAAGTGTGAGACAACGCCAACGGCCATTATCAAGGCCATCTTGGATATCCAGTAATTGGCTTGTGATGCATAAATGAAGCGATTATTTGGATATTTGATGTGGCTTAAGTAATCCAAACTTACATCATCTGCAACCAGCAGCAAGTACACTTAGCGAAAACTTGTACGAAGGGAGTTATCTGTGGTAAGTTTTAATTTATTTATTTGAATCAATTGGCGGTTTTCCTACTGCCTACCCTGATCAAAAACTCAGTGCGCGTCACTGCCTGAGTTCATACTCGTTGTTCACAATTCCTTGGTGATGCCTCAATGAAAAATAAATGGTAGATCGGCGGGAAATGCACGACAACCCTAAGGAATTCAGCGTCGAGAAGCAAGAGGCATGGCGAAGGAGAGCTGAGGTCGTCTAACCAAACCTTAAGTCTGCACACGTTGCTGGGGGTGGGCAAATGATTTTAGAGAGCACCGTGTAGTCCGACTCCGGTCGAGGGATGAGGACTAGCGAACCCCCAAATGAGGAAAAAAGGTATTACAAAGGTTCAGTTCAGTTCAACCCTCGACTGTGTGCAGAAACGGGTGGTCCGTTTGATAGATTCTCCTAACTTAACTTAACAAACGGATTGCAATCTTTAGAGCACAGGCGTCGGGTGGGAATGCTGTCCTTGTTCTACCAGTATGCTCCGAGGAACTAGCGTCATTGATCCCCTCGGCACCGGTGCATAGTCGGGAAATATGCCAAACATGCGCTCAACATTTGTACATGGTTGACATTAGTCACATGAGAACGGGTCGCTTCTACGACTCGTTCTTGAGTTCAACAGCTCGGCTGTGGAACGATTTGCCGGCCTTTGTGTTTCCTCCCTCCTACAACATGGGTCTCTTCAAGACCCATGTTCACTCCTTCCTCTCCTCAAAAACACCTACCACACACCATCTTCAAAGATGACATAGGCCAAAAGACATAGGAAAAGAAAGAGAACAAAAAAACAGAAACAAAAGCAATAATAACGTAGAAAATAAAATCAAAACAGAGTCCCTTGGAAGAGGAACCGGAAAAAGTCAGAGTAATCTAAAATAAATGGTGTAAAACGAAGTAAAATCAGCAAAAGATAAGTCGCCCAGTGTTAAAAGAAATGGAAACAAAACACATACAATGACTGAGAATCAGATACTTGCATATTCCTGTGAAAGAAGGGCCCGAGTGTCCATCATTGCACAAGCAACATTTCCCTGCAATAATGCACTGCAATTCGACCACAACAACACGGGCATGTGCCAAGCATGGTGGTCGAAAAATTCTAAAATTAATGTAACAAACAATTCAATGAATAAAGAAAACTTAAAAAAAAAAAAAAATGATGGTAGTAGGGCAGGTTATTCGTAACCTGGGAATGTTGTCTGTCTTCCCAACACAAAACATATAACTACATATTACTTGCTACATAACATACTCATTCAGCTGCTTTCTCTTTATTTCAATTTCTAATCTAATCAGTTCTCCTTTCAATCTCTCGTTTTCCGATTGCAAATTATGCATTTCTCTCGCCGTTTCTATTCTAACCTCGTGTTCCTCTTTCAGCTGCTGCATTCTCAATCGGTGTTCTTCCATTGCGCAGTTGGTGAGTTGCTCCTTGACGACTCGGTTCAATTCTAGCAGGGAGCGTTTGTATTCCACGCCGCCTTTGTTCTGGTACATTCGCGTCGTGAGGTTTCTCGTTTTCGGTGGATTCTGGAATCAAATTTAAATTGGTGTTTATAACATAGTCTGAGGAGGAGCTAAAGTCATTAATAATAATAATAATATTTGAACAATTTGTAAAAATCACTTCAAGGGCGTTTTACAATTTATTATGAATAAATCCAATCTTTAAAGCTCAGAAACTAATTATGAAGATTATTCTAAAAACTACCAATCACAAGCAGTTCAGGTGAAATCTAGTTTGAGGTGAGAAGGTTTCTAGGTGAGAATCTGTGTTTTAGACATTAGGCAATTGTACAACAAAAACATACTAGCATACCACTTCAAAAACAGAACTGTTTTTGACAATGTCCAAACTGCTCGAGATACTAGAACTAAAAGCCCCTTTGGGGCCATCCATAAATAATGTCACACGAATTTCATGATTTTTTGACCCCCACCCCCCGTCCCTGTCACACATCGTCACTTGTGAGATCCCCTCCCCTCTAGTGTGACGTCACATATTTTACAATTTTACAACTAAAAATAATCAAATATTGGGAGGCGGTAATGGGTACTGCCACCCCGGGAACCTTTATTGGATAACCAACACCTTTGCCATAGGTCACGCCAAGTGGTTCACTACGTTTGGTGATTTAGCAGGGGTGCCCGGTTCATGGGGTGAGGTTTGTCTAGGTCTTGGAGGCGGATGACCAGGACACACTGAACCCCAGATTCCCACCCACATGAAACATGCTGCTTGATATTATTTATAAAAAACAAAATATGTATTTTGTAAACCTACTTAATGGGATTCTTTATAAGAAATTTTATTATTTTAAACCCTTTTCCTTCCCAGAACTTTTTTTTTATTTATTTATTTATTTATTTGAACAAAAATACATACACATTATAAGAAAACTTTGACTGTCCAACTAAGAGATTTCCCGTTTTAGGACAGTCGAATTGCCTGGTTTAGTTCACATTAGGTAGTTACGTTGTTTTTTGTAGAACTTAAATACTAGTAAATGAATGAGGGCATAAGTGCTGATTACATTTGTATTTGTTAAATCTACAGTCAAGTGCAAGATTAAAAAGCAATAAAACAATTAAATTTAATATTAATAGTAAAAAGCTACTGAGAAGAGTTACCAGGTACAAAAAATTTGAATGATAATATATCAAAGCTACAAAGAAAAAAAAAATATGAACTCATTGGTTTGTGAAACAGAAAAATAAAAACTAAAACTTTCTTCGATGTATTCCTATCCGAAAGTTCGAATGTGTTTTTAAGAAAATATATAATAGGTTTGAGTAAAGACAACTTCTCTTTTTTATCCTATGTTTTCTAAAAAAAATGTTTTTAAATATTATAATAATTAGATGAAATGGTTGTTGAGTTAAAAGACTGTAAATATTAACAAAAAGGGATATAAGTTATCAGGGGCATAGAAAAAAAAATTATATCATTTTTAGAAATTAATAAAAAGTAACTTTCTGATTCCTCTAATGTACAAAAATAGCCTCTGTGTTACAATTTTTGATAGTACATAATATTTTACTCATAATTTAATTTTATCAATACTACAACTTTTAAAATATTTTTTGTACCTATTTTTGTAACCTAGTAACTTTTAGTTTGAAGATAACAATATAAAAAATAAGATAATATTATACAACCTATATTATACCAGCTAATTAGATGAGCACTTATAAGATTCTTATGGATTAACGTAAACCTGATAGTACATATTATTAGGTAAGTGAGTTTGTGTGAGCATGTGTTCGCTCTCGAGTCTCCCCATGTCCAGAAGCCAATTGCTAACCCATTTGCGCAGAGTGCTTGCACTTTTCAATTTCCATGCATCGGGTACGAGGTTAAACAATTTTGGCCCTAAGTAAGTGTATTGTCTTTGTGCATGTGATGTGTTGGTATTTGGTGGAACTACTGGATTCCTCCTTGCATGACGGGTGTTGTGGAGATGATCAATGGATGAATAGTGGTGTCGATGTTTTTGTGTATGTAGAATAGTTTTTCTTATGTAAAGTTGCCGTACGTCAAGAACTCGTAACTCTTCAAATAATAGATCACTGGGATACCTGAAAGGTTTCTTAAGGATGACCCTTAGAAGCGATTTTTGTGCTTTTGCTAAGGGATCAAGAATTGTTTTCGAACAGCCGCCCCATCCTAAGGATGCATATTCTAGCAAAGAATTACACATGGCATGGTACATTTGTTTCAGATCTTTTACGCAAAGAATATTTCTAACCGACATAAAAAGATGAGTAAGTTTTCTGATCTTTGTGGTGGTAGAGTCTATGTGTTCCTCCCATCTCAGAGATTTATCTATTATGATTCCTAGATATTTTATGCTATCGACACATTCTAAGTTATTGCAATTACAAAAGGTTAGGTCATTACAGTGGTGTATAATGATGTTGTGTGTTTCTTTTGGTTTTCCTGCTTGTGTTGCACTGAAACGGATGTATTTAGTTTTATCTAAGTTGAGTGTGAGGAGATTATTGTCTAGCCATTGTTTGACCTTGTTTAAACCTATTTCTGCTTTATTATGAACAATATTCCAGCTTTCAACTCTCAACTTCTCTCTCTTTCAACTTCAACTCTCCTCTCCTTTTCCTTAAAAAAAAAACCCTCCACACAACATCCCCAAAGATGACATAGGCCCTGTGCCTCCTGTGTGGAGCTCATGTAAAAAAAAAAAAAAAAAAATTATTTTAGATTTTTAAATGTGAGGTCACAGAACTGATGACCACCCCCATACCCCTTGTCACACAATGTCACACTTCTCTACTCCCCCCCCCGCCCCCCTTAAGGTGTGACATAATTTATGGATGGCCCCTTTCGGGTAAACAGCTTTTGTACAAAGATACTTTGCGACAAAGTTATGCAATGCACTTACAATGGCCATTAAACAGAACACAAATAATTACAAATATAAATCAGATACCAAGTCTTGGATCATCAGCCAAGACAGATCAAACATCAATGATTTTATTAAAACCTGATTACAAGTATGTATTTCCAACTAGAGATTGCAATCCCGCAAAACGGGATCACGCATTCCCGCGGGATCCCGCTGCTTTTATTAATCTGCGGGATCCCGCACCTTCAAAGCGCGGATCCGCGGATTCCGCTAATTGAAAATTTGAAGAAAGAAATGACGTTCTTTGAGTCCGATGGTATCAGAGGAGAGTACCTGACGCTCGCCTATGAATATCCTGACGGTTCAGCCTACTAGCGTAGAAGCCGAGAGAGCGTTTTCAGCATCAGGATATATTTGCAGTTCACTCAGAAGCAGGCTCGGAGATGATAAAATAAATTCCACTTGCTTCTTAAGAGCGTATTTTCAAAAGTTATCACCATAGGTTGATATCATAGTAATAGCATCTAAGAGAAAGTTGTGATTTGATTATTAGATTAATAACTCTGAATTAAAAATATAAAACTGTTGTTAGAAGTAAGGGTAAAATTAAACAAAACTATTAAACTATGTCAAACATTTAAAGATGAATCTAAGAACACAGATTACTAATTAATTATTTAATAGAAAAGAAATAATTTCTTTTGCTTATAAATAATGTTTAATAAAAGTTGATTTTTACACAAAAATCTATAGTTTCAATTTGATTTTATAACATAATTTGAAAGATTATTTTTATTTTTTTTTTTTTAATTGTACAACAGATAAATAATCCAATTACCGTACAATTTTCTCATCTTGACAATCTTAACACCTAAGAAGATGATACATTATACAAAAAAATCTTAAATCTTATCCCGCGGGATCCCGCGCGAGTTTAAGTAATCCCGCATATCAATCCCGCGGGATTGAATGAGCTGCGGGATTGCAATCCCTATTTCCAACGGTACAATGCTGATTGTCTTATTTTAAATGTAACACTGTGTTGTTATTTTTGTTGTAAACTGGTTTTGTTACAAACTTTGTTCTCACACAAATAGGCCCAGTACCCAGTATCAATGCCCAGTACCCAGTACCCAGTACCCAGTACCCAGTACCCAGTACCCAGTACCCAGTACCCAGTACGAATACCATCTATATATCCAACAACTCAACTATTTAACTCTTTTAAGGTTCTCAGTCTAAATAAAATCTTCAAAAAGAACTCATTGTTTTTTTGTTTTGTTTTACATTAACTCCACACAGGAGGCCCTGAGGAAAATAATTTCCCTCAAGGCCTATGTCATCTTTGAAGATGCTGTGTGGAGGGTGTTTTTGAGGAGAGGAAGGAGTGAACATGGGTCTTGAAGAGACCCATGTTGTAGGAGGGAGGAAACACAGAGGCCGGCAAATCGTTCCATAGCCGAGCTGTTGAACTCAAGAACGAGTCGTAGAAACGACCCGTTCTCATGTGACTAATGTCAACCGTGTACAAATGTTGGGCGCGTGTTTGGCGTATTTCCCGACTATGCACCGGTGCCAAAGGAATCAATGACGCTAGTTCCTCGGAGCATCTTCCATTGAAATACCGGTAGAACAAGGACAGCATTCCCACCTGACGCCTATGCTCTAAAGATTGCAATCCGTTTGTTAGGTTAGGAGAGTCTATCAATCGGACTGCCCGTTTCTACACAGAGTCGAGGGTTTTTTTTTAGGTATTTTGGGGCTCCAGACCATAGGTGGCTGCCAAATTCAACCGTGGGGCGCACTTGCGATTTGTACAGGTTTAGCAGTTGTGTACTATTAAAGTATCTGCGGGCACTGTACAGTACGCCATTGTTACAAATTCACAAAGATCATTTCAATACAACAACAACAATCACAAACTTAAGTAACCGTCCACGATCACGTGGCAATTTAGAAATCCCAAAATATAAAACAAGTGCTCCTCGACACATTATCAAGGTATAAAATTTTTTAATGCCGTCCCGTATAAAATCAAATCTGAAAAAAATTATAAAGTTTTTAAATCTCAAATCAAACAATTACTAGACCAACCCAACACTAATTATTATAAGTTTTAATGTCATAGAACGAATGTTTACTTATCTTATGATTACATGTACCCACTAGTAGAAATTGATAAAGTTCAAATTATAATATGTCCTTATAGTACGCAATTAATTTTTAATATCATTATAAATGCAATCTTTAGAGCATAGGCGTCAGGTGGGAATGCTATCCTTGTTCTACCGGTATTTCAATGGAAGATGCTCCGAGGAACTAGCATCATTGATCCCTTCGGCACTGGTGCATAGTCGGGAAACACGCCAAACACGCGCCCAACATTTGTACACGGTTGACATTAGTCACATGAGAACGGGTCGTTTCTACGACTCGTTCTTGAGTTCAACAGCTCGGCTGTGGAACGATTTGTCGGCCTCTGGTTTCCTCCCTCCTACAACATGGGTCTCTTCAAGACCCATGTTCACTCCTTCGTCTCCTCAAAAACACCCTCCACACAGCATCTTCAAAGATGACATAGGCTCTCAAGAAAATTATTTTCCTCAGGGCCTCCTGTGTGGAGTTAATGTAAAAAAAAAAATAAATAAAAAAAAAATAAAAAACGAAAATAAATAAATAGAATAAAAAAAGAAAACAAAAAAAAATATTTTTTTTTTATAAAATATCCTCAAAAAATATTACATCAGCTTTCGAACTAAACTTGTATTTATTTGTATGCACCCAAATTGTAACAACTTATTATGATGTACCTACTTTACAATATTTTCAGCTCTCTCATTTCAAATATCAATGTTTTTAAACCAACTCTATGTACTTACCACCTACCTAATAATCAAATCAATAATAATATTTTTATTCCTGCTAAATATCTATACCTGTTTTATTTATATTGTATGTCTAATTTTAGTAACTCTTATTCTATTCTTATTATTGGCTGCCATTAAAAATATGTGTTAAGAAAGTGAAGATAATATGGGTGGTTCTTAGTCGAAGTATGGTACAGTTAAAAGTGTCCGTATTGGATATCAACACCTTAGCTCAGTGGTCAAGAGCACTCGCCCGGAAAGTAGAGAGGTCCTGGGTTCGAGTCCCAGAGGTGCAAATATCTTTTTTTGATGTTTCTGTTTCCAGATTTTCGATTGAGTTTCGCTCATAGTGTCTTCATTTAATTAAATGTTAAACATAAATTTTTAAAATATTTTTTTCATGCAGAATTTTTGAACGGCTGTTTAGTTAAAATTGAGTGCTTTTTCCATGGATATGCACCTTTAATTATCGAGTATACCACAGACAATATACAGAAATCGAAAATATTCTACGTTGACTCGAAAAAGTACCTCTCACAGCAGTTTCAAAGTAACAAACACGCAGGATTTGCGCGGTTATAAACTTTACAATTTTTTTATATTTTTTTTATAAATCTTACAAATATGAGATAAACTGTAAAATACAGGTTGATTCATTGGCTATATAGCACAATAATAAGTTTTTATGGTCTCCATGTTAAAATTCCAAGGAATGATTTTTTTAATGTTGGCGAAAAATTTTAAAAATGATCTTCTGAAAATGTCGAGCAAATGGAGAAAAAAGTGGATAAACATAAATTTTTCCAACCTCCAGAACAAATTTAACATCCAAATCATGTTCGGACGTCATTTCTGTTAGATGAGTAGTAGATGCGAATGTAACTAGCATCGTAGGCTACCAGCACTGTCAGTAGCGTGCAACTGACGTCAAACCCGTAGTGGGCATACAATAGAATGGCAAATACCCATAAGCCGCACGTTTGCTATGCGCACCTAATTTAAATCATTTGTAAGTATCTCCGTGTACGAATGGCTTTAACCCCTTAGGCTTATTTTGTCGGAAGGTCAAAATATTTCTGCATTGCAATAAAATCAAAATAAATGGAATATTTCTGAAAGCATCCAAAAACTAAAAACTGTTTTTGAAAGGTGATGTAAAATGCTTTCAAATTTTATAATTTGAAACAAACATATAATTTTTGAAACATAAAAATTTTGAATACAAACACAAAAAATTTAAAAAAATGGATCATCTTTTTGTCTGACTAAAATTACTGACAACGAAAAAAAAAAAAACACACATATTTCATCAGGCGGATGTAATATAAGATGTTATCATCAACTTGCTTTATTGTTGTTTCATACAAAAAAAACACACATATTTCATCAGGCGGATGTAATATAAGATGTTATCATCAACTTGCTTTATTGTTGTTTCATACAAAAAAAACACACATATTTCATCAGGCGGATGTAATATAAGATGTTATCATCAACTTGCTTTTTTGTTGCTTCATACAAAAAAAACACACATATTTCATCAGGCGGATGTAATATAAGATGTTATCATCAACTTGCTTTTTTGTTGTTTCATACAAAAAAACACACATATTTCATCAGGCGGATGTAATATAAAATGTTATCATCAACTTGCTTTTTTGTTGTTTCATACAAAAAAACGCACATATTTCATCAGGCGGATGTAATATAAGATGTTATCATCAACTTGCTTTTTTGTTGTTTCATACAAAAAAACACACATATTTCATCAGGCGGATGTAATATAAGATGTTATCATCAACTTGCTTTTTTGTTGTTTCATACAAAAAAACGCACATATTTCATCAGGCGGATGTAATATAAGATGTTATCATCAACTTGCTTTTTTGTTGTTTCATACAAAAAAACACACATATTTCATCAGGCGGATGTAATATAAGATGTTATCATCAACTTGCTTTTTTGTTGTTTCATACAAAAAAAACACACATATTTCATCAGGCGGATGTAATATAAGATGTTATCATCAACTTGCTTTTTTGTTGTTTCATACAAAAAAACACACATATTTCATCAGGCGGATGTAATATAAGATGTTATCATCAACTTGCTTTTTTGTTGTTTCATACAAAAAAACGCACATATTTCATCAGGCGGATGTAATATAAGATGTTATCATCAACTTGCTTTTTTGTTGTTTCATACAAAAAAAACACACATATTTCATCAGGCGGATGTAATATAAGATGTTATCATCAACTTGCTTTTTTGTTGTTTCATACAAAAAAACACACATATTTCATCAGGCGGATGTAATATAAGATGTTATCATCAACTTGCTTTTTTGTTGTTTCATACAAAAAAACGCACATATTTCATCAGGCGGATGTAATATAAGATGTTATCATCAACTTGCTTTTTTGTTGTTTCATACAAAAAAAAACGCACATATTTCATCAGGCGGATGTAATATAAGATGTTATCATCAACTTGCTTTTTTGTTGTTTCATACAAAAAAAACACACATATTTCATCAGGCGGATGTAATATAAGATGTTATCATCAACTTGCTTTTTTGTTGTTTCATACAAAAAAACACACATATTTCATCAGGCGGATGTAATATAAGATGTTATCATCAACTTGCTTTTTTGTTGTTTCATACAAAAAAACACACATATTTCATCAGGCGGATGTAATATAAGATGTTATCATCAACTTGCTTTTTTGTTGTTTCATACAAAAAAAACACACATATTTCATCAGGCGGATGTAATATAAGATGTTATCATCAACTTGCTTTTTTGTTGTTTCATACAAAAAAAACACACATATTTCATCAGGCGGATGTAATATAAGATGTTATCATCAACTTGCTTTTTTGTTGTTTCATACAAAAAAAACACACATATTTCATCAGGCGGATGTAATATAAGATGTTATCATCAACTTGCTTTTTTGTTGTTTCATACAAAAAAACACACATATTTCATCAGGCGGATGTAATATAAGATGTTATCATCAACTTGCTTTTTTGTTGTTTCATACAAAAAAACACACATATTTCATCAGGCGGATGTAATATAAGATGTTATCATCAACTTGCTTTTTTGTTGTTTCATACAAAAAAAACACACATATTTCATCAGGCGGATGTAATATAAGATGTTATCATCAACTTGCTTTTTTGTTGTTTCATACAAAAAAAACACACATATTTCATCAGGCGGATGTAATATAAGATGTTATCATCAACTTGCTTTTTTGTTGTTTCATACAAAAAAACACACATATTTCATCAGGCGGATGTAATATAAGATGTTATCATCAACTTGCTTTTTTGTTGTTTCATACAAAAAAACACACATATTTCATCAGGCGGATGTAATATAAGATGTTATCATCAACTTGCTTTTTTGTTGTTTCATACAAAAAAAACACACATATTTCATCAGGCGGATGTAATATAAGATGTTATCATCAACTTGCTTTTTTGTTGTTTCATACAAAAAAAACACACATATTTCATCAGGCGGATGTAATATAAGATGTTATCATCAACTCGCTTTTTTGTTGTTTCATACAAAAAAAACACACATATTTCATCAGGCGGATGTAATATAAGATGTTATCATCAACTTGCTTTTTTGTTGTTTCATACAAAAAAAACACACATATTTCATCAGGCGGATGTAATATAAGATGTTATCATCAACTTGCTTTTTTGTTGTTTCATACAAAAAAAACACACATATTTCATCAGGCGGATGTAATATAAGATGTTATCATCAACTTGCTTTTTTGTTGTTTCATACAAAAAAAACACACATATTTCATCAGGCGGATGTAATATAAGATGTTATCATCAACTTGCTTTTTTGTTGTTTCATACAAAAAAACGCACATATTTCATCAGGCGGATGTAATATAAGATGTTATCATCAACTTGCTTTTTTGTTGTTTCATACAAAAAAAACGCACATATTTCATCAGGCGGATGTAATATAAGATGTTATCATCAACTTGCTTTTTTGTTGTTTCATACAAAAAAAACGCACATATTTCATCAGGCGGATGTAATATAAGATGTTATCATCAACTTGCTTTTTTGTTGTTTCATACAAAAAAACACACATATTTCATCAGGCGGATGTAATATAAGATGTTATCATCAACTTGCTTTTTTGTTGTTTCATACAAAAAAACACACATATTTCATCAGGCGGATGTAATATAAGATGTTATCATCAACTTGCTTTTTTGTTGTTTCATACAAAAAAAACACACATATTTCATCAGGCGGATGTAATATAAGATGTTATCATCAACTTGCTTTTTTGTTGTTTCATACAAAAAAAACACACATATTTCATCAGGCGGATGTAATATAAGATGTTATCATCAACTTGCTTTTTTGTTGTTTCATACAAAAAAAACACACATATTTCATCAGGCGGATGTAATATAAGATGTTATCATCAACTTGCTTTTTTGTTGTTTCATACAAAAAAAACAATTTAAATTCCCAAAGTTTCATAATTTTTTTTTTCAAATTGCAGTTGGAAACTTTGGTTTCTTAAAGGTGTATATCTGAATTACTTTGTAGTTAACTTTTAAATTTGAGTAAAAACCCCGGTGCTCTCTCATTCCAGCAGTGTTTAGATCATATTTCGGTAAATATTTACCTAATAAAAATAAATATTTATGCTTTATATGCACTTTTTATTTCAAAAACACTTAACATCAGTTAGATGTTAAGTGTTTGACGGCCTCCGTGGTCCCGAGGCAAGACTCTCGACTCACAATCCGAAGGTCGCGGGTTCGAACCCGGCGTGCGCAAATAAATTTTATTTGATTAATTTGTGTTATTTCACAATTTATTCATTTAAAATAATATATAGTATATTTGCGGCACGTTCCAGAGTGGAAGATACTATCAGTATCGCCCTGGTGTAAGACCACCATACAGAATTGAAACGTTGCTTGAAATGGCTTTAGCCGTGTTTAGTGACCAGATCTGAATAGCCAGGTGCTTCCTTACCTTCCTCTTCCCCATCTCCTTCCCCTCCCCACTACCTTCAGCCTCACAACATACCCCAATTGGGGATGCCATAGTCTCACTGGCTCCAGACGGGAGCAGTTGGGACTCTTGTGCGGTATTTCATATAAAAAAAAAAAAAAAAAAAAGATAATAATGAGAAGTAAGTATTTCAGTTTCCGGAATTGAAAAATAATGAATTTTAATAGTTATTTCGTTAAAATTAAAATTGATTACTCACTTGGCGGCCATTGTCATTGATGTCAAAGTTTTAAGGTTAGTTTTTTCCTTCTCTTATTTAATCCAAAATATTAACCCTAACATAGGTTCTTAGTTTGGGTTTAATTAAAAGAGGGAAAAAAACTAGCCTAAAAAACTATTTTAATATTATTATGTGAAGAAAATGTGTTAAAGAAATAGCTACTAAAATGCATTATTTTCCATTTCCGGACATTTAAATACTTACTTCTCATTATTATTTATTTATTTATGCCTATTTAGGCTTTTGCATATACATAAAAATATTTACAAAATTATATTCGTAAATAGTGCAGGAAACGACTGTTTAAAACACTAACACAAAAATAAATATAAAGTAAGAATATTATTGAATTTGATCCACACGGTATGTAGGTACAAAATATAAATAATCCAAAATAGTTTTTTGTTTTTCTTTCAGCAGACAAAATACTGTTAATGTGTTAGTCAATTTAAATAGCTTTATCAAAATATTCCACTACCTGATGAAAAAAACTTCAATAAGGTATGCTTATATATTAAAATTGATGCACTAAATATATCAACAACATCAGAGTATTTGTTTCCTAGCTGTTGAATCCGTTGCATAGGAGTGTAATATTGGGAAGTTGATGAAGAATTGTTACAATAATATGGTAGGTACTGTTATTTTTATTATTATCTAACTGATATTAAGTGTTTTTGAAATAAAAATTGCATGTTAAGCGTGTCCCTATTAGGCAAATATTTATCCACATTTCTAAACATGATAATAAGGAAGACACAATGATTTCTATCAGACCTTTATGAGTTGTTCCGAAAAGCGAACAAATTAGCCTGAAGGGTTAAGGCATTAATTATAAAATAGTAGATTTACTGTTGTCTTCTTACCATGATAGTATCTCTGGCATATTTATACTCGGCCTGTCCGATGGTGGAGCCCCCGTTCTCGTTGAGGTTCCCCAGATCCCCCAGCTCGTGCAGCGAGTGGGGGTGGTGCTCTATGGACTGCTCCATCAGGTCCTCTTTAACCAGGATACCTGAAAATGGCCAAAATATATGTATAATTCAATTTATAGTTAATAATTTCAAATACACAGGTAAATTCTTACTGGAAAAACTGACACCAGTCCGTACTGCACGTATTTCTTTTATTGTTTGTTTAAATATCACTTAACAGCATTTATTCGCATTACATTGCAAAAATTGCTATTGTACTATTGAAGAATCCTTTCGAAAACGTGTCTCCATTACATAATTGTAAATTGGAATAAGGTGTTTATCTAATTGAAAGAATAGGATTCACTGAATAATATAAATGTGTGAATAACATTATTGACACATTTATAAACCAGTGTACCTAAAGTCTTGTGCGGGGCTGTTCAACTAATTACAAAAATTAAGAAAGTAGTCTCAAAGAAGTTCAACACTACTTTAAAAAATGTGGAACATATTTTTTGTATGATTAACCCTACACTACTACTCATGTTGCGACGTACAAAGAAACTGCTCATACGCCCGCGAGGTGCATCATATTGACTAATGATTTTATTCAAAAACTATAAGTATGATTGATATGCTTTGACTGTTTCTGTAATTTTGTATATTACAAAAAAAAAATAACACAATTTTATATATAGTATTTACATATTTTTTATTATAAAATCTTTAATCTCAAATGAAACTTAGGCAATTAAACAGTCTTCTCTTTAAAAAATAAACCACTTAAAGTATACATTTTTAAAAAACTTTTACTACTACTACACCACAAAAAATAGTCAATTATGAAGTAATTATTTATCTTACTCATAATCTAGATTCTAAGAACAACTGTATATATAGATCCCCACCGAAAATAATCTTTTAATTTATGTGTAGGATACTGCCGCCATGGGTCGACCCACAGTGCCCTTCTTGACAATATCAAGGAGGATACAGTGTTTCTACTTAGGTCGACAGAATAGCACTTAATCCCAAACATGGGAACACCTCAGCACAGGTTCGCCTAGTGAGGTGTTCACAAAACACTACGACTAACCTATTTACATACAGTTACGATTCTTTAACATGTTTTTTTCTTATTACTAACCTATTATCTATGTAAACTATGTAATTATTTGTAAAGTGTATGTACAAGAATAGAAATAAATAAATAAATAAATTAACTAAAAAAAAGTAACAAAAAAAATATTTTGCTTAACAATTTAATTAAGAGCGCCAAACTTACATACAAGCTACTCATACGTCTTTGGAGCGCCATTTGGCCCTTTGAAGGGTCATATCAAAAAACTAGCAAACTTACCGTAACGCAACAACCGTCCTGCGACACGTGCTGCCGATGACTGAGATGTCCTTGAATTTCAAAGCGAAAAAAAAAAAAACCTCAACTTCTACTAAACCAATTTTCTTGAAAATTGATGTGAGCCTTCTCTATACATTACTTTATTGCATGAACCAGAACTATAACAAAATTTTAATTTTTACTATTCTAAAAAAATTCAGAAAAGTCGAAAAAACTGGTAAAAAAATGTCTTTTTATTTCAGACAGCCGCCATTTTGCAAAAAGAAAATTTTATGACTTCTCCGAAGTTTATGCCATAGCAGCATTTATTTGGATTAAAAATTAATTTGATTTCTTTTTTCGGATTACTAGGAGGGTTGCAATTGTGTCAACCAGGGCGCGCCATATTTTTTAGACCCCCCCACTTCAACACCCTGTAACTTTTTAATTTTTAAAAAAAATTTCGTTTGATTTTTTTTTTAATGTATTTTTTAATGTTTAATAATTATTTGGTAAAATAAAGGCTATAAAAATATTTTTGTTTTTTTTTTTATTGCACCTGAAAAAACACTTACAATTCATGCTTCTAGACCAGAATACCCCCTTAAGTGACAAAAAAAAATTTGATCTTATCTTTTCCCATAAAATTGAAAATTACCAGTTGGATAGCCCTGACAGATGATTCACTTTCATGTACCTACCATTAGATCAAGATTTCCTAGTATGTTTTATTGTGACAATTATACTTCGGTTCCAGGCAACAATTCTGTTATAAATAGATTACACACCATTGGTAACCTTTATGTCGATGTTGCATATTCTTAACCCCCCAGGCCTCGACCATATTTTGTCAGTAGGTCAGAATATTTCTTCTTTTCAATAAAATTCAAATAAATAGATAATTTATGAATGCATTCAAAAACTAAAAACTGTTTTGGAAAGGCAATGAAATACACTATCAAATTTTATTATTAGAAATAACCATGTTATTTTTAAAATATGAAAATTTCGAATGCAAACTTTAAAAAAATATCGAAATGGCTCACCTTATGTTTTTACCAACTAAAATTACTGTAACAATAAAAAAAACACATATTTTATTAGTTATCACAACCTCACTTTTTTGTCATTTAAAAAATTAAAAATAATAAATTTAAAAAAATTTAAAATTTTCACATTGCGGTCGGAAACTTTGGTTTCATGAAAGCGTACATTTTAATTCTTTTGTGGTTAGTTATAAAATTTTATATGGCGTTGTATTTTTTCTTTCCAATACTGTTTAGATCATAATTCTCACTATGATAGTAAAGGAGACACAACGATTTCTATGAGACTTATATGAGTTATTCCGAAAAGCAAACAAACTAGCCTAAAGGATTAATATTCCTCTTTTGAATTATAAAGCTGTACTGATGAAGCATTTTATCAGTGCAAATTTAAACAAGATGGCTGCATACAGGTTATTTATTTTTATTCTGTTCTTCTTAAGAGGAACATATGCGCGGCCCATTTCAGCCAGTTTCATACAAATCTTAAATTTGGATTTGAGATCAAAATACCCAACCAAACTGAAAAATTATTTTTGTAATCAAAAGGTATATCAAATATCTAGTACGGAGGTGAGCTACTTTATTTATTTTTGCTTTGAATTATAAAATATAGGCCATTAAAGATTTTAATATTTCATGATTTTAGAGGCAACTTGGGCAATTATTTGTGAGTAAATGAAAAACATTAAAAAAATCATCGCTGTGGAAATTTGGGAAAAGAAACTGACCCTTCACGCCCAATTTATCCCTACTACAGATCAACCCTGATAGTCGAGAACACGTAGGACATAATATTGGAAGAGTGCTGGACTTGGAGAAGCAGATTTCTCGGAGTCGGCTGTTATCCAACTAGACATCTCTGGATTCGCCAACTAACGCCGAGGCACACAAATCCGTTAGCCACCAATAAATGGACAGCCGTCCAATTAATAGAACGAAGATGTCCAACAATAATTATTTTTGTTGTCATATTATTTTTGTTATAATTAAATTCTTATTTGTATTATGTTATCACCAATAATCAATTAATTAATTGTAATTGAATAAAATAACTGCAATTTTTTTTCAAAATGTAAACTGGCAGAGGAAAGATGAAACTGGACTGAGTACTGTAAAAATGAGATCCCTGAGAAGTATGCATGGTAACACCATGCATGATCGTGCGAGAAATGTAGGGATTCACAGAGAATACAAGGCTGATGTAAGCATAATTGGTAAAATTAAGAAAGGGATGCCCAGATGATTTGGGCACGTAGAGCAAATGAATGAAGAAAGGAGTGTAAGGAGAATACATGAAGCAAATGTGAAAGGTAGAAGAAGTCAGGGATGCCCGAGGAAGATTATGTATTAGACGATGTATGAATGTGAATGAAGCAAGGAGTGTGTGCCAAGTCCGAGTTTTTTGGCAGTTCGTCCTCTCTGCCTACTCCTACTACGCGGAGAAATGGTGTGACTATTAGTTAACAAATTGAAACTCTTCTAGACCCAGGTCCACTCCTTTTTTTTCATAATACAACCATCCACACAGCATTTTCAAATATGACTAGGCCCTGAGAAAAACTTCAGGATCCCTGCGTGGAATGAATATAAAAATATAAATATGAAGCAATATAAATTAAACGATTTGAAAACCTTTCTTTTTAATCATCTTTGATTGAAGTTTCATTCTTTTCCACTGTTCTCTGAGTTTCTGAACTGTTCGAGGTCTTTGGTTCAGTAAAATAAACCTGAAACAGAAAGTAAATAACCATTCATAAGCATCATACACAAACCATAAACGATTTTGACTAAAACTACATTATTTCGAAGGCTTGCATAATTCAATTATGCACAACGAAAATCCAATACATTACAGGTTAGCTCTACACAAATCAAATGATAAACTACCATAAATTCAAATTTACACCAAAAATATTCTTAAAAACAAAAGAAATGTGATTTATCATTCATAATTCCAACTAACCTTTCCCATATTTCCTTCCAAGCCTCCAATTTTTGCATATTTGTAGCCGTGTCGGTATTTTTATTTTCAATTATGTCAAACCGTTCATTAACCAGATTCTTGAGCAAATTTCGTTCTTCTTCTGTCCAATTCTCCGCTCTCTCCCTTTTACTTCGCTTTTCCATCTTTATTCGAATCATTTCGTGTTGGTAATCAATGTTTAAGCCGTGTTTCGCGAATGTAAACAAAAATAACTGGCCACTAAAAACTTGCTGTGAAAGTGAAACGTCAGATTTCTGAGCATAAATAAACCAATAGCATACCAATAGTGTCTGAGATTAATCAACTCAAGTATTGCCATGTACGAAAAGTGTAATTATTTTATTGAAGAAGAAGATAACACTTATAATCTAAATGAAAATATGAAAGAAAACAAGACACAGAAAAACAGAAAAAAAACAATGGTCGCAACTGGGACTCGAACCCAGACCTCTCGTCTAACTATTGTTTTTTTTCTGTTTTTCTGTGTCTTGTTTTCTTTCATATTTTCATTTAGATTATAAGTGTTATCTTCTTCTTCAATGATATATTACGTTGATGGGAATAACCTTCAAAAGTTATAAAAAGAGAGTTTTTCTCATAAAAAATTGTGTAATTATTTGTTTACAGCAAGTCTTGCTAAGCTGTAACTACGGCTTTAAGTAAAATACGATTGGAATTAGTTTATAAAAGTGCGTTAGGATGATAAATTATTTCAAAACTGACAGACGAAAATGAGAATTAATGAGGACAACATGCCATCACTCCTACACAAATAAAAAATACCGAATCTTTTTAACACAATCCTCATTTATATGTCATCAGTGTGCATTATCTGCTCTAATGATGTACACTATTCTGAAAAGTTGAATAAAGGAGAAGGAAGCGTACAACGGAAGATTATAAAATATAAAATTCAACACGAAAATCAAACATGATAATGTATCAAGCGTCGGACACACGTAGCGTTAAAAGCGCAAGCGCTTTTGAGCATGACTTGCGCCGCTTATGTGTTATACCGACACAGTACTCTATAAAAGTTTTCTTCCTTTGGTAGGAGAGGGGGTTAGTTTAGTTGAATTAGAGAGCTGCCGCGAAATATCATTTCTTTGTACTGCATCTGTCAACTTGACAGCTCACATCCGCACGTTTATGGAGCAGATCCAAAATTAAAATGACCCCTCTCCTGTAAACGGTGGAGAGGGGATCGCCTAACTTTTCATATATCGCATGAGAAGCGGTTAGGTTAGGTTCGGTTAGGTATCGTTGAGCGTACAGCGCTTCAAGCTTAGGTATGGCGGGTCTATATTGGATCGTATCATTGTATGGCGAGCGATATTGTGCGTGCGATGATATTTTATAGCTGAGTCTATCGGTCCCATTATTGGCCGATGTATTCAATAATCTCTGTCAGGAGCTGTAGCTACAAATCGTGTCTAATCATAAGAATTCCATGAATATGCATTACTGCCATCTATGAAAAAAATGTCCTACCATTATAAATGCAGCACACTAACGGCTTTCCGCATCTATTTTTATAAAAATCTATGGTTTACAAGTTTGTCGAACGTCTACTCGAGTGGTCACGCGTATTTTCCGTTTCGGAATGATAAAACAAAACATAAAACTTTATTACTTCTGAAGTTGAGTAAACGCGCAGCGCTTCTATAGAGCGTTATATCCGCCGAGAAATAATGCTCTTTATCAACAAAGTTTCAAGAGTTGAATAACGTATGAAATCGAAAGTGATACGATAACTTTGGAAACAGTTCAAAAGTTTTTGTGAGTTGTGTTTACGTTTTTTGTGATAGATTATTTTATTATTACTTGACGTCGGCGTTCTGAATCTTGTACTTTACTTTTTGTCGCGAGTAGTCCCAAACGGTATTTGTGAATTCAGTTGTTTTGTTTTTCTGTCTGGGCGTTGTTCTAGGATTGTAGTTTTAGTTTGAAAACAAAATTATTTTTAAGTTTTCCTGCCATTTAGAGCTCCGTTCTAACCTCTCCTTTTGTCTTTTCTGATTTTGTTTATTATATGAGAACAGATTTCTCATACAATTCATAAATTGTACAGTTTTTTTTCTCCAAATGTGCGTCCCAACTGCCCGGAAAATAGGAAAATGTTTGGAGATTCCTAAATAAATGCAGTTTCATTGATCTTTTAACAAAGATGGTGAAATCAACATTTTTGTAAAGGTAAGAAGTCTTTGAATTAATTTTTATTTATTTATTTATATAGAAACAAACACTTCTAATACAGCAATGAGAAAATTTACAGATACTAAATAATATTTCATTACCTACGATGTTTCTTTGTAGTGTCTTATTTATGGTACCTATGTATATTTTGTAATTACCCTAAATATGCTGTAACTTCTCTGTCTATTAACTACTAGGTATACCTAGTAAGCGCCAAACTTTAAAGACAATCTGACGTTGATACAGAAATCGTCGCGATAGGCGAGTTTAAGGTCCGAAAAGCGGTACGCCTCCCCGCCCACGCTTTTCTCTGTCGCACGTATGTTTTAAGGCCCGTATCCTGCGCCACAATACACATGAACACTAGCTTGAACAGCACCCAAAACATTGAAAATTTGAACACTTCGTGTTCAAAAACCCTGTGTTCAAGCTTTACCACAGCCGACGGAAAACATTCATCTCCCGGGCGAAGGGGGAAGGCTGGCGGGGGGAAATGTGTTCATATTTTTACAAGAGCCGCGCGATGCGGTCATGTATGGAGAATCAAACCGAACAAGTTTTTGAGGTTATGCGCAATGAGCAAGCTTAATAATCACTAGTTTAAAATATTATGATACCTAAATACAATATAATAAATATATTTGATAATAAAATTATAACATAATAACGAATATTAACAATATTAATATTATTTTTGAAGTGGGTGAAGCGGGAGCGGGAAGGCAGGCGGGGCCGGCGGGGCCGGCGGGGGGGGAAATAAGTTCATATTTTTACAGGAGCCGTACGAAGCGGTTGGTTGGTACCGGAGGTAAATCGAATGACGTTTGGGGTTATGTCAACCGCGCGAGCCTAATACCTAATTATGACTTTAAATTGCAAATAAATACTGTCGTAATGGATGATTATATCTTTCGTGAACTCACTTGTAAATAAAGTCTATTAATTTATAAATCGATTTCAGAGACACGGAAGAAATTGACCAATTATAATAGGTATTCTATTCTTTCTTAGGTAGGTTAGGTCTAAGTTGAAATCTGCGTGTTCTCCTTTATATTTCGTCTACAATATCATCGCTAAATTTCTTAACAGAACTCGACTTTTGACGATTGAATTTCGAATGCGTAATTAATTACGCATTCGAAATTCAAATACTAACTTTAGGTCATAATAATTGATATTAGTCGGAAATCTTTCCTGGTAAATAAATATCTATTAAAATATTTCTGTTTTCTCCCTGATGTAGCATCTCTTCTTCATCGGAACATATTTTAACATTTATTTAAACGCTAAACGTCAAACGTTAAGTCAGTTGCGTACGCGTGGACAGGCCACTAGCAAAGTGTGTGACCGCGCGAACTTCACACCTGTTCACACCAATCTTTCAAACCATGTTTAAAAAAACGCAGGAGACGGAAAACAAAGAACGTTTATAGTGGGGTTCAAGCTAGTTTTCATGTGTATTCTGGCGCAGGAGTTCCGCCTTTACGCTTCTTTCTGTTTCGTTTACGGTCATTGTTAAGTCAGTAAAGTGGCTGTATTTGAGCGTGTCAAGTTCAGGTCGGCATTTAAATTTGGTGCGAAAAGTTAACAGCAGACTTCGTGTCAAGAAAGTACTTTTATATTTTTCTCTTAAATAAATTAAAACCAAATTTTTTGATATTGTAAGTTGGTACTTACTTAAATACTTACCCTAACCATGTTATATTTTATGTAATTTTTTTTTTCGAATAACGAATCACACAATTTGGCCAACGAAACAGAAAGCACACTAGGTAGGATCTCGATGACCATTCTTTTTTTCAAACTTTCTTCAGACAGGTACCTACGCGATAAGAAATTCCAAATAAACACGACGAATTCACATTGAAAAAAGAATATTTATTTAGGTACCCATCATAGTCAAAGTTTGCCACCTACTCAAAGAACATTTTAAATTTTGAAAAAAGAATCTTTAGTGAACCATAACCAAAGATAGCCAACTAGGTACCTACTAAAAGTTAGCCATCGACCTAGTCAAAATACACACGAAATATTGAAAAAAATAATCTTTTCTGAACCGTAGTCAAAGTTAGCCAACTACCTAGGTAGGTAGTCAACGAACATTTTTTTAAAGAACATTTTGTGAACTATAGTTAGTTAGTCACCTACTCAAAGTTAGCCATCTAGTCAAAATAAAGTGGATGATGCAATTTGTATTTTTAAAATTTTCGTAGTGTGTTCGACTCATCTCTGGTTAATACTACAGAATCTACCACTCTTTATTGACTGAAGGAAGTAAGGCGGGAAGGAGTTGGGGAGGATGAAGGTTGGTGTGAACATGGCTATTCAGATCTGATCACTTCCACGGCTAAAGTAATTCAAAATCATTCCAAATTACACACTTTTAAGATATTGAAATGCCGTATTTTACCTTATAAACGGTTTTCCTTAAAATATGATGTTTTCGAAGTTATTACGACGATTACGACAGTATTTTTTTGTTATCTACACCGAGTAGAGTTTATTTATTTATTATTGGTAAAATGTAAGTCAAAAGATAAGAAACAAAACGTTGTTTAAATATTTGCATTTGTCGTGCGATATGAAATGGCTTCCTTATAAGATAAGAAATTGAAAAAAAAAACACTTTAACAAACCGCTTTCATTTATTACTAGTTGAATTCCCCGGCGTTGCCCGTGCTTGACACGGAGTATTTCGAAATCAGACGTAATTTCAGTATTTTCGTCTCATTTTGAACGTTGTTTGCAAGCATTAAAATTCTGCTTCAATGGATGGAAAATGAGGGTGGGGGTGTTTTTTTTCGAAATCACATATAGACAATGACCTTCCTGACTTAAAAGTCAAGCATGCAAAATTTTGTCAATCTCATAGATTGGTTTGAAAATCAAACCCACAGACAGACACTTTTCTTTATATGTATATAATATAATTCGACCGGTCAGTAGCTGAGTTGGCATCGCGTTTGGGTGGTAATGGGCGTTTTCATCCCGCGACAAAATATCCCCGACAAAATATCTTGCGGAAAAAACATATCCCGACAAAATATCTACTAAAACTTAACCTTACCTAAACTCTAATCTAACAAAAAATGGGACAAAAATAATGCAGTCATCTGTAAAGATAATAAATTATTGTTCAAAAATAGTAAAATGGGACAAAAATAATACAGATAACGATAATTTATTGTCTTTACGGGATGTCTGTATTATTTTCGTCCAATTTTTTTGTTAGGTTAGGTTAGGTTTTAGTAGCTTTATTGTTGGGGGATGTTTCGTATCTTTCGACCTGTTCTTTTTCGTGAAATCGGCGGCGATGACATCAACAGTACGACGTATCAGCCGTCTTACCATCCAGTGGCGGTTCTACGCCATAATAACGTTAAGGCCCCGCTATCCGTACGAAAAATTTCGATTTAGAGCATTACATGAATTTAATTTCTGTAGCTGACCATAGGAGGTGTTTTTAAAACGCGCGGGTACCTATTCGACTCAACGAAAATAATAATAATAGTCCCGAGCATTGGGCCTAGTATATCCTTGGTCGAAGAATCCCGAGTCTAGCCGCTAGTCTGTCTAGCTTTCAGGTAGGGTTGCCACAATTTTATAATATACATAATATTTATACGAAAATATCTGTTATTTTGTCAATGTATTACGTTAGGTTACCTATACAGTGTAACGTGCACTTTTTATATATATTTTTTTATATGAATACCGCACAAGAGTCCCAACTGCTCCCGTCTGGAGCCAGTGAGACTATGACATCCCCAATTGGGGTTTCTAAGATTAATATACAAGGTGTTGAGATGAACGTTCACAAAACAAAGCTATACTTTTATAACGGAATTACTATTATCATTGTTTCTCTTTAATTTCTCTTATCAATTTTAGAGATAACATTTGTTGGATAACCGACACCCCTGCCGTAGGTCACACAAGTGGTTCGCTATTTTTGGTGACTTAGCAGGTGCCTGGGTTAATGGGATGAGATATCTCATATCTCATCATGCATTTCTCTCCCGTGAACCACTTCCTTTGTTCCCCTCTCCCCTCCCGTATCCCCCTCCCCCTCCTTTCTTCCCTCCCTGCCGCTAAACTATATAAAATACATACATTTTTCAAACAACTCGCGCACCACCTGTAGTTAATTTTGTATATAAATTTCATAACGCCAGAGCTCGTCATTACATAAAAACCCTCGCGGGGGCACAACAAATCTCCAAAGTTTCATCGCTATCGGATGAATTGTATAGGAAATAATGTCGTAACGCCAGAGCTCACCATTAACATAGAAACCATTGCAGGTGTGCGTACAACATGTCACCAAAGTTTCATCGCAGTCGGATGAATGGTTCGGTAATGCATAAGAGACCAACAAAGAAACATTCATTAATATTAAGATTCAGAATAATTTTGCTCAAGGCCTACGGTGTCGAGGTGATTCTACACGACAGTACCTACAAGTAAAAAGAGAAAGGGAACTTTTTTAAAAACATAACGGTAGTTTAGGCAGTCCGACGACTTTTTAAAAAAATATTTTATCTTCAAAATCGAACAAAAAATCTTCCGCGTGTCATCATTGGTCCACACAGCCGAGTAAACACCCAATCTCTTACCCCGCCCACAACTCTCCAACATTTACAATTTTAGGATATATATTATATTTATACGAAAATATTTGCTATTTACTCCATGTTTTATGTTAGGTCACCTGTATAGTGTAATGCGCCTTTGAGGTGAACCATCACAAACGGCGTTACATTATTATAATAGGACTACTATTACTATTACAATATATTTCTCTTCAACGATTTGGTAGGCGGGTATGGGTTTCCCGGCACCCGGGAAACATTTTTTGGATAACCGACACCCCTGCCATAGGTGGTTTGGTGACTTAGCAGGGATGCCCGAGTTCATAGGATGCGGTGGGTGTAAATTTGGAAGGCGGGTATCGCCTTTTTGTGTTTTTGCAGAAAAAAAATCATACAAAATGTCACCGGAGTTCAAAATTTCACTTGTATTTTTTACTCCAAATAATGTCGGGAAGCACTGGTTAAAATAATTTAAATACGTCCCTTAACACCTTGTGTATTAATCTTAGAAATGTTATCTTATTTTTGTTCAGGTTTTTTAGGCATCATCGTTGTGATTTTTTTTTAAAGAAAGACAAACATTCCCGGGTTACAAATACAATACAAGGGGGTAAAGTGCACAAACTTTGGGAGGTGATTCTACATGACAGTGAAGATAAAAAAGTTAAAGAACTTTTTTCAAAACGTTTTAAGGTAGTTTTCGGGTAAAAAAAGTAGTTTTGTTTTATACGGAAAAAAGAATATTCTTCTTAGAAAAAATATTTTTGTATGGGAAAAAAAAACATTGGAGTTTCGAAAAAAGTTATTCTGATATCTTTTTTATTTATACTTTTATGTAGAATCATCTCCTGAAGTTTGCGCCCTTACCCCAAACACAGGTAATAAATAGATTTTTTATGATAATGTTTTAAACGCCCTCAAGGCATTTAAAAAAAAGGCACAATACAAATTATACAAATATTATTACAATGTTCGATTGATGGCAGCCCTGGAACAAATGACGACTTGAAAATGATTTTGAAGCGGTCTTCTTATCGGCAGGTAAATTATAAAACATTTATAAAAAGGTCAAACTAAATACTTTAACAATAAAAGTCGGTTTTAATAAAGAAGCGGAACCTTACATTTACGGTAGGGAGATCGATATGATACTAAATACTTATGCGAACTAATTCTTAGATTTTCACGGCCAAAAATATTTTCGTCATTTGTGATGGGGTGTTATGCCGTGTTGCGCTACCTCTTTCTTTAGCCAATATTTCGGACAGCGTGACACTGTAACGCCGTTCGAAACGTTGGCTAAAGCAGGAGGTAGCGCAACACGGCATAAAACCCCAAAAATAAACTTGAATACTTCTGTCGATAGGTATAAAAATAAATATTCCATTCCTTTTTAAAAGTAGGTAAGTTTTTTTTTTTTTACATTAACTCCACACAGG
Source organism: Glyphotaelius pellucidus (assembly GCA_936435175.1). Classification (NCBI taxonomy): domain Eukaryota; kingdom Metazoa; phylum Arthropoda; class Insecta; order Trichoptera; family Limnephilidae; genus Glyphotaelius; species Glyphotaelius pellucidus. The sequence goes on along the minus strand of OW386566.1, from coordinate 17,953,175 downwards.
AGGCCCGGAGGAAAATAATTTCCCTCAGGGCCTATGTCATCTTTGAAGAAGCTGTGTGGAGGGTGTTTTTGAGGAGAGGAAGGAGTGAACATGGGTCTTGAAGAGACCCATATTGTAGGAGGGAGGAAACACAGAGGCCGGCAAATCGTTCCACAGCCGAGCTGTTGAACTCAAGAACGAGTAGTAGAAACGACCCGTTCTCATGTGACTAATGTCAACCGTGTACAAATTTTGGGCGCGTGTTTCCCGACTATGCACCGGTGCCGAAGGGATCAATGACGCTAGTTCAGTAGTTAGTAGTAAGTTAATAATTATTAATTTATTATATTACCATCCGTTTACATATAGGTACGATGTACATCGTTGTCCGTTTGTTAAAAATAATGATACTTTTTTTCAAATAATAAATATAATCTTGTTTAGAATTACAAGATATTTTATTTTTATTGTTCCCATGTTTGAAAAAATATTATAATAAATCATATAATATTAATATTATAGCCCATATAAAACATATCCTAATAATATAATCTCGTAATTTTAGATCGGTCGTCGAAGAACCAAGCGGTGCGCGCATTCCCCTCGCTTATCGCTCTTTGACTGACGAACGACGAACTTGAAAAGGAGATATACGAATACAAATGTTAGACAGAGCGCACTGAAATTATAACGCGTTGGAATGAATGGGCGTAAGCGACTATTTTGAAAATATTTAATTAATCACGGTGTTTTTAAAAAAGAGCAAAAATCTCGTGGAACGTATCTTAAGAATCATTTAAAGAAACATTGTGAATTTTTTTTCACAAATATAACTTGTAAAATAATAGAAATAGACTTGTTTTAAATAATTTTCTGAGCATACTTTGCGATTTTTTTCTATCGAGGGAATTTCATATAATTTGCGTTTCGGCGTGGAACGTATCTAGATATTATTTTCAAATATAACATATATTTTTTTAAGAGCTCAAAAACTTCAAATGTTTAAGGGAGATATGTAAGAAATCTGTCGAAATTCGAATAGTAGACCCTTAAAAGCATTTCGGAATGTGCGGTTTTTAAAATCAATAGTTTTGAATGAAAATATTAAAATTACATATTTTAGTACAGTATTAAATTCATAATATTCTGCTATATTTTGCATACCAAGTCTCAGAAGTTTTTAATATCCTATGTATTATTAATTTACCCTTCAAATATGTAACAATTGTGTTTTTACATCCGTTCCCAAGCGACCATTTAAATTGTAAATATATTCATCATGTTTTATTTGAGTTGGAATAATAATTAATATTCATTAGGCACCATATTTTACGGACCATCTTCCCAATACTAAATATCGCATTTGTAATTCAATTACAGTTTGAAGCTATTCAACTATGTTCTACCTAAATGGCTACATTCTTAGGACCTTAGTAATATACTTGTTTTAAATTTTACGCTACTGTTAAACAATTATTAATGTACTAGCTTTTCCCCGCGGCTTCGCTCGCATGGTATTACGGGAAATTACTGTAGCGGTTGAACTTATCAATTATCCCCCCTCCTCCCCACCCCCACCCCCACCCCCTCCAGCATTCCATACATTCATTCCCTTACATTCAGTTTTCAAACATCTCGCCTACCACCTAAATTTCATTAAGCTATAGCTCAAAGAAAAAAATAGTTATCCAATTTTGTTCATTCGTTCGGAATTTATGCGCTTACAAACATTTCGGATGTTTATTTTTAATTAAATATTTGGAAGTTTGTTAATATAATAAAAAAATACACTATTTATTATTCAGTCTTTATACCTAATCGTTACGAATTATATTTTTAATGTAGGAACTCAATCTGACATTTGTTCCAAAACAGAAGCTTGTCGAAAAAAAACAAAACATATTCTAATATTTGAATTTCCTGGAGCAGTAGCTGACCAGGGGGCTCAGTACCTACCAGCTTAGGGCCCACAAATATATCAACATGGTTTCCATGGAAACGATTTTTTTCTGACGTTAGCAAAAACTCGCTTTTGTTAGCGACAGAAAACGTATAACAAATAAAATATATTAATATTTATAATTTCATAACGCCAGAGCTTACCATCATATACAACATATAGTCAGCGCATATAATTTAGCTTTCTATTGGTGAATGAATTTTTAAAGTCTTTTTATTGGTTAATGCCTGAAAAGGTCATAAACTCGAGCAGTTTCGCATTTATAATATTAGTATGGATAGTAAGTGGCTATATATAGTCGGTCGGGTTCGTCCTTTGTATTTTGCGGGAAGGCTGATAGAGATATTGAAAAAAGGGTAAATGCGGGTAACTCCGTTAATGGAGGACTGATTGTCGTTGGCGCTACCAACATATTGTCCAAAGAAGCGAAGCTAGCAGTCCACAATGGTGTGCTGATACTTACGCTGATGTATGGTAGTGCGGAACGACAAACAACATGTTCCATGTGTTTTTTGCAGTGTTGCCAATTGAAATCGTAGATTTGAAAATAGAGATGAAAAAAGCGATCGCGTAAAGCGAAAATTTTTGAGTATGGTCTCTATATGGGAATCGGGCTGAAAAAAGAGATGGTGTAAAACCTACATAAAGCCACACCCCCACTGCCAATGTTCAAGTAAATGTTCATATCGGAGGTCGCAGGATACCAGGCCTAAGAAATTCAAAATAAACACAACAATTTTACATTTAAAGTCATATAGCAGCTTTGCAGACCTATCTTTCTTGGTTTTTTGGAACAACTCATATAGGTCTTATAGAAATCATTGTGTTTTCCTTACTATCATGGTTAGAAATATGATCTTAACGGTGTTGGAAGGATAAATACCACGTTTTATATTCAAATCTAAAAGTTAACCACAAAATAAGTAAAATGTACTCCTTTATGAAACCAAAGTTTCAGATCGCAATTTGAAAAGAAATACGAGTCCTTGGGAATTTTTTATTAATTATTTTTACATGGAACGACAAAAAATGAAGACGACAATAACGTTTATTATATACATTTGTTTAATAAAATATGTTTTGTGTTTTTATTGTTTTTCGCTAACTTTAGAAAAAACCTAAGATGAACTATTTTTAAAAAAATTTTACGTTTGCATGCAAAATTTATTTTCTTTAAAAATTATAATATGTTTACTTCGATTTGTAAAATTTGATAGCATATTTTATCACCTTTAAAAAACAGTTTTTAGTTTTCAGATATGTTCAGAAATATTCCATTTATTTGGATTTTATTGCAAAGCGGAAATATTTTAACTCTCTGACAAAATATGGTCGAGGCCTGGGTGGTTTTAATATCCTATTGTTGATTTATTACTTCGTAATTTGTGTGCTTTTTGTTTTGTGCCAATGTCTTAATATTCTTATTTATGCATGTAACAGGAAATAACATTTAAACATTCTCTCAATATTATCATTATCAGTCGGTCGGTACAAATGTTTGTGTTTTCTCTTTGAATTTTTTGCCCATGACGTCACGCCTGTTTGAAAATTCTTAAGAATTATCGTTTGTAAACAAATATTTCTAAGAATTTCGAGAGGTTAAGGCTATTAAATGTAGGTAAAATGGGCACAGGTAAATTCATAAAGGGGGATAATATTATGGTATGGGAGAATGACGACTATTGCCTCGCTATCACCGGTGACACGGCAGTTTATCCCCCGACAGTTGCCTCGCTATCACCGGTGACACGGCAGTTTATCCCCCGACAGTTGCCTCGCTATCACCGGTGACACGGCAGTTTATCCCCCGACAGTTGCCTCGCTATCACCGGTGACACGGCAGTTTATCCCCCGACAGTTAGCCTCCGAAATTATAATTATTTTAAAATCATAATTTTTTGTGCTTTTTTTACCAATTTCAAACCTGAAATCGACTTTCAAAATACGTTTATGTAATAATAAGTTGGTATGGAAATCAATCTAATTTATTTATAGCGTCTATTTTTTGTACTTATTCGCTGGTACGAGTATGTATTTTGTATGGAAGAAGCTTTGAAACTATGCAATAAGTTAAACGTTATTTAGGTGGAATTATTTATTTATTATATTTTTCAATATTATTACGGGAGAGTGGCATAAAAATTGTTTGAAATTATTATTTTTTTAGCTTTACGAATCGAAATCAATATTATGGAAACCGAAGCATCAATTTTGTATGCAACTGGAATCAGCTGTTCGTCGCCGGCCATTTTGAAAATCAGAATTGAAGCGTTGCGACAGGCATATTACGATGTTTTTGGACAGTTAAAGTTTTTGAATATTTTAAATAATACAGATAAACAATAGAGATACTCTATTTTTGATACTGAATTATTTAGGCCTAAATAATGTTTCAATTAAAACAACTATTATATGTCTAAATCTTTATAAACCAATAACACGGAATGTTGAAGGCTTGTCATAATTTTCAATTCAAATATACCAGGTGACTGGAGAATTGTGGATGCGGTGACGTCACGCCTCACAAATTCAATAATACCAACTTGACAGGGTTTTTTAATGACGCCTTTTAAAATGAACTTTTTAATATATTTTTTTAAAACTCTACGTTTAATATTATTTAATACAACTTATATATTCAGAATCAGCGTTTATTGGTCTATATGAAAATATATTTTTAAAGCCATAATATTTTTCACTGGAGTTTCTTATTATCAGAATTATATCTTCCTACACATGTTTTTAACGGTATCCCTAGTTTGTGAAAATACCCTGTTGGCATTGATCCACGATTTGAAAATGCTGTTCGCAAGTCGCAGTGTTGTACGTACTCTTTGACCACACAATACACAATAATGCACCCACTACTCTGCATTCCTTAATGCGGTCCCTCCTTCCCTCGCTCCCTCGCTGGCAATTCAAAATCACTGCCAAAATACAACGGTTTCTCGTGCGTCATACTTATGTGCATTGTTTCATATTATAGCTAGCTCCTAAAATGTTTAACCTTCTCCCCGAGAACCTAAAATCCGAAACCCAACCCCATATCTTTAAAAAAAAATTATCAAAATGGATCCTTACATTCAGTAACGATGATGAGTAAAAATTTGCTATTTTAATTGAATTGTAATATAATTGATACAACTTGTAACATAAATTAATTTAATGTGTTAATTAAATTACTAACTTAATTTGTTACTAAATATGTTACTTAAACTACTTAAATGAATTGCATAAGTTAATAGCTGTACACTGTACCTACACAATCTGTAAACTTCATCCGCCATAACACAGGGACATCCCTAGCATGGCGGATGAATTAACACAATTTTTTGTTCATTGTATAAACTTCTTTTAATAAATAAATAAAATACGATAAATATTTACATTGCTGTTTTATCCAAACTCCAGATTGCTTGAAAAGTAAGTAAACATAAAAAGTTATTTCTTCAACGTGAATGAATACTTCACAAGTGTGTCTGGAGCCAGTGAGACTATGCATCCCCACTTGGTGTATGTTGTAAGGCTGAAGATAAGGGGAGGGCAAGAGGAAGGTGGGGAAGTACTTGGTTTTTTCAGATTACATATTACATATACCTACTAGATATCTGTGTATATATAAATCTCGCGTCACGAAGTTTGTTCGAGATAAACTCCGAAACTACTTAACCGATTTTGATGAAATTTGGTTTACTGTGTGCAATTTGGTCCAACTTAAAAGATAGGATAGTTTTTATCTCGATTATTGACGTCAGTATTTATTATTGCGAATTAAATGTTCAAAGTTTGTTATATGACAATGCTTTGTAATCATTTGTAAGTTCCATAAGTTTCTAACAGATGGCGGGGTGAGTTAAATTATCGACACAACACTTATCTAGGTTATCTAGGTTGGGTATCCAGTAGATGGCGTTGTGTTTCGACTTCACGTCACAGCAACGCGTGGCCGGGTCAGCTAGTTTACTATACAGTCGATCAGAGACTGTCCGAAGGTTGTAGCTCCGATGACAAAGATAACCGATTCATTCAAAACATAAAATGAATGGATTCATAATTCAGTCCATTATTTTGGTCCCACACTAAGAAGGTGTTCTCATTTCTTCAAAAGCAACCGAGAGATTACGTCAACACTCTAAACAATAATGCTGTTTGGTTGACTAACACACCACCGAGGAGATTAACCGATAGAAATGTTCTGTGGGAGTGTCAGTGCGACCGAATGCGCGTCTTTTTTTCTTTACTTCTGGTGAAATTGGTAAAAAAAAAGATTTTTTTGTTTATTTAAATTATTTATTTATATTTATTACACGCCCTGATGGGCTTTTACATTCTTTGTTTTAAGTTTAGAGAATCACAGTACTTTTAAATACTCTAAATCTAAATCACACGATCATACATGGTTTTACCACACGTACGCCTCAAGGATCTCAGTCTACCTTCATCCTTCCTCTGCCCGTTCCTTGCCTTGCTGCCAAACATGCCTCTTTATGTAGATGGCGATAAGGTTTTAATTTCAGCTTAACACCAGCCGCCTGTTTTGATTCGTGGAAGAAAAAAAATCGCCAAAAAGTGTTTTATTTTATTTTGCGAGACGTTCAGGCACAAATATTCAAAATGTTTTACTATAATTTTCTAAAGAACTTAATTTGCCAGATTATAAAATAAATCCATAACCGAAAAGCAGTTTTCACGGGCCTGATACATTATTTTTTGCTGGGCTTATAAAGTCTTTAAAAAAATGCTAGATTTTTTCAAAAACCAGGATGTATTCAACTCGCAGTATCTAATTTAACCCGTCTAATCACAGGAGACCCAAGTTGTCCCAAAACATCATATGCCGTTATAATAACAGGAGACCCAGATTGTCCCAGAGCGACCGTGCATTATTAAAAGTTAGATATCTCTCTTCCTGTCACGCATACATTTGTGATTTCTTTTATGTTAGAAAGCGAAAGAAATAATGCTTCTTATTGCTTTAGAAATATACGAGCTATATTGGTCAGATATTTTACAAACCCGATCATAAGTGACGATTTTATTTTGCGCCAATTTGTGACGTAACAAACATTTAATTTTAAAATAAAATTGTATGAATGTCATAAAAAGTGAGGTGACAGTTTTATTATAAATTTTCTTAAGAAAAGGAATCTGTGTTTCAAATTTTCAGTTTATTTTATTTTATGTACTTTTTCTAGGAATCCCTATGTATGTATTTTTAAGCTAATTTACATTTTCAATACCAAAATTTTAATATTAAAAAACAAAAATGTTGATTTCTAATAAACACATCGGAAAGATTATTTTATCTAGATTTTAGAACAATTTTTGTTTTTGCAAAAAGGTTAAAAAATAACCAATAAAAAGGAAAATTTAAAATGCACGGGAAGAACCGGGAATTTAGTGCGCAAATCTTGACAGGCAAAAGTTCATAGATATTATTTTGTCATTACATTATTCGAAGGGTTAAGCATCTAAAATATTTCTAAGCGATCAAATTTTCAAACCAAAACCCTTGATTTTGCAAAGTAATTTTTTGTTTTAACCCGGCGTCATTTTGTAGCGGAAAAAAGTTACACTAACGTTGAGGTGGGTCATTATGACCCTGTTACAATTGTTACTATTTTGCCTTGTATAAAATTTGATATTTATAATACATAACTGTATATATAATCACTAGCATCAATAAAACACATTGGTAATAAATGAAATTGCATGTAGACTTATCATCAAGGCAAAAACAGCTGTTTAAGAAATGGAAACGCTGTTGTGACATAGTAAGACGAAAAATATCCATACCAGTGCCATCCATAAATCATTTAAATTCTGTCTTCAAAAAACGATGGATAGCTATGTACAGTAATTCAATAAAAGCTTTGATTTTACTCAAAGTGACTTCTTTCATAAGTAAAACTAAATAAAACATGAAGAAAATGCATGGCACAAAGCAGCAACGTCGCCGTTCAGCTGGGTCATAATTACCCGGTCGCAGGTTTACACACGTGTTGCTCCTTGCGCGGGCGATGGACGACTAAAGCGGCGATGAACGGTTTTGAAAAAGGCGTAGACCTTACAAGAAAATTATGTAGATTTAACCAATTTGCAACAAAAAGTTCGTAGATGTACCGAAATGAAGAAGTCGGGTTAGGTGAGACTGAATAAATACTGTCACATAATATATATACAAAAATCTGTCAAAAGAAGCTAAGCTAGCCGTCCATAATGGAGTGCTGGTACCTACCCTGATGTATGGCAGTGAGGCATGGAACTGGCAGAGAAAGGATGAAAGTAGACTGAATGCTGTAGAAATGAGATCCCTGAGACGTATCGTGTGAGAAATGTGGAGATCCGCAAAGAATGCAAGGCTGATGTAAGCGTTATGAGTAAGATTAAGAAAGGGACGCTCAGATGGTTTGGGCATGTAGAGCGAACGAATGAGGAAAGGAGTGTAAGGAGAATATATGACGCAAATGTGAATGGTAGACGAAGTCGGGGACGCCCGAGGAAGACATGGCACGACCAAGTGAATCAGATACTTTAGTCGGGCGATGTCAAGAGTCAGAATAATAGAAGAGCATGTAAGAGACGATGTATGAATGTGAAGAAGCAAGGAGTGTGTGCCAAGATCGAGTTGTTTGGCGGTCTGTCCTCTCTGCCTACCCCTGCGGGTAAACGGCGTGATGGTTAGTTTACATAATATAGAAATATTTTTACCACAACGGAGGGGGCCAAATGGGATATTGGATATGGGGTGGGGCGGAAATGGGATGAGTACCTTGTGTTTTTAAGCCACTATTCTTCTGTGGCGCGATGTTTAGTATGAAACCGAGTGTTTTACAATTTGGTAGAAAATGCGTAGATTCTGGGACTGAAATTGGTAGATGTGCAGGAAAGGCCTTAAATACGTAGATCTACGTAAAAGGACGTAAAGTTGGCAACGTTGGACTAAAGTAAGGTACACGAAAGGGAGGGGTGATACTTAGCTGCAGCTACTGAGACACACGGTTATCTGCGGCAATTATTTCTAAGATATTTTTCGTATACAAAACGTGCAGGGTCATATTGACCCTGCCTCAATGACGCGGGGTTAAATATTTTTTTTTTCTTCTTCGTTAAATATTTTATTATAATAACCAATTGCATCGTCTCTTCGTAGCCCAGGAGCCGAAAGGATTTACGAAAATTGGCTCGTTGCTCTTTCAAATCAACATTGTACATCACATTTCTAGGATTACTGTTCAGTAGTATAGTGTACACATTTCTTCTACGTGCAGACTACAAACTGCAGACCTCCCACATTTTTATTTTTATTGAGTTTGTTTACGCTCTTTGTGGGCGGAATTACATCCGACGGTTGTGGTAACGTTGTTTGCAATCAGACAACGCGTGGGGCAGATATTGGAGGAGAGACTAGTTTTGTAGTTCAACCCACAGAATGTAAAAAAACTAGTTTTATGCAGTTATTGCCATCATGATTTTGTATGGAATTCTATGAAGAATTAGTTTGAAGTCTCCGATGACGTTTGCCCAGGCCTTTTTTTTTTACATGAGCTCCACACAGGAGGCCCTGAGTAAAATAATTTCCCTCAGGGCCTATGTCATCTTTGAGGATGCTGTGTGGAGGGTTTTTTTAAGGAAAGGAAGAGGAGGAGGGTTCTGGGAAGGAAAAGGGTTTAAGGGGTGGGTAGGAATCTGGGGTTCAGTGTGTCCTGGTCTTCCAACTATACGCAGAAAGAGAGTACTAATCATTGTCTTATTTTGAACGTCCAGTGAACAAAATTTTATCAAAAATTATCGAAATTCTGCTTTAAGGCGACGCTTCCCGGCTCAAGAAGAAGAAGATGGAGAGATGTGTAATTACGAATGTTGGACAGAGCGCGCCAATATTTTCAATGACAAAACTGATACGAAAATTGGTGAAATGCTTAATAAAACATGACTCGTTTAAAATAGAGCAAAAATCTCGTGAAAGGTATCTTCAGTTTAAAGAAACATTGTGATTTTTTCACAAATATAACTTGTAAAATAATAGAAATAGACTTGTTTTAAATAATTTTCGGAGCATACTTTGCGATATTTTTCTATCAAGGGAATTTCATATAATTTGAGTTTCGGCGTGGAACGTATCTAGATATTATCTTCAAAAATAACGTATTTTTTTAAGAGCTTAAAAACTTGTTAAACCAAATGTTTAAGGGAGATACGTAAGAAATCGGTAGAAATTCGGGTAGCAACGGCTTAAGGGTTGCGAAATGTGACTGGGAGTGGTTTTTCAAAATCCTGTTTGGACAGTGACGTTCTTCTAGTTTTGAAGGTCAAGTGTACAAAATTTCATCAGTATCGGAATAAAATTGTAGATTTAAATAAAAGAAAAAAATAAAGCGACCCACAGGCATTCTTCTATGTTTCTTAAACGATGTTGCAAAAGTTTGTCATTTTACAATAAATGAAAAGCGACCCCAGCGTCGTCCGGGCTTTACGCAGAGTTTTTCGAAATCAGATTAGTAATAGTAATTAGTGCCGAAAAAATAATTAAGTTTGTAAAACAGTTTATTTCTTCAAATTCTGATACGTTTCCCCAAGGGCCAAAGGGGTAGGCAGAGAGGACGGACCGCTACACAACTAAATCTTGGTACACATTCCTTGCATCTTTCACTTTCACGCGTCGCGTCGTCTCATAAAGCCTCGATGACATTGGGCGAGTTTACAAGCTACTATCTGGGAAATTCACTATCTATTAGTTAACTCGCTCTGTGTCATCGTATTACTAACTCACTAGCGGATTGTGGATAATCTACGAAAAAAGTTGAAGGTGGTCAACTTTACTCGCTACTCGCTCAAGATGGCGGCCTACCAACAGCTGATTTCGTAACTGTCAGAATTAGTTCGCGTGGGAGCATGTGGCGCTAGCTGCGAGTTCAATTTTTTTACGAAATGTCGACCGAATTGGGCGCAAGAGTCGTTATTTTAGCTGCTACTGTCGCTAGTGAGCGAGTAGACAGTTTTGTGTGTCATCATGACAATCTCACTCGCCGATTCACCCGCTTTTAAACTTACCGGCTAGTAGCTTGTAAACTCGCTCAATGTAATCGAGGCTTAAGGCGGCACTCTTCGGCTGAAAAAGAAGAAGATGGAGAGATATGTAATTACGATTGTTGGACAGAGCGCGCTAATATTTTAAGTCATAAAATAGCAGCGAAAATTGCGAAAAAGCTTAATAAAACATGACTCGTTTAAAATAGAACAAAAATCTCGTGGAAAGTATCTTAAGTATCATTTAAAGAAACATTGTGATTTTTTTCAAAAATATAACTTTTAAAATAAAAGAAATAGACTTGTTTTAAATAATTTTCGGAGCATACTTTGCGATTTTTTTCTATCGAGGGAATTTCATATAATTTGCGTTTCGGCGGAGAACGTATCTAGATATTATCTTCAAAAATGACATAAATTTTTTAAGAGCTTAAAAACTTCAAATGTTTAAGGGAGATATGTAAGAAATCGGTCGAAATTCGAATAGTGGACCCTTAAGTTCTCTTCTGTTATTTGGACGCTTGACATCATCCAAGTCCAGTATTTGGTTCACTCGAACTTGCCACATTCTTCGAACGTCCCCGACACCTTCTGTCATTTTATTTTTCTTGTATTATGCATACTTTAAATTTCATAAAATTTCGTAAAAGTGTCCCTACAAAGTCCCTACCCTACTTTACCTTGATAATAAAATCAATGTTCGAATCCTTGCGACCGCTTTTATTGAATATAAAATTGAATATCCCTTGGCTTAGCAGTAAAAATGAGTCTTTTGTCTCAGTAATTCTATACCCCTGAGAGTTGCTTTGCCAACTGAAGCCATACCGTACTGCCTTAACTGTACCAAGTGTATTCAACCAAACACGGCTTTGTCTTGTTAATAATATTGTAAATGTTTCAATTAAATTTTGTAAAATAAACCTCGTTATTGTGGAAAATTGAAACTTTGTGTTTGAAACTCTCGTCACAATGGTTGCCTTCAAATAATGAATTCTACGATCAGCTCCTTTTTGAAATTTAAACTTTTTATTTCAATGAACTCCACATTTCTATTTGGGAGACGGGAATGGGTACCGCTACCCGGGAACCTTTATTGGATAACCAACACCTCTGCCATAGGTCACCCCAAGTGGTTCGCTACGTTTGGTGATTTAGCAAGGGTGCCCGGGTTCATGGGGTGAGGTTTGTCTGGGTCTTGCCGGGGTCCAGAAGGAGGATGACCAGGACACACTGAACCCCAGATTCCTACCCACCCTTAAACCCTTTCCCTTCCCAAAACTCTTCTTCTCTTCCTTTCCTAAAAAAAAACCCTCCACACAGCATCTCCAAAGATGACATAGGCCCTGAGGGAAATTATTTTCCTCAGAGCCTCCTGTGTGGAGCTCATGTAAAAAAGAGCATTGGAGGCAAATCTGAGGAAAATCATTTCCCTCAGGGCCTATCTAATCTTCGGGATGCTGTGCGGGGATCTTTTTAAGAAAAGGAAGGAGCGAACCTGGGTCTTGAAGAGGCCCATATTGTTGGAGGGAGAAAACACGGAGGCCGGCAAATCGTTCCACAGCCGAGAACGAGTAGTAGAAATCCGTTCCCATGTGACAAATGTCAACCGTGTGCATATGTTGGGCGCGCGTTTTGCGTGTTACCGACTATAAACCGGTGCCGAACGGATCAATGATGCTAGTTTCTCGGAGCATCTTCTAGTGAAATACCGGTATAATAAGTACAGTTTGCCTACCTGACGCCTGAAGATTGCAACCCGCTTGTTAAGATAGGGAGGAATCTATCAAACAGAACCCCCGGTTCTGCAGAAGGGTTTTTTAGTGATCCAGATCAGAGATTTTTTTTTTTTTTTTTTTTTACATTTACTCCACACAGGAGGCCCTGAGGAAAAAATAATTTCCCTCAGGGCCTATGTCATCTTTGAGGATGCTGTGTGGAGGATGTTTTTGAGGAGAGGAAGGAGTGAACATGGGTCTTGAAGAGACCCATATTGTAGGAGGGAGGAAACACAGAGGCCGGCAAATCGTTCCACAGCCGAGCTGTTGAACTCAAGAACGAGTCGTAGAAACGACCCGTTCTCATGTGACTAATGTCAACCGTGTACAAATGTTGAGCGCGCGTTTGGCGTGTTTCCCGACTATGCACCGGTGCCGAGGGGATCAATGACGCTAGTTCCTCGGAGCATCTTCCATTGTAATACCGGTAGAACAAGGACAGCATTCCCACCTGGCGCCTGTGCTCTAAAGATTGCAATCCGTTAGTTAAATTAGGAGAATCTATCAAACGGACCGCCCGTTTCTGCACAGAGTCAAGGGTTTTTTTCAGGTATTTTGGGGCTCCAGACCAGAGGTGGCTGCCAAATTCAACCGTGGGGCGCACTTGCGATTTGTACAGGGCTAGCAGTTGTGTACTATTAAAGTATCTGCGTGCCCTGTACAGTATGCCCAGTTTCTGAGAGGCTAACTTAACTCTGGCCTCGATGGAGCCCCCGTACCTGAGCTGGTCACTTAGAGTTACACCAAGCATATCAATGGAAGGCCTGTTCGGGAGAATGCTTCCGTTGAAGGAGACTAGATTATCATTTCGATCCCTTTTAGACGTGATCAGACATGATTGGGTCTTTGAAACATTAAATTCGACGAGGTTATTCTTACCCCAAGAGGAAACACTCTCGAGGTAACCGTCCATTCTTTGTTTCAAAGCCCTCCGAGCCATTGGGGTTTGTGAGCCCTTTGGAGGTTTGTCAAACAAAAAGCTATCATGGACTGTACTGTCGTCCGCGTAGCAATGAATCGGTGCACACGTCAAGAGGTCATTGATGTGCAACAAAAACAAAGTCGGAGACAGAACCGATCCCTGTGGGACGCCAGCATTTATCGAATGCGAGGAAGAGGTGAAACCATCAGCAACCGCCTGAATCGACCTCTCCCTCAAAAAGTCGGCAATCCACATACACAAGGATGCGGGAAGTCCGTAAGAAGGCAATTTGTTGACAAGCCCTCGGTGCCAAACCCGGTCAAAGGCCTTGGAAATATCCAGTGAAACCGTTTGGGTTTCACCAAAACGTTCCAGGCACCGCCCCCAAACATGCGTCACATACGCGAGAAGATCACCGCACGAGCGGTTCCGCCGGAATCCGTATTGACGGTCGTTAATAATTTTGTTCTTCTCGAGGTATGTGAGCAGTTTGTCGTTGATCACACGTTCCATCACTTTTGACAGAACAGATGTGATCGCTATGGGGCGGTAGTTGGCCGGGTTGGAGCGGTCACCTTTCTTTGGAATAGGGTGAATGATCGCTTTTTTCCAACCGGAAGGCACAGTCCCAAACTTCAGGGACATTTTGAAAAGCTTCGTCAAAATTGGAGCTATTTCTGCAGCGCACCTCTGCAATACCAGGGCAGGTATTCCGTCAGGCCCACTAGCTTTATTAACATCGAGCCCTCGTAAGACTTGGAGTACATCCCGATGCCGGATCCTCAGCTTTTTCATATGAAAACCGCAGTGAGGAACCGACGGCGGGATAGCACCTTGATCATCGAGGGTCGAGTTTTCCGCGAACATTTTGCCTAATAAGTTAGCCTTTTCGGCGGCGGTATTAGCTAGAGAGCCGTCAGTTCTGGTAAGAGGTGGCAGACTGGGTTTGCAGAAATTGCGACCTATTGAGCCCGCAAGCGACCAGAACGCTCTGCTGCCATGCGGGCATGCAGCCAGCTTTCTGCTGATCAGCAGGTCGTGCTCAAATTTCGACCTATTTATGATTCTCTTGCTTTCCTTTGACATTTTGTTATAAACCATTCTGTTTTCGGACGTTCGAGATGTGTTGTAGGCTCGATAAGCCGCGTTTTTTCGTCGCACTGCTTCAGAGCATTGTCGACTGAACCACGGCTTTGAGCCCACACCAGTTTCTTTAACAGTGGATTGGATGAAGCCATCCATCGCGGACGCGATGACTTCACCAATTTCCTGGGCACATCTTGAGGGATCCGAAGTCCGAAAACAGACAGTTGACCACGGGAAAGCATTAAAATGTGCCCGCAAACCGAACCAATCTGCAGACCGCAATCTGCAGAGATGGTTGCCGAGTTCAGTACGCCCAGTTTCTGAGAGGCTAACTTAACTCTAGGTTTGATGGTACCTGAGCTGGTCACCTAGAGTTTTACCGAGACTATCAATGGAAGGCACGTTGCTTCCATGTTATTCCACGCCATATGGGATAGGGAAAATATTTTTGTGGATGGATGGCCCCCAGCGGGATGGGATTCTCTGGGTCTCCTACCGCCCCCCTGAAAGTCTGAAACGCCCCCAATTTTCTCTGGGTTTCCTACCGCCCCCCTGAAATTCTGAAACGCCCCCCAATTTTCTCTTGGCCTTCTACCGCCCCCCTGAAGGTCTGAAACGCCCCCAAGGGAGCGCTATCGCCCACGTTGAGATCCTATGGTTTACGGTCTTTGTACACTCGTAAGAGTCATGTGCGAAATGTATCTTCCCATTAGACGAGAGAAGCAGCACTGAATGTTAAACAAACCAATTAACAAGTTGGAGTTAGTTCTCTTCATGCACACTCATTAGCAATTCTCACTGCACGTGTAATGAATGATGACTAGAAAGCGCAAAGATGTATATCGTCAAATGTTCTTGTACAACGCTTATATTATGCAGAACCGCAACTACTTTACTTATGTTAATTGTTTAACCTTTTCGTCCCGGAAAGAAAAAAAATCACATGATCCGAAGGGGGGTCACTCGGGGACCCCAATTTTTGTTTTCCTTATTTAAGGGTGTTAATGACATATTTTTTTGTGATTTTTTTTTGGTAAAATTAGAGTAAAGTATATTCATCATATTTCAGTAGTTATTTTCAAAATCGTTTGATAAATAAAGTCATAATTAATATTCTAAAGAATTTAGACCATAACGTGTATTTTTCCATAGAAAACAGAGAAGGCGGGCCGATAGCCAACATAATTCCTTGTTTCCGAATCTCGACTGGCGATTGGCGCTTACCGGAAACGACCCAGACCGAATGATCTTTGACCGGCAAGCAAACAGCATAGCATTGTAAAAAGAGCAAACGAGATGCGCAGTGTAAACAAACGGGATCTAGTCCTTTCCACTAACAACTTAGAAATTACTTGCTATCTCTAAGAATTGTCCCGATACTTCCAGCAGATGGGTACGGGGTAACGCCCGAACAGAGGGAAAGGGGGGCGGGCGGGACTTGATAGAAATTATTTTATATTAAGAAAAGTTGTAATGCTAAATTAATTTTTTTAATGCAGATCGATAACCAAATAGTTTTTCTAAGATTACCCAAATTATTGAGTATGAGGTTTAAAAAACAACTTACATACAGCGTAAAACTCTCGTTGGTGTAAGTGCGTTCCCCCGGTCCGGTACGGAAGTGTTAACAAGTTCATTTGTATGCTCAGACCTGTTACACCTCGGACCTGTTCTAATCACGCGTAATGTAAAGTTTTGTATTCTTATTCTAAAGGCGGCCTTTACAATCGAACTGAGCAATCATCTTTGTCATCGATGCTACAACCTTAGGAGAGTTATGATCGTCTCTGAGAAACGCCTGAACTCCCACTGCTCATAATAATGCTGCTTTTGCCTTCACAGCCTTCATCCCTAAGCTTTGTACTCCCAACAATCATTTTAAAGATATATTATTTTATTTTTGTGTTACTCAAGGATCGGTACTGGGTCCAACTTTATTTATTGTCAGTCGGTGGGACTCAGGCATAAGGGGGTATTCTTGTCTAGAAGCATGAATTGCAGGTTTTTTCAGGTGCAATTAAAAAAAAAACAATAATATTTTTAGCAGCAAAAATCAAACGAAAAAATAAAAAGTTACATGGTGTTGAAGTGAGGATCTCAAAAATATGGCGCGCCTTGGTTGACACGATTGCAACCCTCCTAGTAATTTGAAAAAAAAAAACAAATTAACTTTTAATACAAAAGAGTGCTGCTATGGCATGAACCTCGTAGAGTCATACATTTTTTTTCGTAAAATGGCGGCTGTCTGAATTAAATTTTTGTTATTGTTCCAGTTAGCGCGATAGAGTAATGTACAGAGAAGGCTCACACCAAATTTCAAGTAAATTGGTTTAGTAGAACTTGAGATATCGTGTCAACCGTCTCGAAAAATGAGTTTTGAGAAAAATGCGTTTAAAATTTTGTTCCATTTAGATTCCGTCTAAACCGCGATATTAAAATGGTTATAACTTTTAAAATAATGCGAATTTCGAAAAATCCTTTTAAGGAGATTTTTTTGAATATTTAAACCTTAGAAATATAAAGGAAAAAATGTTTTTTTTTTCTAGACTAGAATACTGCCTTAATTCGTGTATGTTGTGAGGCCGGGGAAAGTGATGTGATGATAGAGACAGGAAGGAAGAAAGTTGTAAAGTACCTTGCACAAAATGCAAAACACATTGATCACAAAACACGGCTAATAACATGACAAGCTGCCTTTTCATTCAATTGTAATATGACGATACTGATAGATGCAAATAATACTGTGGTTTTTTAATGCAATTGACATTTTATTTGCCACAACCGAATCCATATTCACCGCCTACCCTATCGGAAACAGACTGGAATGTTCAGACATCGACTTATTGATGTGGGACCATAGAGAATTAATAATTGCATCAGATCACTGTGTGTGCTATACTTTAGCCTACGCATAACCCACATTTTTGCACTCTGTTTAATGTCTTATTCAATGTACAATATTAGCATATAGAATATAGACTATGAAAATGCAAAAGGAAGAAATCTACGTTGATAAAAAATATTCAGCCGCTAACGGCCCTCTGCTATTGTGATCAAGTTCTTGTGGGCAATCAAAGATCGAAGCTTTAAAACGGATCAAATCTAAAATGCACATCTTTTACCTAACTTTGCTATCAAATTCCATTCAATTAGATGCCTAATATACAACTTCTGGCTAAAACAGTAATTTTAGGCGATATAACATTCGAAATAACGCACTCTTTCCTTACACAAATCGCGATGAGGTTGTGATTACCGTTTAAAAACAGCAGCCATTTTTGTTTCATTCAAAATAAAACATCGTCAAAATGCATGTTTTATTTTATTTTGTGAAGTTCAGGCACAAACGTTCGATTATAGCAAAAGCCAAGTCGTGTTCTACTCGGTGACCCGACAGTCGACCCCCCGAAATTATAATAATTTTCTTATCCTAATAATGCTGCAGCTCTTTCTTATAGACTACATAATAGTGAGATAAACAATGAATGTATGTGTGTTTCTTCCAAAAGAAAAAAGGCAATCATTTTCTTGCATCTTCCTCACTCGTATCAAAGAAATGAGATGCCGCGTGCCGTTGCCGTAAGAATTATAAAAGCAGCCCGCACTTTATGATTTTTTTCGTTATTTGTTTTTGGAGTGTTATGCCGTGTTGCGCTACCTCCTTCTTTAGCCATCGTTTTGGACAGCATTACACTGTCCATCAGCAGGGCAGATGTGTATATATGTATATGTGAAAATACTTCTGGCCGTGAAAATCTAAAAACATTTTATGTTGTTTGTTGAAAAATTGAAGAAATGTTTCTCGAACTAATACTATTTTTTCACTCCCAAAAACATTTTTTCTTTTGATTCCATCATAGTTTGCATATTTTCAGTAAGTTTTCTGTAAGCAAATTATTTTGCCTATGTGTTTTTAAAGTGATTAATCTGATTTGCTAAATTTTGTAATTTGAGTATGAGATGTTGTGTGATTAAAACAAACTGATGACATTATTTTTATTTTTAAATTGAGCTACGTGACAAATTTTTGGTATCTGAAAAATCGATGAAGAACTTAAAAACTCTCGAGTGTTGCATACTCGCTACGCCCGCGAGGAACTAGCGTCATTGATCCCCTCGGCACCGGTGCATAGTCGGGAAACACGCCAAACGCGCGCTCAACATTTGTACACGGTTGACATTAGTCACATGAGAACGGGTCGTTTCTACGACTCGTTCTTGAGTTCAACAGCTCGGCTGTGGAACGATTTGCCGGCCTCTGTGTTTCCTCCCTCCTACAATATGGGTCTCTTCAAGACCCATGTTCACTCCTTCCTCTCCTCAAAAACACCCTCCACACAGCATCCTCAAAGATGACATAGGCCCTGAGGGAAATTATTTTTTCCTCAGGGCCTCCTGTGTGGAGTTATGTAAAAAAAAAAAAAATACGGTCTCAGAACTATCGCTATAAAACAGTCTAATTATTATTAGTTCTATACAAATTATTCAAGTACTTTATTAAGTTCAATGACGTTGTCTTTTCCAAGAATATTGTTTCATTTTATGAAAACCGCAATTTATTCATAAACATTGTACAATATGAATAGAAGACTGTCCTGTGGTTTTGTGGTAAGACACCACTGAACAAATATACAAATAGAACTGTGTTATGGACGTGTCCGTCTGGTAGAAGTAAGCTCAATTTTATCTTACTTCTGGAGGAATGGATCAACCTTTTTCAAATGTTGAAACATTATAAATTTATTGTAGCAATATAATTAGACAGATAATAATCAATTTCGCTAGTCATTTAAGGCCCGGTAGTACCCGCTCAAAAAGACGAAGAAGAAGTGGTATGTTAATATGAATGTTAGAGGGAGCGCGCTAATATTAAAAACGATAATATTTAAGCGAAAAATGTGAAAATGTTTAATAAAACACGACTCATTTAAAAAGAGTAAAAACCTCGTGGGGATTTTCTAAAATAGCCTCTGTAAATATAACTGAAATAAACGTATTTTTAATAACTAGTGGTTGCCCAATGGTCAAAATTCGACCATAATTGTAATGTTTTTTTTATTGATTTAATTTATTTTTTATGCATAATTTTAAAGAAATATTAGTATTCTGCACTCCTTCTCTATATAAACTCTAAGTGTGCGAAATTTCATACTCCTCCGTCCGCGCAATTTTCATAAAAAGGAGTACAAAGTTTTTGCTTCACTTTTTTTTACATTAACTCCACACAGGAGGGCCATGAGGAAAAAATTTCCCTCAGGGCCTGTCATCTTTGAAGATGCTGTGTGGAAGGGGTTTTTGAGGAGAGGAAGGAGTGAACATGGGTCTTGAATAGACCCATGTTGTAGGAGGGTGTAAACACAGAGGCCGGCAAATCGTTCCACAGCCGAGCTGTTGAACTCAAGAACGAGTCGTAGAAACGACCCGTTCTCATGGGACTAATGTCAACCGTGTACAAATGTATCACGTATATAGGTATATAGATTTTCGCAGCACATTTAGCGATTTTTTTTTTACTGTCGCGGGAATTTCATATAATTATCGTTTCGGCTCTACAAATGTATATCTTTAAAATTAACATAATATTTTTTGAGAAACTTAAAATCTTTGTGTTTGAGAAATAATATAGAGATCGAAATTGAGAATGCGGGGCTGAAGTCGGAAGGTTTTCTTCTTTCAAGTGTTATAGTTCACACTTCTAGGGACTATCTATGTTCAGTGGACGGTGCCTTTCTTACCGGATGTAAGGATTATTATCATAGCCTATCTGTCCACCACAAAACCAAATTATTATGCATCTGTTAGAAATAGATATGTTACCGTATCGATTTCATCATCAAATCTTTCACTTCTGTGGACTTTCTTTTGATGTTTTGAACACCCAACAAAATCACTCATAATACTTGTAATCCCATTTATGTTCATGTTTATTCTATGTTCATTGATTCAGAAAACATCTTCAAACACATAGAAATTAGTTCAGTATCACTTCGCTTACGCACAAATTATTATAGATGGTATCTTAATATGGGGCGACTTTGATCATCTAACAGCAAAATGACATGTTCATTTTTACTCCAAATATGCTCAGGTATTGCAGGTTAAAATCCTTCGGGTACGTGCTGCACCCTATGAAGATAATGGACGGTTCCATGACAGTTGGCACTCCGGCATACGTATATACAGTATGCAGTCGGTTTAGGGAAAACCCGGTATACCACTAGTAAGCCACTTCTACGAAATCGAGCTTTTCTAGCCTGCGTTTTTTATGTCTATTATTTTTTTTCATGTTCTCCATAAAACAGTTAGTTATGCACGAAATGTTATGGAGAAGATTACAAATTAAAAAAAATATATATAAAAAAAAGTGCATGGGGGCAGTTTTACTGTGTTTCGACGTATGTCAAAAGATAGTTACTGAACTCTCTGTAGGTGAAATTGAAGATGTCGATGCTCAGTGCAGAATCGTTAAGCAGTTGAATTGCTCTGTTTAATGGCGCATTCTGATACGCAGAAGTTTTCGTTTTCGGAGCATTAAAAAGTGCGTGGGATTTCCCACGAGTATGTGTTAGGGACGGTGACCGGACAATTCGGAATGGAACCATCTCAGATTAGTCATTTAGAGTGATAAAAAATATTTACAAAAAAATGGTTAAATAGGTTACGTTAGATTAAGGTTATCGACTAATTTAAAATTATTTTTTTCATTGCTTTTAATGACTTTTCAATGAGGTGTTTAGTTGAATTTATTCTCAGTTGGCATGGAACCGAAAAAACTCCATATTTACAAAATTAGGCAATTTACGTAAATTGGGTGACATTATTCAATATTAATTACGTAGATGTCAAATTTGACGTGTTGTCTGCTAGTCTCAACTGTTCTCTGGCTTATTTGAGCGAGGAATGTCGTATGTACAATACGGACCTAACTATGATTACTAAAATACTATAATTAGCTTAGATGATTACTGTTTTATCTCTAGTCAACAAGTTCTACCTGAATTCTGATGCAATACATGACTATGTAACAAGTGATTTGGGTGCCTTTGCATTGCGTTTCACTATATATGTAATAGTAATATTGTTTTCTAAATGTAGGTTATCTTTCCGTCACTAAACGTGCCGTGGAGTTAAATGATAACGATTCACCTGGGTTTGTTTACCTTTGCTTTGTAAACGAACAACTAAATGGGTCACCACGACCATACCTTGTAAGTTGAGTAATTCCTACTGATTGAAATTTTGTTACATTTAGTTACGTGCATCCAGGATTTATTTACATTATCTCCACACAGGAGGCGAGGCCCTCGAGGAAAAAAAATCACTTAGGGCCTACGCCATCTTTGGGGATGCTGCGTGAAAGATTTTTTAGGGAAAGAGGCCATCCATAAACGTCACACGAATTTCATGATTTTTTGACCCCCCGTCCCTGTCACACATCGTCACATTTGTGAGATCCCCTCCCCCCAAGCGTGACATCACATATTTTGCATTTTTACATCTAAAAATAATCAAAACATTTGTTGAAAATTTAATTTTTAATTTTTTTAGTTTTGCGTTTTAATAATTTGGTCATCGATTTTGTCTTTGAGTTGAGGCGTAGCATTTACATGAGTAACCAATAAATAATGCTAATTTCATTCCAAAAATTTACAGGCATATTTTTGAGATGTTATTTTAACTATTTATGCAAAAAAAAAAACGATTTTTTTACATATGTCGCCCCCCTTAAGGAACATAAAGAGTCTTAGTAATATAATAAATATGAGGATGATAAAAAAACAGACCAATTATTAATGTTCACAGATAAGTATTTAGAAACAAGACTAACTGAATGTAAACTAGAATATTTAAGAAAAATGAAAAAAAAACAGAACTAAGCAGAAAGTAAAAAAATAATAATAATAGTACAAATCTGAATTCAACAAATGATTAACCAATACCCAACAATAAAATAAGTGTGATTATAACTGAAATATACTGCAAAATAGGGATTATTATAGGTAGAGTGGATCAGTATCGCCCTGGTGTAAGACCACCATTCAGAATTGAAACGTTGCTTGAAATGGCTTTAGCCGTGTTTAGTGACCAGATCTGAATAGCCAGGAACTTCCCCACCTTCCTCTTCCCTATCTCCTTCCCCTCCCCGCTACCTTCAGCTACACAACATACCCCAATTGGGGATGCTATAGTCTTACTGGCTCCAGACGGGAGTAGAAAGGACTCTTGTGCGGTATTTCATATATATATACATATATATTTTTTTTAATTGTTTGGGAAGGGTAAGGGGAGGAGAGGGATAAGGGAAAGTTAAGGAAAGTTGCCACGCAAGTGATATAAAAATAATAGATACAATTAATTTAATCGTCATGAATATGTGTTATTCCGCACCAAGAATGTTATACAATAAAGTTCTGTAGCGACAGTAACTAGCAGTAAATACGTCAGCACGTGTATCTATGTTTGCAAATTTATTGTTATGGTAGTTACTTGGCCTTTGCATAAATTCATTTCGATTGGAATTGGTGTTGCATCTATCAATATAGAAAATATATTTATTTATTTATCGGATCTTAATTTTTGTTTTGTACAATTTCTCTGTGTTTGGCCGTTCATCATCAGTCCAGGGTCCTGTGTGTCCACATTTCAATTGCTTTCATCTTCCGTATCAATGCTTGGTTAGTATTCATGTTAGATATTATCGCAACATCATCTGTAGTGATTCTTGTATTTTCTTATATTTCACGGTTACAGAAGATTCTCATCACCTTATAGAAGCCACTGTGATCCCTTAGTAATCATTTTATTTTTCAATTCCATTTTGTTTTTCGTGTTGACCACATTATTCGTGTAGGTGTCGTTTAGGACTATCAAACATACACGAATCATTTTAAATTGGTTCACCATCACGTCAATTCATATCAAGGACACTTATCATTAATGTAGGACCCAACAGCATTCCTTGCGGAACGCCCACGATGGCCTGTTCCTTACAAGTCCTGGCAATCCTACGCTTTCCCGCCAAGGAAAAACTTCTAATCGTAAAGTTTAACAGACTCAGTGATATAGATTTTACCAGATGATACAACGTGTTATCCTACCAGTGAAGAGAAAGAAACTTGTTGTGGGTTATTTTCTGTTGATGAAATGAGCAATTTTTTCTTTACATCTTCTGAAATTGGTCAAATCTTTTCACATATCGAAATTATTTTTATTTTGTTTGTTTTATTTTTATTTCTGATGTGATTTTTTTCAATTGTGGGTGACATCTGTGGGGGTGGTTTGTGGGGGATCTTTAAGAGGAAAAGAAGTAGTGAATCAGAGTCTTGAAGAGACCCATGTTATAGGGGGGAGGAGACATTTTCTTTAAAATCGGTTGTTGTTTACCTCCTTCCTTCTTGTATTAATGACATGGTGTCAATTCTTAACAATAATACACGTAAGACTATGTGTTAAGCCTGTTTTTTTTTTCTATTGCAGACCATATTTTTTTTACCTTTCCACGCCCTCACTGTGCCATCTCAACGCGCCCTAATTGTATCCACGAAGTAGCAGAAGAGACAAGAATAGATAAGAAGAGAGGAGGAGATTCAAGATGAGGATGAAATAGATGATATGAGCCAAGGAAAAGCGAGAAGAGACAAGAAAAGCTTCATAGAGACAAGAAGAGGCGAGAAGAGATGAGAAGATCCACGAGAGACGAGAAGATCCAAGAAGATCCCAGAGGAAGCAGGAAGAGCCAAGAAGAGGCAAGAGACAAGAAGACAAGAGTTGAGAAGAAACGAGAAGATACAAGGGCCGGGAAGAGGCAAGAAGAAGGAAGGCGTAAAGAAGAGACAAAATTAACGCTCAATCCATTCCTTTATTCCTGCCCATCCTAAATTCCAATATTGGCTTATAAGGTTGCCATGTATACCGGTCGATTAAACTCCAATTAAATAACCTCCCTATCCCCAGAGCGAGTGCTTCAAGTCCTAACAAATCAGTGCCCCCTGTTGTACCGGTCTCACCGGGACAGTAGTGCTCCTGGCTGGGGTGGTACAATCGTATCGAATCTTCTACTGCCCTCCTGAAAGTCTCAAACACCCTCAAGGGGGCGTTAACGCCCACGTCGAGAACTTATGAACTAACCGATCATTACTCAAACATTTTTGTCCATTTTTTTGGCATATTATGGACCATCCTAGTCTTTTTTACACCATTACATTGTTTAGACTAGACTGTTATTTGTCAACGCTGTACATCAGTCTTAAAGAATTTAATCTCCTTTAATGATGTGGTTTTATGCTAGAGAACACACTTTATTGACATTTTGTCGACAGAAAAGGAGCGTAGAAAATGTGTTGGCTTCTAATACCATTTTATTTAATGTTTATGTTAATGGATTTAATACTGTGAAATCGACATGTTCGCCTTTCCTTGTAGGGGAAAGCAGTGAAAATAGTGTTGTGCAATTAATTTATTTAAATACAGTTTGACTCAATAATATTAATGAGTGCAAATTTTTTCGCATTTTAATTTGCACTAGTGACTAAATAATCCGGCTTGAGAAATCCATGATTCAATCGATGATTTATGTTATAAATCCCTAATCCAACTCTGCTCTGGCGGTATGGGTACCGTCGCCCCGAGAATCATTTATTGGGTAACCTACGCCTCTGCCATACAACCTACACCTCAAGTTGTTTTGCTACGTTTGGTGACTTATTAGCAGGGGGCCCGGGTTCATGAGATGAGTTTTGTCCGGATCTTGGCAGCAGGTGAACAGATGGGCAGATAACAGCAGAACTCTGGAATATCGCCTTGCACTGTAGTGGGAGGGATAGATTCAAACCTTATTCCTGGACACACTGACCCCAGATTCCTACGCACCCCGCACACCTTTTTCCGTCCCAGAATTTCCTCTCCTTCCTTTCCTGAATAGACCCACCACACAGCATCCCCAAAGATGATATAGGCCCTGAGGGAATAATTTTTCTCAGGGCCCTAATTTATTTATCGATTTACATCTTGTAATTTTAGATTAGCAAAATATTTTTTTACATCAACTCCACACATGGCGAACTGAGAAAATAATTTTCTATGGGTTCTATGTCAATTTTAGGGTTGCTGTGTGGACGGTATTTTTTTACGAAATGTTTTAGGGGAAATTTTGGGGAAAAAAATATATAGGGGTGGGTAGTAATCTGTGGGTCAGTGCGTCCAGAAAGGCTATTCCCTAAAATTTGTGATAAGAGATCGTTCTCCCGCGAGAAGTGCTGTCAGATTTGTGTGATTTTCTACAGCTTTATCGCCGGTATATTATTTACCTTTTTATCGCCGCGGACCGGTCAAAGTTTCATCATTTTACCGCGGCCCGCCGAGGGGGATACGGGTGGGAGGGAAGGGAATACATTCACTAATACAATCATACGCGTTAGCATGTCACATATTCTCAATAAAACGATTCCATTTTAATTTGGGCAAGCAGAATATAAGAGCGGTGACTCACGTCGTTGCGTCTCACTCAAGCTCTTTACGTTATATGTGCGAGTGCGCAAGATGGAAGCCCAGTCATGTTTTTTACGAAGGTGTTGTGTCGTCGGTAACTAGGCGTGAAGGGGTTCTCAACTGAATAATTATTTTTTGTCGATAATCATTTAATTTTTTATTGATCGATTTTTTTCATAATCTTGATTTTTAAGCAGGGCCTTCGGCGGCCCGGGGGTTGGGGACCACTGAACCGGACGATCGATATAATAACAATAATATATTATAATATATTATGTACCTAGAATCCTGGCGGTATTATCGTTTAATAAATATTTGATATAGATAAAGAAATTATATATTACCTGTAAATCCGTGAATTGTCAAGATAAGGGAAATCACAAACCATACAAAACCAAAATAATTCATTTCATAATATTTGGAAATAATGTTTTATTATTGATAATTATTAATCATGTCAATTATTTACGTTCCAATCAATTATTATCAAATCAAAGGAAAGGATATTACAGTTTGTATTGTAATAATAACTCATTTTATAACAAAAACATTATTTTACAAAGAACACAATAATGTAACAAAAAATTATCAAGTTTTTCTTCGAATCGGTAATAAATCATTCACATATATTTCGACGTAATTACAAGTATATTATCATCTCTTCACATCACAAATCTTTAGAATCGTAAAGTAGAAATGCATTATGCAGTCTTCTCAGAAACATAGTTGAGAATGGTGAATACTTGGAGCAGGTGGGTGAGTTTGTGTATCTGGGTAGTATGTTTACGAGAGATGATGATAGAAGGCTGATAGAGATATTGAAAGAAGGGTATATGCCGGTAACTCCATTAATGGAGGACTGAATGCTGTTGGCGCTAATAAATTTTGACAAACTGTCAAAAGAAGCGAAGCCAGCAGTCCACAACTTTTTCAAATTTCGGTCAGAAACTTTGGATTCATAAAGGTGTAAGTTTTAATTAAGCGTGGGGTTTTCTCTTTCTAACACCGTTAAGATATATTTCTAACCATGATATCAAGGAAGACACAACGATTTCTGTGAGACCTATATGAGTTGTTACGAAAATCGACAAATTATTCTGAAATGAATTATTTATTCAAAGACGCTTCTATCTTCTGTCTGCCAAACGTGCGCCCAACATATGTACACAGCTAAACTTTGTCACGTGAGAACGGGTCGTTTCTACTCGAGTTCTACAGCTCGGCTGTGAAACAATTGTCCGGCCTCTGTATTTCCTCCCTTCTACAACACGGGTCTCTTCAAGACCCAGGTTCACTTCTTCCTTTCCACAAAAGATTCTCCAAACAGCATCCCCAAAGATGACATAGGGTCCAGAGAGAAATTATTTTCCTCAGAGCAAAGCCTTCTGTGTGGAGTTGAATGTAAAAAAAATTGATGTCGCCAACTTGGCATCAGACAGTCACATGAAATAGACTATCAATTTGAATCGAAGTAAGGGAAAAATACCCAATTCAGGCACACCAACACGCCCACAACACGTTTCTATAGGTTTATCTCTTCAGTGGTTTGCTCCCATTGGTATCATTAGCTGTGTTCACCGAGGAATAATTTATCGATTATTCTGTGATCCTGTTATCAATAAAGCCTCTAAAGAACACAGGTACATATGACGTCATTCAAATGCATCAAGGAAGTATAACAATATAATGTTCCTGGGAACAGGTTATTTCACCCACTGTTTCTTACCATACCGCTGATAGCTCAGTTGTTTCAAAACCATCCAAAGCAAGGGCTGAACACCATCTTTCTTTGTATAAAATCTTTCTTTACACGTGTAACAGCAACGTGCCCAAATTCCTTTAGCGATTGCTGAGCATATTTAAAGTACAAAACTAAATTTCATTTAGCTGTCCGATGTTTTAATAGTTTTTGTTTGCTCAAAGTCACATTCTAATCATTTCGGGCGAATTAGTAACTATAACTCCAACAGACCCCTGGGGGTGTAAGTTCTTTATATTTAAAATTAATAAAAACAATACTTTACCGTTAATATATGTTACGTACAACTATTTTAAATCTTTATAATCAGATTTTCAACTATAAAGTTAGCGGTAAGCACCAGATTTTATTTTTCTAGACGATGAATTAATAACTTCGGGGGGTATTCATTTAGAAACATCTTAAATATTTGTAACACGTTCTTCAGAATTAATTAAAATGAACGCGGCGGAAAGGTCGAATCTTCAGGTCCGCTAGGGCGAACTCGACCGTAAGTTCGTCTAATACGCCGTGCCGCGGGCGTATGTTTGTTTACACGATTTCTTCGTCGTTAAGATTCCCACATTATCGTCTTCTTCTTCTTTTCTTTGATAGGGCAAATTCGACAGTACACGTCCAATACACGGGTCGCGAGGCGCAGTTTTTGTACACGGCTTCTTTACTTACGTCGTTAATAATCTGAATATATAATCGTCGTTAATATAGGGTGTATTGTCGTCTCAAAAGCATTTTTCCATCACACGTCGCAACTGCAGTCGGGTATAAGGAGTCTGTAGAGAATATATGACGCGAATGTGAATGGTAGAAGTTAGGGATGCCCGAGGAAGCCTTGGCACAATCAAAAGAATACTTTAGTCGGGCCATGTCAAGAGTCAGAATAACAGTAGAGTGTTTACGAGACAATGTATAAATGTGAAGGAGGCAAGGAGTGTGGAACAGTAGAATGGTTAGTTAATTTAAATTAATTTCAATGATTGAACATGTGTATTCTCAATATATGATCTTTATTTATTTATTGTTTGAAACATTTACAGAGTGTTAACAATTATTACAATAATAGAATTGACGTTGGGATGTGCATAGATATTAGCACTACAAATAGAAATGTTCACAGCATGAGTAATCAATGTTTAGTTGTTACTTGACGGAAATGCTTGCAGTGATAACAGATATAGTGATAATTGATAATCAAAACCAACTTTAAAACATAGTAGTGTCAAATATAATACATAACTTGCAGAGAAAGAGAAAATAGAAAGAAAGGGTTTGACAATAAAGCAGCTACATAACTGTTCTCCACGAAATTTCATGGTAGGAGTTTGATAATTTGTTTTTTGAAATATGTGAGATTGTTTGCGTAGATATCTATATGGTCACATTCAATGGTATTATATAGACAACACATTCGAGACAGTGGATTGAAGCATGCAATATTGCTATTAAATAATTCAAGATGGAATATTTTATGACTCCTAAAATTACGTCTATTAAGAACTTTAATACAAATATTGCTCAGACAATGAGTGGTTTGAAGCTTATCATTAATAATTTTGTATATACGTATTAAGTCAGCAAATTGTCTTCTTTTTACCAGGGTTGTAAAATAAAATTTTATATATGATCAATTTTGCTAAAAGTAAGAAAAAATTACCTTATTTGTGGGCACATATACATATGCGTACAGCGTACTTCGACAGCCTGTTCAGTGTCGGCAAGCATTTGACTTGATCTTACCAGGCCGGCGTAAATTTGAATAAAACCGTAAACTGTGTCTAAATTATCACTTGAAAACAATACAACAGTAATTACAGTTTTAAATAGCATTGCTAATTAAGTGACTCCTTTTGAGAGAGAGTTGGAAATTCATGCTTTCTCCTGCTTAATTGTATCCGGGTTTTACTCACCTTTACAAATTTCAGCATTCAGCAGAAATTTGGACAATTTTAAGTAATATTGTTATCTGTTATAGATCGGCATAATGACTCAGAAAAATGATTTTACTGTAGTGTCTTTCAATTTGAAGAATTGAGGAAGTTTTTTTTGGTAATTCATAATATAATATTACTGTTATACTGACACAAATGAAGAAAAAAAATACCTTTTAAGTTTTCTATTGATATGACTGTCTACCTAACGTTTTTCTCTACCTAACTTTTTTTTTTTACATTAACTCCACTCAGGAGGCATCTGTCATCTGGGATGCTGTGTGGAGGGTTTTTTTGAGGGAAGGAATGAACATTGGTCTTGAAGAGACCCATGTTGTAGGAGGAAGGAAACACAGAGGCTGGCAAATCGTTCCATAGCCGAGCTGTTGAACTCAAGAACGAGTCGAAAAAAACGACCCGTTCTCATGTGACAAATGTCAACCGTGTACATGTGTTGGACGCGCGTTTGGCGTGTCTCCCGACTATGTACCGGTGCCGAAGGGATTAATGACGCTAGTTCCTCGGAGCATCTTCCATTGAAAAACCGGTAGAACAGGGATAGCTTTCACACCCGACGTATGTGCTCTAAAGATTGCAATCCGTTCGTTAACGTGGGAGAATCTATCAAACAAACCGCCCCTTTCTGCAAGAGTCGAGGGGTTTTTCAAGTATTTTAGAGCTCCAGACCAGAGTTGGCTGCCAAATTAACCCGTCGGGCGCACTTGCGATTTGTATAGCGTTAGCAGTTGTGTACTATTAAAGTATCTGCGAGCTCTGTACAGTACACCTAGTTTTTGCGAGGCTAGTTTGACTGGCTTCGATAGAGCCCCCATATCTGAGCTGGTCACTTAGAGTTACACCAAGCTCATCAATGGAGGGCCTGTTCGAAAGATTGCTGGAGAAGGAGACTAGATTTTCAGTTCGATCCCTTTTAGACGTAATCACACATAATTGGGTCTTTGAAACATTGAATTCGCAATGAATTAACTTAAATCTGCTCAACGGATCGAGCGTGTGTGGGGGGGATTGGCTAAATTTGGAACGGCTTGCCGGCTTGCATATTGCTCCCTCCAATACATGGGTTTTCGCAAATCCCAGATATATTTCCCTCACTTTATTTCCTCAAAAATACCCTGCACCACAACACCCTGTTTATTTATCCATAAAGCCACTTATGTTTTATTTTACATGTTGTATTTTCGACATAACCAAAATTTCTAAGGCCTTCAATCTAAATACAGTTAATTCTGTTCTTCAAATATGACAACATTGCCTTTGACTGTTCAACTGTGAAATTTTCGAATCTGTCATTGCGACAGTACTTTTTTCGGTACCTTTGTAGTTTATTGAGTGGGGGTTAAGATTACCGATACGGTTGTTAATTCAAGACGATATACATAAAGTAACTCAGTGCTCTAAAATCAATTCTTTATGATAGATTTTGTTAGCAGCTGAGTGGATCGTCACTTTTAGAAAAATCCAAATTTCGATTTAGGCGGAAATAAGTGCTTCGTGTTCCCAGCCAGGCATGGCAGGTTCATTTCTCCGCTAACTAATTTGGGAGGTGGGCGTGGGTACCCCGGCCTCGGTCGCCCCCAAGTGGTTTGCTACGTTTGGTGACTTAGCAGGGGTGCCTGGATTCATGGAGTGAGGATTGTCTAGGGCTTGTTGACGAATGCTTCTGCGCACCTACCGATTTGCGGACCGGATTTAAAGGGACTGGTTGGGGGAGTCCTTTTTACCTCTTCAGCAGGACTATCTATCTCTACCCATCCCTTGCACCGCAGTGGGAGGAATGGATTCATACATCTGTATGAAACTGGACACACTGACGTCCAGATTCCTACCTTCCCCTCATACTTTTTTCCTTCCCAGATCATCCTCCCCTTGTTTATTTTACAAATACATTGAAAAATAAAATAAAAAATAAGACATCGTTAAAAATGCATTTTTTGGTAGTAATTTTAATGTATAAACGACAAATTTTTATTCCGCCATAAATAGGTAATTTGTATTTTAAATTTACACCTTCCAAAAAAAAATTTTTTCTTAATTTTTATTTTATATTTAATTAGATTTCTATGATAAATATAGTAAAATCATTTTTTTATTGTTTTTCATTTACTCACAAATAATTGCCCAAGTTGCCTCTAAAATCATGAAACACTAAAATCTTTAATGGCCTATATCTTATAATTTAAATCAAAAATAAATAAAGCAGCTCACATCCGTGCTAGATATTTGATATACCTATCTTTTGATTACAAAAATAATTTTTTCAGTTTGGTTGGGCATTTTGATCTCAAATCTAAATTTAAGATTTGTTTGAAACAGGCCGAAAAGGGCCGCGAAAACTTTCCACTTAAACAAAAGTTCGGTAATTTTTTATCTCGACATCATTAATTTCCTATCGATTAATTCGATTGTGAAAAAGTTACGGAAACGGACACTTTGACTATGCCGTCCGTTACTAAATACAAAGTGACGAAGTACATTCTTGGAAGCAAAGATTTGAATTATTCAATGATTTATCAATCAGTCGGCTGGAAAAGATTATTTGATTGTCATGGCATGAATGGCGACCCATGACACGTGGGCAAAACTCCATTTTTGTATTAATATGTAAATAAAATCAAAGTTTCGCTCAGGAATTTCGACTGGATATGGTGATTTTTCTCTGTCTTCTGTAATGTTCAGTCGCTGTGATTGTGATGATTGTGATTGTTTACTTGATTTATAGTCGGGAATCCTCAAAGAGGCTCGTGGTTTGTGGAGATTAAACGTCTTGTTTATTTACGTTATCGTGTAGTTTACAATGACTTTTTAACCGGACCAAACGCCGTTCTAATGGATGTTGTGTAATTCTGAAGCAAGAGAACTCGGCACTGAAGGTGGCCAGCTGTCGATCGGATATCATCGGCTATTCCCGTAATCATTCAGGTAATAGACACGAACGGCGATGGTTGACACTCTCCTACAATACTACTTTACTGATAACTGTTAAGACATCTCAAAACTACATACCATACCTACCCTAATCTGTTGAATGACACTGAAACTACATAGATATTCTTATTTACTACAGTCCTAGAACAGCGTGTGTGCTTATTTTTATTTATTGTATCCCAGTTTCTTTTGTATCCCATATTCTTTTTTCCCTGCTTAGTGGCCAATATCTGTAGTTCCCAATATCTTATTTTCCAGTGTCACGTATCCCAGTGACTCTATTTACTTTTACTTTTTTCTCAGTGATTGTGATCCGATATTCTGTTTTCCTATTTCTTGCATCCCAGTGCTAGTACTGTGTTTCAGTATCTTGTATGTCAATATTCTGTTCTTCAGTTTCTTGCATCCCAATTTCTTGTCTCCCATTGATTGTGTCCCGATACTATGTTTCTCTATTTCTTGCATCCTGGTGGAAGTACTGTGTTTCAGTATCTTGGATCTCAATATTCTATTCTTCAGTTTCTTGCATCCCAATTTCTTGTTTCCCATTGATTGTGAACCAATATTCTGTTTTCCAGTTTTTTGCTTCCTAGTATCTCGTTTTCCAGTCGCATGTATCCCACTATACTGTATTTCAGTATCTTGTTTCCCATTGTTTTGTATCCCATTAATTGGTTTCCCATTGTTGTGAATTCCATTAACTAGTTTCCCAGCGATTGTGTCCCAATATTCTGTTTTCCGGTTTCTGGCTTCTCAGTATCTCGTTTTCCAGTCGCGTTTATCCCACTATACTTTATTTCAGTATCTTGTTTCCCATCGTTTTGTATCCCATTAATTGGTTTCCCATTCTTGTGTATTCCATTAACTAGTTCCCAGCGATTGTGTCCCTATACTCTATGTTCCTATTTCTTGCATCCCAGTGTCTTGTATATCATTGTAGGTACTGTGTTTTATGGTATATTAGTACCGTTGATATTAAATAAATAAATCTTTCAAAATAATTGAGCATAATATGTTTGACACACTTCAATAGTTGGTTCGTTATCCCTGTCACGTAACTCGGGACCGAACCCCGGCCGTTGAACTCCAACCATCGTGACCGGAACCTTACCGTTTTATTTTATTCTCAAACTTGGATTTGACAGCAAGTTTAGTGTACTTCTGCAAACACAACAGGAAGCAAATACACCGCAATCTTGGTACAGAAACCTTCGCTATTATTATTATTATTATTTATCTGCATACCGTTGCGGCATCGGAAGTACACCTGTTCCTTACTGATAGTACGGTAATAAATTGTGCAGTGCAACCTTGCCGTAATAAAATATCGATAAAGTTGATTAAAAAATATGGGAGTAATAATTTTTATTCTACACGCTTATAAGACAAATATTCAAGGGCCGCGAATAATCCGACTTTATTTGAAAATCTCCTAACACCACCACAGTAAGCGGAAAATGTTGCTTGTGTCGTAATGGAGGACTTAGCCAGCCCAGAAATTGAACTCACCACGTCCGATTGGGACCCAAACGCGGTGCCAACTTGGCCACTGACCGGTCGGTTTTATATATTTATCTCTCCGATGTGGTGATATTGAAATGATTTTTTGGAAGGTCCTAACTCCTTTTTTTACATTAACTCCACACAGGAGGCCCTGAGGAAAATAACTTCCCTCAGGGCCTATGTCATGTGGGATGCTGTGTGGAGGGTAACCTATAAGAAGTAACGAAGTGTTTAGCTGAACTGTGTCTAGGTTTATAATACGGTATTGTGTATTACGTATTCCTGTTTTATTGTTTTACGTTATAATACATGTTGTTTTGCCTTTCTTGATCTTTAAAATATCTTTTAATTTTGTATCTAATTTTTTCTTTTTTTCCCTCATTTTTTGTATCGAGTGAAAGATTATTGAAAGCTTTTATTTATTTATTTTATTTATTAGTTTTATTTTAGTAAATTGTACATTTAAGTTTACAATTTCCTAATTAATTATATCGCATCATATTTCAAACTATATTTTTTCTTGTTTTATGTATCTCCTGCAATACATTTTGAACTTTCCAATTGGTGCGGCCTTTAAAGTTTCTGGTAGAGTGTTGTATAACTTCATCCCTTTGTATAGTGAACTGTTCTGCGTATTCGTTTTGTCCTTTTTTTGTAGTCTGATTTCCTTGCAAGTCCTTGTAAGGAAATAGCCTGGTGTCTGTCCAAAGCTTGTGTTTACCGTCGGAGTTTTTATGTTTTTTTGTACGCTTGTCTAGTTGGTCTAATAGTGATAATTTGCATTTGTTTTTTTGGTCAAAAATGTAGTTTAGTAGTGTTTTTATGTATAATTGGCTTATGTCTAGTACGTCAAACGTGTTGAATATTTAGTCAGTGTCTTCATTCTGTGTTTTTTAAGAATTACCTTTGAGAATGGCTTTCTGTACAATTTCCATATGACCGATAGCTGAGTTTTTCGCTCCTCCCCAATCAGTGATTCCATATTCTATAATGGATTGACAAGTATATAATATATGGTATGCGCGGATAGCACTGCATTCTAATGTTATGCAGGCTTCATTTTATTGTTTTCAAAACGCCGTTATCGGCACTCTCTTCATATTGTATAAACGCTAGTTCCTGACGCTGTGTTTTGACGTAGTATATTATTTATGAATTGTAAAATTACACTTGAAGTTCAGTGTTTACGAATGGTTTCCATTGCATATCGAAACGTTGTTTGAAATATCTTTAGCCTTATTTGGTGACAATTACACTCAGCCACGTTGATGACATAGGTTCAGTTAGTTTACTGTTTACGAATCGGTTTACAATATAAATTCCAAAATAAATTGAAGCCTTTCCACTACCGTAGAATAAAAATGCAATTATTAATTACTCAATTAAAAATATAAAATAAGCATTTTTTCATCAGAAAAGTATGAACGCTTATAAAAAGCACATTTTAAAAATGCAATTGGCTAAGATTACGCGACTTCTCCTGATTAACATTTTTTTTACATGAACTCCACACAGGAGGCCCTGAGGACAACGATTTCCCTCAGGGCCTATGTCATCTTTATCTATGGGGATGCTGTGTGGAGGGTATTTTTAAAGGAAAGGAAGGGGAAGAGAGTTCTGGGAATGAAAAGGGTTTAAGGGGTGGGTAGGAATCTGGGGTTCAGTGTGCCCTGGTCATCCACCTCCAAGACCTAGACAAACCTCACCCGATGAACCCGGGCACTGCTAAATCACCAAACGTAGCGAACCATTTGGGGTGACCTATGGTGACCGGCCAACTAAGAATGAAACCAACTCAGAAGCACCTCAGAAAGGTCATTAAGAGTGATGATAAAAAAATATAAAAAATTGGTTAAGTAGATTAAGTTAGGTTAGGGTTAACGGTTAAGAGTTGTTGAGTTGACTCGATTCTGAGTTGGCGTGGAACCGGCGTTGGTTATCCAATAAAGGTTCCCGGGGCGGCGGTACCCATTCCCGCCTCCCAAATTGTGTTTTTACTTTCTTATAAAATTATTCACAAAATAAATTAAAAATCACTTTTGCACTTGAAATCAAGCGTTTCTAGACCCCGTTTGCCAAGCATTTGTAAACCTATTTCCTATATTCATAGCGATATAAGTACACTAAGCATATAGGTTTGTAATTTTTCCTTTCGGCCCATTGCATTCAATACTCCATAGTAATTAGTTGCGGCTATGAATGAACCTTATACCGTCTGACGTCACATGTACGGCTGTGCCATCAACGTGCAAGTAATAACAATAAGTACACAATGATGGCGGTATAATTACCATGCCGCTTACCTTTGGAAGAAAAATAACTACTAAATACTTCCTACATTAATGTCTAATTTGTCGGTCTGTAACCGCGGGGTCTTTTGTTCTTATGCAGGGGTGCATTTAGAACTTACCAATTATTTTATGTTTAAGTTATTTGCTTCCCAAAATGGCAAAATGAGGTGTATGAAATCAAATGTGACTATAATAATATATACGACCTTTAACCCTGTATTTTAACTTTAAATGCCCTTATTACATACCTTGGTCGATTCGGCTATGCGTTAAAAATATAAAAATATGAATTAAGAGAGCTCACATCCAGATATTTGATTTACCTTTTGATTGCAGAAATAATTTTTCAGTTTGGTTCGGTATTTTGATCTCAAATCCAAATTTAAGATATGTATGAAACTGGCCGAAAAGGGCCGCGCAAACGTTCCACTTAAGAGTAACGTATGCGTGGCCTGTTTCACACAACATTTATATTTGGATTTAAGGCTAAAATATCAAATTAATTTTTTAAATGACAGGTTAGAAGTACTATTTTCGGTTTTTGCTTTACATTATAAAATACAGACCCCAAAAGATGACGACTTATCCATGAATTTAGGAGGCTACTTTGGTATTTTTTTCTGACCAAATGGATGCTGTTTTTGAAAAATCTTTACACATCCTGCCTCAGGAAGGAAGATTTTAGTGTTTCATGATTTTAGAGGCAACTTGGGCAATCGTTGGTGAGTAAATGAAAAACAATAAAATAATTATAGAAATATAAAAGAAAAAATGAAAATTAAGAAAAAAAATCATTTTGATAGGTGTACGTTTAAAATACAAATTACCTATTTACGGCGGAACAAAAATTTGTCGTTTTTACATTAAAATTACTACACAAAAAAATCATTTTTAACGACGTTTTATTCTTTATTTTTCATTGCATTTGTAAAATAAACATAGTAAAATAATTTTTTTTAATGTTTTTCATTTGCTCACAAATAATTGCCAAAGTTGCCTCTAAAATCAAGAAACACGAAAATCTTTAATGGCCTATCTATATCTTATAATTTAAAGCAAAAATAAATAAAATAGCTCACACCCGTACTAGATATTTGATGTACCTTTTGAATACAAAAATAATTTTTCAGTTTAGTTCGGTATTTTGATCTCGAATCCAAATTTAAGATTTGTATGAAACGAGCCGAAATGGGCCGCGCATATGTTTCTCTTAAAAACGCGTCCCTTATTCTCTGAAGCTAATTCTCTATTGGCTATATTTTCGATATAATGCTTCTATTACGTGAATAAATTTAAAAACAAACCATTTTCCTGATTCCTGATCCGGCCCCCTTCAGAGAAACGCTCACCGTTCACAAAGAGTTTGTTTTTTAATGCTCTTGGCTTATGAATAGGCGGTAATACTAGATTATCTTTTTCTACGAATGTTATATAAATCCGTAAATATACAATTACGCCTTATAGAATAATTCCAACCTCCTCTTTCTATGCATTACAATAATTTACGACCCAAAATTGACGTTGCGTGAAAAATTAGACTTAACAGAGAAACTGACTCGTGGATTTCTTTCCTTAACTGTGAGTCATTTTACAATATACCATTTGTTAATGAAAATGCAGCACAAAGACCGAATTGTCTGTGGGAATATGGAATCCCCAATTGGGGTATGTTGTGAGGCTGAATAGAGTAGGGATGGGACGGAGATGCAAAGGGGGAAGATTGGAAAGTATCTGAATATTCAGATGTCGTCACTAAACCCGACTGAAGTCATTTCAAGCAACGCTTGGATTCTGATAAGTGATCTTTCACTAGGTGACACTGAGTTTACAATTCTTTTTGTCGCATCGTATTTTCCGCTTGAAGATATTTAATAAAAAAAATACCTTAAAGAGGGAATAACCAGACAACACCGGAAACATGTCATTTTTACATCAACTTTTAGACGTATTGACTCTTTTCCACAAAAAATTATAAATTGATTTCGAAAGACTCTTCTATTATCTAGTAAAGCAATTTTTTAAATTTTGAGAAAATATGTTCATTTTTTGTGCAATAAGGTACCTTAGGTCGTTGGCAGATTTGGTAAATTTTCAAAAAAAAATTGTACTATACAACTTTTCAAATCATATAATCATGCAGTAAAATAAATCAATAAATTATTTGGGAAACCTACTTTTCAGAATTTTAATTTTAGTTCAAATAAAATCATAAAAAAGATCCGCGCCCTTGTTTTGTGACAAAAATACTTCAGTTTGTCTATTTATTTACGGTCTTACAAACTAATATATTTAAAAAAAAAATTGTATTCTTATTTTGCTTAGACATTATTGAAAAATTATAAATACTTATGATCAAACAATAATTACACTAAGTACCTACATAATTTTAATTGTTTTATTATCACGAGTTTGAACATTTTTGAATGTGGGTATTTATCCAAGCAAATTTGGAATGAAATAAAATCGATATTGAGTTATTATGTTAAAATGTTGGTATGGAGAATCATTAATCTTTCTCATCGGAACCGCCCTGTACCGTTGCAGGGGTAAGATCGTTCGACGAAATTTAAATTCTCGGCCGCTGGTTATTGACTCTTAACCCCGAGCAGGAGGCCCATGATGAAAATAATTTCCCTCAAGGTCTGTGTAATATTTAGCGATGCTGTTTGAAGGGTCTTTTAAAGGAAAAGAAGGAGAGGACGTTTTGGGAAGGAGAAGGGTATGAGGGGTGGGTGGGAATCTAGGGATCAGTGAACCAAGGAGTGACGGACGTATGAATTTGTGCATGGTATTTTAAGGAAAGGAAGGAGAGGACGTTTGGGAAAGGAAAAGGGTATAAGGGGTGGTTAGGAATCTAGAGATCAGTGTGTCCATCCATCCTTCATGCTGCGGTGCAAAATGGTCGAGAGAGACAAGCTGAAAAGGTCAAACGGTCTCTTCAAACCCTCTCCCGATCCGGCCCGCAATGCAGCTAGTGGACAGGCGCATCCGCCACCAAGACCTGAACACACCTCACTCGCCAAAATCAAGCCAAGCATGTCGAGCCACGCCGAACGATGTTTTTTGGCTCGGCGCAATTTGGCTAGTTTGATCGCTCAATTTATCAGGCGAATGCGACCAAAGCAACACACAAATTTCGATGTTTTCTTAAGTTCGGTGAAACCGGTTTTTAATTATACTGTTTTATTTCTGAGAAATAATTATCATTAAATTCAATGATTCCCCCATTTTGTGATTATACATAATTTGTTTACTAATGGTAATTGACTACACATACTGATTTTTATGTTATCTTTGAAATATTAATGTTAATGGATTTTTTTGAGGAAATGAATGGATGTTTCGTATTCGTAAAATGAATTTACTTTTTAGCTTGCCATTATTATTATAAAAATAAGCATGTAAATTTGTTTTAAACCTCCGTTTGAATTTTGTCCTGGTGATGGAGCTATTTCCAAAATCGACGAGCGACATGTTTAAATAAAATTGTTTTAACAAATTCATGGGTTTTTATTGTAGAAATATATTTATTAATTTAGTTAAAGATGTGATTAACATTCTGAGAGCTTAACGAGAGATGAAGGTTTGCAATGTACCTGGCTATTCAGATCTAATTTATTTATTTATTCATTAATAAGCCCCTTTTTTTGGAGCTTTTACATATACATATTTATAGAAATATACATATTTATTGTACATAACTGAATTGCTTCAATAACAATATTTTATATTTGTTTAAAGATAAATTGAAGATGTCCACTCACTTGGTATAATTGTTTCCCTCCATTAGTATTCTGGGCAAAGAAGAATATATATATATAGTAGTTAGTCCCAGAATTTCAGCACTGAAATAAATCCTGATTTCTAGTATTACGCAGTGGAATCCGGAAGCTTATCAATTCAAGCAATACCGGACTATCAACTAATTCATGTAGAATTTTATATAGAAATACCAAGTCAGTGAAAATTCTTCTGTCTGACAGTTTGAGCATATTCATATCGTTTAAAATAGTGTTGTAGCTCAACATAATTGTTTGTAAATTTCTATCGTGTATCACGCGTCTGGAATATTATTTAGAGGCTATGTTAAATGTCTTCATCTCCTCTGATGTAAGTTCTTTGATCTTCGTTGGACTGAGACAAGATTGGTATTTCTGTTAACGTTTTGAGAGATTGGACTTTATTTTCTTAAGATGTCTTGTTAGTATGAAAACTAGACTCAAAATGGAATTAACATTTGTGTTATGTTAGAAGTAAACACCGCTCCAGCGAACATACTTAAATTCATGCAACAAGTGGAGTTCCACAGGGTTCACACCTTGGCCCAATCTTATTTATCTTGTTTATAAATGATCTTACAAATATATTTCATAATGTATCCTTCTTACTTTTTGCTGATGACCTAAAATTTTTTTAAATTATTCAAAATATTTATCATTGCAACATTCTTCAAGATAATATCAACAAATTGTTAATTTGGTGTAAGGAAAATAGACTTTATTTACATATCTCAAAATGTCAAATAATTAGATTTTCTCGTATAAAAAATCCAGTGATATTTAATTACTACATTGATGACAATGCTCTTGGAACACTAACACAAATTAAAGACTTAGGCATCATTTTCCAATCAAATCTTTCATTTGTTAACCACATAACAGAAATCTGTAATAAGGGCTTAAAAATGTTGGGATTTATAACTAGACTAACTAGAAATTTTAACAATATAAAGTGTATTAAACTGTTATATTTTGCGTATGTTAGATGTCAACTTGAGTATAATTCGCCCGTCTGAAATCCACATTATAACATACATGTACAAGCTGTTGAAAGAATACAAAACAAATTCTTACGTTTTCTAAATTTCAAAATGGGGATTCCAACAATTATGTTGAACTACAACACTCTGTTAAATAATATGAATATGCTCAAATTGTCAGACAGAAGAATTTTCACTGACTTGGTATTTCTATATAAAATTCTACATAATTTAGTTGATAGTCCGGTATTGCTTGAATTGATAAGCTTCCGGATTCCACAACGTAATACAAGAAGTCAGGATTTATTTCAGTGCAGAAATTCTAAGACTAACTACCATATGTATTCCTCTTTACCCAGAATACTAATGGAATGAAACAATTACACCAAGTCCGTGGACATCTTCAGTTTATCTTTAAACAAATATAAAATATTGTTACTGAAGCAGTTCAGTTATGTTCAATAAATATTGTATTTATTACCATTAATATGGAAAAGCCCTGAAAAAGGGCGTTGATCAATAAATAAATAAAAAAGATTGTTTGTTCATTTACAATATTCTTACACGCAATGAACAGTGGTAATATAATCAATTTTTCATAATTAACACCTAAATTAGCTATTTCGCACCGTTTTCGAAGTCTTCCCAGGTAGAGCCGTGCTATGGTTGATGTAATTATTATATTTTTGACTTTGTGACCAGCTCGGGTACGGGGACTTCATAAAAGGACTCACCCCCCCTCTCACATATTGTAACAAAAAAAAAAAAAAACTTATTCAGAAAACACCTTATTATGTCACACATCATTTACTAACATAAGTGGAAGTTTATAATTGGCATAATGAACTATTTTCTTATTGTATTATTTTGTAATTTATGATTTGCTGTTAACTTTCCTAAATAAATAAAATAAAAAAATAAAAAATAAAATAAAAAAGCCGGAGTCATACGTTTCATTCTTGCGGTCAACGGCTTAACTTGGAAGCGATATGCCGGTTTCTGTTTTCTCACTCATTAAGAGCCTCCGCACAGCAGGCCCAAAGATGGCCCTCAGTGGAGTTAATGTTACAAAAGGACCCATCTAATGAATTCTTCATCATTCTGTACCAGTGATCTGGTGCACCCTGTACCCAAGTCGAGGCGTGTGTGTTGTGTTGAATGTGGATGATGCAAACGAGCGATCCTCAAGCGGCATCGGGCTTACATTGGACAGGAATTCATATTGTATCAACAAGTAACATAGCGGGAACATAAACACAGAAACGATTCGCGCGTTCAATGCTTTGTGAGTTGCTTCACACTTGCAAGCCACTTTTATCACTAATGCGTTTAGCGTGTTGTCAATTCCTTTGATATACAGAATGTACGAGTTCAATACAGCGATTTCTTGATTCACAAACACCAGCCAGTAAAGACCAAATTCTTATAAAAGTTTTGAGCGATCTGAGATTCAATCGAAAATCTAATCTATAAGCGTATATTTTGTTCCACTACCCTTACATACTTTTTTGTCTATTTCCATCTCTTCAGTAGAATTATATTTTCTAATTTCCCTACAATAAACTTCTTAAGTATACTAATTTTATTATAAATTATAAGGTGTGACACATGTATTCATGATGTATGATGCACGTATTCTCGTACATGATTAGTGATGTCTGCAATACAAATGAACTCCTTTTGACCTAGACCAGAGGTTCCCAAACTTTTTTTTCTCGTGGACCACTTTCGAAATTTTACTGGTTTCGGTGGACCCCTTGCTGCAACATTTTTACCATATTCCCAAAAATCGACGTGCGTTTTACTGAATATTGAATATAACGCTGGCGTTTTGGTCTATCACAACGGGGGGGGGGGGGGGGGTGTCATGTGATATGAGAAGGGATATGGACATGGGATGGGTCTCAAAATGACCATTTTTCACCGCCAACATTTTTGTTCTTTACTATCGAAACCAGCAGGCTTATTCTCTATCTTTTGTGGGATCGTTATCGAGATAACGGACGTCATCTCCTGACAGATTTGTGTCATTTATTTGCTTTTAATGTACAACGTACATTAAGATATAATAAATAAAATAAATAAGTCATGCATTCTTGCAGGAATTCGTGTTTAAAACGATGCAAGCTAAAATATGTTACAATAAATATGTAAAAATCACACAAATCTGACAGGAGATCACGTCCGTTATCTCGATAACGATCCCACAAAACATAGAGAATAAGCCTGCAGGTAAATCTTCGTGAACCCTCTTTTTTATCACGTCTACGTGGACCCCCGTCGAATCTCCCGTGGACCCCTGGGGGTCCACCTGTACCACTTTGGGAATCACTGACCTAGACTGTTTTTTTACTATTGCGTGAGTATTTTTCATTGTTTTCTCGTGTAAGTTGTATCACTTCAGCCATATTAATTTTTGTGTATTCATTTACTTCCTAGTATGTTCCTACTTTGTAATATTTTTCGACTTCGTCCGGGTTAAATCTTCCCCACAGGAAAAAACTATACCATTCCACTCACTTTTCCACAAATGATCATCTAGTCAATCCACGCTATGCAAGTGTACTATAAAAGTATAATAAATACAAACCAATACGAGAACAACATGTCAACCTACCAGAGATCAAATTGAAAAATAATTCACTGACTCCAGATATTTTCATATCAAAGGGTTCGGCTCGGTAGAACTCCTAACTGGACCGATAAATCCTACTGATCCCTCAATAGAAATATTTAAAAAAATCTTTCGTTATCCTACATGTATTTAAAATGACTGATTTTTGAATTTTTTAATATAAAGATTCTTTGACAAATCTAATAAGCCTTAATTTTGAATTAGAGAGCTAGGTATAATGCCAGTAGCCGAAATAACAAATGGTTATATTTTTATAGTCTGAGAATGCCAAATTCTTTGAATCTCATTTCCTAAATCTGTATATTTTCTTATTTTTCAGAAACAGAATTTGGAATAGCGACATCTAATTTCATTATAATTATAATTATTTTAATTGGTTTCTCTGTTACGCAAATTCCAATACTTATTGTAAACTGTTGATTTCCTTAAAATAAAATAAATATACTTTCAGCTTCACAGTTCGCGCAACTATTATATCCCGTGATTTTAACATATATACGTGATAATATCACGCTACTTATAAACTAATCACACAAGTCTCTCTTAACCTAACCTAACCCAACTTAAAAAAAGCAGTTACGAAGAATATTTTCGTGTACTAACTGTAAAATAGCACATTATGTCTCGACGCCTAATTTTTGACTCCCATCTGAATAAAGCTAATCTTACGAATGTAATGTATATTAATAATAATGTTCTATAT
This sequence comes from Glyphotaelius pellucidus, assembly GCA_936435175.1. Classification (NCBI taxonomy): domain Eukaryota; kingdom Metazoa; phylum Arthropoda; class Insecta; order Trichoptera; family Limnephilidae; genus Glyphotaelius; species Glyphotaelius pellucidus. The sequence continues at coordinate 17,908,415 of OW386566.1, read as the reverse complement.
ATATTATTAATATTAATAATAATGTAAACGTTCTCACATCTCTAGAGATACATTTAAATTATTACTAGTTCTCAGTATAGAAACACTACTCCGTACATCTGTTCCATTAAGCACGATATGATTTTAAGCAGTCACACCAGTGTGACAGCTGACAGCTATCCGCGTATTGTAAATGTCAATCTGTCAGGCTGATGAAAATAACCAGAACTCATGTTTTTGATCTTGTTCAAAATTCTTAATCAATGCAGATGATAACCAATATTTTATGTAATATTAACTTGCCCATTAGTGGTTGCCAGTATCAATACATGTTAAGTTAGGAGAGTCTATCAAATGGACCGCCCGTTTCTGCACAGTGTCGAGGGTTTTATTAGGTATTTTGGGGCCTCAGACCAGAGATGGCTGCCAAATTTAACCGCGGGGCGCACTTACGATTTGTTCATGGTTAGCAGTTTTTTTTTTTACATGAGCTCCACACAGGAGGCCCTGAGGAAAATAACTTCCCTCAGGGCCTATGTCATCTTTGGGGATGCTGTATGGAGGGTTTTTTTAAGGAAAGGAAGGGGAGGAGAGTTCTGGGAAGGAAATGGTTTAAGGGATGGGTAGGAATCCGGGGTTCAGTGTGTCCTGGTCATCCGCCTCCAAGACCTAGACAAACCTCACCCCATGAACCCGGGCACCCCTGCTAAATCATCAAACGTAGCGAACCACTTGGTGTGACCTATGGCAGAGGTGTTGGTTATCCAATAAAAGTTCCCGGGGCGGCGGTACCCATTCCCGCCTCCCAAATTGTTATTAAATTATTAAGGCCGCACTCTTGAAACGCGCGGCGCTGAAAAAGAAGAAGATGGAGAGAAGAAGATAATTACGAATGTTGGACAGAGCGCGCTAATACTTTGAGTCGTAGAATAGCAGCGAAAATTGCGAAAAAGCTTAATAAAACGTGACTCGTTTAAAATAGAGCAAAAATCTCGTGGAACGTAACTTGTGACCTATGGCAGAGGTGTTGGTTATCCAATAAAAGTTCCCGGGGCGGCGGTACCCATTCCCGCCTCCCAGTTGTGTACTATTAAAGGATTGCAATCTTTAGAGCACAGACGTCAGGTGGGAATGCTGTCCTTGTTCTACCGATATTACAATGGAAGATGCTCCGAGGAACTTGCGTCATTGATCCCCTCAGCACCGGTGCATAGTCGAGAAACACGCGCCCAACATTTGTACACGGTTGACATTAGTTACATGAGAACGGGTCTTTTCTACGACTCGTTCTTGAGTTCGACAGCTCGGCTGTGGAACGATTTGCCGGCCTCTGTGTTTCCTCCCTCCTACAACATGGGTATCTTCAAGACCCATGTTCACTCCTTCCTCTCCTCAAAAACACCCTCCACACAGCATCTTCAAAGATAATCCCTGAGGAAAATTATTTTCCTCAGGGCCTCCTGTGTGGAGTTAATGTAAAAAAAATACATTAATTTTTATGATAACAGTGATATTACAATAAAAATCGTAGGTACGTTATTGTCTTACAAAATTAACGGATTGCAAGTCAAGAGCCTTACCCCTCGTTCGTGCCTGCTACTCTTCAATGGAAATTTCCTTACACGACGCTACCCGAATTATACTGAACTTGATCATTTTTCATGTCGAACTAATCCGATATCGAACTAATGTATTCAAGCGACGAAGACAGTCATAATGTTCTTTTATGTCATAGGTTCTCAACGTGGGCGATAACGCTCCCTTGTGGGCGTTTGAGACTTTCAGGGGGCAGTAGAAGACCCAGAAATAATTAGGGGGCGTTGAGATGGCACATTGAGGGCGTGGGCAGGTAAAAAAAATATGGACGAAAAAAAATTTAAAAAAACGTTAATCAGGTACTAATACTTAAAAAACAAAGTAAACTTTAATATTAGTTAATTTTTTTAATTATGTCAGTATGTATAGTAATCATTTTTATTAGGTGTGCGAAAATTCACATATTTCCGTAGTTCGGTAAGTGTTGAAAATTGCACTGAAAGATTCCATTACATTCAGATCTACATTAAATTGGATGATACAATTTTTTTAATTTATTTAATAATATTTAACATCTTACGAGTATTATTATCATTGATATTATGTCATGAATACAAGAAGGAAGGAGGTAGCAACCCGGTACTTAAAATGCAAAAGAATTGCTTTTTTACCTCGCTAAACAAATAATTTAATATATTTTTAATCGTATTATTGGTTCGTTATTGACACTCCCCCCCATAATAAATAAATAAAAATTGAGGGGGCTCTAGAAAAAAATATTCTTGAGTTGGCGGTGCGCAAAACAACGTTGAGATCCTATGTTCCTATGTCTTTATAAGCGTGAAAACGATCTGAAAAAAAAATATTTTGGATTTACCCGTACTACGAAATAAATAATAATTGTAGGGCAGTCGTTCCCGCAAAGGAACTGCATGAGAATGATGTCAAATTGACCTTTTTTCTAACCACAATTCACACCTTTCCCTAAAAAGACCCTCCACACGGCATCCCCAAAGATGACAACTCCTGTGCGGATATCATGTTTAAAAAAATTGAGTTTTTAAATCAAATGTGCTCTGTGTTCTTGTTACACCAGGGCGATACTGATGGTACCTTCAACTCTCCGTGTCGGTAATAAATGTTGATTTGAGGTCACTAGGCAGCGGATACGTTACTTTGATCATTAATGTCTTAACTCTAGTAATCTTTGACTTGTAGCATAGAATACCGTACAATAATTTTATTGTACCCAGAACCGTTCGACACATCTTAACACGAACCAGAAAACATATTCAATTGAATTCATTCTAAAACGCCATCAGAAGAACAGTTCTCATATTTTTTGTGAATTGTATTATGGTACTGACACATTTGCTCATTGACAAGCCGGCTTATGAGCATGCTCATTAATGAGTATGCTCATGTCAAATAGTCAACTGTACACATTTGCTCATCAATGAGCAGGCTTGGTTTGAGCTTTCTCGTGAATGAGCGTGCTCAAAGCCAACATTTGAACACACATGCTATTTAATGAGCATGCTCATGTCAAATAATAAATGTCATCGTATAGTGTCAGTTCCGTTCGCCCTGAACTAAACAAGTAATCTTATTGCTTGCTTCAACGCAATTATTAATTATTTAAGAACCTTTAGACGAAAGAAACAAAACGGTTGATTTGGGTCCAAGATGTCAACGGTTATACAGTTACAAGGAGTTATACAGTTAGAGTCAGTTCCGTCCGCACAGAAGTCAATAAAGTTATTGTATTGCTTGCAACTCATTTACTGAAGAAACTTTTGGCGAAAGAAAAAAACAAAATTAAAAGTTCGATTTGGGTTCGCAATTGGATCACTAGAAGAACAAACCTTGGAGCAAGTAATCATTTTTTAGTAGAAATGCGAGAAGAAGATATCAACGGATATAAAAATCATTTATGAATGCTTCCGCAGAAATTTGACGAGCTACTCTCTAAAATTGAAAGCGTGATATAAAAACGAGATACTCATACGCGGAATGTTATTCCGCATATGAATTCCTATATTCCGAAGGTTGATTTTCGTCAAAGACGTCAACAAATTCGAATATGTCTAAATTATAAAAAATAAATACTTATTTCAATAGAATGTGGTTTCATTTTAGAGGTAAAGGAACTTTTGGTGAACTTGGAAGTCTATTGTGGATATTAAAATAAAATATTTATTAATATTTATGTAATAATAAAAATCCAAACACATTCGTGATTCCCATAATAAATCACGAAAAGAAAGGTTTTTTCGTCCACCTAGCGATCTATTTTGACATTTTTGCCAAGAACGCGCAGGCGCGAACCAGGGATGGTATGTCTATGGAAATTTCCCTAGATCTAGGGAAATTTCGAACTCAAATACTTTGTACAATTTTTTTTACGTATGACAATATTACTGGTATTGCTAGTCGCTAATTATTATTTTTTTTTAATTTCCATGAATCTTATATACTGTTGATATACTTACATAAATCAAGCAATGTTGTTTTTAACAACGACAACTCAAAATGATATTAAATTTAGGTTTCAAGTTGCGTTTTTATCTAAATATGTTTATTACAAGATATTTTCTTCAGTTTCGGTGATTGCGGTTGATTTTTATTTTGCAAAGTGATTTTTTAATAGGAATTTCGTTTTTAATTCGGTTATAAGTGTATACATATTTTGAAATTATTATTTCGTTTGGCAAAAAGTGTTTTATTTGGAAAAGTACAGCAAGAAATGGGACGTTTGTATAATTATGATCTCACTAGTAGTTAAAAATCCGATCCACAAGTTTTTGATGCTAGGCCCTGCGGGCGGCTTTTGTTTCGGCTTCGCCCAGTTTGAGTGTTGGTGACCATTTTATAAATCCGATAGGAACTGGTTCCAAAAATAGCCAGTTCCTCGGATTCACTGTGATCCAGTGACAGCTAGTCACCGAGACAAAGTAACCGTGACACAGTAACCGAGACACGCAATGGCGTCATATGTAATATATACACGGTGTCCGAAAACTCGTGTACATATTTTTTACATGAGCCCCACACAGGAGGCCCTGAGGAAACTAATCTCCCTCAGGGCCTATGTCATCTTTAGGGATAATGTGTGGAGGAGGAAGGAAAAGAAATGGACGGGAATTCTGGGAAGGAAAAGGGTTTAAGGGGTGGGTAGGAATCTGGGGTTCAGTGTGTCCTGGTCATCCACCTCCAAGACCTAGACAAACCTGACCCCATAAACCCGGGTACCCCTGCTAAATCACCAAACGTAGCGAACCACTTGGGGTGACCTATGGCAGAGGTGTTGGTTATCCAATAAAGGTTCCCGGAGCGGCGGTACCCATTCCCGCCTCCCAAATTTCATAATATATCGCGTGTAGCCGCGTGATTTTATTATTCACAACTCGTCAAGTATCACCTTTCCATATCCTGAAAGATACTTAATTCTATAAATTCGTAGTACATATATACCTGGGGGAGAAATTTACACATGCGAGCTGCTGACAGATTCTTGAATTAAAACCGAATTACAACGGTAGATTTGCCTGAAATTTCTTGAACATAGATGTTATTTGAGGCGCGGCGCGTAAGGCGTGGCGTCAGATTTTCAATCGAAGTCGGGTTCTGAAATGCAACCACGCAGATGCAAGGGTATTAATACTGTGTAATGATTATTATTCTGTATGTATACATTTGACACTGTGACAGAGCTGTGTCAGATTAGTTGTTCCAGTGTTGATATTAGTTGTTCCAGGTTCGACATCACATTCTTATATCTAAACTCAGACTGTTGGGCATCAAAGGTAGTTTATTGACATGGATTATCAGTTACCTCAGTAATAGAGTGCTTAGTGTCAGGATTAATTTTATAGAATCCTATGTATTCGAGGCCACAAGTGGTGTCCCGCAAGGGTCCCACCTCGGCCCAATATTCTTCTTAATATTCATTAATGACATTGTAAATATATTTAAAGATGTACAAGTCCTACTTTTTGCAGATGATCTAAAATTGTTTAAAAGAATACGAAATATACATGATTGCCTAATTTTACAAGCTAATTTAGATGAACTTTTTAAATGGTGCAAACAAAATATGTTATTTTTGAACATTGAGAAATGTCAAGTAATTCGATTTTCCAGAACTCATTCTCAAATCTTACATGAATATAATTTAAATAATGTTAAATTAACACCAGTATCACAAATTCGCGACTTGGGAGTTATATTCGATTCAAACTTAACTTTCACAGCACATATACATGAAATAACTAATAAGGCTTTAAAGATGCTTGGCTTCCTTTGTAGAACCTTAACTGATTTTAAGTCCTTTGATTGCATGAAAACACTCTATATTTCATTAGTTAGAAATCAAGTGGAATATAATTCACCTATTTGGTCCCCTTTCTATAAAGTACACTCTAACAAAATAGAACGGGTTCAACACAAATTTCTTAGGTACTTAAATTTCAAGCTCAAAATCCCAATAGAAAACATTAATTATATAAGTTTGATGAATCGACTTAATTTAATTACGCTATCTGACAGAAGAATCATTTCAGATTTAATTTTATTATACAGAGTCATGAACAACCTAATTGACAGCCCTGCCATTGTTAGTACCATTAAACTCCATGTACAAGGAATACTAGACAAAATATTACATTCTTTTGCAACACATACACAACCAACTATCAATCACACTCACTTACCAATAGGATGCATGATTTAGGCAACAAGTTTGGTGATATTGTAGATATATTCGCTGATTCCCTTTATAATCTAAAATGCATTTTAAACCAACACTTTGTGTAATCCTACAAATTATTGTAACGTGGGTGTAATATATTTAACGATTTGATGTGTTATTGTAATGTTTTATATTGTATTTTATTCTATGTTATTGTCAAATGTTATATTGTTTCAAATATTTCACGGTTTTACGCTATAATCTTCAAAAACTACCTTTATATTTTTTAAATGTTTTCATTTTTATAACTTTTGATTTAAATTCTATTTATGTATAATCCTCGATATCTTAAATATTATTGTATAATCTACGTAAAAGCCCATATGGGCGTATAACAACAATAAATAAATAAATAAATATTGAGAATCGAGGATTTCCATTAGAAAAATTAAAAATTGCCGTGTAAGAAAGATAATAAAATCGGTGACTACGAACTTGCGTAAAAGTGATTATTTTAACGAAATCTAGGGAAATACATTTTTTGGGCATACCATCCCTGGCGCGAACTGAGATCGGAATGACATGAGCATGCTCATAAGCCAGCCTATCCACACATGCTTAGAGGCTTCCCCTTCCACCCGATAATCCAATGAGCATGCTCATAAATCAAACGGCTGTTGATTCTATCAGCTATCTCATTTGGCTTCAAATGAGCATGATCATTACTAGCAACGTCACGGACACACATGCTACTAGGTAGCATGCTCTTTGGCTTCAAATGAGCAAGTGTGCCCGTAGCATAATGCTTTTATTGTTAACTTTTTCCGTATATAAAACCGTTAATATATATTAGGAAATATATCTATATTTTCATTAGATTAAGAAATATTCTCAAGTTAAATAACCTAAAAAAAGTCTATTACACACTTGTCCAATCATTAATTCAGTATGGAATCATTGGATGGGGAGGTGCATATGAAAAATTTGCAAGTCTTGTAAAAGTGGTACAAAAACTGTTTTTTTTTTCCACACAGGAGGCCCTGACGAAAATAATTTCCCTCAGGGCCTATGCCATCTTTGGGGATGCTGTGTGAAGGGTTTTTTTAAGGAGAGGAAGGGAAGGAGAGTTATGGGAAGGAAAAGGGTTTAAGGGGTGGGTAGGAATCTGGGGTTCAGTGTGTCCTGGTCATCCACCTCCAAGACCTAGACAAACCTTACCCCGTGAACCCGGGCACCCCTGCTAAATCACCAAACGTAGCGAACCACTTGGGGTGACCTATGGCAGAGGTGTTGGTTATCCAATAAAGGTTCCCGGGGCGGCGGTACCCATTCCCGCCTCCCAAATTGTTATTAAATTATTAAAGTAATTTTGAAAACAACCAAAACTCCCTTCAGCATCATTGTTCAAAATTTTCGAAGTACCAAAAATTGAAGTTCTCTATAAAAAAGATTCAATATTACAAATATTCAAAGAAAATGTTATCAAAAAAATTTAACTTAAGTCATCATTAAGGCATAAATTTAACTTCCAAATTCCTGTATTTTCAACACAACAAATGCACAGTAATTATATTTACAAACGCATACAATATTTTAATAATCTTCCCGAAGAATTAAAAAAAATAACAGATTTCGTATCATTAAGGTCAAATTAATCTTTAAAAAAAAATTAACAACTATAACTTCACCAATCAGAATGTTGTAACTTCAATTCGTGCCATATTAAAAAAATAACGTTAACAACCTATAGTTTATAATTATTGTACACTCTATACAAAATTATGTTATAATAATGAAATAATTATGAAATATCTCCTACGCCAAGCTCTAGAGCTAGCACTCTTAATTGGCGTAGAAATTCATTAAAATATGTATTTCACTATTTTCTTTTGCCTAATATTATGTTCAATGATTTAACTTGTTATAAATTAAACAATTAAAAAAAATATATTATTTTTTTATTTATTTATTTATTTTATAAATCAACAAACAAATCCCGCTAAGCCAATTGCAATTGGCTTGACAGCAGGTGTTTATAATTACTTACAAATATATTTAAAGTTATAATTTACATCTTTTATCTACAGTTTAAACATTTTTTCATAAATTTTATCTTAAGTATCAAAATAAATATTCTCTTTCCAATAACCAATTTTTCACCATATATTTAACCTTATTCATAGAATTATGTTGCTTTATATTGTCAGGTAATAAATTAAATATCTTCGGTATGTTGTATTCAAACGTTCTCTGTCCGTACTTATTATTAAATTTCGGAACTATTAACCCGTCGTTACGCGTGAATCTAGTGCTATATTTATGATCTAGTTTCTCTTTATGCTGCGGGGTAAATATATGCTGAATTATAATTTTATACCATAGTATTGCCTTCACAGGTAAATTTTTTGCACTCTGAAACAGCAAAGGAGTGTTGTGTAAAATATTAGGGACAACTAATAATTTTACAATTGCATTTTGTACAACTTGGACTTGTTTCAGGTTGGTTACAGTAGTATTTCCCCATATTGTTAACCCATATCTTATTATTGATTCTGCTAGTGACAAATATACAAATAAACAAATATACATTTTTTATGTAAAAAAATCTGTTTCAATAATTAATTTAATTTAATGCGCACTTATATTTTCCTAGACATATTTTAAAGACACAAAACGAAAGAGAATAAAAGCAGAAACATTACATATTTATTAATTTTTTAAATTTATTGTCTTTTACAGCATTTCAAATACACGCTACCGATAATTATAATAAACTTGAGGTAGAATACAACATGTTCAATGCAAAATTTTATGATACAATTACAACAAAAACTCACTCATGAATATAATAATTCAATAAAACTTATTTTTTTCAGTACTTATAGTCACGGTTGTCATTTACGTAAAACCTTTTGACGTACTTAATAAATAAATACGAATGTTGTTTGATTTGAGCTCTAGCTCAAAAGTGATTGGAAATTGTTTTTCTTTGACTAATTGATATTTTCTTTGTTTCAGGTAAGAAGAAAAATCTAGTTACATTATCTAGAACAATTCAATCACTTGAACAAAGAGTTTAAGGTATGTTATCTTTCAAATAATCTACATAATTGGATTCCTCTTTCCGAATTCCTACGGAAATATAACACACTTCACTTGAATACTTTATCTTTTGAAGCTAATCTCTTTTCATTAACCGAGTTGAAAAAGTAATTACTTGAAATTCTTAGATAATGTCATAGATGAGATAAAACATACTACAAAGATTATAAAGAAAATCCATCTGGTTTTGTTATTTAACGTGTTACATGCATTGAGTTATATAAATAGAGTCTACTACATTCCTTGCAAAATCAGTATAATTAGGGATTGCAATCCCGCAAAGCGGGATCCCGCATTCCCGCGGGATCCCGCTGCTTTTATTAATCTGCTGAATCCCGCACCTTCAAAGCGCGGATCCGCGGATTCCGCAAATTAAAAATTTGGCGCTAAAACTTTCGCGTAAATCGAGAGTAGTTTATAAATGGCACTGCGCTGCGTACGTCTTTCAGTGGGTGACGAGTGTTTTCGTATTCACCGTCCGGCGTTTAACGTAAGTACCTAAATTTTAATGTTTCGTTTAATCTCATTGCTAACTTGCAGCCTTTTAAATTAGGAATTGAGGCACTTTGTAGGCGAGAGTCAACGCTTGTAACTGCGACACAACAGTTCGATTTATTTTGGATAAATTACAACAACAAAACACGGTATTGAGTAACCAGTTGTCACAGACTCTACATGAACGTATTCAAGAACGCCGCACTGATTTACGAGGAGTTTTGATTTATTTGCAAAATTCGCAAAAATAGAGATCGTACCTATACATTCTTCATGCCAAGAAAAGTTGCAATACGCCAAGAAATAAAGAAAATAATAGAAAGAGTCGTAGTTCAAGACGAGGAAACATATGCAGATGACGTCTTCAAAAATACACCTATAGCTGGAACATCTGCTACTGATACAGATCCTACTCTAACGCTAAAAGAAGAATTAGAAAAACAGTTTCAACAAGAAAAACAAATATTTAAGAAAAAGCCAAACAGCAAGCAAAAGAACTTTGAGAAAATTTTGAAGAAAGAAATTATGTTCTTTAAGTCCGATGGTATCAGAGGAGAGTACCTGACGCTCGCCTATGAATATATCCTGACGGTTCAGCCTACTAGCGTAGAAGCCGAGAGAGCGTTTCAGCATCAGGATATATTTGCAGTCCACTCAGAAGCAGGCTCGGAGATGATACAATAAATGCCATTTGCTTCTTAAGAGCGTATTTTCAAAAGTTGTCACCGTAGGTTGATATTATAGTAATAGCATCTAAGAGAAAGTTGTGATTTGATTATTAGTCATTATATGAATAAGACTGAATTAAAAATATAAAACTGTTGTTAGGAGTAAGGGTAAAATTAAACAAAACGATTAAACTATGCCAAACATTTAAAGATAAATCTAAGAAAACAGATTACTAATTACTTATACTCAATTAATAGAAAAGAAAATTTTTGTTGCTTAATGTAATAAAAGTAAAATGTAATGTTTGATAAAAGTTGATTTTTATAACATAATTTCAAAGATGCGGGATCCCGCGCGGGATTGAGTAATCCCGCATATCAATCCCGCGGGATTGAATGAGCTGCGGGATTGCAATCCTTAAGTATAATATATGGTTCCCGTGCGGGAAACAGAAAGGGAATGGGGTGGTGGGGCAAAGTATCAGTCATAGAAAAACAATATTTAAATTGTATTATAAAATTGATGATGAATGAATCATGAATCCACAATCCGATAACCGTCCAAAAAAGTGTATTTCTAATTCTGTTATTTTAACCTTTTAAATGCCAGGGAGAACCACGTAAAATCGCGATGTTTTGACTTTGATGTAATATTTTGTGGGTTTATTTTGTGCTATCGTATATTATATTTACTGAAACACATTCCTTAAACAATAAACTATGCGTAAAACAACATTACTTGCGTTTATTTGATGAATTTATAGGTTTTACGATCTTTTTCACGAGAACGACGCTAACTAGTTTGACAGCTCAAATCCCGGGAAACATGATGCCCGGACGCCATAGAGAATTTAATACAAATTATTCCGAGTGGCTAGGTGTGTTTAGGTATCTCCCATTCCGTAAAACATACATCAAAACATACGTCAAAACAAGAATGCCCCGAGCGATTCTGACCTTGTTCTTCATACGTTTTCTCTATACATAAGGGTTAAAATCGCATTCCAAAATAATAAAAAAAATTGGAAATTTAGGCGTATATAGGAGGTACTTAAATGCCTACCACCTTCTTAATTAAGAAACATGACGATTTGCCATTGAAAAAAAAAAAAAAAACTTTATTATTTTAAAACGGCCACCATTTGTAACCGAAACCGGCACAAACATTATGTAACTTCTCAGGCTATTTTTTCGCTTTTGGGAACAGCTCGTGTAGGTCTCAAAGAAATCGTCATGTCTCCCTTACTGTCATTGTGAGAAATATGATCTAGACGGTGTTAGAAAGAGAAAGCACCACGCTTTGTGTTCAAATCTAGAAATTGACGACAGAAGAATTAAAATGTACACGTATGTGAAACCAAAGATTCGGAATGCGATTTGAGAAAAATTTATGAACTTCTTGAATTTTTACAAAAAGTGAGACAACAATAACGTTTATAACATTTGTCTAATAAATGTGTGCGTTTTTTGTTTTTTTTTTGCATTATCAGTAATTTTAGTTACAAAAAAGTAACGTGAGCCATTTTTAAAACTTTTTATGTTTTCATTTAAAATTTTAATATTTTTAAAATTATTTGTTTATTTCTAATATTATTTGAAAGTTTTTTCATTACCTTAAAAAACAAGAAGAAGTTGGTTTGAAAGGGAGACTAGATGAACTAATTTTTCGCTTGCGAATTATTCGCTATCGCTGCGAATATTTCGCGCCGATTTATGGGATTCTAGTTGAAAGGTTTTCGTAACTATGTTGATGTAGGAGGTTTTGGTTGAGCCGGCCCACTGCCCAGAGTGCCCAGTGGTCCACGGTCAGCGGTGCGTGCTCGCCGCGTCGCGGGTTCGACGCCCCTGCCCCCAGCCCGGGGCCCGGCATCTGTCGGGGGGACTGCGACTGTGGAATAGTGTTGTTGTTATTTTTGGTCCGCCACCAGAAATAATAATAACGCGTTTTATTATTTGTGGCGGTCGCCGGAAACGCAGGGCGGCGATGCGATTATATGGGAATTGGATGGGCCACGTGCATGATGATTAAATTAAATATAATGTTTACTAATTTATTTGTTCTCATGGCTTTGGGAAGCTTTAGGCCTACAGTCAATCCTACTGCCTGTTCAGAGTATGAAAAATTACAAGTGTGCAGTTCACACGCGGTAGAAATGAAACCTTTAGAAAACTAAAGTAGACAAGAATTGGGAGGCTACGAAGCACCGCACAAAGAGGACCGATTATTCTATCTCATTATCTCACAGGCTAAATCCTACAGACTGGCTTTGTGTGTGTCTGTCTCTTTTTACTATCGCTTTTTCTGACTTTTTTCACATCGGTGTTAAAGAAGTTTTCACTTGAATTAAATATATATATATATATATAAGGAGATGTTCAATATTTTCTTAGTCCTCTCACTAGGAGATTCTGCACCGAGAAGAACTAGGTTTTGGATGGAGGGTTTTCAGCGACCATTGTGTTATGAATTCAAACGTAAATTTATTTATCTATTACACGCCCTAATTGTCTTTTACATTTTTTGTTTATAAGTTAAGTAACACAGTACTTTTAAATAATTTAAAACTAAAACAAAAAAGAAAATATAATATGATGAAAAAAAAGTAACAACAAATAATGTAACAATAGCATTTAATACATAGGTAAAAATGATAAGAAGTCACATTTAAAAAGATATTTAATATAAACAAAAATTGCAGAAATTACCCACGACCTTTGGGTCTAGATTTATAAAAAAATTGGAATAAACAATGTTTATACTGGTTATTCTTAAGGTGAAATATATCTCCTAGATTTTTATTTCCGAGATTGTGAAGTCTCGGAATCGGGGAATTTTGGTAAGAGAGTGTCCTGGTGTTGTTTAAGTAAAAGGGTAGTAAATGTCGGCAAGATCTTTTGGTAATGTGGATGCTGGTTAATTGAAGTAATTCAGGACAGTCAATTTTGTAATGCAATATTTTATGTAAAAATATTAAATATTTGTTAATTCTTCTTAATAAATTAAGTAATATTTTTTGTAATACTGGTTTATCTAACTATCACGAGATTCATTTTCGTGAAAATCAGATTCAATTAAAAAGATCCAAATATTAGTTTGGGTTGCGATCTCATTCATCTTACTTACGCTTAATAAAATCGTCAGCCTCAAAATTGCAATGACTAACTATCTCACCATAACGCCGTATCTCTACAGGGGGTAGGCAGAGAGGTTAGATCCCCAAACAACTCGTGCCTCAGCACAGGTAACATTATTAAATTATTTTATAAAATGTAAAATATTATTTAAAAAAATAATAATTGGCACACGCTCCTTACTGCATTCACATTCATGTATTGTCTCTTACAAACCCTTAGCTATTCTGACTTCTGTCATGGCCAGACTCGAGTATTTGGTTTACTTGATCGTGCCGTGTCCTTCTCGGGCGTCCCCAACATCTTTCATTCACATTCGCCTCATATGTGCTCCTTACACTCCTTTTCGTTCACTCGCTCTACATGACCAAACCATCTAATCTTAATGCATTTATCACACACATGGTTTTATCACAAATATGCCTCATTTTACAGCGTTATATACAGCGTTCATTTTACCTCTACAAGTTCCATGTCTCAGCATTCCATTGCGGACTGCTAGCTTTTCCATCAGAAAGGATTATTTTCATACAATACCTATTTTAAAAAAGTGATAATTATTTTAAACCTGTTCATATTATATTTTTCATGCGATTTAAAAATACTATATGCAAGATGCCCCTTAAACAATTTTTTTTACATATTTTGCATTGCGGTTGAGACAGGAAGAATTCATTTTAATAATGCAGTCGGTTTCATGAATGGGTGCGAAATCGTTGCTCAGTGACGCTTCCGACCGACCATGACGACAATGCGACGTTGACAATTCGAAGTTATGAACTTGGGTAAAACGAATGCAACGGTGTGACGTCACACGAGTCACGATTCAGAAAATTCATAATTCGAATGTCACCGCTGCAGTACTTTCTACTGTGATGTCACACACTTTTCGGCCGGCCGCAAATATCATTTTGACGGCTTACATCTTCGATATTTTCAAAAAATTCTAATAGTTCTATCCTCGGCGCGCTATAATTAATATGATGTTCTTGGCGGCGAATGATCTGGACACACTGAACCCCAGATTCCTACCCACACCTAATACCCTTTTCCTTCATAGAATTTCCTCTCATTCCTTTCTTTAAAAGGACCCTCCGCACAGCATCCCCAAAGATGACGTAGGCCCTGAGGGAAATTATTTTCCTCAGGGCCTCCTGTGTGGAGCTAGTAAAAAATATCATATTAAAAGCCAATTTACTGTACAAATAAGAATTTAATATTTTTTCTACCGCGTGGTAGAAAAATGAAAGAGAGCCAATATGACACGGTTTTTTTATTTCGTTAGTAAAATTTTACTAATTAATAGAGGTACCAACAGATGGCACTGATTGCTACTTTGTGATTTGTAAAGAAAGGCACGGCTTTTTTTGACACTAACATAAACAAGTGTTCCTTTGAATACGCATTACGCACACATTAACATTTGTTTCTTGTTCTGTTTTGAATACATCACGTGCGTCAACATTTGAACATGTCACGTGCGTCATTTGGCATATTTAATTCCTGCTTACTGCGATTCGGAGCGTAGATTGATTTCTTACAATCAGTTTATGTATTTTAATATTATTTATATTTTTATGTGAGTGCGACGTAGCAGGCAGTGCTTGTATCTATAGGTACCTACAGTACCTACCCAATCACAACTCTATGGTCGCCAGTCACCAGTCACCAGTCACCAATCGTCATGACGGATGGGGACAATTGACCCTATTTGACCCTTGGAGACTCTGATGGGAGAAAGTCTTAATGTATGATGATTTATGGCTTTAACTCGTGGAAAGTTGAGGACATAAATTATTATTGTCCATTGTTGTAAATATCACAACTAAATTTATTGTTTTTATGCCTCGATATTCGATTAATTTTTGTGAATTTGAAGTCCTACTGTTATTATTATTACTAATTCTTGACAAATCAGTTCTTATTTTGAAAATTGCAATTAAAATAATTTTCTTTTAAACAAATATATTGTAGGTGGGTCGTTCTTCTTTTTAACCCACATAAAGTTGTCTCCACCAGTTAGTGGAGAAAAATTCTACAGAATTACCAATATTATTTATTTTATAATTACTTAAAAAAACTACCGTACTAAAGACGTAACGACTGTGTTCACTTTAAAAAAATATCTGATTATATTTTTGTAGTAAAACTGACTTTACAGAGTTGTAACTCCTCGTGATAGAAGTGTATTTCATACAAATTACAGTTGTCTTCTGCCACCTCGACTTGCATATATTCTATAATGTTACAAAAAAATGACATGACGACATAAAATACAAAACTATTTTTAAACTCCAAAAGTAACCAATCAAGTAGCAGCGATTATTATTTTTAATAATTTAATAATAAATAAAATATTTTTAAAAATTTAAAAACCTGTCTCCTACAACTTTTATGTCATACGTTAATTCTGTCGCGTGGGTTATCATTCGAAATAGGTATACACGCAGCTCGTGTTTGTCACCCCCAATAGGCATTTTAGGCCTCCTTCCCCCTTGCTACAATTTCCCCTCTGAGATCCTGAAAGAATTCATTTTTTTATTAAAAACAAATTGTGACAGAATGATAAAAGTTAAGTAGGTTAAAAAGAAGAACAACCCACGCAGGTTCTTTATTGTTTTTTTTTTTTAATTTTTCACAAAATCAATTCCGATTGTGAAAATAACGCTGATGTTCAAAGAAATTTAAGTTAATTTTACCAGAGTTACATGGAAATGAGTATTTTTGATGATTATAGTGAGAAAGATTGCCTGTGCATTGATAGAGGACTTAAGATGAAACCGAAGCGGATTTTTTTCCTCGAAAACTCCTGTGTGTAGTTAGAAAATTTTTAGTTCTCTGTCCTATCTTTCTTTTCACTAATTATCGAGTACACTGTTTTATTTCAAAATTAATTATACTGTTAATTATCAGGCCATAATATTTTTCCGAGAGTTTTTTAATTGCCACAGCATCCCACTCCTTTCATCTCGAGCCCTCTTCACTTATAATAGTAATCTTTTTAAATAATATGTAGGGCGATGATTGGCTTCGAGAACGCATGCATGTTCCTGTTAAGTGAAGTTACTCCACAACAGTGCGCTCCCACTTGTTGTCTTTGTAGATTACAGCCGGCACCCTGTTGAATAGCGCGCTATTTATTTATTTATTTAAAATTTACGGCACAAAGTGCCATTTACAAGCTTGTGTATATTTAATTACAGTCATAGTACATTATACAGGCATTAAAAATAAACAATAATATCAAAAAATCATTATGTAGTGACCTCGTTAACGTATAATTGACTGAAATATTCGATCAGTACAACCTTATATTTCAGTATGGAAATATTAAAAATATCAGCCACATTGGCATAAAAATTTCCAGTGGTGTGTAATCTATTTACAACTGAATTGGAGCCTGATACCGACATATAGTTGTCACAATAAAACAAACTATGGAACCTTGATCTTATTGTAGGTATATGAAAGTGAATCAGTTTTAATATATCAGGGCTATCCAACTGATAGTTAACGATTTTATACAAAAATATCAGATCAAAAATTTTTCTTCTGTCACTTTATTTCAACAATTTTAATGAGTGCAACAAAAAATCATAATTTATTGATTCTAAGGGAAATTCCAAGTCTAAAATTAATACACCTCAAAAATTTGTGTTGGACTCTTTCAATGGTGTTGATGTGATTGTTGAAGACAGGTGACCAAATTGTTGAATTATATTCAAGAATGCTTCTAACAAGAGATGTGAACAGAATTTTTAATGTGTAAATATTTTTAAAATCCTTGGAAATCCTTAATATAAAACCTAACATTTTAATAGCCCTGTTAGCTATAGAAGTTACATGAGATGCAAAGCAGAGTTTCTGATCAAAAATGATGCCCAGGTCAAGTATTTCGACTACAGAGATTAAGTCAACATTACAGAGTGCATAATTATATATTATTGGATGTTTAATTTTGTGGAACCTCATAACTTGGCATTTGTTAATATTTAGCTGAAGTTTATTATCTGAACACCATTTGAAAAAGTTATTAAGGTTTTCTTGCAAGATTATGCAATCGTGCACATCATTTATGACTTTAAACAGCTTCATGTCATCAGCAAAGAGTAAGACTTCAACACTATGGAAAATGCTTGTGACATCATTGATGAATAGAATAAATAATAAAGGTCCTAGGTGCGAACCTTGCGGGACCGCTGGTGGCAATAAATTGGTGGGATAGACAGTCATTGATCTTATCCGGGATAAAAAAAACTTTTTGATGTAATTGGTTCCTCATAATTGCATAAGCAATATTTTCCCAATGTAGTGATGAGTAGAAGATTTTCCTGGGGATATGAGCTTTCTTTTAAAAAAGTTTTTGCAAAAATTATTGAAAATAGTCGTTAGGCTCAGTTTGCGCTTTTAATATTTATCACGATCCATCTATATGGATCGGAGTGCTACCCTACACGTTCAATATTTATTGTGATCCGCCAATATTTATCAAATATCGTAATATTTATTGAACGTGTGGGCTAGCGTATTAACGGATACCGCACGTCCGTCACTCTTGGACACACTGACCCCCAGATTCCTACCCACCCCTCATATATTTTTCCTTCCCAGAACCTCTCTTCCTTTTCCTAAAAAGATCCTCCACACAGCATCACCAAAGATGATGTAGGCCCGAGGGAAATTGTTTTCCTCGGTGTGGAGCTATTATATGAATACCGCACAAGAGTCCCAACTGTTCCCGTCTGGAGCCAGTGAGACTATGGCATTCCCAATTGGGGTATGTTGTGTAGCTGAAGGTAGTGGGGAGGGGAAAGAGAAGGGGAAGGTGGGGAAGTACCTGGCTATTCAGATCTGGTCACCAAACACGGCTAAAGCCATTTCAAGCAACCTTTCATTTCTGAATGGTGGTCTTATACCAGGGCGATTCCTAGAGTATCTTCCACTCTGGAAGTGCCGCAGATATACTATATATATATATTTTTTTAAATGAATAAATTGTGAAATAACACAAATTAATCAAATACAATTTATTTACCACGCCGGGACTGCGAGTCAAGAGCCTTACCGCTAGACCATGCCGGCCGTCAATCTAGTACCAATAGGCCGTAAATGTTGTTTAAATGGTCACTTACTGTAGCGTAAATGGCTTAACAGAAGCGTTACTGTTCTCGTTGGTGAACGCCCAAGTGAACGCTAAGAAATGCGGGTACTTAGCGAATGCCACTTAAGTATTCACTTAAGTGGCATAACACGATAATAACCACATGTTTAACTGCACTAAACAATGGACATAGACTGATTCGATAATTATGGAATTGTGACAAATGATTTTTGTAGTCTGAAAACGTCTTTTTAAACTTCAACTTTGGACATTAGACTGTCACGCAACTCTATCTTGGCACAAACTCCTTGCTTCACTCACATTCATACATCGTCTCTTGCAGACTCGGGCGGTGGAGGGAAGGGTCAGCTGTTGTATGGCAACTCTTTCTCGGTCAGTTTGCGAAGCCGCGTCGCTGTTCGTCCAAAGTTTAATTTTAAGTAAATCAAGATTTCTTCTTTCGGCGAAAACGCGAAAGTCTCTGAGGATCAAAGAGAGCCTTCGCCTTCAAGCCGAATTAAAAAATCAGCTGGAAGAAGACCCAGATTTTTTCCCAAGGTTATTATTGGTGATGAAGACAGAAGATCCCAGAAAACACAAGAAGAAGAGACAACAAAAGCCTAAAAGCGGCAAGAAGAGCTGAGAGAGACAAGAAAATCTAAGAAGAGGCAAGAAGAGCCAAAAGCACCCAAAAATAGACAAGAAGAGCCGAAAAGAGGCAAGAAGAAGGAAGAAACAAAGAAAAAAGAAAAAAATTAGCACTCACCATTCATTTATTC
Organism: Glyphotaelius pellucidus; assembly: GCA_936435175.1. Taxonomy (NCBI): domain Eukaryota; kingdom Metazoa; phylum Arthropoda; class Insecta; order Trichoptera; family Limnephilidae; genus Glyphotaelius; species Glyphotaelius pellucidus. The sequence goes on along the minus strand of OW386566.1, from coordinate 17,888,933 downwards.
CTGCCTATCCTCAATTCCAATATCGGCTCACTAGGTTGCCATATATACCGGTCGACTGAACTCCAATCTCCTTCCCATCCTCAGAGCACGTGTTCCAGTCCTAACAAATTAGTGCCCCCTGGTGTACCGGTCTCACCGGGACAGGAGTGCTCCTGGCTGGGGTGGTACAATCGTATCGTATCGTAAGGTTATTATTGGTGATGATGAGTGATAAGTCATGGTATTAATTGTTTTTGTGTTTAATTCGTAGAACTCCATTTAATTTTTTAAAATATTTAATTAAAATTAAATTTGATAGTTTTGTTATCAAGTTCTGCAAGTATTTTAGTATTATTATCAAGTTCTGCAAGTATTTTAGTATGTATTTTAGTTTCAGCTAATTCGGTTTTCAAGACCATTTTCAAACTGTGGCTAAATCCACTGTTAGGCGATTTATTTATAAGATTTTTAATGTTAATTTTCGAAGGTGTCTACATTGATTTATTACCGGTTAAACCAATTTGCTGATACACTGCTAATTGAGAGTGTATTATGTAGGGTTCGGAATCTGTTTCCCCAACTAAGTCTTAAGGTTTTTTTAATTGTTTTATAATGACGTTATTGCTATGACAGATTTTCAAAGAAGTGACGAAGTTACACATTGTTGAGTTGTCCGGTCATCAAATTGTTATACTACATTATGTTATAAATAAAATAAAAAATCCCAGCAAAGTTGTTATGAAACATCTCGACTTGATTACTAGGTCCAATATAATGAAATAATCATGAATTTAGATAATGAAATAACAAGTTCCCAGAACCCAAATCTGTTCTCACTATAATAATTCCGTATCGGATAAGTTTAGTAATAAGAATAAATCTCCCTCCAATAAATTGAACATGTTATAATCGGTTTACCAAGTGCAGTGGCAGATTGAGATAAACTTGTATTTGATTTGAGCCCGCATTCTTTATAACCGCCCTCCACACTATCGAACTAACTATTGAAAAGAAATGGGCAATTTATGATTCAATCGAATATTTAATATAATTTAACCTAAAAATTTAAAACTTTGTACTCGATTTACTCTAAAACGAAAGCACAAATCATAAAAGTTAGGTCCTAACTAGTTTTCGGGCACCATTATAGGTATTCTAAAAAAACACATGGAAATCTATGGAAAAAATCAACCCGTAAAAACTATTTTTTTTATTAATACCCACCCCTCATACCTTTCCCTTCCCAGATCTTCTTTTCCTTCGTTTCCTCGAAATAACCTACACACAGCTTCCCCACAGACGACTTAGGAAAATTATTTTCCTCAGGGCCTCATGTGTGGAGCGAATGTAAAAAAAACAAAAAATTCGTTGTTTGTAAAGTCGGTTTACAGACGATAATTTTACGTGATAACGTCGTATAATAACGATGGAGTGGAAGAGAGATAGATTCGTCACAAGCCGAATGCTTAGGCCGAACGCTTGTTCCGCGCACGCTCGGCTCAGGCGGAACGTGACAACGTGACAATGAGTCATGCTTTTTCGTGAGTGCTGCCGGCGTTCATTGATTTATAAGACGTTATCACATCAAAAATATGTAATTAAATGAAGATACTAGAGCGAAACTCAATCGAAAATCTGGAAACAGAAAAAGCAGAAAAAGATTTTGGCACCTCTGGGACTCGAACCCAGGACCTCTCTCTGTCCACTGCGCAGAGGACAGCGCACTCGCCCGGAAAGAGAGAGGTCCTGGGTTCGAGTCTCAGAGGTGCCAATATCTTTTTCTGATTTTTCTGTTTCCAGATTTTCGATTGAGTTTCGCTCATAGTGTCTTCATTTAATCAAATATTAAAATTTGAGGTTTTACTCATAGAGTTAAAATAAAATTAATTAAAAAATATGTTTACAATTTTTTTGGCTCTGCGACCAGATTTCGCCCAAGACAAATTATTTATTGAAAAATACGCAATAAAAGTAAGAAAACCGCATTGTTAGCTGATATTCCAAACAGAAATAGGTGTGCAAATTTCATGAAGCCAAATCTGCCATTTCTGTACCCGTTGATACTTCGGTGCAAACAATTGAATTCTGCTGTATTGTTAAATTACAACACACATTTCTTTAACAGAATCAGCCTGCGTTTCCGATTAGCTCATTTACGACGCCTCTGTTAATAGTCCATAGAAAAACTAGGCTATTATTAGAGATTAGTCTTGTAGTTTTTTATAGTTTATTGCTTGGCACAGTCATAAAACTCAGTTGCGATAAAAACAGTTATCCGTTGGTATCGATGTAAGCGTGTGTTACTTTTAACCCTTTCGTACCGAAGAAAATAATTACATAAATATGCAGAATGTTTTCCTCCTATCTTTTTTTTTTTACATTAACTCCACACAGGAGGCCCTGAGGAAAATAATTTCCCTCAGGGTCTATGTCATCTGGGATGCTGTGTGGAGGGTTTTTTTGAGGAGAGGAAGGAATGAACATTGGTCTTGAAGAGACCCATGTTGTAGGAGGGAGGAAACAAGGAAGTCGAAAAACGACCCGTTCTCATGTGACAAATGACAACCGTGTACATAATGTTGGGCGCGCGTTTGGCGTGTCTCCCGACTATGCACCGTTGCCGAAGGGATCAATGACGCTAGTTCCTCAGAGCATCTTCCATTGAAATACCGGTAGAACATAGATAGCATTCCCACCCGACGCCTTTGCTCTAAAGATTGCAATTCGTCCGTTTAGGTAGGATAATCTATCAAACGGACTGCCCGTTTCTGCACAAAGTCGATTGTATTTTCAAATATTTTGGAGCTCCAGACCAGAGGTGGCTGCCAAATTCTTCACTTGCGATTTGTATCTATCTACCCGTTGTGTTTATCCTTGATTTCAACAGGTGTTAATGTTTTTTGGCAAATATTTACTTTTTTTCTTTTATATTTCTATTTATTGGGGACGCAGGTATGGGTTCCGCCGCCCCGGGAACCATTTATTGGATAACCAGCACCTCTACCATACGCCACCAGGTTCACAGGGGTTAGGTTTATCCGAGTCTTGGTCCACCAACTGCGTGGCAGGCCGGATTGGGAGAGACTGGTTGAGAGATGTTTTGACTTCTCCAGCAGGACTCTCTCGGAACATCGCCTTGCAGCGCAGAGGGATGGATTCATATGTCCGACACTTCTGGACACACTGACCCCCAGATTTCTACCCACCCCTCGTACCTTTTCCTCCCAGACTTTCTCTCCTTCCTTTCCTAAAAGAACAGCTGTTTCTACTTCTGAAGGCATTATCAAACTCACAGTTAGTTACGTATTTATGAAGGTACATGTCTATCGTTTAATTTTTATTTCTTTTGTACATTATGTATGGTATGATTTATTATCAAAAAAATAACAGAATTAATTATTAAGAAAATATTTTGTCGAAAAAATAATAATTATCAATTATAATGTAGGGCGTGGCTGAGTGAACTCAGGGCCAGCGCTCACTCAAGAGTGGCGCTTGGTGCTCGAAGGCTAGTAAAGATTAATCTAAAATATGTAGTGATTTAGCACTAAGCTTCGCCCTAAGTGAAATTCACTTAATATCTAATGTTCTTTCAAATATAATAATTAATCAAACTTCAAACATTTTTTAGCACTGCCCGTTTTAATTCTGGTCTGAATGGGTTAACAGTGTTACTACGTTAGCAGTTAGTGCAGTGTCTGAATTTATAGCTTCATGCTGCGAGATATCAGATTCTGTTTTAATCGTCTAATTAAACTGATTTTTATGTAATCAAAGATTAATAACGCTGTAGTTAATAACTTGTTAGTGGTCTGACTAATTGAGAAATATGTAGGCGATAACTATTTATTTGTGATGAACTTTAAATTTTGATTTACTAATGTTCAATTAATTGATCTAGGGAGTGGAAGGTACTCTCAGTATCGCATTGGTGAACGACCACCATTCAGAAATCCTCCACTGCTTCCCTCTACCAACCGATTCTCATTACTTTTGGGTCCCCCTACGTATAACCAAATTTTTATTCGTTAATTATAATTTTACTTAAATTTTGTCTATTGTGAAGAGGAACGTACGCGTGGCCCATTTCGGCCAGTATCATACAAATCTTAAATTTAGATTTGAGATCAAAATATCCAATCAAACTGAAAAAATATATTTGTAATCAAAAGGTATATGAAATATGGTGAACGGACAACTCGGAACGAAACCAACTCAGAACCATCTCAGATAAGTCATTTAGAGTGATAAAAAATGTAAATAAAAAAGTGATTAAATAGGTTACGTTAGGTAAGGGTTATCGGCTAATTTAAAAAAAAAAATTTCATAGCTTTTAATGACTTTTTAAGGAGGTGTTGAGTTGACTTTATTCTCAGTTGGCGTGGAACCATGAAACATCTAGTACGGATGTGAGCTACTTTATTTATTTTTGCTTCTAATTATGAGATAATAAGATACGGGCCTTTAAAGATTTTAGTGTTTCATGAGTGTAGAGGCAACTTGGAGAATTATTTGTGAGTAAATGAGAAACATTGAAAAAATAATTTTAATAATACAATGAAAAATTGTTAAAAATGCATTTTTTGTTAGTAATTTTAATATATAAACGACAAATTTTTTTTCCGCCGTAAATAGGTCATTTGTATTTTAAATTTACACCTATCAAAATGATTTTTTTTTCTTAATTTTTATTTTTTATTTTATATTTCATTATGAGGATGGGACTGCCATGGACGGCGGCCGAACAGTTAGCACAAGACAGCGACGTATGGAGGAGCCTTGTCGGTGCAATGGGTCCCCGACTCGAATAGGATAAGGGGATGAAGATGCTGTTGATGATGATGATATTTCATTATATTTCTATGATTAACATATTATTTTATTGTTTACTCACAAATAATTTCCTGAGTTGCCTCTAAAATCATGAAACACTAGAATCTTCAATGGCCTATATCTTATAATTTAAAGCAAAAATAAATAAAGTAGCTAACATCCGCACTCGATGTTTGATATTCCATTTGAAAACAAAAATAATTTTTCAGTTGGTTGGGTATTTTGATCACAAATCCAAATTTAAGATTTGTATGAAACTGGCCGAAATGGGCCGCGCATACGTTCCTCTTAACAGCCTCCTTCATTACTCACAGATGACTATTTAGTACGTATAACTAAATTGTTATTCGTTAGATTATAATTTTACTTGAATTTTATTTCTATTGTGAAGTGGCTCAATAAATGGTTAATATGGACTTAGGCTGGGCGCATACATCCGATTTCTACATCCGATCCGATCCGATCAGACAGCCTGAAGGCCTTCGCGCCATACATTTCTTATGAAAGCCCGCACACATCCGATTCGAGACCTGACCGGCAATAAAAAATAGGCCACGCTCTTCCACGCCGGCCGGCCAATCCGGCAGTCCAAAGGGCGTGGCCCCGGTCGTTTTACTCATCCGATCTTCGAATCGGATGTGTGCGGTGTTAATCCGATCCGATTGTCTGATCAGACAATCGGAAAGGCAAATCGGATGTATGCGCCCAGCCTAACCCGTATTTACCTATACATATTAATTTGATAGTATGGTCTCAACTTTACTAGGTTACCAAATGAATATGACTGGTTCAACACAACAAAAAACTTCCATGTTAGTGAGTCCAATTTCTTACATTAAATTTCACAATCCTCCAATCCCGTTCTGCTTGTTGCCCAACGGAGCGTTATGGTACCAACTACCAAGGTCAATTGTTTTATTATGTTTTTATTAATATCATTAAATAATGGTGAATCGCATTGTGTAACCAAATTTATTTGGTTTAATGTGTTCTTACCACACACGTGATAACGGCTGCTGACTTGGTAAACCCGATTTAATTATGTGAAAACTCTACGCGAATACTCTTTTACTGCCATTGAGAGCTTTGTTGTACAGTCTCTGTGAACAAAAAAAGTTATTTCATTTCATTACATTCTTCATTATCTCGATACTTGGTATTTGGAGATTTATTTATTTATTGTTTGAAACATTTACAGAGTGTTAACACTTATTACAATAATATAATAATTGCCGTTCGTAAAGATATTAACCAATTAGAAATGTTCACAACATGAGTAATCAATGTTAAGTTGTTACTAGACGGAAATGCTTGTAGTGATAACAGAAATAATGATAATCAAAATGAAATATGAAACATGGTAGTGTCAAATATAATAAATAACCTGCAGAGAAAGAGAAGAAAGAAAGAAAGGGTATGTATGACAATAAAGCAGCTACATAACTGTTCTCCACGAAGTGTCATGGTAGGAGTTTGACAATTTGTTTTTTGAAATATGTGAGATTGTTTGCGTAGATATCTATATGGTCACATTCAATGTTATTATATAGACGACACATTCGAGACAGTGGATTGAAGTATGCAATATTGTCATTAAATAATTCAAGCTAGAATATTTTGACTCCTTAAATTACGTCTATTAGGAACTTTAATATGATATTTATTTATTTATTTACGCCTATTTAGGCTTTTACATATACATAACAATATTTACAAAATTATACTCGTAAATAGTGCAGGAAACTGCTATTTAAAACACACAAAAATAAATATAAAGTAAGAATATTATTGAATTTGATCCACACAGTATGTAGATACAAAATATAAAAAATCCAAAATAGTTTTTTGTTTTTCTTTCAGCCGACAAAATAATATTAATGTGTTATCAATTTAAATAACTTCAAAATATTCCCCTACTTGATGAAAAAAACTTCAACAAGGTGTGCTTGTATATTAAAATTAAAAAAACTTCAACAAGTTGTGCTTGTATATTAAAATTGATGTACTAAATATATCAACAACATCAGAGTATTTGTTTCCTAGCTGTTGAATCCGTCGCGTAGAAGTGTAATATTGGGAAGTTGAAGTAGAATTGTCACAATAATATGGTAGGTACTGTCTTGTAACTGACCTGCCTGGAGTATGAAAAGAGATTGCTTACAACAAATCAGGGGTATCAAACATTGAATTTACGATTTTATACAAACAGGTTAAATCGGAAATGATTCTGCGATCAGATAATTTTATTAAATTTAATGAACAAAGTACGATTTACATATCTTAAAAATTTATTTTGGATTCTTTCAATCGCATGCGAATGAACCTCATAATTTTGGGACCTAACCGTGGAATTATATTCTAAATGACTCCTTGCTAGTGACATATATAATGTTTTTACAGTATTGACATTATTGAAATCACTAGATACCCTTAAAATAAATCCCAACATTTTCAAAGCTTTATTGGTTATTATTTCTATACGCTTGATAAAGTTGATAATGAATATTGCTCAGTTAATGAGTGGTTTGAAGCTTATCGTGAATAATTTTGTATAAACATATTAAGTCAGCAAATTGTCTTATTTTTTCCAGGGTCGTAAAATAAAATTGTTGGAGTCGTTCCTCGTAAGTTAGAGATGTCCGTCTAATCAACTGGACGATCGATGTGTTTACCGTATTTTTATTTAGTAAAGTGAGCCGGACGGAACGGCTCGTGAACCGCATGTTGCTCATCACTGTGTTAAATGATTTTCTCACTCGTATAAAGTGAGCATTGGGTACATCTGAGTTTGAAGGAAACACCAATTATTTTTTTAGATAAGGCCAGGAAAATACTAAAAAGGCAATGAATAATTGATTTCACGTTTATGGGTCTAAATCTACATCTACAGACAAGTGTAACATTGTCCGTTTATGGTTATGTAGTTTGCTTGTTCTAATAGTATTGGTTCATGTAAGGCATTTTCATTGCAATTCTAAACAAAGGTAGGCAGCGATAAACCAGTGTTTCAGGGAGGCCACCACAGATAATGGAAACAAAGGAGATGATCCATTAACCAATATTAGTGCTGCACCGCAAGTATTGCTTACACCGTTCATAAATTATGCTGTTGCTCGTATCTACGCAGAACTCGTCTTTGTTTCTACCTACACAATAAACGCATCACTTTTATCGCAAAGTCGCTTTGATAATAGTCCGTGCAGTTTGGTTGTCGAGACTACAGTCAGCTGACTCAATCATCCTGGCTATCATCATACCACCATCGTCATGGCTGACTCTCCCATTGTTTGTGTCTAACTCAATTTGGAAAGGGGGTATGGGTACCTCCGCCCCGGTAACCATTTATTGGATTGCCGTATATAGCCCTGCCGTATTTAAAAAAAAAAAAATTATATGAATACCGCACAAGAGTCCCAACTGCTCCCGCCTGGAGCCAGTGAGACTATGGCAACCCCAATTGGGGTATGTTGTGAGGCTGAAGGTAGTGGGGAGGGGAAGGAGATGCGGTAGAGGAAGGTGGGAAGTACCTGGCTGTTCAGATCTGGTCACCAAACACGGCTAAAGCTATTTCAAGCAACGTTTCAATTCTGAATGGTGGTCTTACACCAGGGCGATACTGACAGCATCTTCCACTCTGGAACGTGTCGCAAATATACTATATATTATTTTAAATGACTAAATTGTGAAATAACACAAGTTAATCATGCCGTTTCAAGTGCTTCGCTTCGTCTGGTAACTTGGCAGGGGTGCTTGAGTTCATGGGGTGAGGTTTTTCTAGGTCTTGGCGGTGGATGCGTTTGCCCGCCCATTGCGTGCGGATTGGGTTGGGAGAGACTGGTTTAGGGAGACCTATTGAACTCTCTCTCCTGGACACGACCCCCAGATTTCTACCCACCCCATATACCTGTTTCCTTCCCAGAACTTCATCTCTTTCCTTATCTTAAAAATACCCTCCACACAGCATCTCCAAGGCTAGCCCTAAGTTTCCTCACGGCCACCAATGTTAGAGCTAATGTAGGACATTGTATGCCTGACAATAGGAATGGTGATTTGGGATTTGGGATTAGATTTCTAAAACAGGATATGTTTTTAACTGCTCTTTGTACACGAGTACCTTTCCAAATGTTAAAACAAGAAATCTTTTACTAGAAATGGATGATAAATCTGTCGTATAATAAAATGTAAAAGAAATATTCTTATTTCTATATATATCCAATTATAATATCCAATTGGTAAGTTTTTTTTCAATCCAACGGTTGATTTTTATCAAACATATAATTAACCTTTGACTTATTTCCGCAATCGTCTTCATTATATCTCGTACTTATAATTTTATTCGCGGAAAGAAATTTCGTAATTTCTAAAACAATGGAGTAGATTATTTTATATGTGACAAAAATAAAATTTCGATGGACCTTATACCTACTGTAACAATTTAATATATACTATAGGGAAGCCACAAGCCAAGAATATATTTAGTCTTAGTGTGCCTTTTATCACCCCGAATATAGGTAATAGGCATAAAAATCGCTTGGCAAACAGAGTCTATAGGTCACGATTTCAAGCGCCAACACTTTTTATTTATTACTAGCCGGTACCCGGCGTGCGTGGCAATACCATTTAATAAAGAAATTATTTCTCTCTGCGTGTTCTCTCCCATTCGTCCCGTTCCCCTTCCGCCTCCCCTTCCTCTCCCGTGTCCCCTTCTCCTCTCGCGTTCCCACTCCGCCTCCTCCACCTTCCCTCTCCCCACTCCACTCCCACATTTCCCCCGTCCCGCGAACACCCCTCCCGAGTTCCCCTCCTCCCTCCCTGGTTCCCCTCCTCCCCTCCCGCGAACCGCCTACCCGAGTTCCCCTCCCCCCTCCTGCATTCCATACATTCAGTTTTCAAACAACTCGCACGCTACCTATTGCAAATTTCATAATGCCAGAGCTCACCAGTAGTTTTATACAAAACAACGAACGCAGAAAAAAGAATTATCCAATTTGTTGCAGTCGTTCGGAAGTTATGCGCGAACATACATTTCGGCGATTCATTTTTAGAGATAGATATTAACTACGACGCCTGAAATAAAATTTTCCGCAAATATCTCAAAATCGTTTCCACGACAACGATTTGTTTTACTAGCAATAACTCGCTTTTGTTAGCGACAGAAAACATATAATATTAATAAATATAATATATTAATATTTATAATTTCATAATGCCAGAGCTTACCATTATATAGAGCGTTTGTTACTCGCATATAATGTAGCTTTATATTGGTGAAAGAATTTTCAAAATCGGTTTAGTGGTTAATGCGTGAAAGCGTAACAAACAAACACACGCAGTTTCACATTTATATTATTATAAGTACTTAAGTATAGAAGTACAAATGAATAATTTTATTTTAACTCTACTGTAAGCTTCAATTTATCCATTATATTATTTTCGTATTAAGATTAAGATAAACTTAGGTAAAGGGTTAAGATAAACTGCATTTGATATCGGTTTCTGTAACCACATTGTATTTCTGTCTAATCCGATAGCGCGTTTCGACGTTTTCTGTCGCTTTACAATTCCGGTGCTTTTAGTCCGTTCGTGAAGAATGGGTATTATGCAGTGTCGCGCTACCTCCTTCTTTAGCCAACGATTCGGACAACGCTACAGTGTCCATCATCAGGGCATATGTGCAATTGATTGCATTTACATTACATACCTGTCCTGATGATGCGCAATGTACCGCTGTCCGAAACGTCGGATAAAAAAAGAAGAAGGTATTGTGACAGGGCAAAAAACCCCAAAAATAAATCAGTATTCCGCATCGTCCAGTTCTACAAAATTCATCGAAAACTGTCTTTAGTAAAAACACTAACTTTATCTGTCGAGTGGTTAAGTTCCTTGGCTATGAATCCGGAGGTTGCGGGTTAGAGGCCTGGCGTCCACGAATAAATCAATTTTATTTTAAAAGTATCGCCCTTTTGAAAGACCACTATTCACAATAAAAACGTTGCTAGAAATGGCAAAATGCATATTTAGGAACTAGATCTGAATAGCCAGGTACTTCCCATCATCCTCTCCTCCATCTCCTTCCCCTCCCCTCTTTACTTCAGCATCACAACTTACCCCAACTGGGGATGCCTGTAGCCTCACTGGTTTCAGGTGGTATGGAGCAATTAGGACGTATATTAAAAAAAAAACTTCTAGTACCTACATCAACATGTTTGAAATTAATATTTTTTAATTTAGTTCTTATTTTATGATTCTCCAACTAAGTGTTGAAACAGATTCCGAACCCCAACTAATACACTCTTAATTAGTGTATCAGCAAATTGGTTTAACCGGTAATAAATCAATATAGACACCTTAGAAAATTGACATTTAAAATCTTATAAATAAGTCGCCTAACAGTAGATTTGTAAACCGAAACAGCTGTAACAAAAATACATACTAAAATATTTGCAGAACTTGATAATAAAACTATCAAATTCAATTTTAATTAAATATTAAAAATAATAAAAAAAAACTCTTGTCCACAAAACGATAAAATCTTGTATTTTGCTTGGAACCAAAATGAATCGAACCAGGTGAACGAATTACGAAAGAAACGATTAATTTTGATACGAAATACATAATACATCCGCAGAAGTAAAGTTAGATCTGTTATAAAATCTGTGACGATAGCATAGCACGATAGCAACGCTCCAGTTGACGAGCAAATCGGTATGCAAAACGTGCGCTCAATTCTATGCCTAACAAAACACTCAATGACACCGTCTTCCATACATAATAATGTCACAAGTTACCTACTTTACCTACCAAGTAACCGAGAGTACTGACTGAGGTGCGGTCACTGATGACGATGGCTGTTTACGATTATTCAATACAGATCTTGTCCTGAACGGAAATTCCAAGGAAGATGGGTACCTTAACGGCGCGGCCCATCACTCTGGGAACCCAATTCACTTAAAATTATTGGGCAGTCTAAGGATGGGTTGTTTCACAGAATTTAAATATTTCGCCAAAGTAAAAATTGATCTACTGCTCCACTTCTGTTAGGGTTGTTCAACAGAAATTTAAAATTTGATATTGTCGTCAAATCGGCATTCAGCACAATTTTTTTTTTGGCAATTGAATTTTTTTTTTTTTTTTTACATTAACCCCACACAGGAGGCCCTGAGGAAAAAATAATTTCCCTCAGGGCCTATGTCATCTTTGAGGATGCTGTGTGGAGGGTGTTTTTGAGGAGAGGAAGGAGTGAACATGGGTCTTGAAGAGACCCATATTGTAGGAGGGAGGAAACACAGAGGCCGGCAAATCGTTCCACAGCCGAGCTGTTGAACTCAAGGACGAGTCGTAGAAACGACCCGTTCTCATGTGACTAATGTCAACCGTGTACAAATGTTGAGCGCGCGTTTGGCGTGTTTCCCGACTATGCACCGGTGCCGAGGGGATCAATGACGCTAGTTCCTCGGAGCATCTTCCATTGTAATACCGGTAGAACAAGGACAGCATTCCCACCTGGCGCCTGTGCTCTAAAGATTGCAATCCGTTAGTTAAATTAGGAGAATCTATCAAACGGACCGCCCGTTTCTGCACAGAGTCAAGGGTTTTTTTCAGGTATTTTGGGGCTCCAGACCAGAGGTGGCTGCCAAATTCAACCGTGGGGCGCACTTGCGATTTGTACAGGGCTAGCAGTTGTGTACTATTAAAGTATCTGCGTGCCCTGTACAGTATGCCCAGTTTCTGAGAGGCTAACTTAACTCTGGCCTCGATGGAGCCCCCGTACCTGAGCTGGTCACTTAGAGTTACACCAAGCATATCAATGGAAGGCCTGTTCGGGAGAATGCTTCCGTTGAAGGAGACTAGATTATCATTTCGATCCCTTTTAGACGTGATCAGACATGATTGGGTCTTTGAAACATTAAATTCGACGAGGTTATTCTTACCCCAAGAGGAAACACTCTCGAGGTAACCGTCCATTCTTTGTTTCAAAGCCCTCCGAGCCATTGGGGTCCCCTTTAACTAATAATCTGGTCCTAATCCTAATTAGGGCCAGTTGTTTCACAGAATTTGAACAATTCATCAAATTTCGATGTTAATTTTCAAGTTCTGTTATTATATAATTATGGGCAGAGTTGATTTACGGAACTGAATCACCTCAAAATCGAGGTTTTTTACTACCCATTTTTTTCTCTCCATAACTGAACCGATTTTTAAGATTTTTTTAACTGTAGTAGAAGAAAATATTCTATGTTTGTATTTTTTTTTAAATACATTGTCCGGTTTGTATAATGAATGTCTGTTGATGGCGTTCAATTTTTGGCTCAACTCCTGTAATAAGTAACTTATCAAAAAATCAAAACGTACTTGCTTGTGGTCATATCTTTACTAGCTGGAACCGGTACTAGCTGGAACCCGGGGCATGCGTTGCAATGCCATATTCAAAGAAATAAATTGTTTCTCCCCGCATATCCGTTCCCCTCCCGCGACCCCTTCCCTCTCGCATTCCCCTTCCACTTTCCCCGCCTTCCCACTCCTTCGTCACTTCTTCCACCTTCTTCATTACCCTTCCCCTCCTGCCTTCCCACAATACACACATTTTCATTTAAAAAAAATTCATATCGCCAGAGCTTACCATTATAATATATTATTTATTTATATAGAAACACTCTTCTGCTAAAATGCAATGTTTCGTTAAAATTTTGAGTCAATCTATCGATTACTTTCGAGATTTGCGGACTCAAACATACGAAACTATGTTTTTATAAATAAATAGAAGATTAAAAAATATTTGCACTAGTCTCAAAATCCAGAGAGGGAATTGGGGAATACGTTAATATGAAGCCACCCGGTTTCTTCTTGAGGTCAATTTTTAACATTTTCAAATATCGATATTCCTTCTTATACCTACAAATAATCAATTCCACTGGACTCTCTTGATAAAGTTGTCGATAGGTCTGAAATATGTAAATTTGCGACATCGGTTTTATTTCAAATCGATGATAATCACACTTCTAGGAATTACTTGTTCAGTATTTATAGACCGCTATCTCCGCTAAGACGGAAATTCCACGAAGTTTTACCTCGAACGATAGTCTTGTTTATAATTTATTGATTAGTTTGTGGATTAGTGGGAATTCAGTAATCATTGTGGTCGTTATAAAACTTATAAACAATCGAACGATTAACAAATAATAAATTGACAGCTTAGTAATCCATTTGTCTGAAACGGCCGAGAACTCTGGACCGGTGACTTCTTTGCCAACGCAATTTGAATGATTTTTGCGTCCGGAATTTTCTAGATAATAAAACTTTTATTATCTAGATTTACTTTGTGAAACCCGCAGTCACAACTGTGATTGAGAGGTTGAGAAGCAGCTGGCCTATAATCATAGAATAAGAGAACTCGAATAGAACTTACACAGAACGTGAAAATTAACTTCAAATATTTGATGAACTCATCAAATTTTTTGAAACAACCCGTCCTTAATAATGATAATGAAAAATAAACTGACAGAGATAATACATAGACCAAAAACGCTAGAATCCAGAGCAATAATGTTAATATTTAGAGTTGGTAGCACTGTACGTCAAAGCAAGTATCATGTCAATCGTAGTTTTCATCATTTTACTGTATTTATTCATGAAGTAAGTTATTTTATAATGAATGATCAAATTCCGTCAAATCCACAAAACTTTACAAGCGGGGAGCGGAGATAAGATGTGTCTTCTGAGCAATATGGTTGGTCAAGTTTTGCACCTCTCTGTTTCACTCTGCTCAGCTTTGCTTCTATGGAAACACATCCTTACATAAGGGCACTTACGACAATTTATTGCAACCAAATGTATTTTGTATTTGAAATTTAAAAAAAAAATGGTTAAAATATTGTATTTTATATTTCAAATACACGACTTGAAAGTATTTTGTAATTTGTATTTTAATTACATCAAAGCATGTATTTTGCCCAGCCCTAGTCACAGCTTTGATGACAAAAAGGTCAAATTTTAGAGCTAGAGAGCAAGTTGCTTCCCGGTGCTTCCCGCGCTACTTCAAGCGAAATTCTGGCAGGACTGACCCAAGAGACGCTTCGTAAACCACCCGCTTAGGAGTTCGCCTAATCCAGAGAGAAAATACTCGTTGAAACCCTCTTTAAAAAACAAGGGGTTAAGGGAACAATTAATTTTTTTTTAGAGGACCTATTAAGAGTGTGTTATATGGCAGAATGGTATTTTGCTGGAAAACGGCTGTCTAAAACGGCTTAATACTACATTTTGTGTGTCATTCCCAGACTTGATATTTTTTGTTACTAAATAATGGACTATTATTTTTCAATCTGCTTATTAATTTTTTTAATTGATGTAGGCATTCGACCATAAAAAATAAAAACATTGATACACCATACAACCCACTTTTAAAACTTCGATCTATGATTGTCGCATTAATAATGATTTTACATTATATTTTTAAATTGAAACATGTAAACAATACACACATCTGTAGAAGTACGGCCTCTTATTATCGTTATGATATCTGTGGATATCAACAATTAAATAAATACTTAATTTTGCACGAAATTTTAACACATTTCAAAGTTTTTTACCATTCCGGGAGAGGAGCCCCCGTTGAATGGTGGTGAAACTATACGCTCCATATTTCATAGCCAATATATTTCTAAAACGCCATCAAAATGTTCCATAAATGAGTCAAATACTACAATACCAATTCACTTCAAGTAATGCGATAATCTAAGGAAGCTACAATAACAGTTAGTACTCACAAATTCTCTTTTTTTATGTAACTTTATCGCATTATATGTTTTCAACTGACAGACGCGTAAAAAAACAACATCCAACATGCGTTCTGTTTGCAACTTCACGCGTATTGTTGACCAGCGCGCTCGTTTTGCAAGTATGTGCGAGAATTTGTCTTTCTGAGTGAACGTTTTTTACGTACGCGGTGTTTGGTAATAAAACCAAAAATTACCGTCTCGTAATTAGATTCTTAGGTAAATATTTACTAAATAGGGACGTGCTTAATATGCACTTTTTATTTTAAAAAAAAACTTAATATCAGATAGATAATAATGGGAAGTAAGTATTCCAGTTTCCGCAATTGGAAAGTAATGAATTTTAATAGTTATTTCGTTAAAATTAAAATCGATTATTCACTTGGCGGCCATTATCAATATAGGAACACGCTTAATGTACACTTTAAAAAAATTAGTAGGTAGATTTTAACTAGAACTAATTGATTCAGTAACCGGAAATTGGAAATAATGCATTTTAATGGTTATTTTGTTAATTTAAAGAATGCGAAATGTCATTTTTTTTTCAAGGACGCCATGTTATTAATTACAACGGCAAATACGCATTTTATGGTTTTAAGTGATAATAAGTCAAGTTTTCCACTGTTCCGACCTTACACGGTAAGGGGTATTAGCATAAGGAGTAAACAAGTTTATTGCAAACAAGTTTTTTTTTTTATTTTTATCTTTAAAATTTCAAATGAAGTCAATAAAGTTTGTACATAGAGAAACAGACAAAAAAAAACTTTTAAAGGAAAAATTAACAATAATATCGCCTTTCTGCGTATAAACACGTTACCATTAACACGTTGTCAAATCAAAGATATTTTATGATATGATATATATCTATGATATCTATTCTAGAAAATATAGTTTAAAGACAATAAACGGCTGAATATTTAGAAGTTAAATTTAAAAAAAAAACACCATAAAATCGACTACAAATGTGAACCACGAGATTCCAAACGGCAAATCGGCAAGGCAATGGGCCGAATCAGTCAACTTAATTTATAATAATTAAAATTTACCAACAAATCTTTATTTTTATATTGATCATGTACAAACTTGTGATTTACATGTGTCATAGGTGTTTCTGTATATACAGTAGGACCCGTCAATTCGAAATCCACGGGACATCAAAAGTAAAATTTTGAATTGACGAATTCCCACGTAATTGGAAATTTAACGAAAAAAAATCGCCGAAAATTGAGTTCCTCGGTTGCAAATTCAAATACGGGTAGGTTCTTCGGAATAAATTCGTAATAATACGACTTATTCCCATGTAAGTCGCCCAATGTATTCGAAGTAAATTCATAAAAATACGATATTTTCCGTAAAATATTCCGCATAAATCAAATTTTCACGGCCGCGACCGTCGCGGCCATGTCGTTAAACTCATAAAAATGTGATATATTACCGCGTAAATCGAAATTTCGTTGCCGATTTCTGATGCAACCGGCTCTTCAAATTTAGATATTCGAAGAAAATTCGTAAAATTACGATACATTTCGCGTAAATCATACTTTGATGTATAAATCTAATAATAACGTGAGGGGAAGGGGACATGGGAGGGGGAATGGGGACGAAAGGCGAACGGAACGAATGGGAAAAGACACGCAGGGAGAAACAATTTTTTTATTAGTGGCATTTCAACGTATGCCGGGAACTAACTAAGTAATCTATTAATTTTGAAAAAGAAATTCGTTCAGCAAATAATGCGCAATGCGTAATTATATTTTGTCGATAAAATGTGAAAAAACTGAACTAAACATATTTTTATTATGAAATAAATAAAATAATGTTAAGCCCATTAACAGTCCGGCCCTTCTCTGTAGATCACCCTCCCTCCACTAGCTGCCAATAACTTTTTTCGTCGGCGGAGTTTAGGACGAAATTTGTGTAGCGACGCGCGTACAATTTTCAATATTTCAAATTCAAGAAGGTATCTCTACTGCCATCTATCGAAGTAATCATAAAGCAATTCTTGCAGTTTACGAATTGAATGAAGGGTATCATATCCCTTTAAGTTATTGTTGATCTTTATTCTACACTCTTGCAATGTTTCAACTGCTATAAAATACGTGTCACACTTGCAAATTGATTGCATCCAAAATAAAGACTAATTGTGGTCACAAATTGCATTGCATTGTGGTGCATTTATTTAATAATTTAATTTACCCAAGTTTTACAAATCTTACTGCATTTATTTTAGCCCATTGTTGGCACGTTGTTTGTGAGCTTTCCCCGGACGCCCTCGATCATTTCTACCACCCACATCTTCCCGGATATCGATACAATTCAACAGCAAGCCACATCATATATTATATAAAACCTAATGTTTCCACTACTTTAGTTCTAAGCAAACACCCAGTTGACTACGTGACTACCTTCATGAACTGTAAGCTATATGATAATGATGATTATAAACATTAATGGACTTACGGATGATTCTGTGACGTGAATCACCAATCTCAGTGTTTACCTTTTGAACTGTAAAGGTGTCATATCAAAACCACCTCAACAATGAATCAAATTGGCTTGGATGCACGTATCCGTAGGATTTTAACCAGCGATTACTTTGCATATTACTTAGCTTAGAATCATTTCCGATTTAACCTGTTTGTATAAAATTGTAAATTTAATGTTTGATACCCCTGATTTATTGTATGTAATCTCTTCATACTCCAGGCAGGTCAGTCACAAGACAGTACCTACCTTATTATTGTGACAATTCTACTTCAACCTCCCAATATTACACTCCTATGCGACGGATTCAACAGCTAGGAAACAAATACTCCGATATTGTTGATATATTTAGTTCATCAATTTTAATATTTAAGCATACCTTATTAAAGTTTTTTCATCAAGTAGGAGAATATAAAGCCAATTAAATTGTATTTTATCGGCTGAAAGAAAAAAAGCTGTTTTGGATTTTTTATATTTTATATATTTTGTACCTTACATAGTGTGTGGATCAAATTTAATAATGTTTTTACTCTATTTTTGTACAAGTGTCGTATACATATTTTTTACAAGTGTCTTAAACTGTACTATTTACAAGTATAATTTCTTAAATATTGTTATGTATATGTAAAAGCCTAAAAAGGAGTAAAATAAAAATAAATAAATAAATAAATATTTGGAGTGAAAATTGTAGGTGTCATTTTGCTATCCGAAGATAATATATTTTTTATCATTATATTAAGATTTTTATCATTATATTAGAATCTCAAAAACTGGGCGTACTGTACAGGGCCCGCAGATACTTTAATAGTACACAACTGCTAACCCTGTACAAATCGCAAGTGCGCCCCACGGTTGAATTTGGCAGCCACCTTTGGTCTGGAGCTCCAAAATACTTGAAAAACACCCACGACTCTGTGCCGAAACGGGCGGTCCGTTTGATAGATTCTCCCATCTTAACGAACGGATTGCAATCTTTAGAGCACAGGCGTCAGGTGGGAATGCTGTTCATGTTCTACCGGTATTTCAATGGAAGATGCTCTGAGGAACTAGCGTCATCGATCCCTTCGGCACCGGTGCATAGTTGGGAGACACGCCAAACGCGCGCCCAACATATGTACACAGTTGACATTTGTCACATGAGAACGGGTCGTTTTTTCGACTCGTTCTTGAGTTCAACATCTCGGCTATGGAACGATTTGCCGGCATCTGTGTTTCCTCCCTCCTACAACATGGTTCTCTTCAAGACCAATGTTCATTCCTTCCTCTCCTCAAAAAGACCCTCCACACAGCATCCCAGATGGCATAGGCCCTGAGGGAAATTATTTTCCTCAGGGCCTCCTGTGTGGAGTTGATGTAAAAAAAGTATATATATTGTATATTTACTTTACTTGATTATCGTTGTAAAAAAATAAAAAATATATTTTTACTCCTGCAGCCTCACAACAAACCCCAATTGGGGATGCCATGATCTCACTCGCTCCAAACGGTTGGGAGCAGTTGGAACTCTTGTGCGGTATTCTATGGTCTCATTTTTCCATACTTCTATTTGACGCTACTTCTGTTTGTTGTTGTTTGTTTTTTGTTCTACTTTCTATACTTCTGTTGAGCTAACATGTACACTAGAAACCTTTGGATGAGCTCCCGGTCTTATCAAAGGTAAGCCTTCATTACCAGCAGCCTCTGTTTAGCCTACCTTATCAGTATCACTCTTTTGTGCTAGATATTTATTTTATAATGTTTGAAGGACATTATTCTCTACGCCTCTTCGCTATAAGGAACTCTATCGTCTACTTATCTCCGTGGATACGGGAAGCTATTTGCTATGTGACTGTCTCTGTTATTCAGGGTACTAGGAATATTCACAGGCTATACATAATTCGCCGTGGAAACCTTACCGCGGTAAAAAATTATCACACCCCATATTTCCTAAATAGGAGGAACGTATGCGCGGCCCATTTTGGCCCGCTTCATACAAATTTTAGATTTGGATTTGAGATCAAAATACCCAACCAAACTGAAAAATTAGTTTTGTAATCAAAAGGTATATTAAATATCTACATCTACTTTGGATTTGACCTACTTTATTTATTTTTGCTTTAAATTATAAGATATAGGCCATTAAAGATGTTAGTGTTTCATGATTTTCGAGGCAACTTGGGCAATTTTTTGTGAGTAAATGAAAAATAATAAAAAAAATAATTTTACTACATTTATTTTACAAATAAAATGGAAAATCAAATAAAACATTGTTAAAAATGCAATTTTTAGGTAGTAATTTAAATGTATAAACGACAAATTTTTGTTCCGCCGAAAATAGGTAATTTATATTTTAAATTTACTTACACCTACCAAAATGATTTTTTTTCCTAATTTTTATTTTTTATTTTACATTTCATTATATTTTTATGATAATTTTAGCAAAATAATTTTTTTATTGTTTTTTATTTACTCACAAATAATTGCCCAAGTTGCCACTAAAATCATGAAACAATAAAATTTTTAAAGGCCTACATCGTATAATTGAAAGCAAAAATAATTTTTCAGTTTGGTTGGGTATTTTGATTTCAAATCCAAATCTAAAATTTGTATTAAACTGGCTGAAATGGGCCGCGCGTACGTTCCTCTAAGTGTGTTGTGTTCGTGAATTTGTTACTAATAATAATAATTTTATTTTGTTTCAGGTAAGAAGAAAAAGCTACTTGAAAAATAATTCACCTCCCAAATAGTTGACAGTTCAAGGTAAAAAAAACTTTTAAAATATCAAATTTTTCCAATACCAAAATGTGCAATTATATTGGTAATCAAAAGCCTCCATATTTTCTACCCCCTACAATATAGTACTTAGTTTTAATATAGAGAATAACTATTGATAGCCCATCCTCTTGGAATGCTATAGCTTACAAGTGCCTGAAAACTTCAGTTCCGTAGTTGTTGCCACAACTTGTTCAAGATACAAGACAGAACAGGTGTTCTAGCACAGCATAGCATAACAAGAGGAATGGTGACATTTTACTGTACTGAATGACATTTTTAAAACAGTGGACATAATATAATGATATTTTCCAATTCGGGACGGGGGTTTGGGTACCGCCGTCCTGGGAACCATTCATTGGATAACCAACACCTCTGCCATAGGTCATTCCAAGTGGTTTGGCACATTTGTCGACTTAGCAGGGGTGCCCGGGTTCAAGGGTTGAGGATTATAATATTTGCCCGCAAAATTCCAATAATTAGGTTACAGTAGAACTTTTAAACCTCGGGTTCCCAACCCCTGGGTCGCGCCAACAGCAAATAAAAAACATTAAATGAAAATAATCCAATATTTTTTTTTCTGTGCATTACAGATTAACGTAATCCTATTACAATACACATAAAATATTCATAACTCTTAATGAAAAAAAAATAATAATACATATTTTAGAGTTGTTACTTAAAATTACTCTTGAAACCTTCAAGGCCAATGTTGAAAATGTCAAGAGACCTAGAGATATCATTTAGCAGCACCATACCTCTTGTCATGCTGAGCTTGGCTGAAACGTTTGTTCGGCCGTCTGGGATACAGAGCAAGTCGTGGTGACAACCCTGGCAGTAGTTGTTCGGTACGAACAATTTATAGCATTCCAAGAGGTATGGGCTATCAATGTAATAATAGTTTATAATTTTATAAGCTATTACTGTAAGGCCACGTCCGCATAGGCAGGTGGCTTACTTAGCGCCTAAAGCCTAGCGAGCCGCCTAGCGAGTCGCCTAGCGACGTGTCGACAAGCAAATGAGCAAGGCACCTAGCCACCTACAGTGCGGCCACCGTGTATCCTAGCGAGAAGCCAGGGTGCAAGCCACTAGGCAGTAGGCACTAGGCGCTAAGTAAGCCTGCCTATGCGGACTCGGCCTAAGGGTTCCATTCCTTCTAGATTGGAGACTTTCATAGCGCGTTTCAGATAGTAGATCCGGTATTCACCATGCATTTTCATAAAAAGATACCTTAGAAACTTTTTTTGGATTTGTTCCAATAAATGTATGTATTTTTGCTGGTATGGGGCCCAAACAGCAGAAGCGTATTCTAATTTTGATCGTATAATGCAGTTGAACATCGATGTCATTACTACATACCTACTTAAATAATTGTTACGTGCAAATATGCAAAAAATAAAACAAAAAACTTTGTGAAAAAAAACAGGCGTGACATTAAATTTGTCATCCGAACGGAGTCCATTTTCACCTCTTACATCATCAGGCTCCGTGTTGCAATACAACACCATTATAATACCCGTAGCACAGACGTGACACTCTGGAGTGAGTGGAGTCCGGAGTCATGACGGTCGCTAAATAATAAAACATCCTTAATTGTTTACGCTGTGTTATTTTAACCCTTTACTTGCTGACGGTACTCGTGAGGACCTCATTTTTAAGTTAACAGTTTTTTTTTGCACTGTTACATACATCACTTTTGAGACTTCATGATAAAAAGTCATGAAAAGTGATTTTTTACAATAGTTCCACACGGGGGGAGACCCCGAGGAAAGTAATATCTCTCAGGCCCTATGTCATCTTTGGGGTTGCTGTGTGGAGGGTCTTTTAGAGCAAGCCTTTCTCACGTACAACACACAAAAGTTCCTCGGTCAGAATTCCGTCGTTGACAACCGGTGATGACCATATTATTGCGTGGGGGGGGGAGGAGGAATGGATTTTCAGGGATAAAAATTTCTCCACAAATTTTCGTTTACTTGCTATTTTCGCGTTTAAAATTATGTACTTTGTTATTTAATTCGATTCCGCCAGGAAATCCGTTAATTCCGTTAGAAACAAAATTCTCCCATTTCCAAATATGACAAAGTTTTCTTCAAAATCATGAAAAATTGAATTCTTTTTTGTCCTATATTCTATAATTTAAAACACAAATAATTCCACTTTAATTTATTTGACCGTAACCGGTTTCAGCTCGTTAAAGCCGTCTTCAGACTGGTATATACAAATTATTCTTAGCCTACATATGGTGGAGGGGGAGAGCGAGGGGTGGTCTAAAAGGATTTAATTTATATTTTTTATTTGTTCTCTAGACTTCATGTCCGGGTTAAATCTTCCCCACAGGAAAAATTTAACCCTTCCACACACTTTTCCACAAATGATCATCTAGTCAATCCACGCGATGTAATTGCATTGTATAACTATAATAAATTCAAAACTATACAAGAACAACACGTCAACCTACCAGAGACCATATGGGAAAATGTTCTTCACTTCACCGACTCCAGATATTTTCATATCAGAGGGTTCGGCTCAATAGAACTCCTAACTGAACCGATAAATCCTACTGATCCCTCAATATAAATATTTAATTAATATTATATTGATTACATTTGTTACGTTATTAATATTAGTAAGTCGTCTTTCACTTTTTATTTTAAAACAATTAAAAATATTATCTTAAAACAAAATCATATAACAGGTGTGTAAAGGGTTAAATGCATTTGTATTGGTGGTGTTTATATGACAGTTTGACGACTTGTCAAGTTTTCCATTGTGTTCTGTGGGTAGCCTCTACTTGATATGCAGATCATAAAATAATAATATCACATGATTCCTTTACGCTGGGAGCATATTGATACACGTTTTACAAATGAATCATGTAAATACGATTCATGGATACACTGCGTGCTCTGTACAACCTGGATAGCAAACATTAACGGCCCTCCGCACCAACGACCAGATTATTGCCAAATCATGATTTTTCACTTTATTTGATATTTTTCACTTTGATTGGAGAACCAACACCTGTGCCTCAAGTGGTTCGCTACGTTTGGTGTCTTAGCAGAGGTGCCCGGGTTCTTGGGGTGAGGATTGTCTAGGTCTCGGTGGTGGATGCATCTGGTCATCTACTGTGTGACTAGTTGAGAGAGACCTTTTTTCTCTTCGGCAGGACTCTCTCAACCCTCTTGTCCAGTGTTAGGGATGGATTCATATGTCCGTTACTCCTGGACACATTGACCCCCAAATTCTTACCCATCCATCATACTTTTTTCCCTCCCAGATCTTTCATTCCTTACTTAAATAAAAAAAATCCTCCGCACAGAACCCCCAACGATGATTTGGGCCCTGGAGGAAATTATTTTCCTTAGCCCTTGCTGCGTGTAGCTTACGTACATATAAACAAAATGTTATTTTACTCTTCAATTAATTAATTTGAAATAATGTCGTCAATTAATCTATTAGTTGTTCCTCAGTAAAATGCGGTTCACAGATGTGCTTTTATTTTAAGCGGGATTTTACAAATTGTAACCAGTTAGAAGAATTCGGACAAGCTTTAAAGTACCTATATTTACCAAATATAATATTTTAATATTTAAAAAATTGAAACTGATTTGTGAAAAACTCAGACTAACCCATGGTTTTTCACGGGTCTGCTCTAGTATATTATATTTGCCACGCGTTCCAGAGTGGAAGATACTCTAAGTAACGCCTTGGTGAAAGAAGATCTGAATAGCCAGGTATCTACCCGCCTTCATCCTCCCTATCTCTTTCTCCTCCCCACTACCTTCGGCCTCACAACATACCTCAATTGGATGCCATGGCTACAGACGATTTGGAGCAGTTGGTACTCTTGGGCGGTATTCACAAAAAAGTTAATTTCATTGGCCTGTTCGGGTCCTCCAAGCGCAAGTTCTGGTGCATATTGGCCTTTCAGTTTTTTCAATTAATTTTCTAGTGGCAAACAACATATGGGTGAATATACAAAAGTTGGTCAACTTTTGGCCCTATTTTGAAAATATAGTTTTTAATCATAATTTATATATTTTTTGGTTTGAGTATCTATATATTCTATCCCATCAATATACTATCTTATGTCAAGCCAGTCACTTTTTTAAATATCAAGACAATTGCAATTTCAAGGTGCAATTTAAGACAATGGACTGACGACAGAGCACTGATGAATAGAACATTAATTTGAAGTTATACTTGAAATTTATATTTTAATCTTAGTTTTAATTATTAAAATGGTATATTTTTAATACTCACATGTAATCATGCAAAAATTGAAACAAAACACAGGTAATAGACGAATAAAGACTCCCCAGAGTACTGAAAATTTGACTAGATAAGCACACAAACACGCGGTAACAGCGACGCTAGCACTGGCCTCGTAATGACACCCTCTGCATCTAACTACACTACCAACACTCAAAACTTCAAACGAGTTGATCATATTTTCGTTATTTGTTTTTGGGGTGTCATGCCGTGTTGCGCTACCTCCTTTAGCTTCTTTGGCTAAAGAAGGAGGTAGCGCAACACGGCGTAACACCCCAAAACAAATAACGAAAATACTTTTGGCCGTGAAAATCTAAAAACTTATCTGAGTTAATCATAGTTCGGCGATATTGTGCGAGAATTTCAAATTTTAACTTGATTGACTATTGTGTAAAACTTATGACAAAGTTTTAAAAAAAATTTTATACTAGATTTTTTACAGATTCCGTAAATAATCTGTGAAATGTCACAGATTATATAAATTTATTACACAGTATATAAATATTGTTCTCTAGACTTTATGTCCCAGTTAAATCTTCCCCACAGGAAAAACTTAACCCTTCCACACTCTTTTCCACAAATGATCATCTAGTTAATCCACGCGACGTAATTGCACTGTATAAGCATAATAAATACAAAACTATACAATAACAACATGTCAATCTACCAGAGACCAATTGGGAAAATACTTCACCGACTCCAGATATTTTCATATCAGAGGGTTCGGCTCGGTAGAACTCCTAACTGGACCGATAAATCCTACTGATCACTCAACATAAATATTTAAAAAATCTTTCGTAATCCTGCATGTATTTAATATGACTGATTTTTGCATTTTAATATATACATTAATATACATATTCGTTGACAAATCTAATAAGCCTAAATTTGAATGAGAGAGCTAGGTATAATGCCAGTAGCCGAAATAACAAATGGTAATATCTTTATAGTCCGAGAACGATAATGATAAGTATAAAAATAATAAGATTAACAATTAATACGGAATATTTTATTAAACTCACCAAAGCTCATTATAACAAAATATGTAATGTTTCTCAAAATAAAATAAATAAATAAACAACCACTTTTAACCACCAGCGTTTTTATGATTGTGACACGCCAAGGAACTGATGTTTCGAGGATTCAATGAGATGTTTTATGTATTAGATTTTGGAGTATGCAATTTAAATTGGGTGGACACATAAAGAGGAACTAGGAATTTCACAAAATGCATAAAAATTGTCATATTTATTGACTGAAGGCAGCGAGTTAGACAACTTTTGTACATTCACCCATATCGCAAGCGTGAACCCGCTATGTTTTTTTACCTTAAATTTGGCAGCTTTTCAAAATAAACTTGTGTATAATTTTTTTTGCTTTTCGTGTTTTTGTGCACGTCTTGACGTTTTCACTGCACTCACTCCTACACTTGTATCCAAATGGCGTAGTATTTTCACAGTTTTATGGCTTTATTCGCTCGTATTTTGGCATTAATCTGAATTAATCGCATGCAGGCGGACATCTATATATACAGGGGGTTAAGCCTCGGTTACTTTGAGCGAGTTTACAAGCTACTAGCCGGTAAGTTTTAAAGCGGGTGAACCGGCGAGTGAGATTGTCATGATGACTCACAAAACTGTCTACTCGCTCAGTAGCGACAGTAGCAGCTAAAATAACGACACCCGCGCCAACCAATTCTGTCAACATTTTGTAGAAAACTTGAGGTGGCAGCTGGCGCCACACGCTAGCCAGTAGCGAGTTAGAGACATTAGCCATAGCGAGTAGTAGACAGTTACGAAATCAGCTGTTGTGGGCCGCTATCTTGAGGCAAACGCTAGCGAATACCGAGCAAAATTGACCGCCTTTCTACTTTTTTTGTAGATTGTCCACAATCTACTTAATACGATTACACTGCTAACAGATAGTGAATTTCCCAGCTAGTAGCTTGTAAACTCGCTCAATGTCATCGAGGCTCTAAGGACGAATCTGACTCACTTTAACTAGTGATTCCTGACATTATTTGGATTAAAAATGTAAATTGTAATATTAAATAAATTCATGGGGTGATGTTTGTGTCGGTCTTGGCGGTGGATGCATTTGCCCAATTACCGCATGGCGGGCCGGATCGAGTGTGATCGGATGAAGGAGTCCTTTTGACCTCTCCAGATTTGTACTCTCTTGACCCATCGCCTTGTAAAGCAGTGGGAGGGTTGGATTGATACATTCATCACGCATGGACACATTAACTCCAGATTTCTACCCACTGCTCATATCTTTTTCCTTCTCAGAACTTCCTCTCCTTCATTTCAATAAAAAATACCCTCCACACAGCATCCCCAAAAATGACATTGGCCCTGAGGGATTTTTTTCCTCAAGGACTCCTGCATGACATTTCTGATTTTTGTTTTTCAAGTAAAACATATAAAATCAAAAGGGATTTAACAGGTATGGTCGGAACAGAGGGGTTGGTCGGTTACTCGGTTGAGCGTGGAAGATTTTTTTAAAATTTAAAATAAATTTAAATTTACCTTTCCCTTTTCTACAATTTGAAATGATGGCCTAGAACACCCTTGATGGGTGAAAGCCAGAAATAATTGAAAAAAAAAAAAAAAAAAAAATGTATTGAAATATACGAAATGTGGAAGAATTTTTTTTAAATTTAAAATAAATATATTGAAAATAAAATTCATTAAAAAAGTAACCGTAGTCCGATTTTTCATTAACATTTTTACTCCAAATAATGTCAGGAATCACTGGTTAAAGTAAGATAATTACGCCACTTAACAAACACCCTGTACATAAACACGTTATCCTAAAAAATCATTTTTACAAATTTTTAGAATTAAATATTTCGAAAATAGAATCGGATGACGCACGGTGATAATCTTGCAGCGGGACTCCAAGAGTTATAGTTATATATCTTCATGAAATTTTCCACACCGGGCAATGCCGGGGGCATGAGCTAATTTATCATATAACGCAAACATATAGACATCGCACATCATTATACCCAATAAAACAATTTAGCCACTCGACCTACTTGCTTAAGTGGCGCCCAACGCTGTCCCATTACTTTATATGTATACTGTATGCTACCCGGTTTCGTCTGAGTTGCATCACTCCTTTTTTCGTGTTGAAAAGTAAGTAACATAAATTTTTGCGTTTTGAAGTTATTTCTTGAGAGTTTCTAATCAACATTTTAAACTTTTTTTTAAAAAATTTTTGAAGTGAAAACTTCTTGAGTAACCGTTGTGATTTGAAACTTGATTGAAACCAAAAAACGACATTAAAAAGAGACACATACATCGACGGCCGGCATGGTCCAGCGGTAAGGCTCTTGGTAGGTGGCGGGATCGAATCTCGTGGCAAATAAATTTGATTAATTTGTGTTCACAATTAATTCTGGAAGATACTCTCAGTATCTGATGTAAGTAAGACCATCATTCAGAATTGAAACGTTGCTTGAAATGGCTTTAGTCGTGTTTGGTGACCAGATCTGAATAGCCAGGTACTTCCCACCTTCCTCTTCCCCATCTCCTTCCCCTCCCCACTACCTTCAGCCTCACAGCATACCCCGGTTGGGATGCCATAGTCTCACTGACTCCAGACGGGAGCAGTTGGGACTCTTGTGCGATGTTCATATAAAAATAAAATAAAAACTACATGTGCAAATCATTTAAGCATCCCTTTCTTAATCATAATCTGATCTATATAGATTTGATAGAAAACTGGCGTCGTTAATTCACATAACTTTCGACTCCTGGGCCCTAGGCACCTAGATTTTCAATAAATGAACTCGCAAAAGAATTTAAAAAAAAATGATCTGTTTTATTTTTCTAGAAGTGAGGTAAAATTGACCATACTCCGGGCAAACTAGTACACCCACAGCTCTCTTTTATCTGTTGATATGTTCAGCGCTTTTAGTAGAGTACTTCCCCACCTTCCTCCTCCCCATCTCCTTCCCCTCCCCACTACCTTCAACTTCACAATATACCCCAATTGGGGATGCCATAGTCTCACTGGTTCTAGAAGGGAGCAATTGAGACTCTTGTGCGGTATTCATATAAAAATAATAAAAATTTAGAGTCCGATATGGGTACCGCCACCCCGTGTACCATTTATTTAATAATCAACACCCCTGCCTTAGGTCATCTCAAGCGTTTTTCGATTCGCTGCGTTTGGTAACTTGGCAGGGGTGCCCGGGTTCATGGTGAGAGGTTTGTCCGTATTTCGCGGCGGATGCGAATACACTTACTGCGTATCGGGCCGGATCGGGTGAGACTGGTTGAGGAAGACCTTTTTATCTCTCCAGCCGGATTCTCTCGCCTTATACCTGAGTGGGAGTAATGGATTCACACGTCTGTCACTGTTCGACACGTTGACCCCCAGATTCCTACCCAACCCTTTACCTTTTTCCCTCTCAAAATTTCCTGTCCTTCCTTTCCCTAAAAAGACCTTCCACACAGCATCTCCAAAGATCACAGTGGAGCCGATGTAAAATAAAAATCGGATTAACATTTCCACATTATAAAGTTCGCTTCGAACGCTAAAAATATGTTTTGGACGTTTCGCTCAACATCTGCTGCTTTTATTATTTGGTTATTTGGTGAGTTTGACAACTTTTCAATCAACGTGAATTATCATCATATTATTTATTTATTTTATTTATTTATTTATTTATAAATAAACGCCCTTTTCGGGGCTTTTACACATATAGCATAGAAAAAACATTTTATTGTACATAACTGAACTGCCTCAATAACAATATTTTATATTTATTCAAAGATAAATTGAAGATGTCCACTGACTTGGTATAATTGTTTCCCTCCATTGGTATTCTGGGCAAAGAGGAATACATATGGTAGTTAGTCCCAGAATTTCTGCACTGAAATAAATCCTGACTTCTAGTATGGATGTCGAATATTTCTCGGTTTACAGTCTGAGGTGACTACACGATTCAAACTCTAAACACTGAATATTATTAATTTTGTATTTTATTATTATTTTGCCTGGGTTAACCATCAAATTACTCAAGAACAGATATTTTAGCACTGCCAAGAAGAATGTGCTATTGAATGAAATAGTAGAGGGAAAAAAAATTGCCTACGCCTATGTCATCTTTGGGGTTGCTGTATTGAGTATTTTAAATGAAATGAAGGAGATAATGTTCTGGGAAGGAACAAGGTATGAGGTGAGGGTAATTATCTGTCAGTGTGTCCAGGAGTGACGGACGTATAATCCATCCCACGGGGTGACCTACAGTAAAGGTGTTGGTTATCCAATAAATGGTTCCTGAGGCGATACCCATAACCGCCTCCCAAACTAGTTTCACTCTTTAAATAACCTTAAAACTTTTTTGTACTTGGGTATTCAATTAAATTCAATTTTATTATTTCACAAATTACAAAATTTTACATTTTAATGCGTTTTTAAAATACATTTATAAGAGTATTTACATTGAACACGTAGGCATACAAACTACAAGCATTAATAGAGCTTGCCTTTTAAAGGTAGCTTCACTAACGCTAAATATGTCGATATCCGAATTAATTCTGTTTAACAGCAAGATTGCTCGCCATGACCATTGGCAAGTTAGTCCTGCAGGTCAAACAGTCCATGCTGTCGGTGGCGAAGATACCCATCGGGTACCTATAAATGAATCCTCTCCATGATAGCTGAGTCTTCAAACAATCCGCGAATCAATCTGAAGAAATGCGTAGTAATATGTACATCCCTCCTGACCCGTAGATGGTTCATTCCAAGCATACACAAAAGAAAGTAGATAGGATAGAGCCACGGGTAATAGCCATACTCCCTCATGTAAAGAAAGCTCCGAAATTTCTTCTGAATTCTCTCCAACATGAGGGAATATTTTACTTGGTGTGGACTTCAAATTACCGACCCACTTTCATGTCTACTCCTTACTAAGGAATTGAATTAAATTATGAGAACCCGGGTTTCTCTAAAATTCCTTGCGGTACGCAGAACAGCCCAGCATTCTCATTGAAGTGTCACAAGTCATCTGAATATGAGTAGGAAATGTCAGCCTACATCAAACATGATTCCAAGATCCTTCATGGTGGAGACACGTTTTAGACTTCGGGCGTCCATCATTTACCGGCAATACCAGGTATGACACGCCCTAATGAATGACAAAACTAAACATTTAGATATATTGAACTCAATCCGATTTCTTTTACTACTGTCAATAATTCTATCGATATTTGACTGGAGTCGGTTGCAGTCTTCTGGGGTTAGCATTTTTAAGAATAGTTTTAGGTCATCAGCAAACAGAAGAAACCTATAGTGCAGAATTACTTCTGAAATATCATTAATAAATATTGAAAAAAGGAGAGGGCCTAAATTAGAACCTTGGGGCACTCATGATCGTACAATATGCTGGAATCCATTTTTTTCTATAAACGGATAATTAATCTATCGTACAACAATGCAAATAATAAAAAGTTATACTTTGTACATTGCATACTTAAAAACTTACACAATGCATATTATTTATTATCACTTATAAAATCTTGAACATCGGGTTCAAAGATTCCAAGTGTCTTCATACGACCTTGTCTGGAACGAATAACATCAAGTAGGTACTGAACACAGCAATAGCGGTCACAGACGTAAAAACTGGTTTTCTATGGCATCATTAGGTGTTGGAGGCCTGGTGTAACATGTACCGATCTGGGCACGGGTACTTCTAACATACCAGACCTAGTCGGTAATCTTCCATCTTGATAATATATTATGTAGAATAGTTGTTACTAAACCGGTTGGTATACTTTCTATTGTTACATATTAATATTTTATTATACAACAAGTTAGACTAACCAATAAAACTCGGAATCGTTTATTAATCGGCCTCAGTGGTCGAGGGGCAAGTCTCTCAACTAGCGATCCGAGGTTGCGAGTTCAAACCCGATGCACGGATGCTCGTAAATTTTATTCGATCGATTTGTATTATTTCACAATTTAATAATTTAAAAATAATATAAGATATATTTGCGGCGCGTTTCAGAGTGGAAGATACTTTCCGTAGCGCTCTGGTGAAAGACGACCATTCAGAATTGCAACGTTGGTTGAAATTGATTTAGCCGTATTTGGTGACTAGATCTGAATAGCCAAGTAATTCCTCACCTTCCTCCTCCCCATCTTCCATCCCTCTCAACTACTTTCAGCCTCACGACATATCCCACTTGGGGACGCCATAGTCTAGGTGGTTGGGAGCAATTGTGACTGTTGTGCCTTATTCATATTTAAAAAATACTTATGTGTTATTTTTGAGGATGCCGGGTAGAGTGTATTTTTGAGTAGACGACATTCTGGGACGGAAAAGGTATGAGGGGTGGGTAGGAATGGAGTAAGTGTAACCGGGAGTGACGAGCGTATGAAACCATTCCTCCCACTGAGGTGCAAGGCAATTGGATCGATAGTGTGTTGTAATAGAAGTAAGACATATAGTGTTGTAGAAATATATATTATAAATTTGTACAGCGCCCTTGAGGTGTATACAAATCATATTATTATTATCATGTCTGACATCCACTCGAACCAATCTATCAAGTATGATTTAAGGTTTTCACGGCAAAAAGTATTTTTGTTATTTATTTTGGGATGTTATGCCGTGTTGCGCTAACTCCTTATTTAGCCAACGTTTCGGACACCGTTCACAGTGACCAGATGAGTGACTCATCTGCCCTGATGATGGACACTGTAACGTTGTCCGAAACGTTGGCTAAAGAAGGAGGTAGCGCAACACGGCATAACACCCCAAAAATAAATAACAAAACAATCCATCAAGATTCGGTTTACATAACCTCACTTCGCTTTTAATATTATTCTCAATAAAAGTCAGTCGCAAGCACACCATTGAATTAATCTCGTAACATATGACTTCTCACTACGCGTTCACTGCGCAACACAATGAATGGTTCCATCCGAGACACGAATGTGGGTGACTGAAGTCAGTGACGACCTTGAGACCGGCTCGACCACTATTTTTTGTGCCACTTGCTCGATTCGGATTCGATTCTCGTCAGACTGTATGTAGTTTGTTTCATACTGTGTATCTGTGGTATGTGTTGACATGTTTATATTATTATCACCGACCGGTCTCGAAGAACAATGTCGGATGTGCGATTTTATAGTTTTGCCGCAGGTTTATAGTTTAGTTTTTGCATTTTTACTGTTTTTGAGATCAAGAAACTATAGTGTTGTTTTGATATTACCCATTTTATTTTATCTTCTTCGGGACTGTCGGTTTGGTCTCCATACTATTCTTCTCTAGTCGTTCCTCAACGCTGAGGATCGTGACCTCTACTCCAACTTCCATGGTGAACAAGGCTCCTCCACTCCTGGTTCTACGCTGCGTGGAGAGACAAGGACACCCTAGTACCGAAATACTGTGATTGCAGCGCGTCTTTCTTTGCTTTTTCTGCTAAACACTTTGCCAGTGACTATGAGTTTCTCAAGTGTTAGTCGGAGTCCTCAGTTTGGCAAGCAACGTGTCCAAGCTCGACGCTGGTTCGCACAAGAAGGATTATGTCATATTTTCTAGATTCGCTCGAGGCCATTCGCGAGCCCAGCCGGCTCCAAATGGAACCGGTATGGAGAGGGGGAAATAATACGCTTTTATCATTTAGGGCAGGTCTACTAATATTCATATGTCTACGAATAAAACATATTTTCATTCAAATGCATCAAGGAAAAATCTGCTTCTCTATTTTACTGTATGTACCATTGCATAAGTACAAAAAAATCGACACAGTGTATAAATTCCTTTGATATTCATACCAACTTATTATTAAGGGTGTTCTTGCAGTCGAACTGAATACCTTTTACGTTTGAAATTGGTAAAATATACACTAAAATTATTGTATTATTAAATTATATATCAAATTTTATAGTAAATATCATTTTGAGGGATAGATATCTCAATGCAAGCGCCCTTGAGGTGATTTTCTCACAAAAATGGCGCTATAAAAATCATCCAAAAATTATTATTAATATACTATAAAGCACATCAATTACAGATTCCACGTCAACTCAAAATCAAGTCAACTCAACACCTCTTTGAAAAGTCATTAAAAGCTTAAAAGAATTTAAAAATAGCCCATAACTTAACCTAACGTAACATATTTAATAAATTTTTCTATTTTTTTAACATCACTTCTAATGACTCTTCAAAGGAGGTTCTGAGTTGATTTCTTTCTGAGTTGTCCGGTCACCCAAATAAAAATGAGAGTTCAACACAAAATTTTAACGATCATCGATTTCAAACTAACCGTATCCATGAGCAAATTATTTTTTTGAAATGACTTGCTTTACCCGATTTTTCTTGCAGAAGAACTATGTGCTATTTGGTACTTTCAGGTAACCAAATTCAACCAAACACCTAACTAACTAGTAAACCATAGTCAAGGCCGAGTCACTCTTAAGTGAGATTGATCGATGCAAAAGCTTTCACCAATATATTACACTAGATTGGATCATATTATTTGGCG
Source organism: Glyphotaelius pellucidus (assembly GCA_936435175.1). Classification (NCBI taxonomy): domain Eukaryota; kingdom Metazoa; phylum Arthropoda; class Insecta; order Trichoptera; family Limnephilidae; genus Glyphotaelius; species Glyphotaelius pellucidus. Next base: position 17,854,330 of record OW386566.1, on the reverse strand, counting down.
TTTGATTGATTCGAAATTGGTTTCTTTGCCAAAAAGCACATAACACGCTTCTAGTCACTGAACGCTTGACCCCTAGAACTAACTATACAAACATACGCAGGGATACGCAGAGATGGGTTCCATGTCAATTCAGAATTAACTCTGAGTTGACATTTCTCTTTGAACTCAACAACTCTTTGAAAAGTCATTTAAAGCTATGAAAAAAATAATTTTAAAATAGCCGTTAGCTCTAACCTAACGTAACCTATTTAACCAATTTTTTATATTTTTTTATCATCACTTTTTATGACCTTTCTGAGGTGGTTCTGAGTTGGTTTCATTCTGAATTGGTCGGTCACCGCAGAGATGATATACAACTCTGTCTTGGTCGAGAGGTAAGGCTCTCGAGCGGGTGCGAATCTCGGAGGCTCTCGAAGCTTGCGAATCTCGAAAGCGGGTGCGAATCTCGGTGTACGCAAGTAAATTTTATTGATTGATTTGTGATATTTCACATTTTATTCATTCAAAATAATATATAGTACATTTGCGGCACTTTCCAGAATGGAACATGCTCTCAGTATCGCCTTGGTGTAAAACCACCATTTAGAATTGAAAATTTGCTTGTAATGGCTTTAGCCGTGTTTAGTGACCAGGTCTAAATAGTCAGGTACTGCCCCCAACTCCCTCTCCCTCTCCCCACCTCCTTCCCCTCACCATTAGCTTTAACCTCAACAAACATTACAACATGCCCGAATTGGGGATGCCATAGTCTCACTGGCTCCGGACGGGAGCAGTCGGGACTCGTGCGGTATTCACATAAAAAATACACTCCTTGCTTCGTTCGAATGCATGCAGTGTCTTTAAGGGCCATTTGTTTCACAGAAATCTAAATGTAATATTGTCACCAAATGTGATTTGTTGTGAAGAAGGTAATATTATTAAAAAGATCCATTTACAACAATTTGAATTCTTGATATTGCCATTATTATTGTGGGAAACTGTTGCTTGTGCAACGATAAGATTGAACGCCTTGTGGTATCACGTTTTCCTCGTGCGACCGAGACTTCTTCTGCCATTCACTCTCGCGTCATATATTTACCTTACACTGCTTTCTTCGTTCATCATACATATGACGGCCGGCGTAGTCCACCGGTAAGGCTCTTGACCAGCATTCCGAAGTTCGCGGAATCGAATCCCGGCGTGGCAAATAAATTTTATTTGATTAATTTGTTTTATTTCACAATTTATTCATTTAAAATAATATATAGTATATTTGCGGCACGTTCCAGGGTGGAAGATACTCTCAGTATCGCCCTGGTGTAAGACCACCATTCAGAATTGAAAAGTTGCTTGAAATGGCTTTGGCCGTGTTTGGTGACCAGATCTGAATAGCCAGGTACTTCCCACCTTCCTCTTCCCCATCTCCTTCCCCTCCCCACTACCTTCAGCCTCACAGCATACCCCGGTTGGGATGCCATAGTCTCACTGACTCCAGAAGGGAGCAGTTGGGACTCTTGTGCGATGTTCATATAAAAATAAAATAAAAACTACATGTGCAAATCATTTAAGCATCCCTTTCTTAATGATAATCTGATCTATATAGATTTGATAGAAAACTGACGTCGTTAATTCACATAACTTTCGACTCCTGGGCCCTAGGCACCTAGACTTTCAATAAATGAACTCGCAAAAGAATTTAAAAAAAAATGATCTGTTTTATTTTTCTAGAAGTGAGGTAAAATTGACCATACTCCGGGCAAACTAGTACACCCACAGCTCTCTTTTATCTGTTGATATGTTCAGCGCTTTTAGTAAATTGCTTGAAAATCACCATCCTTCATTAGTATGCATGCCAAACAGAAATTGTAGGCTATTTTAGTAAACACCTTCAAAGCGAGGTTTACTGGTTTCTTTATTCAAGGTTTGATATATTACGTAATAGAAATTAAAATTTTAACATAAATTAGTATAGATGTACTTACGTTCTCGTCTGCCCTGATGATGGACACTGTTTCGCTGTCCGAAACACTTGCTAAAAAAGGAGAAAACGAAACATTTTAACTCCCAACTGTATAACGTTAATACTTTTTTTTGTCTATGAAAATCTCAAATCATATTACAACCGATTCCACATCGGTCAATCCCCCGACAAACTTGTATAAAATATGTAGTTATCTATACTTCTATAATAATAATAATAATAATATTTGGATGATTTATATAGCGCCGTTTTTGTGAAAAATCACCTCAAGGGCGCTGTATAAACTTACAATATATTTCTTAAATCTAGAAAAACTACAAACTAAACAAACAATTAAAAACAACTTATGACTAAAAATTGCATCCACCGGTTCGTACTAAAATATATGTACAATGTCTCGACCAATGAACGCGATGATTATTAAAAATGCATACAGGACCATACTTACCTGGGAGGTCGCTTGAAATTAACACTTGTTATTAATTTTAATGAATTATTGTCTATTAAGAAATTTAGATAGAGTTTGCACGCGGAGGACATTATTGTGAACACTTGTTACGTGGGGTATGTTTTAAGGTTTTCACGGCCAAAAAGTATTTTTGTTATTGTTTTTGGGGTGTTATGCCGTGTTTCGCTATCTCCTTCTTTAGCCAACGTTTCGGACAGCGTTACAGTGTCCATCAACAGGGCAGATGAGTGATGCACTCATCTGCCCTGATGATGGACACTGTAACGCTGTCCGAAACTTTGGCTAAAGAAGGAGATAGCGAAACACGGCATAACACCCCAAAAACAATAACAAAAATACTTGTTACGTGTATTAAAAATACTTGTTACGTGTATTGAATTCTGAAATATATTTTAATATTAGTATATAATATATTCTTTAATGAGTGTATTTTGGAAATCAAAAGCAACATTTTATAGTGGGCGGTACAGTAGTACAAGGATTTCATCTTCTAAATGTGATTCGTCAAGAGACAGATTGATGTGTAAAGATTCAAGTAATTTTAAATTCATTAAGAAAGGTGTGATTAAGATATACCATAGGCATAGGTTTTAAGTGTGATACTCTCAGATAGGTATATTTAAATTAAGAATATGAGAGCCCAAAAAGGTAGGTTTTTAATTTGGACCTAAATTCTGTTGGGCTTGTTATGCATTTTAGTTCCGGAGGGAGTTTATTCCAATCCTTAGGCCCAGATACTCCGAAAGCGCGATCTCCAAAATGCTATACTAATATATCTATCTATACTAATATTGTAAATGCGAATCTGCGTGTGTTTGTTTCGCGCATAAACCAATAAACCGATTTTAAAAATTCGTTCACCAATAGAAAGATACTTTATATGCGAGTAATATAGGCTGTATATAATGATAAGCTTTGGTGTTATGAAATTATAAATATTAATATATTATATTTATTATACGTTTTCTGTCGCTTACAAAAGCGAATTATTGCTAACGTCAGAAAACAAATTGTTGCCGTGTAAACGATTTTGATATATTTAAATAAAAATGAATTTTCGAAATGTTTGTATGCGCATAACTTCCGAACGACTGCGCCAAATTGGAAAATTCTTTTTTTCTTTGAGCTCTGGCATTATGAAATGTAGGTGGCACGCGAGCTGTTTGAAAACTGAATGTACCGGGAATAAATGTTTGTAATGCTGGAGGGGGGAGGTGGCGGGGAGGGGGGGAGGAGGAGAGGAGGGATAATTGATATAGGCGAAAGAGTCCGGCTGGAGAGGTCAAAAGGTCTCCCTCAACCAGTCTCTCTCGATCAGTATGCAGTCGGTTTAGAGAAAATATGATACACCTACTTACACAAAATATAACTAAGTGTCCTCGAAGAGGTATAAAGAGGATGTACTGCCAAATAACAAAGGTGTAAAACATGTTTTCATTCAAATGCATCGATGATAAAACTACTTGTCTGTGTGCTGTATATAGTATATTCCAGCGTAAAAGTACAAAAAATCGACACTGTAAATTCGTTTGATATTCATATTATTAAGTAGCTGACCCGGCCACGCGTTGCTGTGGCTAACGAAATAAACGCCATCTATTAATTTGAATGCAAATCAAATCCACAAGCCCGCTCACAGTCATTCTTATATATTTCAACCAATTTACACAAAACCTTGACAAATTATATACCTAAACCTTCCTCATGAATCACTCTATTGGTGAAAACCGCATGAAAATACGTTCAGTAGTTTTTGAGTTTATCGCGAACAAATAGACAGACAGACGCGCTGGAGGTCTTTAATTCATAATATGTATAGAAGGTATTCTTGAGGTCGATTTTAAGTTTGAATTATCGGATCACCATCACAACTTTATAGTTATTGCTTGCAATGTTTTGTTTCAAGTATTTGTTATTACTTGCAAAGTCTTGTACCAGTTCGATACTGAGAGTATCAACGAGACTGTGCAACCAGAGAAGAAGGAGGAATGTTAAGAATATGGTGGAGAAATTGCGGGAATAGACAGTGAACAGAAATAGACTAATTATCAACAAAACAAAACCCCGTCTGTTCAGAGTATCTTTCTGTTTGGCTGACTATTTCTGTCTGCTATTCAAAAGACTGAACAACGAATTTCCCCACTGGGAAAATATTCTCTGCTAAATAATATATGCACTGTGTCTAGTGTTAGTTTTGTTGTAGAGAACCCAAAAAATAAGTTGTTTTTATTTAAAATGTACAATAATAATTAATCGATAAATAATTTATCATCGCTTTTCTGAATTGTTCCCATTATCAGTTCTAATTTTTTAAATGACACTTATATTCAATATCAAGACAATGATGGCAGCGTTCAAAACGGTATACCGCCCGACGCTCACATACGGCCATCAGATACGGATGCCATCAATCACAACTGAGGTGGCTTGGACACGTATTAAAAATGTCTGATGACCGAATCCCGAAGAAAATACTGAGTGCGATTCCAGAGGGTAGACGTCCAGTGGGACGCCCCAGACACAGCTGGGCGAGGCAACTCCAGAAACTGTGGATGGGGACTGCCATGGACGGAGGCCGAACAATCAGCCCAAGGCAGGGACGTACGGAGGAGCCTTGTCGATGCAATGGTCCCCGAACCGAATAGGATAAGGGAAGAAGAAGAAGACACTTATATTCAAATCAAATCCAAGTTCTAGAGTTCATCCAACCGGAGTCACAGACATATTCACTACCGTGCAGTTCAGTATCATCAATCATCATGAAATCAGCTATTATAATATATAATGAGTAGGACACAAATGTTGAATACTTGCAACATGGTGCAATGTTCATTGTTCAATCTCAGTGAACCTGGTAAACATCCTGCAACACACTGAATAGTGTTATCGATAGAATTGTTTGGGGGCGTGTCCGAGTGCCCGAAATATGCTAAATCTTTCCTTAATTCTGCTGTTATTGATCCAAACATTTTCAAATATCTAAGTTCTTTCCTCAGCAGATGTATAGATGTAGATACTCTAGTAGTTCTGTAAACAGTAGAAATCGCGTCCTGAAAAGTATGTTTCTTATTTTATCTTATTTAATAAATCAATACCTAAATTTCCTCTATGATCATAATATTTTTAAATAGGTACTTAAATACCTACCTACTCAATTATAAACCATTAATTTTTCACGTAACATTTTTGAAAATTGCAATAGGAATAATAAAATTTGTCCAAAGAACTATCCCTACCGTCTCAATGACAATTGTTTTTAAAACTTTCTTCAGGCCGGTAGGTACCGTAATATTGATTATTCCGATTTGACAGCTCATCTGTCCAGGAACCACGATCATGGAATAAAAAGGTAGTATCCAACTCGGCCACCATCTTGAACCGTAACCGGAACGTAACAAACAAATTTACAGTCAGATGAAATGCCAAAATGATGAGATCTGAATAGCCTCATAGGTGCTTCCCAATCTTAACCATCTTTTTCCCCTCCCCACACCCTTAAATTTCACAAAATAGCCAAATGGATTCTTGTGCAGTACTTATACACGAGTATCAGCGCCCTTGAGGTGATTTTTCACAAAAACGGCGCTATATAAATCATCCAATTATTATTATTTTATTATTATTATTATACAGAATGTATTACCAAGTCAGGAAGGATATGATTTTCTTTATACTAGTGGTCGCCCGATGGTCGAAAATCGACCATAATTGTAATGTTTTTTTTTGCATATTTTAAAAAAAATATTAGCATTCTGCACTCCTTCTCTATACGTACTATATGTGCGAATTTTCATACTCCTCCGTCCGCGCAATTTTCGTAAAAAGGGGTACAAAGTTTCTTAATATACTAATGATAAATATTTTTTCTTTTTTTGTCTTATATTCCTGTTATTATTTTTAGAACATAAACACATAGGCTTGGTCAGAAGAGTGTCTGAAATATCCTGATTTTTGTAATTCTTTCCTAAAATAAAACAAATCATTCACTCAGTTACGGCTAGATTATCACCAAGTTAAGATTTGATTCCGATCGAAGGCCAAATACGATGGAATTATTTTGAATTCATTCAATATCCGAGTCTTACCGGCTGCGCCATTTTAATATTCATTTAATGTTGCAATAAAACGTAGACTCCGATAATTAGTAAAATATTCAAAGTACAACTGGTATGATGGTTTGAGATGAAAGAGGCTCTGTGATCTCTGCAAACAAGCCTTTCGATCGCGCCGTGCATTCATCAGGACTATTATTCCACTATTATTTCATAGTCTCCGACCTACGTTCATTAGAATTTCGTTGCTCTCTGGGGCCTAGAAGTCGAAAGGCCTTTTTAAATAACTTCTACGAATTTAGTGTTCAGTGTTCAATCCCCATAAGTCTGCTAAACATCCTGCTTTTCATCACCATGTTGACGAATGGAAGCCGTGAGATTGGACAACGAGCACCAGCACACCACCACACCACGTGGCACGGTTCCGCCGTGCAGCGCGACGCTTACATTTATTTGTGGACTGTGACCAAAAATAGTAACAATAATAATCACTTCTGCACCTGGTAGTACCAATACATACATAGCAGTCTCAACCGTTGACTTTAAATTATCTAGCTTGCTCTTTAGGACACTCGCTTGAAGCCTCAATTACATTAAGGCGGCGCTATTCGGCTGAAAAAGAAGAAGATGGAGAGATGTGTAATTACGAATGTTGGACAGAGCGCGCTAATATTTTAAGTGAAGAAATGTCAGCGAAAATGGTGAAAAAGCTTAATAAAACATGACTCGTTTAAAATAGAGCAAAAATTTCTTGGAACGTACCTTAAGTATCATTTAAAGAAACATTGTGAATTTTTTCACAAATATAACTTGTAAAATAATAGAAATAGACTTGTTTTAAATAATTTTCGGAGCACTTTGCAATCGCAATTTACTTTGCGATTTTTTTCTATCGAGGGAATTTCATATAATTTGCGTTTCGGCGTGGAACGATCTAGATATTATCTTCAAAAATAACATATATTTTTTTAAGAGCTTAAAAACTTCAAATGTTTAAGGGAGATATATAAGAAATCGGTAGAAATTCGAATGGTGACTCTTAAGCTAGTTTACAAGCTACTAGCCGGTAAGTTTAAAAGAGGGTGAATCGGCGAGTGAGATTGTCATGATGACATAAAAACTGTCTACTCGCTCAGTAGTAACAGTAGCAGCTAAAATAACGACTCTCCCGCCATGCAACTCTGCCGACATTTTATAGAAAACTTGAATTCGCAGCGCTAACCAGTAGCGAAAATATCGGCTGCCGCCCGAACTAATTCTGACAGACGAAATCAGCTGTTGGTGGGCCGCCATCGAGTAGCGTGTAGAGTTGACCACCTTTCAATTTTTTTCGTAGATTACGAAATACGATGACACTGAGCGAGTTTACTAACAGATAGTGAATTTCCCAGATAGTAGCTTGTAAACTCGCTCTATGTAACTGAGGCTTAACACCTAACCTACTCGCCCCCGTAATGGCAATAAGCTGTGTCTCCAAAAAGCTGCTTTTGAGATAAATGTTTTTTTTTGTCATTTTCTTATTTTCGTCGCAAACTAAGAGCAATAACAATTTAAAATTTGGTGAAAAGTTAGATTGAAACTTCGTTTAAAATGTTATTTAAAGAAAAGGTATATTTTGGCCATGACTCGAATAATACGAATAAATATAGAAAATACCTTAATATTCATCTGACTTGTTCCTGTGGTCAACAGCTCGGCTGTGGAATGATTTGCCGGCCTCAGTGTTTCCTCCTTCCTACAACATGGGTCTCTTCAAGATCAATGTTCATTCCTTCCTCTCCTCAAAAAGACCCTCCACGCAGCACATCAGATGACATAGGCCCTGAGGGAAATTATTTTGGTCAGGGCCTCCTATATGGAGTTAATGTAAAAAAGAAAAAAAATACTGTAAAAGATAATTATGTATTTACATTCGGGATGATGGAAAATACTGCATTTAAAATTTCAATTACATAATTTAAATTTTACGTTTGACCGGTCAGTCAGTGGTTGAGTAGGCATCTCGTTGTTTGGGTCCCATCCGGGCGTTCCGTGTTCGATTCCTCGGCTGTCTAAGTCCTCCATCACAACACAAGCAACATTTTCGGCTTTCTGTGGTGGTAGTAGGAGATTTTTAAACATTGTTGGGTTATTTGTAACCCGGGAATGTTTGTCTTTCTATAAAAAAAATGAAAACTTGCATTAGTCCATACTAAATGTCGTACTATGAAATAATAAATCACTAGAATCACTTCTGACTTCAAAAACATAAATACCCTAAGAACTCTTTACTGCTCCTTGGTCCGCCCCCATCTTGAATATGCTTGTGTTATATGGTCTCCTTTTTATGCCATCCATATTCGTCATATTGAGTCCGTTCAACATCGGTTCCTAAAAGGGATTGCTAGGAGGCTAGGATTAGAACAAGGCAATTACTCAAATAATGAAATCGAACAAACTCTAAACCTTGCTCCTTTAGAAGACCGTCGGGAAAAATCTGATCTCATTTGTTTCTTCAAAATCATCAACTTTATTATTGACTCACCTACATTATTACAACTCATCTCATTCAATATACCTTCTCGTAGACTCAGACATAAAGAACTGCTCTTCCTCAATCGACACTCGACTAATTATGGTCATAATTCAGCACTATCCAGAATGTGTAGAATGGTCAACTCACGTCAAGACCTTGATTTTTTTGGCATAAGCCTAAATGATTTTTGTCGCTCACTAAACAATTGAAGATATTTTATATTAATCTATTTTTAGCAAAGTGTTGACTTGACTTGACACTTCTATTTTCTTATGTTTTATCTGTTTGTCTTTGCTTTCATATACCATCCTTTATTCTTGTAATGTACATTTCCAAAATTTCGTGTTACTTGGTTGTAAATTAGACGTTAGTCCGTTAATAAATAATAAATAAATAAATAAATTTATATATTAAAAACTTATAAATTAACGCATTTGTTTTCACATAATTAAAAATGATTTGTTAATTTAAGACATAGATATTATTTCGTCAATTTCCCATCTCATATCTTTTTAGTCGCTGGTTTCAGTATCGCAGTGTTTTGAATTTGCTGTGAATGCACTTTTCGTTAGAATTGCATTCCAGACATTTGTGCAAGGAATCTCTTTGTTGTCTAATAATCTTCCAAGAGATTTTGTGTGGCTTTCTTGCCTTTCAACAATGGCGTCAGTCGATCTTTAAATAGCGGTATCGCGATTGTGTTTTGGTTCGGAGTTCCGGAGTTCACGGTCTCGTCTCTAAACTCATTTACATTCAAACTTGAGACTTAAACTGAACTTTGATATGGGCGTGTCCATGTGGCCGAAGTAAGGTCAGTTTTAACCTACTTCGTATTTAAAATTATAAACGAAAGTATCGAAATTCTTTCTTTAGCAGACAGTCACTTTTATTGGCCTTTCTGAGACCTATGTAGGAACCAATCGTAATTTGATTTTAAATACTGGCAATTTTCATGCAGTCGAGTATATTATTGGTGACATAAGTATTTCAAATCTACTTTATTTATGTCAGTTCCTACCGCACTTGATCTGAACTCATCTGTTCAGATCCAGTGAGACTACATCTTCCCCAATTATTTGGAACATGTTGTCAGTAGAGAATACAATCCCGGGATCCCGGCCAATTTCCGAAAATACCAGGACTGCACTTTGGCTAATCTCGGGATTTTCGGGAACGCCACAATCAGGTCTAGTTTGCATTTCGTAATCCGTTGCGCCTTGACTTGTTCGGAAGTTATGCGCGTAAAAGCATTTCGGAGATTAATTTTTATTTATATATATAGATATTAACTACGATGCCTGAAATAAAATTTCCCGCAAATATGTCAACATAGTTACCAATAAAACGATTTGTTTTGCTTTTCGTCTGACGTTATCAATAAACTCGCTTTTGTAAGGGACAATAAACGTACAATAAATTTAATATATTATTATTTATAACTTCATAACGCCAGAGCTTACCATTTTATACATTACTCGCATATAATGTAGTTTTCTATTGGAGAAAGAATTATTGAAATCGATTTAGTGGCTTAGGCGTGAAAGCTTAACAAACAGACACACGCACTTTCGCATTTATAATATTAATATAGATGGTAATGATAAGTTGTCTTCTGTAATAAACAATATTAATAAATAATGTTTAAGAACTTATTATATATGCTTTTGTTTTATTTTATCCCAATTATTAACCACATTTCCTAATCCCGGGATAGTACCGGGATCCCGGGATTACGCATCGAAAATCCCGTAATCCCGGGATTTAAAAACGTGCTCGGGATTGTATTCTCTAGTCGCAGTACGTACCATATTACGATATTCTCTGGAGAGAATATTAACCACTCAGGCTTCGAGTCTATTTTGTCGAAAGTCGAAATATTTCGGCCTTGCAATAAAATCCAAATAAATGGAGGATTTCTGAATGCATCCGAAAACTAAAAACTGTTTTGGAAAGTGATGAAATACGATTTCAAATTTTATAATTCGAAATAAACGTAAATTTTTGAAATACAAAATTTTTTAATGCAAACGTAAAAAAGTTTTGAAAATGGCTAACCTTACTTTTTACTTTTTTTCTTACTAAAATACTGATAACGAAAATAAAATGCGCACATTTTATTTGGCAAATGTATTATTTTATTATTTTTTTTGTCGTCTCATGTAAAAATAAATAATTAAAAAAATCCTATAGTTTCATAACCTTTTTTCAAATTGCGGCGAGAAATTTTGGATTCATAGCGGTGTACGTTTTAATAATTTTGTGGTTAACTTTAAGATGTGAATATAAAGCGTGGTGTTTCCTCTTTCTAACACCGTTTAGATGAGGACTTCCCAACCAGGGGGGCGTAGTGAAATGTCAAGGGGGGGGGGGGCGTAGTAGGTACGTTTGCATTTCCGAAAAACTAAGAAATGTAAATGTAAAAGTAATTAATGATTAAAAGTGTACCTACTCTTCTTTTAAAGATACATAATAAATAAATACATTGTATCTGTTTTGTACCTATTTGAAATTCAAATAAATAGTTTAGTCAATAATAAAAAAAATGTGTTTCTTATTTTTGTTGAAACTTAATTAAGGGGGGCATGAAAATATTTTTTTTGGTTCGGGGAGGCTCGGCGAAATAAAGGTTGGGAAGACCTGGTTTAGATCATATTTCTAACCATTATTGTAAGACACCACGATTTCTACGAGACCTACTAAGTTGTTTCGAAAACCGAACAAATTAGCCTGAGACTGAACACTACAGTAATATGACCAAAAATTAGCATGTTTAAAATCAATTTTAAATTTTTAAGTTCATGATATTCTAGGAGCAACATTTCAAGCAACGTTTCGGTTCTGGTTGGTGGTCTTTCACCAGGGCGATACTGTATATCTCGGCTATCCGAGAGTCAAAATAGTTCTGGGATCAATTTCTATTTGTTATGGAGTATACATTCTTGACTGGTGTCATGTTATTTGTCACCAACAATGAATAATAGGACAAAGAATTCACCTTTAGTTTTGAGTCTATCCTTTGGTCTATTATAGTAACCGTCTCGCTGGAATGTTGTGGCGTCTGTTAGTCACCCGTTGATGGTGTCATGGCTTCTGTCTGTGTAACCCGAGGATGTTTTTATTTTGTTATCGAATACCACAGACATACTTTGATCACTTATACTAGATGTTGTTTATTTATTTATTTATTTATTTCTATTCTTGTACATACACTTTACAAATAATTACATAGTTTACATAGATAATAGGTTAGTAATAAGAAAAAAAACATGTTAAAGATCCGCAACTGTATGTAAATAGGTTAGTCGTAGTGTTTTGTGAACACCTCAGTAGGCGAACCTGTGCTGAGGTGTTCCCATGTTTGGGATTAAGTGCTATTCTGTCGACCTAAGTAGAATCACTGTATCCTCCCTGATATTGTCAAGAAGGGCACTGTGGGTCGACCCATGGCGGCAGTATCCTACACATAAATTAAAAGATTAGTTTCGGTGGGGATCTGTATATACAGTTGTTCTTAGAATCTAGATAATCTAATTAGTTGTTATATGGGATGAGGTGGCAACAATGTACAAGGTAGATTACTATGAGTAAAAATGACTCTCATGGCAGATGTAAGGAATAGGTTAATGATTTTCAAAGAAATTTTAATTTTAAAAAAATATTTTGGTAAATATTTACCTAATAGGGACACGCTTAATATGCACTTTTTTATTTCAAAAACACTTAATATCAGTTAGATAATAATGGGAAGTAAGTATTTCAGTTTCCGGAATTGGAAAATAATGCATTTTACTAGATATTTCATTAAAAAAAAGACAATTTCACATCTTCCCTTCACGCCATGTTTTGTTATACCTAATAATATTAAAATAGTTTTTTAGGCAAGTTTTTTTTCCTTTTTTAATTAAACCCAAACTAAGAACCTATATTAGGGTCAAGTGTTAATATTTTGGATTAAATAAGAGAAGAAAAAAAAACTAACCTTAAAACTTTGACATCTATGACAATGGCCGCTAAGCGAAAAATTGTTTTTAATTTTAACGAAATAACTATTAAAATTCATTATTTTTCACTTCCGGAAACTGAAATACTTACTTCCCATTATTATCTAACTGATGTTAAGTGTTTTTGTAATAAAAAGTGCGTATTGAGCGTGTCCCTTTTAGGTAAACATTTACCAATATTTTAAATACAAAAATATATTAAAACAAAAATGACATCCTAACAAAAACTAAGGCTGTGTCTGGTAAAGAGGGCTTGCTTAGGTTTACGTGGTTCATGTTGATACCGTGGTAAGATGAGAAGAATGAATTCGTGAGAAGGGCAGGACTCCATAGAATTGGCTCCCAGCCAAAAGGACCCTCCAGAAGCAGTAGAGGTGGATTATTTTCGATGCCAATCATCCCTCCAGAATGATTTCCAGTCAACTCCCAAGATGGCGAGTATGACGATCAGAATCGTAGCGATCTTCAAAGAAAAGATCCGTCGTGTTACGTTCGAGAGGACCGCCCAAAGCTCTCGGCTGTGTAATCTATGGTAAACAATGTAATCTATGGTATAGACACCTTTCTTTAAAAAAAATGTTGGAAAAAACTCGTCGAACCAACTCAAAAATCTTTAATATATCGATCGTCCTTTCGTTTTTATATCGATTTCAAGACATCTCCAAATACCAAGTTTTGAGATAGTGAAGAGGACAATATTCGAATGCTATACTAGCATTAATTATTGCCATAAATCAAATATTATTTACACCTGACTGTGTTTTACAAAATAACACAGGGAGACATAACCGTCCGGTACATTAGTATGACATTTTTAAATATCCTACTTGTAACACGGAAAAAATCAATATTTTGTTTTATTCGCTACAAGTTTTTCTGCATTATAATTTATTTGCTCATAAATGAGCAGGCTTGGTGTAAGCTTTTTCATGAACGAGCTTGCTCAAAGCCAACAATTGAACACACACGCTCTTTAATCAGCATGCTCATTTCAAATAAATGTCAAATGGAGTCAGTTCCATTCGCCCTGAACTAAACAAAAAAAATTGTTTGTCTATAAAGTCGGTTTACGGACGATAATTTTACGTGATAACGTCATATAATAAAGATGGAGTGGAAGAGAGATAGATGCGTCATAAGCCGAACGCTTGTTCCGCGTTCTCGCATGTACTCACAGGCGGAACGTGACATTGAGTCATGCTTTTTCGTGCATGCAGCCGGCGTTCATCGATTTATAAGACGTTATCACGTCAGTAATTTTATTGCTCGCTACGAAATTGAAGAAATCTTCTGACTTAAGAAAATAAAACGGTTGATTTGGGTGCAAGATGTCAACAAATCCGAAAATGACTAAATAATAAAAAATAGGTGCTAATTTCAATAATATGTGCTTTCATTGAGGAGGTAAAGGAAATCTATTGTGGTTATTGTAGTGACCTTGTGTTCCAAATATATTCGTGATTCCCATAATAAATCACGAAAAACAAGGTTTTTTCGCCTTTCCAGCTAATTTGACATTTTTGCAAAAAATGCGTAGGCGCGAACTGAGATCGGATCGAAATGAGCACGCTCATAAGCCATTCTGTTAACACATGCTTAGAGGCTTCCCCTTCCACCCGATAATCCAATGAGTATGCTCATAAATCAAATGGCTGTTGCTAGAATTGAACATGCTCATTTGGCTTCAAATGAGCATGCTCAATACTAGCAACGTCACTGACAAACATGCTACTCATGCATGCTCTTTGGCTTCAAACGAGCTAATATGTCCGTAGCATTAAGCCGCCGCTATCCGAATTTCGACCGATTTCTTACATTTCTCCCTCAAACATTTGAAGTTTTTAAGCTCTTAAAAAAATATATGTTATTTTTGAAGATAATATCTAGATACGTTCCACGCCGAAACGCAAATTATATAAAGTTCCCTCGATAGAAAAAAATCGCTAAGTATGCTCCGAAAATTATTTTAAACAAGTCTATTTCTATTATTTTACAAGTTATATTTGTGAAAAAATTCACAATGTTTCTTTAAATGATACTACTTAAGATACCTTCCACGAGATTTTTGCTCTATTTTAAACCAGTCATGTTTTATTAAGCATTTTCACAATTTTGCTTCAATTTTATCATTGAAAATATTAGCGCGCTCTGTCCAACATTCGTAATTACATATCTCTCCATCTTCTTCTTTTTGGGCCGGGAAGCGCCGCCTTAATGAGCGTATGTGCCAGTACCACTAAGCTTCGCGTGAAGGCCTTGTTTCCCCGTAAGACAAGATCCTGGATTCGATTCCCAGCTGTTATTATTAGTCATATTTTTACGTGATTTTATTTTATGTAACCAAACTATGTTTTCACCATACGATTCGAAGAACGCATAATTTAGATATACGTATACCGAATAAACAATGTGAGATGTAACCAGTAACCAATAGTGGGGAAATGTTTTGTAAATGATTGAACAAGTTTGTATAATTTGTTATTCGTGTTGTATAGTTTGTTATCCGTGTGTACAATTTTAATTGACAGGTGAACACTAATGATCCGAGATACACCTGTAAGAGTAGAGATAGAGAGTGAGTCATCGGTTAAACTTGTTTTTGGTTATGGTAATAAAAATAAGAGTTGAATATTTTAGCATTCAATATTGCTTATCTTATTTCCTGTTATATTCAGTGTGAAAATTTATATAATTGGCTTTAAATGACCCGCTGATAACTCTCGAACGGTGAGTAAGGTAGAATAATATTATTTTCAGGTCGGAACGTCATTTCAATCGCAAGCTTTGAAGATTTTTGACGTGATAACGTCCTATAAATCGATGAACGCCGGCCGCATTCACGAAAAAGCATGACTCATTGTCACGCTGTCACGTTGTAACGTTCCGCCTGAGCCGGGCGTACAAGCGAGGGCGCGGAACAAGCGTTCGGCCTAAGCGTTCAGCGAGAGCGCGGAACAAGCAATAGAGAGGCACGATCGGCCTAAGCGTTCGGCTCGTGACGTTATCGCGTAAAATTATCGTCCGTAAACCGACTTTACAGACAACCAAATTTTTTTAACCTTTTGTTGTACGCTCAATACAGGAAGCCCCGAGGAAAATTAGTTCTCTCTGAGCCTATGTCATCTTTGGCGAGCTGTTAAGAGGGTCTTTTTGGGGGAAAAAGTGAACCTGAGTCTCTGAATAGGAGAAAATACATAATATTCCGGATTTTAGTCAACTAAATTAATTCAATTATTAGGTTTTTATGATGTTTATTATATTTATACATTTATTATAGAAATACACGGTGTCCGGAAACTCGTAGTACAAGCGGGAAACTATTGAATCGATATCACATTTTGAGTCGATTTTGTGGTATAACTTTTTTTGGTTTGAGATATTGTTTCTGAATAAATCGAGTCCGAAGTGGGAATATTCTAGGTTTTTTTTTTCAATTATTTCTGGCTTTCACCCATCAAGGGTGTTCTAGGCCATCATTTCAAATTGTAGAAAAAGGAAAGGTAAATTTATATATAAATGAAGAAGTAAATTTATATTTTAATATTATTTAAATGTGCAAATTTCAGAATTATATGGAAGATTATATTGTCGAGTTTAGACTTAGGAGAGATGAGATGTTGAATGGAGGGGAAGTAATTTTAGATAACGCTTGATAAAAGAGAGGATATTTATTTAGAGAGGGACAACCAAAAAATATGTGATCTAATATTAAATTTGAAAAAAATTATTGTTTAATGTCTTTTGAAATGCGTCTAATCTGATCTGGGTACCTAGCATGGTCGATCGATAAAAGATTTACCGATCGTGTCGGTAACTTGTCAACGTTCCCAACTTCAGATCACCAACGAACAAACAACCGTTCACGTTAAATAAATTAAAAACACTTTAGTCGTTGTGAACTGTTTTTTGTTCATTAGCGGCCTGCAGTCGTGCTCGGGAACGATGACATTTTCGTTAAAACCTATTTCGATCGACCATGCTAGATACCCTGACATGAAATTTATTTTAACCTCTTTAGTTGGAGAAAAAAATAAATATGCTCAGATCGACAAAAAAACTTTCGGGTTCTTTGTGAGAAATAGATTCACCAGTTTCCCACTGACACCGTAATAGAAATCGATGGAAATGTACAGGTTTTCCAATAAGAGGTGTTATTTTGATATTGAAACAAAAATGCCATTTTTTAATATAAATGATCGGATGTTTATTTCATTATAAAGAGGAAGGTATGCCGTTAATAGTGAAAAATAACAACAGGCAAATGACCACCACGACCACGCTTACAGGACCATATCATTTTCATGAAATTTTCCATAACCAAATCGCAAAGTGGCTGCCCTATGTCCTCGATAGCCTCACGAATTCCATCTTTGAGGTCTTGAATCGACGCTGGGCTGTTGGCGTAGACCTTCTCTTTCACGTGGCCCCAAAGGAAGAAGTCGCAAGGTGTTAAATCACAAAATCTCGGTGGCCAATTGTGATCACCTCTTCGAGAGATAACACGGTCCGGAAACTTTTCCCGTAAAAGATCAATGGTTTCGTTGCTTGTGTGGCACGTAGCGCAGTCTTCTTGAAAGTAAACGTTGTCCAGATCAATACCACCCAATTCCGGCCATAAAAAATCATTAATCATCTCTCGATAGCGCATTCATTCAATTAACGTATTCAAAATAACACCTCTTGTTGGAAAACCCTTTATTTATGAATTAGTTAGTTAGCAGAGTTGCATTATTATTTTGCGGATTTATGGCTTAAAATCTTCGTTGAAATGTTAGATTACACAATACCTTTATTATAAACTGTTTTCTAGTTTCGAGAAGCTCGGAGTTTATTTTACAAACCCACATAAAATTTCGTAAGTGTAAATAAATTCCTAAACATCTAATTGCCACGTATTATTATTATTATAAATAATGATTTATGTAAAAAATAACAGCACTAGATTAATTAGTTTTAAATAGAATTAATTAGTTTCAGTAATAATTAATAATTGTCGCCAGTACACAGTACTCTGTCACCTCAGTTGGACAAGGTTCTAACTGACATTTTTTTCAACCATGATCTTTGAATGCACACAAAATAATTTTCAAAGTCATCTGCGTTGTTTTTTCTTAGATACTTGTTTGACGAAGTTCTGACACCAAGTTTTTAAAGCTTTCATTTATTTTACAAGATTCTAACATCACTTTGAACTTTTTTCAATCGCCATTTTATTTGTATCTGGCAGTTGATCGTTGTTACGAGATGCAATACCTGGTTAAACATGTGGGTAATGATGACCCTACCCCCACGTCCTTTTAACAAATTTCCACCCTCATAACAACGCGTTAATAATTTCTTTTATTATTTATTATGGAAAATCAACTGATATTTTACACTTATAATAATAACATTAATATACATAATATCCAATGACAGATTTTCACATAATTAAAATTATAATTAAAAAGTAAAACAAAAAGTAAGGGTCCTGTACCCGTAAGAACTTAACAAAAATATAATAATTATGAAAATTATACAAAAAAAAAGATATAAAAACACAATATAAACTATAATAACCTGCTTACTAAATTTCAAACATGAAGTATTCAGAGTCAGAAATCTGTTCTCACTCCACAACAGCAATAATAATAATATGTACATTGTACATACCTACAACTCAAGAGTGAATACAATAGTAAGTCGAATGACAAGTATGCAACTGGAAAGCATTCACAGTAATAACATGGTAACTTGCAACACGGTCAAAAAATTATTTAATGTTGGCTATGACATACTTTTTTAAGGTACTTAAATTACACGAGAATATGTCTATATTAAAAAGCATTTTGTCTGAGATTAGTAGAACATTTTTGAAGATGAAAAAGTGATTTTTCTTTGGTTCTAACACCTTGGACTCTAAAATTAATCTCAGCCAAAAGGGGCGAACAATCAATAAAACCATTGATAATTTTATGAAGATATATTATATCTGCAGAGTCTCTTCTAATTTTTAATGGTTTAAGTCATAAAGGTCCAACGAGCTGTTTATCTCACGATAACCAATATTAAACTTGAAATTTAAATGATGAACAATTTCTGATTCAGAGGTTCTATTTTATGTAAAGAATTTTAGTTTAACATATTTTAAAGGAATATATTTAATTAGAACGTGGCTCTTTCTAAAATGGCTCCCGGGAAATGTAGTTAAAACCTAGATGAATTATTGGTTCCATGCCAACTGAGAATATAGTCAACTCAACACCTCTTTGAAAAGACCCTAACCTAACGTAACCTATTTAATCAATTTTTAATATATTTTTTTTTTCATCACTCTTAATCACTTTTCTGAGGTGGTTCTGAGTTGGTTTCGTTCTGACTTGTATGGTCACCGAATTATTACGCCCTAAAAAAATATGAACTATTAAGCTGGTTGCCGATGGTTCTTTCTGCACGTTTAGGAATGTTCTAAAATGGTTTATATTCGTTCTGTTTAAATATTTTCCTTTCGTTAAAATAAATTACTTCACACAAGATCCAACCTCAAAATTAAAAATCGGTAAATAGAAAATGAGAAATCGTGTTAGCAAACTTTGATACCTCGTTTCTCAGAACAAGGTAAAGTGAAGTTAGAACCCTGTCTAATCGAAGTGGCGAGTACTTATCAGTTCTCTCAATTTGGCAAACCACACACGGGTACGCGGGTAGACGGGTAGACGGGCGATGAAAAGGGAAAACCAGTTTTGTCCATTTTGAGAAACTCCTACGAGGTTGTAATAAGTCTGGTTTGAATTACAAAACGCCTTAAAACTAAAAACAGTCCAAAGTTAATTTTATCTAGGTGTATGCATAATGTAGAAATTTGTTCCATAGTGAAAAAACTAAGTCTGGCGTCGATAAATTTAGGTTGTGCAGTACCTGGCTCAAAATCACCAAGGTTGCGAATTTCAAAATTGGTTTTATGACAAAAAAAATTGCAAGCTATAATGATGACTCTTAGTTTACACTGTCGCAAAATGTGTATATTAATAAACTTTGACAGGGCAGCGCACAGAATTCTATACTTTTTTTGTAATATTGCTAATTAGTGGATGTTTTGCAGAAAACTATCATTTCGGGAACGTTTTTCTAAGTTTGATAGAATGAATAAAAACAAAAAAGGTACATAATTTAAACTTTGTTTAATAACATGGGTATATTATGTATATATATTATATAAACAATAATGAAAAGAATGCATATAAAATTTTCTACAAGCAAAATACGTCAAAAAATAAAACAAGTTGCTATTATCGCGCATACAATTTAAGAAATTTCAAAATATACAAAACTTTTACGATAGAATTAACATTATATGAACAGAATGAAAGTTTGTTAATGTAATAAATTAAGTTTTTTCTAAAAAAATAGCTCAAGTTATACGTATTTTATTTAAATTTTGTAATGTTCCCGGAAATGATTAACCGTTCCCGAAATGATAAAAATGTTGGCGAAATGATGATATTGATATCATAAGGTACAGTAAGGAAATATTTAAATTATGAACAACGGTTTAAATAAAAAAAAATTATTTATTTATGTTGCCATATTGTTTGCGCTTAATAAAAATTACTCTTATTATTAACCACAGGAGCGACCACGCGAAATAAATAAATTTGCATCGATTGCTTAAGATTTCCAGAATGTCATTTTTAAAATTTTTGCCAACTTTAAAAAAAATTATACCTTCGAATTTTAACAAATATTCATGTTAAAAAAAGTATTGTAGTGCTATCTAACCAATGAATTAACCTGTATTTTACCGTTTATTTGGTATTTGTATCTGGGTGTTTGTTTCTTTGAAACACGTGAGAGGTATTTATTCGAGTCAAAATAGAATATTTTTGATTACTGTATCTTGTCTGTGGTATACTTGATAATAAAAGATGCATATCTATGGAAAAAGGACTTAATCTTATCCGTAAACAACTGATCAAAAATTCTACACGAAATTTTTTTTTTTTTATTATTTTTAGAATCGTTCTAAACTAATCTACGAAGTTCGGATTTGCAACATCTATGTCATAATAGATAAAGCATTTCAATAGCTTTGTTTTAAAATAAATGTTTCACAAATGATAAGAAAATGTGGTCCAATTTTCAACCGCTATCAATCGCAGAAAAAAAGAATGGTCCATTTTTCGACCATAATCGCTCAAGTGGTTAATAAATTCTTATAATTAAGTCTTTTGATATTTTCATAAATCAGTCTAGTGGATCTTCAATAATTAAAGTTATAATCTTCTTAAAATTTAATGAGTTCTCACAATTTAAGTCTTTTGACCTAAAATCACAGTCTACTTAAACTTCTACAAATAATGGAAAAAAATATAAGTAATGTTAGAAAATCAACAATAAATTCTATAACAAACGACAAGTTACCTAACAAAAAATATTTAAAAAACAAAACAAAACCTATTATTTTTCGAAAACATCAATATCATTATCAAAATAATAATATTCTCAATTTTGTTATTTTTTTAGCAATGGTGTCGGAAATTTTTTGATTATTTGCTCAAAGTTAATATAATACGGCACATCATTTGGTTCCAGTTTGAATTTTCTGATATTGTTACGCACAGATCTCAAAAAAGGTTACTAAGATTTCTCCATCATCGTCATCGACACATGTCTG
Source organism: Glyphotaelius pellucidus (assembly GCA_936435175.1). Taxonomy (NCBI): domain Eukaryota; kingdom Metazoa; phylum Arthropoda; class Insecta; order Trichoptera; family Limnephilidae; genus Glyphotaelius; species Glyphotaelius pellucidus. The sequence goes on along the minus strand of OW386566.1, from coordinate 17,832,680 downwards.
ACAGGTAGCAACATATCTAAAGCAAATATTTGGCTTTTTAGTAGGAACTTTAACAAATGTCCCAGGTTCCCAAAATTTGCATTACAAGCATGTTTCTCTATCCCTTGATTTTGGAGCTATGATCCAAAATGGTTTTGCTCTATATAATAGCGTCGCATATGATAAGAAAATTCCAGTTTTTTTTACAAATTTTGACACCAGGTCTTGAACTATGTATAAGAGGACGCGTTTTTGTTTTTTAATACCATTATGTTTCACAAGAGCCTCTATTTGTTGGGCACATTCAACTTACATTATCTCGTTTGAAGAAATCAATGACCTTTTGGCGAACTTCTTGCTTCAAAATAATTTCCCGAATTTTGTCATCAGACATTAAAATTGATAATTTATTGTTTCTTTCCTTTGGTTTATCTGGTAAAATCCTCTTGGCCATATGTAGCATTTTGTATTTCGGCAAAGTGCTTCCGCTGGTACATTTATGAAAGACTTTTTTCCCTCTCTTTAGAATTTTTTAGAAAAGCATCAGCCTTTTCTTGCAATTGCGTAGTCAATACTTTGCTATATATGAGCCGTTTGCGTACTTCAGGAGGTACGTGAATATCTTTAATTAAAGCATCAACTTTTTTGATGGGACTTGGTACAGTTTTCATTTTGCATGCATCTCTTTTTGTAGTTTTTTCTTTGAAGATTCAATTTTCCGCTTCATAAGAACGGCAGTTTCTTCCTGCATTTTTATTTTTCGGTATGCTTTCGCACTATCTTTTCGAACGGTTTTTCTACCTACCTGTCTTCTCTCTGGAGGTACTAAGTCGTCTTCTGATTGTGGCGGCATATTACTTATTATATTTGCTAAACTTTTTTTTTCTCTCCATTTTTTGGATGCATTTTTCCAATCTTTTCTCTGCTTGCGCTTCTCTCGTTCGGTCAGATCAGCAATTTTCTTCAATTTATTTTCTGCATTTTTCTTTTTATAATATTCCCTGTCCTTAGCTCTTTTAATTTCTTTCTGTTCTTCAGTCATCTTACCCAAAAACTTTATTTTTCTAACATTTGCCTTTTTTTCTTTGACGGAATTAAACTGCACTATTTTTTTAAGCTTTTTTGAGTTTTTTTATTATTTTTTTCTTTACCACGAGTCTCTATAATGTTGTTAATAAAAAACAACGAAATTATAAAATAAATTAATGAAAAAATGTACGCGAATTGCCTTTGAAAACAATAATCATCATTCCGAGAACGCAACAGTCATTTCGGGAACGTGCCGTCAAGTCCGGGAGCGTTTCCGAAATGACCGTTCACGGAATGACGATTTCAAATAAGCGCGCGCTTGGATTATACGGCGGCCACCTTAAACGCGGCCTGACTTTATCAATAGTAAAATATTTGAGGTTGCTTTGTATTTCGTGTAGTAAAAAAGAATTTAATCAAAAATTAAAAGTAATAAACACGTTCCCGAATTGACGGACTATTGATGTACGCTCTAAGAATAATGAATTGAAAGGTACTTACCACTAAGATATATTTTAATTGACGATAAATATATTGACAGCCGGCTTTGTTAGTACTTTCTTCCTCTAGTGACGTTTGACACCTTATGGTTGCGTTCACATAAAATTATTTTTGTTCGATTATAGATGCGTTCACTGAAATGATTTGTGTGCTATCGGACAAACTATTTTTGCATTTTTATAGTTGAAAATAAATATCCTTTTAGTATCCTTTCCAAAAACTAGATTTTGTATAAAAAATACTGTGTTTTAAGTAATGACAGGTGTTAAATAGCTTAACTTTTTCATAAATATTTTGGACTTGTAGTTGGAGATTGTACATTAGGACGCGTTCCCGAAATGACTTTCTATGCATGTATATTGATATAGTTTAAAATTTACTTCATTTATAAATTTTATTGTTTGATGTACACTCAAAACAAGTTAGTTGTAGCATTTTATTAATTTTATTTTTTCAAAAAAGTCAAAATATAAGACATTAAATTGCTAGCGAAGCCAATTCTGCACCTTGGTGATTTTGAGCCACCTACTTAACGGGTTCTGTGGGGTTATTAGGTGTCGTTTGTATTAAGACATCGTTACGAGACCTTAAAGACAAAAAGGCAAAATACGTCGGAAGGCGTCCTTCATGCGTTATCGGCTGTCATATTTCTGTGACTTTCTATGGCTTTCAATGGCTTGTCTATGCCTGTTATGTGATGTGACCTTATTAGTTATTATACCTACTTATATAAAAGCCTTAATAAGCGGGAAGTTCTGTCTACGTCTTGGTAGTGAATGCGTTTGTCTACCTACTATGTGAAAGGACACGCAGGGAGAAACAATTTCTTTGAGTGGAATTGCAACTAATGCCGGGTTTTCGCTAGTACGAATATTTTATAAATTCTGTTTGGTTTCGTAATATTGACTGAATCATTTCTCGGTAATAAGGAGATTCAACTTTTTATTTATTTATTTTACCTCATTTCGTATACACAATCAAATCGAGTGTGCCCCGTATACTCGTAATGCTATATATAGCGGAGGTGAATTATTGTTGCAAACTATTTTATTTTATGTAAGAAAATGTCGAAACAGACTGCCGACATAACGACACTTAACACTAGAAAGACCGGAGCAGTCATTTTGACGGCAGCTCGAAGTAATTTGAAGATATAATGCTTAATTATTGTTGTATTGGTATGATATTTTTTTACATTTCATGATTTATGGTTTTACAACTATGGTGAAAAAAACAGGTACGTATCTTTTATACTTTTTGAGATATATTGAATTATACCTACAAAGACCGCCGCCGTCAATGTGACTGTTTGGGCCGTAAGGCTGGGTTTGTTTACAACCTTCTTTACCCAAGTTTATAACATACCCATTCCTCCTCGTTTATGATAGTACTAATATGTGTGTCTCTTTCTTTTGGTATCGCGTATCTTTCGAACTAGATCTGCATGTTAATTGGTCACTGTCACATAATTTATAAAAAGACCAAAAAAATATATTTCTCGCCCAAATTTATTTTATGACTTGTTGGAGAAGGACAGAGTATACAAATAACAGAGCTGATCCAGTTGCATTAGCTCCTGAAGAACTATCGGAATCATTTATTGAATAGCAAACACGTACGCCATAGGTCACCCCAAGAGGTTCGCTATGTTTCGTGACTTAGCAGAGGCGCCCGGGTTCGTAAGGTTAGGTTTAATCGGATCTTGGCGGCAGATGCGTCTGCCAAACAACTGCGTGGCAGACCAGATCAGCAGAGATGATTTTTCGACTTCGCTAGCAGGACTATCGGAACATAGCCTTGCACCGCAGTGGTGGGGATGGATTCATACGTCCGCCATTCTTGAGCACTCCCAGTTTCCTACCCACCCCTCATATCTCATTTCCTTCCCAGAACTTATTCTTCTTCCTTTTCCTTTAGGTACCCTCCACACAGCATCCCCAAAGATGACAAATGCCCTGAGTGGAATAATTTTTTGTGGAGTTGCCCTGAGGGCTTTTTTGTGGAGTTTATGTAAATGAAAAAGGAAACCGGAAAATGAAACTTCTAAAAGACGACAGTGCCAAATTAATAAAAGAATATAAGAAAAACCAAATAAATGCACATGTGATAATTGTAAGAAACCCGTTTGCGGAGAGTGCATTCGATTTTATAAAAAAAAGTAACGTGACACATGTACCAAAATTAGAGCATTTTGCACTCACATGCTTTTTTTCCAGGAAGTCCTGAAGAAAAATAAACCCTCAGGGCCTATGTCATCTTTGGGGATGCTGTGTACATTTATATGTGCATTGGTGTTTTCAGAGAAAGGAAGGAGAGGAAGTTCTAGGAAGGAAAATGGTGTGAGGGGTGAATAGGAAAAATTGGTACATGTATCCAGGAGTGACGGACGAATGAATCCATCCCTCTTACTGCGGTGCAAGGCGACAGGTCGAGAGAGATCCTGCTGGAGAGGTCCAGATTAGGTTTCCCTCAACAAGCGTCTCCCGACCCGGTCCGCTACGCAGTGGGTGGGCAAACGTATTCGCCACCTAGGCCATACAAACCTACCCTAATGAACCCGGACACCCCTGCTAAGTCATCAAACGTAGCGAACCACTTGGAGTGTCCTGTGGCAGAGGCGTTGGTTATCCAATAAATGATTCCCGGGGCGGCGGTACCCATATCCGCCTGTCAATTTGAAAAAAAGTGATCAGCCATCAAATTGACGGTCGTGGTCTTTATAGGTATGGAACAGTACCCGGTCTTTCTAGTGTTAAGAGATAAAGCAATAGAAGCGTTTTGTGGGCGTGTCTTTTTGCTCCGAAATAGGCGCAATTTGAGAGGCGTGTATGGGTACCGCCGCCCCGGGACCATTCTTTGAATAACCAACTCCTCTGCCAAAGGTCATCCCAAGTGGTTCGCTACGTTTGGTGACTTGTGACTTTGGGTCTTGGCGGCGGATGTATCTGCTCACCTACTGTGTGGCGGGCCGGGTCGAGAGAAACTGGTTGAGGGAAACCTTTTGACTTCTCCAACCTGACTCTCTCTATCCATCGCCTTGCATCGCAGTTGGAGAATTTATACGTCTGTCACTCCTGGACATACTGACCCTCACATGCTGTGATTCTTACTCAAAAATTATAAATTGATTTCGAAAGACTGTTCTTTTATCTAGTGAAGCTATTTTTTAAATTTTGAGAAAGTATGTTTATTTTTAGTACAATAAGGTATTACCGTACGTCGTTGGCAGATTTGTTAAATTTTCAAACAAAATTTTGTATTATTATTAACATTCATTTGAAATCATATAATCACGCAGTAAAATAAATCAATAAATTATTTGGGAAACCTGCTTTTCAGAATTTTAATTTTAGTTCAAATAAAATCATAAAAAAGATCCGCGCCCTTGTTTTGTGTGTGTTTGTCTATTTATTTACGGTCTTACAAACTAATATTTTAAAAACATTCATTCTTATTTTGTTTAGACATTATTGAAAAATTATAAATGCTTATGATCAAACAATAATTACATAAAGTACATAATTGTATTATCATCACGAATTTGAGCAATTTTGAATGTGGGTATTTATCAAAGCAAATTTGAAATGAAATTAAATCGATAGTTAGTCATTATGTTAAAATGCTGATATGGAGAATAATTAAACTTTCTCATCGGAACCGCCCGGTACCGTTGCAAGGGTACAATCGCAAGATCATCGTTCGAAGAAATTTAAATTCTCGGCCGCTGGAATGGCTCTTAAATTGAATCTTATTTAGCAACTCCGGGCATTGAATATTATTGGGAATAATAAATCTATGTGATGCTTTCCTACACTAATTTTAAAGGTTAAGCTTGTTTTCCCGGGCGAAGCCGGGTAGTAAACTTGATGAAGAAATGATGTGATTTAACTAACAATAAATATTATAATAGTGTATTAAATTCCAGAAGGTAAATCTATACATTACAAAAACGTTTTCGGTTCACTAAACTTATCACGGCCGTTATCTGATACTTTGTCTGTTAGGCTAAATGGAATAATGATGAGGGTACAGAAAAGCGAATATAAAACGTTTTTATATACTAGCAATGAAAAACCCGCTCTGCAGGTTTTTGCTGCTAGGCCCTGCGGGCGGCTTTTAATTCGGCTTCGCCCAGTTTGAGTATTGGTGACCATTTTGTAAATCCGATAGGAACTGGTTTCAAAAATAGCCAGTTCCTCGGATCCAGTAACAGCTAGTCACCGATACAAAGTAACCGTGACACGTAACGACATCATATGTAATATATAGCATATAGCCGCGTGATACCATTACTCACAACTCGTCAGATTCTTGAATTACAACGGTAGCTTTGCTTGAAATTTCACTAACACAGATGTTATTTGTGGCGCGGCGCGTAAGGCGTGGCGTCAGATATGCAATCGAAATGGGGTTCTGAAATTCAACCACGCAGATCCAAGGGTATTAATACTGTTTGATGATTGATTTTCAAAATGCTTAAAAGAAACAGATGTAGAGTGCCTTTTTTTCTGTACGCTTTTCAAATAGTAACATCAATGAAGTTTTTTTGTGTTTTTTATTTATGTAGATTTTTGTTTAATTGAATTAGCCACAGAGCGTTATGCTGTATGGTCGATTTCAACCTAGAGAGCTCATAAATTTTTTTGTGGTGTGCCTTTGGTTTGGAAATTTTCCGCCCTCTTTCAAAAAATCATACCTCCGAATTTTAAGATGGTGACGTACAAACTGCTTTTAGTGTTAGGTTAGGTTAGGTTCTAAACTGCTTTTAGTGTTAGAGAGCTATTGAATGCATCTATATTTCACCGTTTATCCCACGGATTATTAGGATTCATAAAAAAATTATCATAAAATTTTTAAAGGCATGAATTTGCGTATTTTTACTTTAAAATTGGTGTACGTGGCACCTATTTTAGAATATTAAATATTATAACTTGTATATGTTGTCTATAGCCATAGAAGTGACCACGCGAAATAAATAAATTTGCCTCGATTGCTCGAGATTTCCAGAAGATCATTTTTTAAATTTTTCGCCAACATAAAAAAATCATACATTTAATATTAACATGAAGACATAAAATATTAAAAAATTGTAAAGTTTATAACCGCGCGAATCCTGCGTGTTTGTTACTTTGAAACTCCGCGAGAGGTACTTATTCGAGTCGACATAGAATATTTTCGATTTCTGTATGTTAACTGTGGTATACTTGAAAATGAAAGGTGCATATCTATGAAAAAAGGACTTAATTTTAACCGTAAACAGCTGATCAGAAATTCAGCGTTAAAAAAAAATATTTGTAAAATTTATTTTTAACATCGTTCTGAAATAGTCTACGAAGTTCGGATTTGCGACATCTATGGTCATAATAGATAAAGTATTTCAATAGCTTCGTTTTAAAATAAATGGCTGGCCATGAAAATGTTTTAAATAATTACAATAAACGTTTTACGAATGGTAGGAAAATGTGGTCCAATTTTGGACCGCTATCAATCGCAGAAAAATAAAAGTGGTCCATTTTTCGACTATAATCGCTCCAGTAAATTCGAACATGATTTTTTTTAAATATATGTATATAAACATAGGTTCCACTACTACGGCTACTCTTCATACTGGAAAAACATTTCTTTGGGAAAATTCTTTGTGCAATAATTTGTCCATAATACCACGGGGGTTTAAGACGCTGGTAAAAGCTATTCATTAATATTTTTTTACAGATTTAAAATAATTAATTTAAACTGACTTGATCATTATTCTCCTATACTTGATTTGCTCCAGTTATTCTTGGAAACCCAAGCAATGCTATTAAATAACACACGTTAGACTTATAGAATTATACTCATTTTCATTGATGGACGAACTGCTTAATACCATGTATCTACTTTGTCTATTTCATGTCCTATTTGGGAGGCGGGTATGGGTACCGCCACCCCGGGAACTGTTTATTGGATAATCATCACTTTTTTTTACATGAGATCCACACAGGAGGCCGTGAGGAAAACAATTTCCCTTAGGGCCTGTGTCATCTTTGGGGATGCTGTGTAGAGGGTTTTTAAAGGAAGGGAAGGGGAGGGAAGTTGGGAAGGTAAAGGGTTTAAGAGGTGGGTACGAATCCGGGGTTCATTGTGTCCTGGTCATTCGCCTCCAAGACCTAGACAAACCTCACCCCATGAACCCGGTCACCCCTGCTAAATCACCAAACGTAGCGAACCACTTGGGGTGACTTATGGCAGAGGTGTTCGTTATCCAATAAAGATTCACGGGGCGGCGGTACCTATTCCCGCCTCCCAAATTGGTCGCCTCCCACTGCTGCCGTAGGTCACTTAGCAGGGGCGCCCGGGTTCTTGGGGTGAGGTTTGTCCGGGTCTTGGCGGTTCGGGAGAGACTGGTTGAGGAAGACCTTTTGATCTCTCCAGAGCAGGACTCTCTCGGAACATCGTCTTGTACCACAGTGGGTGGGATGGATTTTTACTTCCGACACTCTTGAGAACACTGACCCCCGGATTCCTACCCACCCCTCATGCCTTTTCCTTCTCAAAACTTTCCTTCTTTTTCTAAAAAAGACCTTCCACGCAGCATCCCCAAAGATGACATAGGCCCTGAGGGGAATTGTTTTTCTTAGGGCCTCCTGTGTGCAGCTAATCTCTACATAATATTATAAATTAAAGTCCTCCGGCGCATCTGTCTGTCTGTCTGTTCGCGATAAACTCAAAAACTACCGATCGGATTTTCATGCGGTTTTCACCAATAGATAGAGTGATTCACGGGGAAGATTTAGGTATATAATTTGCAAGGTTGTGGGTAAATAGGTTGAAATATATAAGAATGTCTGTGAGCCACAGCAACGCGTGGCCGGGTCAGCTAGTATAAAAAAAGAGAAACGGCAGAAATGGACTAATTATCAACAAACAAAAACCTTGTCTGTTTCTTTCTTTTTGATTGACTCTTGTCTGTCTACCGTTCAAAAGATTAAACAACTTATTTCCCCATGACAGATCACTGGAAAATATTCTCGGGTAAATAAATACATTTCCTCTAAAAAAATTCTTTTTCCTCGTGGTCTCCTGTGGGGAGCCAATATAAAAAAATCGACATCACTAATATATTATTTTCTTTTATTTTCAGAAGCTGACAACAGACTTGACCGCACAACGAACAATCCTCAAAATGTCAACATAATAATAATAAATTTATAATAATATTGTTTTAAAATTTAATAATACGATTGTTTTTTATTACGATTTAATAATACATAAAATATGCTTTTTGTGAACAAATAGTTTAAAAAGTATGAAGCTATGCATTTTTATGGCTGAATAGATCGATTCGTGTTCGCTTCGTAGAAATGTTGACTATGATTAATATATTTTTACAGTTTGACACGCTTAGCTTTGCAATCATTTTTGTAGATTTATGATGGTCTCCATGGTCGAGGGGCAAGGCTCTCAACTAGCATTCCGAATCCTGGTATCAATTGTATTTTGTTGAATTGTGCTATTTCATAATTTAATAATTTAAAATATTGTAAGTCGTGGCACGTTACAGAGTGGAAGATAATAATAATAATAATAATAATAATAATTGGATAATTTGTAGAGCGCCGTTTTTGTGAAAAATCACCTCAAGGGCGATACTCTCAATATCACTCTGGTGTAAAAGACCAACATTTAAATTGAAACGTTGCTTGAAATTGGTGTTTGGTGACCAAATCTGAATAGCCAGGTACTTCCCCACTTTCCTCTTCGATCTCATTTCTCTCCCCACTACCTTCATTCTCACAACGTACCCCAATTGGGGAAGTCATAGTCTAATTTGCTCCAGACGGTTGAGAGCAGTTGGGACTCTCGTTAGCAATGGCAATCTGTGATCGGGTTTAAAAATAAAACCTAATTGAAAGGAAAACTTAATAAAATTTTAATCTACCTAAAATAAATCTACAAATCAATATTTAAAACACGCTATTCTTACGTACTTCAAAATTAGCAGTTTTTCAAAAAACTTTGACAACCATGAGAGCTAGCATGCGCTCTGGCGGAATAAAAAGGTACTATCAATCACGGCTACCATCTTGAAAGGATTGACCGGTACACAACAAAAAATGCAAAGTGGTTGAGTCAAAACTGAACTCTGCTACGCTCAGAATACATATGACTTTTGGTTTTTTAGACAGCCATTTCGACTGCTTCTGGCACTTTCAGAATGCTTTTAGCAGGCGAAATAGCTTTCTCCAATGTTAGATTAATATTTATATATTTTTTTTATTAAAAATAGTCAGTTCTTCTAATTGAAATTATAGATCAAGTGACAGTGTTAAAACCCGTGGTGATATTTAGAATTGTGAGTGACTAGTGCGGGGTGACTTAGAGTCCCGGCTCTGGGATGAAGCCGACATGGTCCTAGAGACGTCATGTCGGGGCTGACGAGGCAGACGGATGAAGAGGTGGCAGGAGTTGATGTACAGGAACGAGGGAACTCTCTTAGGTAAGTTTTAATTCTCTCATTGTGCCTTTTGAAATGAGCTCTTGCCCGGAAGAATGTTCTAGTTCCGAGAAAAATTGAAAAAACGAAACCAGTTATGTTTCATAATATTTTATATTTAAAATACATAAAACATACAATTGTTAAGTTTTAATTGAAAAGTCGCCTAGAAAGGCAATTAAATTAGAATTTATTACTAGAATTTACGCTGAATATGTGAAATAATGTTGTATATGAACACTTTCACAAAACGTTTTTTTTTACTCTTCGTACCTTACAGAAAGCAACACGCTCTTCTAACATAAATGTACACATGTCATCGATGTTTTTGAGCTTAAAAAGCAAAAAAACCAAATGAATTAATGAAACCATTTACATTCTTGTCAGTCTTGAGATCAACATACAACATTATTCAACAAAACTGTTTCAGTGCTGTTTGCTGTTTAGTGCTAAAAAAGAGGGTTAATTATATTTTTTCTGATTTTGATAAATAGCGTTATACAACATTCTTCCACAAACCAAACTTTAAAAGGCTGCCACAGGGCTAAAAAAATTTTCATTTCCTCATTAATTTCTTCCAAAAGATGCGTATTAATATGCCCCACATTATTCCATCAATAACTCAACATTGATAGTTTTGTTGGATACAACATTATTCCGGGCAAGGGCTCAAATATTAAATTATCAAAAGGCTCCCGGAGAAACTTTAATTTTGGCACTTAAAACTAATAATAATTTCGGTACATTTTGAAATGTGTGAAAAATGGGTGCAACCTGGGGGATTGTTTACATATTATTTTGGAGCCTTTTGAAATCTAAAAACCAGTATATATCGACTGCGGTTTGGTAAAACCTTTCAAGCCACAAAATGAAAACTTTACGGGAGATATGATTTTAGGTTTTCACGGCCAAAAGTATTTTTGTTATTTATTTTTGGGATGTTATGCCGTGTTGCGCTACCTCCTGCTTTAGCCAACGTTTTGGACAGCGTTACAGTGTCCATCATCAGGGCAGATGAGCCCAGTAGTAGGATTTACTTTTTTTACCCCAAACAATGTCAGGAATCACTAGTTAAAATAAGTCATTAACACCCTCTATATTTGAAATATGTTTTAAACATGGTACCTAACTCTAACCCTAACATCCTCTGAAATCTAAAAACAATTACTTACACACCTAATGGTGTCTGATTCAGCTTTGGCGCCTTTTAATATCTATTAAATGTGTAAATAGTGCTTAATGGCACCTAGAGCAACAAAAAAACTGTTAAAATAGAGTCAAATGGCTCCTTATTAAATTAAAAATAAACTCGTTAAACTTAAATCAAATATTGATTATATTGGCGTATTTTGAGAAGTGTGCAAAATGGCGCCTGGGGAATTCTTTATATTTTTTGCCCCTTTTGAAATCCAATATTATCACATTGCACCTGCAAAAAATATATTTTTTGAAGTCTTTTGAAATCTTAGTGTCTAATGGTGCCTGCAGCAGCTTTATCCCCTTGTACTCCAATTTTTTTTGTTATATGGCATACCAACTACTCCATAGAGTGTAAAAAACATTTAAAAAAAATTGAATAGATTCTGATATTTAAGCAGGAACCTGTGAACCTGTTGTTTGTGAGCCAATATCAAAATCGCCCTCTTCGATTATATCTACCCAATCTCCTTCCTGTAGATTATCTACGTCTGAAATACTTGAACCGCTACTGATATCCAAAACACGCGATTTTTGGTCTATATCCAATGAAATCACTCACTGTTTGAACTTACCATAACATTATTACAATCTGCAGGAGTTTCATTGGAAAAGTAATTTTGCACTTCGAAAACAAACTCGTCTTCACTACCACTGAATTCAAAATTCTCCTTCATATTTATTGGGAAGTAAAAATTATTAATAAAAATGAATGCATAGTTATTTTTGTAATTAATGAAAAACAGAGCAAAAAGCACAACCTATCGCCAAGGAGTGCTGTGTACAACTGAATACAACATATGTATATCTGTAAAATGACCCTTTTAGTTTTTAAACAATAAAATTTATACCTATTGTTTATGTTGCCGCTGCGACGCCATCAGAGTTGTTAGAATGTTTACTATGTCGCCGTGGCGGCGACGACGGAGTCCAAAGGGTTAAAATGTGGTTAAAAATGATATTTTGAACTTAATGGACTTAAAATTATTTAATTTACTTCCAGGGTGGCAACAAACTCTCCGCATCTAGTCAGCTTGGGTTGTGGACGGCTCAGTACTGCAGTGACCATACATCCCATCAAACAAGGTAACAATAATTGACTCAAAACACACAACATTTTGCAAACAAAACCAATCATTTGATTTTAATTTTTTTATGTAGGTATAGTTTATACCTATACATATTTTTTAAAACTATTTGGGAAACAAGAAGATCCTACGCATATTTTAAATAGAATAACATATTTACTGGATTGCATAAACAAGTGAAGTTCCACATAAAACACGTAAAAAAAAAAAATAATGATAAAGGAAACCATAATAAATTATTGAAGGAATTAGAAAAAACATGTATTTACTGAAAAAGATAAGTCAAATTTATCAATTTTAAATTTGTACATAAAAATAATAGTAATATACATCATGAACAAAATGATAATAAACTAAATAAAACAACAAACAACATAATGAAAATGAGAAGAATAACACATCTTCGTCTGCGTGTACACAAGTGAGCGCAATCTGTGAACCAAATCATGAATTGTGGGAAAGGAACAAAGCAACTAAAAGTTCATGAGGCTCTCGGTAGCAATCCGAAGATCGCGGGTTCAAAACCCAGCATGTGCAAGTAAATTTTATTTGATTGAATTGTGTTAATTCGCAATTTTATATATTAAAATAATATAGGGTATATTTGCAGAACTTTCCGGAGTGGAAGATACTCTCAGTATCGCCATGGTGCAAGACCACTATTAAAAATTGAAACATTGACTGAAAAATTGATTGAAATGGCTTTAACCGAGTTTAGTGACCAGATCTGAATAGCCAGGCACTTCCCCTCCTCCCTCTCCCCTATTTCTTCCCCTCCCTATTACCTACAGCCTTACAACTACCATAATTGGGGTAGTCTCGTAGTCTCACTGGCTCCAAGCGGTTGGGAGCAATTGGGACTCTTGTGCAGTACTCACATAAATGTAAAAATAAAAAACGTGCAAAATTTCAACCTTATCGAGAGTGCGTTATTTCACCTTATTCCAAATGTTACACGCTTAGGTTAGGTTAAATGTTATTTTTCAAAACAATTATCTTGTTCATGTTGGTTTGATTATTGTCTTTTTGTTTAACAGGTAGGGTGACCATAGGTTCCGACCCATCTTCGGACATCTGCATCCAGGGAACTGGGGTCAAGGAATCCCACTGCCACATCGAGAACTCGCACGGCGTCGTCACCCTATATCCCCTGCACGGCGACACCACGGTGGATGGCACCAGACATGAACAACCCGTTAGATTGTCACAAGGTAATCATTATATTCACTTTTACTTGCAAACTGAAATTACTTGTTTAACTCGTCCCGTGGCACTGGAGGAAACTCGAAAATTTCGCAATGTTTTGACTTTGACGTAATATTTTGTGGGTTTATTTTATGCTATCTTATGTAATATTTACCGAAACACATTCCTTGAACAACAAACTATGCCTAAAAACAACATTACTTGCGTTTATCTGACGAATTCATGTTTACGATCTTTCTTACGAGAATGATGCAATCGAACTGACAGTTGAAATGCTCAGAAAAAAACTCTGCCAGAGATCCATAAAGATTTCATAGAAATTATTCGGGTTCCATAGATGTGTTCAAAGCATTCTATACCTTAAGAACAAGAATGCCCCAAGCGATTCTGACCTTATCCTTCACACGTTTTCTTTATAATTAAGGTTTAAAATCGCATTTCAAAAAATATTTTTTAGAGTTTGATTTGGCCCGCATTTGGTGTGCGCCGGCGCGTAATCAAAGGTAAATAAGGGGTAGGCAAAGAGGAAGTCATCACAACTCATTTTGGCACATACTCCTTGCTTCTTTCACATTTATTAGATAACCAACACTCCTGCCATAGGACACCCCAAGCGGTTTGCTACGTTTGATGACTTCGAGATTCCTAGTTTTAATGTCTTCGAGGTTCGTAGGGTTCATGGGCTGAGGCATGGCGGGCTGAATCGGGAGAGATGGTCGAGAGAGACTTCTTGAACTCTCCTGCCGGACTGTCTCGACACATTGCCTTGTACTGCACTGGGAGGGATGGATTTATACATCCATCACTCTGGACTCATTGACTACTGGGAATCTGGGTTCCTACCCACCCCTCACACCCTTTTGCTTCCTGGAACTTATTTCCTTCCTTCCTCACACAACATCTCCAAAGATGACATAGGCCCTAGGGGAATTTTTTTCCTCAGAGCCTCCTGCGTGGAATTAATGTTAAAAAAATACTATCATGCATCGTTTCATACACATTTTCTATTGTTATTCTATATATCACTAGACTAATTACTGGTCAAATTTACTTTATTTTATTATTTTTAAATAGCGGGCATGGGCCCATTGTTGCAATCTCCCTTTTCAAGTCACTCCTTTAACAGTGATCCGGTCCCTTCGATAAAGTTCTCATTGGATATTTGATTGCTTGGTACTGACCCTGAGGCAAACAGCGTCTGGCTCCAGTAAAACCTCCTGGGTCCTGTGTTAGAGCCTTGGCTCCTTGGCAGGTCGGCGCCTGGAGCCAACTGCTCCAAATGCGCCTGCACAGGACCGTATCTGCTCTTAGTTATGTCTCCTATGTGTCTTCCCAGGTAGCTGAGCGATGTTTCTATCAGGCAGCAAAGATCAGCATCGTGACAGCTGGTCGCAAAATGATCAAAAACTGAAAATTCAAGAAGTGAAGAAATAAATGTAAAAACTCCCTTTTTTAATTCGTTTGCATTTGTTATTGTTATGGGCATCACTTACATTCATTTTTACATGTGGCATCACCGCCACCTCTCCGAAAATATCTCGGCACCGCTCCGAGAATGACCGTGCAGATTATTCCGTTCCTAGCACTCGATTCAACCGCCCGTTCGCGTTTTGTACCTCTCTACCCGTTTCATACGTGAACACTAATTGTGTAAATTATTAAAATCTTAAATAAATGTTAAATCACTCAAATAAGAGTACAGTGTTATCAATCATCATCCAGTATAATCTTTGAACACAGGATCGCGGCCTGAAAGTACCGCGACCCCCAGGAGCCTGACTATTCCTCATGGTTAAGTATTAATATACACTCGTCTGATGAGAAGACGGAGCACAGGTCAAACATCCTTCACCAGCTCCTCAGCCTCTGGAACCAATTCTTTCAACATTGGTAATCCCGACGCTCAAAAACTACTTTCAATATTGTATTTCTAATATTAAGTAATTTTCTTTTTCCAGGTTGTATGATTGGAATCGGTCGTTCAAACTACTTACGATTCAACCATCCAGCAGAGGCAAACCTCATGAAGTCAGTCTTGCCAAACTCCAGAATATCCATGGCTCCCATACACTTCCTCCCCAGCGAGGGGTTCCAACCCAACCAGCCTGACAAGCAGCAGAACTTAAGTCAGTTGAACACAAACCACAACAGTTACCAAAATCAAAATGCGACCAACGAGAACGGAAAAGATTACAGACAAAGTGGACGAGATCAAAACGATACAAGATTTAGCAGCGAAAGCGGTTCTATCGATACACAAAACAGTCACAATGTCTTTACAGACGGACACAAGAATCTAGAGAAAGAACTGGACAGGACTTACAAAGAACTGAGCAAAAGAAAACCTCCCGTCGTCCCACGTAAAACGTACCGCGAATTCGACCAGATTTCAAACTCGTCCAATTCCGATCAGGAGGTTGTGATGCAACGCGCTAATACACCGCCAAAAGCCGGCGGAATCATGTCAAAAGTATCAAAATTCGAATATTACGTGCGCAACTCCCAAAAAACAACAAAAAACCACACAACTGTGCCGCAAAATGCTGAATTGTGGTCTCCTAAAGTATTCAGTTCTAATTCGTTAACTGTCAACACACCAGCTAAAGATGTGCTTGTTAATAGAGATGTTCCTACGAATTTCGCTGTAAATAAGAATCAGCAAAGAGTCGAAGGGAATAACGTGACGAACGATCTTAAACTGCAAAAGAAGATCATTTTAAATGAAAATAACGCGGTAGAAGCGCGGAATTGTTCATACACGAACGTCGTGGTTAAAAATCAGGTTGTAAAGATTGATCAGATGGCTAAAAGTTACCAGGGAGTGTTGAGTAAGACGCAAAATGTTGAGAGGAGTAGAAGCAGGAGTCCCGAGGAAGCCGATGTTAGAGGTGTTGGTTACGGGAGGGCCGGGAAGATGCAAGTCGCTTCCGCCAGCTTTAATCGGAATCCGGTGTTCAGTAGTAGTGGAGCGCAAGTTCAAGGAAACGGATCTGGTTCTAGCGCAGCAGAATTACAAAGACAACAGGTAATGTTTTATTTTTATTTTCTTATTAGCTCGGGACAATATTCCAGAGTGTTCTGAAATGTTTCTTCAAGAGCATTAGCGAACCATCTAGAACGTTCTCAAAACTTTTGGACTCACCGACATAATCCGCCACTCCTTCCAGAACTTTCTAGAGTTTTATCATATCTTCCAGAACTTTCCGGAAGACTGTTCTTGAAATTTCTAGAGGGCGAAACTTCCAGCCCTTATATCTTCAAAAGCACGCCCTCTAAGTAAAAACGGAACTTCTCATCCTGGAGGAGGGATTGAGATTTACCACACCATATAACTCCCTTGATCGTACCGGAACTCGTTTCTGAGTTTTTGCGGGCCGCTTGTTTTTTTTGGACTTTCTTTGATAATATATATTGATTATATTTTTTTTATTTTGAATCTACACAATTATTTTTCTAAGGCCCTTCTTTCTCACGGATACGCAAGTATTCCATATTTATGTTGTATACTCACATCGCTTACACATCTCTACTGGAATCATGAGGTACGCGTCGCCACCAATCATTGTTGAATTCTTGAAACGTCAAAAATGCACGACGCTCACAGTTTGACAGCTCGAATCGCGGCAAAAATGAAGGTCGAAGTCATGGATAAATTTTATAAAAAAATTTCCGAGTGGCTAGGTGCTATTTGAATATCTGTTACGTCAAGAACAAGAATGCCCCAAGCTATTCTGACCTTGTTCTTCATACATTTTCTTTATACACAAGGATTAAAATCGCATTCTAAAAATATATTTTTTAAATTTTATTCGGCGCGCGCCGGCGCGGTTGCAGCATAGGATTGGTTTATAGTTGAAGAAGTCATGGATTCCCGACAAAGATATGACACGATCAAGTGAACTAAAATTATATTTGAGTAAGGCCATGTTACGAGTCAGAATAACCTAAGGCTATGTATGAGATGATGTATGAATGTGAATGAGAAGTGTGTGTGTGTGTGTGTATGTCCAAAGAATGTGTGTCGACATGATGGTTAGTTATTTAGATATTTGAATGTACCCTGTATGCCAATTCTAGATTCGGTTTTCCTTTTGATTAAACGTGATCAGCAGTCAATTATATTTTTGATTGAGTCATAGATTTTGCAATAAATATTTTAACTTGATTTTGCCGCTAGTATGGAACAATGGTTAACAGAAAATCCAACGGATGTATTAGGCTTTGAACAAGGTGACTCAAGGAGACTAAAGCTGTATAATAAAAAAGAAATATAAACAGGGTGCTCTAATCTTTATAATTTTCTATATGATCGTCTGTTTGTGACCCTTTAAATTTGTTTTGAACCATTTATTGGATCCAAAAATCCTACCATAGTCACCCCAAGTGGTTTGTTACATTTGGTGATTTAGCAGGGGTGCCCGGGTTCATAGGGTAAGATTTGTCCGGATCTTGGTGGCAGATGCGTCTGCCCTCCAGCTGCACGGCAGGCCGGACCAGGAGAGCGCGGTTGAGGGAGTCCCTTTAACTTCTCCAGCCGTTCTCTCTCGGAACATCGCCTTGCACCACAGTGGGAGGGATGGATTCATAGTCAGAATGGTGACTATGAATCCATCCCAGGTTTTTTTTTCAGTTTTTCCATGAGCAGATGACTATAGTGTAAAAAAACAAAATAGTGAGAATTCAAATATTATCGCAAAGTTTTGACATTGACGTAATATTTTGTGGATTTTTTTTGTGCTATTGTATATTATATTTACCGAAAAACATCCCTTGAACAATAAACTATGCATAAAAACAGCATTACTTGCGTTTATTTGACAAATTGATGGGTTTTTCAATCTTTTTTTTGATCTATGAAAAATGAAGGGTCAATGTCATGGATAAATTTAACCGTTTGATTGCCGATCGTCGACTTTTGTCGATTCGTGTTTTAACGAAGATTGCCGATCGTCGATTTCCGTCGATGGCGTCAGTCGTGCTCTGATTCGCGCGTACGTCGGGTGTGGTGCTGCGGCGTTGGTAAATATTATTCTAATATTATCTTAATAGTTGTAAGATCGTAGTAAACCGTTATTTCAGATTCATTTATTATTTTTTTTAAAGAATTTATGGGGTTTTAAAAAAATATATAGTTTCATAAAAAATGATGTTTTTTTGGTGGCATTTTACAAGAAACTGTATGTATTTTTTGGCACTCAAACGGTTAATAAAAATTACTGAGTGGCTAGGTGTATTTAGGATAACCTCTTAAGTCAAGAAAAAGAATTCCCCGAGCGATTCTGACCTTGTCCTTCGTACATTTTCTTTATACATAAGGATTAAAATTGCATTCTAAAAAAAAAAATTTTAATTTTGTTTCGACTGAGCCGGCGCGCGTGTGGCACATAAGGCGTTAATAAAATATAAAGTTCACTCTGTAGCAAGAATTTTTAACAAACAGTCATAATTGTGTAAATAATAAAATATATAAGCTCGGTAACTCTTATCTTGAAGATAACACTGTTTGGCTTAACATTATTTAGTTGAAGGAAAATCTACAATAACACCTTTTGTTGTGGATTTTACCTGCAAGTTACCGCCTTCAAAGTTTTTAGTGAGGTGTTTTCAAAGTGTTGTAATGTTTTTACCACGTACGTAAGAACCATTATTATTAAATTTAGTGATATTTTCCCACAATGGAGTTCTAATCCTACCCTGATGTGTGGCAAGGGAGGCACGGAACTGGCAGAGGAAGGATGAAAGCTGTAAAAATGTGATCCCTGAGGAATTTATTAAAGTCATCAACAACCTGAAGGCCCTTCTGCAGGGATATGCAAGTATCGAAGCACCGCGAACTTATGCAAAATATTATGTTTTCAGTTTGAAAATTTTGTCGCTTAGAAATATTATATGTAGATGCGATTAACTCGTCATATGCCAAGGGAGAAAACCCGTGTAAATTTTGCAGTTTTGACTTTGACGTAATATTTTGTGGGTTTATTTTATGCTATCGTATATTATATTTACCGAAACACGTTCCTTGAACAATAAACTACGCATAAAAACAACATTACTTGCGTTTATTTGACAAATTGATAGGTTTATCGATCTTTTCGTGACCTACGACGCTCACAGTTTGACAGCTCGAATCGAATGAAGCCTGGAAGTCATGGATAAATTTAATAAAATTTATTCCGAGTGGCTAGGTGTGTTTAGAATATCTGTTGCGTCAAGAACAAGAATACCCCAAGCGATTCTGACCTTGTTCTTCATACATTTTCTTTATACATAAGGATTAAAGTCGCATTCTAAAAAAAAAAAATTTAAATTTTGTTCCGCGCGCCCTGGCGCGGCTGCGGCGCAGGATGAGTTAAATACTGCAAGTAGAACACATCTTGGCCTTTGAAATAATCGAGCATTTTTTTAAAAACTTTTATAAGACCAGAAAAAAAATAAAGTATCAGCCCTATTAAACTGCTATAAAGTGCAAAATTTTCTTCTTCGAACCCCTTTTCAAATATGGTTTTATTGTATTTGCAAATTGTATTTACAAATTAATTAAATTACATAAATAGAAAACATATAAATATTTTTGTCTGAATTTCAAAGCAAGCTTTTTGATATTTTTTTTGCATAATTCAAAACAGGCGGCTAGTGTTCAATGGGAGCTTCAACCTTATCGTCATTTGCAAAAGGATTGCATGATTTCGAATTTTTAGAGATTTTTTGCCGAATTTATTTTGGGTATGCTAGGAATGAACCATCTACGGGTTAGAAGGGATGTACACGTTGCTACACATTTCTTCAGACTGATTTGCGGATGGTTTGAAAACTCGGCTATCACGGAGAGCATTCATTTCTATGTTCCCGATGGGTATCTTCGCCACCAATAGCATAGACTGTTCCATCTCTCAGCCTGCAGGACTAACTTCCCAATGATCATCCGGTGGGGAGAGCAATCTTGCTGTTGAACAGAATCAATTCAGATATGGACATTTTTAACATCAATGAAGTCAGCCGCCTTTAAAAGGCAAGCTCTATTGATACTAGTATAGTTGATATATCTACTGCTTATGTAATAAATACTATTTTACAAATGTATTTTAAAAACGCACTAAAATGTCCAATTATGTGATATTTTTACAATAGATAAATTGAATTGAATTGATAATAAAATGATTTGTATTGTTTATTTCAGGCCCAGCTCGGGCGAATGGAAGATGAAAGCCAGAAGTTCCTAGAACACGCCAGATTGGAAGAGATACTGAATATGTTTGCAGAGTTTGACAGAACAGAACAGAATATATCACAAGGTATGTGTGACTCTTTACTAAAACTAACGGTACTGCATCAACAAGACAAGTCCCTGCACTAAACCAAGCGTTAACACACAAGACACTTCTTGTTCAGTATGCAGCTGGTTGCAAAACTCAAGAGAGTCTAGTTGGAGAGGTCTAGTTTAGGTATCCCTTAAATAGTCTCTCCCGATCCGGCCCACCATGCAGTAGTTAGGCAAACGCATTAACCGCCAAGACCTAGACAAACTTCACCCTACGAAGCTGGGCACTGCTGCTAAGTCACCAAACAAAGCAAACCATTTGGAGTGACCCATGGAAGTGGTGTTGGTTATCTAATAAATGGTTCCCGGGGCGGCGGTACCCATATGCGCCTCCCAAATTGAATTATCTTATTTACAATGAATATTTAAGGGGCGACTAAACATTCATTCCAAAGGATGGCACCGGTGCATAGTCGAGAGACACGCCAAACGCGCGCCCATCATATGTACACGGTTGACATTTGTCACATGAGAACGGGTCGTTTTTTCGACTCGTTCTTGAGTTCAACAGCTCGGCTATGGAACGATTTGCCGTCTTCTGTGTTTCCTCCCTCCTACAACATGGGTCTCTTCAAGACCAATGTTCATTCCTTCCTCTCCTCAAAAAGACCCTCCACACAGCATCCCAGATGACATAGGCCCTGAGGGAAATTATTTTCCTAAGGGCCTCCTGTGTGGAGTTAATGTAAAAAAAAAAAAAAATGCTATGTGTTAATCTGCATCAGGGAGAATTGAATTGGCCACTGAAGGGCCACCTGTCGATCGGATATCATCGGTTATCTTCGTGTATTAGACGTGAAAGGGCGACAGTTATCTCTCTCATATTTTACAACTTTACTGACCGCTGTATTAATATTAAAACTGCAGACAACTATCCGTAATAACAACATTGAAAGAGAGACATTGAAACTACATATAGATAACTGTTTAACCCCTATTGTGCGGCTTGAATTTAGTAAATATCTCAAAGCCAAATTTAGTATTGAAAAAAAATTTATACAAAGAAAAGCATAATATTTCATACTTTTATCAGAGTCTCAAAATTCTTTCAGTGAGAGCAATTCTGTGCTACAAAATTATATTTCAGCACATAAATAACCCTTTATATATAAACAGGCTGGAACACAACCATAATACTTGTTTTAACTTTAATGAAGGACTAATTGTACCTAAGCATACAAATAAATATGGACAAAGAACGTTAAATTACATGATTCCCAGTTGTTTAAATGTGTTGTTACCTGCAGAAATTAAAAACTGTGCCCAAAACAAACTATTGGTGAACTTACTGAAGACTTGGCTTACTGAAAGAATTAATTTGTATTAGCTTACAATGACTTATTATTCTAAAGATTTTAAAATTGTTATTTAGGTTTTTATAATTTTTCTTTTCTCTATACATCTGTAAAATTTTTATTTTATAAAATTGTAAAAATGTAACTATCAACTCATTACAATAAGATTTTTAAATGTAAAAACCCGTTAGACAAACTGCGCTAGAAAGCAGTTTATCGGGACTTTTTATCTTATATTTGTAAAGTGTGTAAAATAAATAAAAAAATATTTGAAATAAAAGATAACTTTTACAATAGCAACATTTTTTGCGTTGGAATTTTCATTGACGGTAATGAAATACATTAAAAACTTCTAAAACCTAGCTCTACACACTGTAAACTGCACTGCACCTCAAGGTAGTCATTATTTCACTGGACTGCATGTGTAGCCAGCCGCGCTGTAGGGGTTAAAGTATACCCTGTACTCTTTATACACAAATATTTCTGTACACAAATTTGACTCTTATAACATTTAGTGTTGTTTGTAGGTGTCCCAACAACTCCCACGGAGAAGAAACCCCACAACAAGATCATCACCAACGGGTCTCTGCCCAGAGCCACTCACAACAACCTCATTCAGGCCAGCGACGGATCTTATAGGTTGGTACATTACACTTATACTATACAAATCTGTTATTATTTTTAATGATAATTTAAAAAAACTAGCAGTCTCAATATTAGTCACCAGCCAGTGGTCGCTCTGCTAGGCTCTCCCACAATTCTTAGTTATTTTCCCAAATTTTTTTTTTTTTTTAAACTTAATAAAACCTTAACTCGTCAAAAGCCACTGGAGGAGACTCGTAAATTTCGCTTGACTTTGACGTAATATTTTGTGGGTTTATTTTATGCTTTTGTATATTTATGTATGTAATATTTCCCGAAACACATTACTTAAAACAATAAACTTTGCTTAAAAACAACATTACTTGCGTTTATTTGACAAATTGATAGGTTTTATCGATCTTTTCATGACCCACATCGCAGCAAAAATGAAGGCCTAAGTCATAGACAAATTATTTTAAATTATTTAGAATGACTAGGCGGTATTGCAGACACTGGCACTGACACTGACACTGTCTGTATTCGAACAAGAATAAGAGAGAATAACGCAAGCGATTCTGACCTTGTCTTTCATACATTTTCTTTATACATAAGGATTAAAATGGCATTTCAAAATTTTTGGCGCGGACTCGTCACAGGATTGGTTAATCCCTTCAGGCCTCAGAAATATTTTGTCAGAAGATCAAAATTTTTCCGCTTTAAGTTGAAATCCAAATAAATGGAATGTTCTGAATGTAACTTAAAACAAAAAACTGATTTTGAAAGGTGATAAAATACACTTTCAAATTTTATAATTCAAAATAAAAATATTTCATGTACTTAAGCATAAAAAAGTTTTTAAAATGGCTCACCTTAATTTTTTTCTAACTAAAATTACTGATGACGAGAAAAAAACACAAACACACATATTATCGTCATCTCACTTTTTTGTCATTTCATGTAAATTAATAAAAAATTCCCAGTTTAATATTTTTTTTCAAATCATTGTCGGAAACTTTGATTTCGTAAGATGTAAATTTTAATGTTTTTGTAGTTAATTTTTCGATTTGAATACAAAGCGGGGAGTTTTCTCTTTCTAACAGCGTTTAGATCTTATTTCTCACCTTAATAGCAAGGAAGAAACAATGCTTTCTATGAGACCTATATGAATTGTTCCCCAAAGCTAATAAATTAGCCTGAGGGGTTAAAAAAATATTTTTGCACTGCACTTTAAATTTACAATAATTTATCTTTATTTTCAGATTTGACACCGCCCACAACAGGTCTGACTACTCCCCCCACAGAATGCAGCCCCCTTCCCCGAGCTCCCCCAGCCCACACAACATCCCCCGAACCGCCCCCAACCACATCACCCCCAACCACCCCAATCCAAACCACCCCAATCCAAACCACAAACTCTCCAACTACGAAAACATCCAAGTATTAAGTAGCCCAAACGGCGTCCCAACAAATCCCAGCATCCAAATGTCGCAAAATCCGCCACAAACCGACGCCAGATCCATACAGTATTCCTCGCAGCATTCCAGCTATGAAAACTTCAACATCGAGAACCAGAACGTCATCACCAACTACACCCGCCAATTCCCCATCACCGAACTCTCCAGTCCGGTCATGATCAGAAAGATTGCGCGAAATGCACAAAGTTCGGCCAACTACGTCGGAAGTTTTGAAAAAAATGGCCAACTGCCCAACAGTTACGAATATAATTCGCCAACGAGCGAAGGCATGCAGTATTACAGGACGAACGATGGGATCATACGGCCGAACAACACAATGTCGCCTTATGAAAATATCGCTCTGAAAAATAACGCTCCGTTTAATTCAATTCCAAAATCACCGAGTTCGCACAGTCCGCGGACGAGGATCAAAACGACGTACGCTCATAAGAACGTCGTTCATCCGCAACATTTCGTTTTTCCAAGTTCGTCTGCGCAAAATGAATCTCAAATCACTTCAGTAACTAATGAAATTAGTGATAAAACTGACAGACGAAACTTTAATAACGATGAATCGGAACGTTGCCAAGGGATTGAAAAGCAATTAAGCCTCACAGAGGACATTCCCATGATTGATGATACTGACGATTTTTCAAACGAACTCGAGATGAGAATAGCACGGTTGAAGCCAGAAAGCAAGAAAGCAGAAGTTGAAGCCGACGAAGATTACAAT
Organism: Glyphotaelius pellucidus; assembly: GCA_936435175.1. Classification (NCBI taxonomy): domain Eukaryota; kingdom Metazoa; phylum Arthropoda; class Insecta; order Trichoptera; family Limnephilidae; genus Glyphotaelius; species Glyphotaelius pellucidus. The sequence continues at coordinate 17,807,825 of OW386566.1, read as the reverse complement.
TTACTAGATCCCGATAATGTTTTCAACCAGCGTCGTAATTTCGAAGAGATTCGCCGAGATTTGATCGCAGATATACCAGAACTAGACGCGATACATCGTGATATCGATAGAGATCTCTCGGAATCACGTTCGAGACAATCTGCAGACACTAAAAACAGTCTTAACGATGCTTTGAAGAAGATATCCGAAGAAATGAAAGACGTTGCATTAGTTGACGACGTATTCGATGATTCTGTGGAAGTTAATACAGAATCTCCTCAGTGTGCCGGTTTTGTTCAGGGGAGGAGCAGGAGCGAAAGGCTCGAGCAGATCAGCAAGGAGTTGGAGATGGAAGCGGGAGAAGATGAGGGTTGCTTTAGAGACGTGTCCACCGAGTTGGAAGAACTGAGATGCAAGCGGAAGAAGGTTTTGTCGGAGATTCACAAGGTTAAATGCAAGATGACCGATATTCGATCGCAAGAAGATGACATCTTGAGAGAGGTTAGTATTTTATATCATTAAAAAGTGGAAAAAATTCAAAATATGCTCATTTAAATACACCGAAACTTGACAAAAAATGCAAAGATAAAGTAAAAAATATTATTATTATTTTTTCACACTGGAGGCCCTGAGGGGAAAAATAATTCCCTCAGAGGGTTTATTTAAGTACAGGAAGGAGGTGAAGTTCTGAGAAAAAGGTATGAGGGGTGGGTGGGAATCTAGTGGTAAACGTGTTTAAGAGTGAAAAATGTTTTACATCCCTCGATGCGATGCGATCCAAGGCGATGGGTGGAGAAAGTCCGGCTGGAGAGATCAAAAGGTCTCCCTTTCTCCATTTTTTAGGCTAGTAGTAGAAGATTTATATTTAAAAAGATACATTGGGTCCGAAAGCCCTTGATTTTGTTTATTATATTGCATTCTAATCTTATTTGTATTCTTGTTTCCAGTTGGAAATGGAGAAAGCCCTGCTGCAAGGCGAGTACGACTCGGAGATTGCCATCCTGAATCTGGAGCAGCGGAAGTTGGTGTCTCTTCAGGACAAGGTGCGACTGTTTGAGGCGGAGGCCGCGGAGAGTCGCGGGCAACAGGAAGCCCGACAGGCCGCGCAGAAAGACAAGGTGGATAAGGCCGCTGACAATGTCAAGAGGTTTGTTAGACTGCCTTATCATTTTGGAGGATTCCTCGCTCCTTGAATTGTCTCTATCTGATTCTTTGGTCCTAAATTCTGCGGTCCTTAATTACTCTGTCTCCGATTCCTCAGTCCAAGACATCTTTGATTCCTTGATCCTAAATTCTTCTGCGCCGATTCCTCTGTCCCTGATTCCTCAGTCCAAGAGGCCTTAGTCTTTGATTCCTTGGTCCCCTATTCCTTGTTCCTAAATTCTTCTGTCCACGATTCCTTGGTCCTCAACTTTGTTGGAGAAAGGAGAAAAATAACACCCTCCAGAGATACTTTTTGATATTTTCCTTTCTATTATGATCTACACATCAAAGGAATTACCGAAAAACTCAAGCCTTATACATTTCTGTAAAAATCTAAGAAACGTAGTAATTAAAAAGGATGAAAGGTCTACTACGCGTTGTGTCATTCTCGAATTGAATATGGAATCATAGGATGGGGATCTGCTACACATAAGTACATACACAACCTGAATACGATTCAAAAAGGAATCATAAAGACCACATTGAAAGTACCCATTAGAACGCCTTCAATTGAAATTTTCAATAGCTTTGACATACCAAATGTGCGACAAATATATGCCAAAAATATATTATTAAAGTTTTTCAAAAATACTGAATCCTCTACTAGACTGTGTATGCATAACACTAGGTCGAATAAAAATGATATAAAAAACATTCCAAGTTACAAAACCACATTCGGACAAAGAAACTACACATAATTTGCAACAAAACTTCATAACATCCTTCCCCAAGACATAAAACTAATAAAAATTTCTAATGTATACAAATCAAGAATAAAAATATGGCTGAAAGAGGTCAATGAAAAAACCCTAATGGAGACACTGAAAACGACATAGAAGACAAATAAAATATATCTAAATAATTTTAGTCCGCCTCGGCACAGGACCCCCTAGTGAGGAGGACTAAGAAATACAGTATTTAACATTAAATTCATCATTATATTTTGTATGTACAATTATTTTATATAGTTGCTAATAAAAAAAAAATTAAATTTACATTTAAAAAAAATAAAAATAAAGATACTGACTTTTATTTTATTTTGTTTAGGATTGAGAAGGATTTCTCCAAACACGATGCCACTCTGGAAGAACTTAGGAATGCGCAGGAGGTGTTAGAAACTGAGAGGAAAGTCTTTGAAGATATGGAATTCCAGGACTTGGAGGAAGAAGCCGACTGGTTAGTAAAAGTCCTGATCTATATGTGTGCCAGATACCATTAGGTGTAATAAATTAATATTTCTATAACTAATTAACATTTTTCTGTTTTCCAGGCTTGCATACAGAGAAGAACTTCAAAACGACATCTCGGCACTCACCCAAAAGATAGATTCGCAAAAATCCCGAATTCTCAATCTCCGATTCGAGACGAGCAACAACCTGAACGCAGCCGTGGAGGAAACAAAACTTCTGCAGTCCGAATACGTCAAGATGCTGAACAGAATTGAAGTACTAACTGCCGACTTACAATCGGTAGAGGACGAAATTAAAAATGCGGTAATGGAAATCGGATCAGACAGTATAAGAGATCGAAGAAGTTTCACATTAGAAGAACGTAGATCTAGGATTAAATCTGGAGACTTTTCGCCACCGAGCTCGGACGAAGATTTGAGTAATGCAGAGTTATTCGAGAATCGGAAAAAGAATCTCAAAGAGAAGCTCGTCTCGATAGATCAAATGTCTCGGAGTATGATTGTAGATCTAGGCGAAAAGAGATCGATCGATGATCTCGTCGATATCGAAATAGATCACGATCGGTCGTTGCAGAGTACCGAGTGTAGTCCTAATAAAGTTATAGCTAGTAATGAGTCGAGTCCCGTGAGAGTGGAAAGATCGGTCAGTTCCGATAGATCTAAAGCGGATAGTTGCACGGACACCAGTCCCGATTGTAATAAAGAAAAGAAACAAGGTTTCTGGGAACGAAACTTCGATTCTTTAAGTCGATTAAAGGGTAAAGATAAAAAAAATAAGCAAAAACAAGACGTCATGTGGCAGAGTATGAACGAAAACATGTTCTTTAACAACGAGAATATCGAATCGGAATTTGGATCTTTTGAAAAGTGTAACAGTTTGCGAAGTTCGAAGCGCAGCAAAGAAGGAAAGCATAAAACGTCCGAAGCGAAAGATTCAACTAAAGAAGAGAAGTCTTTGAAATTGTCATTTCCTTCTTTTGGTAAAATGATTAGGAAAGACTCTCTCAAAAAAAATAAAGAAGAAAAGGTTAAAAGTAACGAAGAAATTGTTAGTAATAAAGAAAATATTGATGTTAATTCCGAGGCGCAAGAAGTTAAAATGGACGAATCATCTGAAATTGATCAGAAAAACGTTAAGCACAGATACGTGAAAAATTCTAAATCGTGCATTACCGAGAATAAATATCTTAGCAAATGCACCAAGACTTCTCAGCAGCCGATTTCTATCTCTCCTGAAAAAAACGAGGAACATTTGATTAGACCGGCTTCTTTAGAATACGACGATAATCGCCACAGCTTTGCCGACAGCTTAGAAGAAGAAGTTAGAATAATCGATCCCATGACAGGAAACACAATTCGTCTAGAATCGAACAGCGATTACAATCGAGAAATGAGCGACATTGCGGAAGAAAGCCGCGAGATCGGCAAAGAAATGGCAAAAGAAAAGACCGAACTAGCGAAAGAGATGAGTGAAATTGCCAAAGAGAGAAGCGACGTCGTAAAAGAAGCAATTGAAATGAGCAAAGAAAAGACTGAGCTGGCGAAGGGAATGTTCCGGAAGAGTGCCGGGGATGAATTCCGGAGGTATTCCGGGGAATTCCTGAATGCTTTGGCTGATAACACCAAGGTTCCATCGCAGGATGATATAGATAGAATTTCCAAGGTGACTTTGGATGCCCCATTGCTTTCCAAGAACGGAGATATGAATTCGCTGGGGAGAAAAACTTTGGACAGTTTGAGGGAAGTGGAGAAAAATCGCAAGGCAATGTTAGAACAAAATGGTAAGTTTTTTGTTTTACTTTTTACTTGCTTTCGTACTTAACTTTCCCAAATTAGGGTTTTTTTTTAAATCTTCCAATGTATATCTATTTTTACACAATAATATACCATAAGAGCTCCAACTGCCCAGAGTAGGGTGTAGAAGGTAGTAGGGTGAAGAGGTGGGAAAGAAAAAGGTTGGGAAAGTGTCTGGCTATAGAATTTATTTAAATCTAGTTGCCTGGTGAATTACCACCATTCAGAATCGAAACATTACTTAAAATGGCTTCAGCCATGCTTAGAGACCTAATTCCCTTCACAACCCAACAATAGAAAATTTTTCACCTGCAGCGCTTTCTCATAAATTTTTTGGATATACACATTAAAATACTTATACATGTAAAATACCTTAGGGCTTATGCCATCTTTTTGGATGCTGTTTGGAGGGTATTTATAGGGAAAGGAAGGAGAGGAAGTTCTGGGAAGGAAAAAGGTGTGAGGGGTGATGAATGGGAAAAATTCGTAAGTGTGTCAAAAATTCATGAAGCCGGGTGGTTGGGCATTTACACAATGCACAGCTACTCTTACCTACATACATCATCGGCCCTGTGCTTATAGTTAGCATTGTCACATGTTCCTTCCTACCCATCCCTATACAATACCTGCCATTTTTCCCACATCAGTCATTAATGGACCCTCGCCGCATAAACATCTCTGCATTAATATACCGCTTATCGCGTACCGCAAACCGAATCTCGCATACCGCGACTAATATAGTCATATAAGTGAATAATAAACCCAGCCAAGATAGAAGAAAGTACCAGCGCAGTAAGTCCTTTTTTCCCCTTTCCTTTATGTGCATATTACCTACATTGTGCAGTGATCTTTCACACACATTTCACAACATTCAAGGACCTTCGATATCCGCAATCGCATAAAACACGCATCACCGGGCACATCTGCTAAGTCAACAAACATAGCAAACCACTTGGGGTGACCTACGGCAGGGGTATTTGTTATCTAAAAACGGCAGTACCCATTAGCAATGAGTAGGTTCAGCCGGAATGGGTTCTTGAACTCGAGTCCTTTGCGGGAAGCGGATCCCACTCCCACTCCTTTTTCAAACCAACCACTCCCAGAAAACTCGGAATGAATGCGTCTTCCCAGCGCTTGACACCCGCATGCGAACTCGCACCCGTATGTGAAGCTCGACCGGAGCGCGGACTCGGGTCCAAACGCGGAACTCGAAGCCGGATCGAGAACCTGAATGCCTCTACCGGCCGGCGCGACGGGAGCTACAGATGACAGTCCCGAGTCCGCTTGCGGGACCTTGCGCGTTGTCGGGTTCTAGTTCCTGTGCAGGGCGGGTCCGAGTTCTTCTGCGGGTTCTATCCGGGGTCGCCTCCGAGTTCTTGTCCAAACTCGTGCGTCCCGCCTCGGTGCGCCGCAACAGCGCCCAGTACCTACTTAGTCCGCAACCAAGAACTCGAACCCGGGACCCACTCCTAGAACTCGAGTACTTTTAAAACGAAGCACTCCTCGGAGGCCTCCGGCAAAATGCAGAACTTACCCACCTCTAGTGCCCATACATCCGTCTCCCAAATTGAAAAGTAAGGTGATGATTGCAAAATATTACCTTTAAATACTTCCCACAGTCGGAGGGTTAAGTTTATCTAATCTACACTGATAAGTTCAACATTATCGATAATATCTTTCAAAGCTAATAAAGTGTTTTTACAAAAAACTCTTGTGCAATACCTACAAAATTAAATTATCAATATATTATTTAACTTTAGTATACGACACAACCTGATAAAAAAAAGATTGTTCTAGGAACATGTAGTTTGTATGGATATTTGCTAAAAGCTTATTGATTATTTGCTATCAGTATTGTAGAAACGCCCACCAAACTTGTCAAGTTTGTTTGTGAAAATATTTGCAGCTAAATGTCAGGATTTTTGATTTTGAAGAGAATTAGTTTTCGTTTTTGAAAATGGCCGGTTCAAGGGCCAAGTTCTTGCTTCAGATGTGTTCCACTGAAGATGATGAAGTTGTTAAGAATGGTGATGTTACAGAGAGTAAGTTTTTGAAGTACTTATTTTTCAAATATTCATATAGGATATTTAATGGCTAACTACTAAATTCATGTCAATCCGTAGACAAGGGAATCAATAGACCTGCCTATAAGGGCAGGTAACCAAGTTGCTCGGAGTGGGGATGTGGTGTGATTGTTTCCATTTCAGTGATTTGTCAATAAAAGAATCTGACAGTATACAGGCAACTGGCACTGTCTATCATGACGGCCGGCATAGTCCAGCGGTAAGGCGCTTGACTAGCATTCTGAAGGTCGCGGGATCGAATCCCAGCGTGGCAAATAAATTTTATTTGATTAATTTGTGTTATTTCACAATTTATTCATTTAAAATAATATATAGTATATTTGCGGCACGTTCCAGAGTGGAAGATACTCTCAATATCACCCTGGTGTAAGACCACCGTTCAGAATTGAAACGTTGCTTGAAATGGTTTTAGCCGTGTTTGGTGACCAGATCTGAATAGCCAGGTACTTCCCACCTTCTTCTTCCTCATCTCCTTCCCCTCCCCTCTACCTTCAGCCTCACAACATACCCCAATTGGGGATGCCATAGTCTCACTGCCTCCAGACGGGAGCAGTTGGGACTCTTGTGCGGTTTTCATGTAAAAAAAAATGACTATCACTGACTATAACTATCTAGTCTATAAACTTGTGCTAACATTTTTTTCAATTTGGGAGGCGAGTATAGGTACCGCCGCCCCGGCGAACCATTAATTTAATAAACAACACCTCTGCCATAGATCACTCCAAGTGGTTTGATACATTTGGTAACTTAACCCAGGTTCATCGGGTGATGTGTGTCTAGGTCTTGGCGGCAGATACACCTGCCCACCGGCTACGTGGCGGGCGGGATCGGGAGAGGCTGGCCCGACCCATCGTCTTACACCTTTATCGGAAGGTTTCATGCGTCCGTCATTCCTGGACACACTGACCCCTAGATCCCTGCACACCCCTTATAATTTTTTCCTTTCCAGAACTTCCTCTCCTTCCTATCCTTAAACAGACCCTCCACAAAGCATCTCAAAAGATGACATAGGCTCTGAGGGAATTTTTTTCCTCAATTCCTCCCGCGTGGTGATAGATTCTTTTCTTTTTTAAAAGAATGACAAACTTCCCGGGTTACGAATAAACTGACAATTTTGATAATTTCTTACTACCGGAAAATGTTGCTTGTGTCGTGATGGAGGATTTAGCCAGCCAAGGACTCGAACCCGGGACGCCTGGGTGGGACCCAAACGCGATGTCAACCCAGCCACTTACCGGTCAAATACTAAAAACTATGACGTTAATCCTATATTGGCCGCCGAAGAGCCCACATTGAAATAACCAGACCCTGTGCAGAAAAGTAAAGTTACTTAACTCACCTGTGCTGCAGCCGCGCCGGTGCGGGCGGAACAAAATAAAAAAAAAAAAAGTTTTTAGAATGTGATTTTAATCCTTATGTATAAAGAAAATGTATGAAGAACAAGGTCAGAATCGCTTGGGGCATTCTTGTTCTTGACGTAACAGATATTCTAAACACACCTAGCCACTCGGAATAAATTTTATTAAATTTATCCAGGCTTCATTTTTCCCGCGATTCAAGCTGTCAAACTGTGAGCGTCGTAGGGCACGAAAAGATCGATAAACCTATCTATTTGTCAAATAAACGCAAGTAATGTTGTTTTTATGCATAGTTTATTGTACAAGGAAAATATAAAAATTCGGTAAATATAAATTCGGTAAATATAATATACAATAGCATAAAATAAACCCACAAAATATTACGTCAAAGTCAAAACTTTGCGAAATTTACGAGTTTCCTCCCTTGGCATATGACGAATTAGAGGCAACGGTTTGCGGCGCAGTCCATTGTGGGACTTTGCATAACCAAATGGCATCAAAAATTAAAAACCTGTGGGAAGGAAAGTATTTGAAAAAAGACAATAGAAAAAGCAATAATCTTTGCTATAGCTCCGAGCAGTTGGAAATATGTATATTACAGTGTAATCACTAAAAGAAAAGAATTGCGTGGCATTGTCTTGTCTTTTTCCAAAGTTTGTATAGCCAGTTATGGTTGTCTAATTTATAAATATATTTATATATTGTTCCCAGGTTGCCAGGTGATGAATGACGAACGCGAGAAGATCTCCGAGCTGAAGAAGCGGGTCCAGAACGAGGCGAAGCTGCAGTGGGAGGAGAACCGACTCCTCCAGAACAGTCAGCAAACTCAACTCGACAGTCAGGAGAGTCAGGTCCAGAACAGTCAGAGCAGTCAGCAGCAGATGACTGAGATCGCAGCGAGTGCATCAGAGACAACTGCTTTAACTGCAGTGGAAGCATCACAGGAAGATTGCAAAGACGAAAAGTAAGTAGATTCATGATTATAATTGAAAATGTACTTGTACTACACAGGATGAGGCACACAAGACTGTAAAAAGGGCGGAGGTCCCCATCCACGAAGACTTGTAGATGTCGGGAGAGCGTCTCAGAGTTGCCCACTTGCAGAGCTGGTCTGAAGGTGTGATTCAAGGGCTCGTAGTTCCTTCTAAGTAGCCGTACTGGTCCGTAGAGCGTAGTGTCTGAGGTCCAGGGGTAAGATGGTGGTCAGAAGAAAAGAGGCGAATGAAAGCAAGTCAGAGCGAGGTCGAGCGGGCGGAGAGAGAGATGTTGTAGCGACGGGTTGTGCTGGTTGACTGACTTGGAAAGGGGGCTGCACCCCTATTTATTGCTATGGCCGCGCTGTGTGGCCGGCCGACCTCCCTCTCCACCCGCTCGCTCATCCCCACTCCAACATTTTATTAAGCATATACAAACAATTACAAGCATTTACACATTATTAAGGAAACTCGTTGCCAGCGCTCAGCGCTGCCTGGGGCTCGCATTTTTCATCTTCAATACGTCCGTCACAGTACTATCAGGCCCTTCTTCCACAGGAAAACTCATGTATTTGATTCTGATGTTGTGTATTCACGTCGCACACAACTTTTCATTCGCACACTTCACTACTGAAATCATGAAACCCGTGTCGCCACCACCTCTCGACACGTCAAAACTAGGTTTCATAACTTTATGCCCGGTGCCCCAAACCTGGAGCGGCTAGTATTTTAACCTCTCCATGAGTATGGACGAAACGGTTCGTCGAAGCGAAAAAATACCCAGAAGAGTATGGACGAAACGGTTCGTCAGTGGCTAATATTCAAATACCGTCATATTTAATGAAACTATTTGATTTGTAGTGGCTTCTTCTGACATCTGCGCGTAGTTTGTTGAAGTTTTGGAAGACCTACAATACCAACTTCACAATTTTAGATTAAAAATTATTTTTGCGCCATTTAGCGGTCGTCAGAGGAAGGAAGCAGCTTTTTTGTATGGAGATGTTTTTTTTCAATGTTGGTTTGTTTCGTTTCGTGGATTGATGTTGACGACGTTTTAATTCAAAATATAATATTATTTTTATTTAAACCATGATAATTTATAAAAAAATAAACCAAAAAAAAACTCACTCTTCACGTACGGTTTTGTTCGCCAGAACTCACTCGCGGAGAGTTTAAGCCAGGATAGCAAGCTATTACTAGAACTAGTAACACTAGCTATGTGTAGACAGAACTAGCTTTGTTTTTAACCTAGTAAGTTAGAGAGGAAGCTAGTAAGCTAGCATCTGAAGACAGGATAGTTAAATTGGATGCATTCTATTATTTGAGCTAGTAGCATCCCCCACCGAAGTTTCTATCCTAGCTTGTTTAGCTTCACCTCCGGTCTGGAGCCCCAAAATAAACGGATTGCAATCTTTAGAGTACAGTTGTCGGGTGGGAATGCTGTCCTTGTTCTATCAACATTTCAATGGACGATGCTCCGAGGAATTAGCGTCATTGATTCCTTCGGCTCCGGTGTATAGTCGGGAAACACGCCAAACGTTTGCCCAACATTTGAACACAGTTTGACATTTATCACATGAGAATGGGTCGTTTCTAGGACTCGATCTTTAGTTCAACAGCTCGGCTGTGAAACAATTTGCCAGCCTCTGTGTTTTCTCCCACTGTTCGATTTCCCCTAACTTAACCGACGGGTTGCAATTTTTATAAAATAGACAAAGGATGATAATGATGCATTAATTATATTTGTACGTTTCAACAGAAAATTCTATCAATATGACGATAAATCCAAAATTGAGCTAAATATGTCATTTTTTGTTGAAATATTTCTAGGAAAATAAGTGCATCTATAGGACGTGCATTTGAAGAGGATTTTTAGTGGAAGAAATTTAAAATAAATTATATACTTTTTTTAACCCTTTGAGGAGTGAGTAATTTTTTGTCATCTACATCTCTTATATATAACCTTTTTGCATTGTAAATTTAGTTGGACGAATTAAGTGGTACACTTCGTGCGGCGATACTTCTCAAAGGGTTAAAGAAATTTACAAAAAAATGTTAAGTATTCTGAAGATGTATTCATTATTACTTTCGCCTGGTTGGAGTGCGTCACAATCAGTCCATGAGTCAACTTGTAACTCAGTATTTATTGTATATGATTTTTTAATGTTTTTTATAAATCAAATTTTTAAGTAATATTTAATCCAAGTTCTGTAAAAATTGGTGTAAAACCACTATCGCAATAATTTATTTTTTTTAATAAAAAATTATTTTTTATTATAAAATTATTTTTTATTAAAAAAAAATTTGATTTTTTATTATAAAATTATTATTTTATAATATTGAAAACAAAAACAAACTCTTTCAAATTAAAAATTTTTGTGATTGATTTAATTTCTTATCTACTCTCTCTAAAACTCTATACGAAATAATCTACAATCTTAATTAATATAAGATAACTTATTATTTATTTCTCCTATGATTTACCAAGATAAAGATTAAGATTATGTAGATATTATAAATTGAACATGTTGCAACAAATGACAGATATGATGATTTGACATAATGTATGAGGCTCACTGATTTATTTGTATTTTGATATAAAGTTGGTGTTAACTAACGGCAATTAATGCTTATTAATTATTAAAATAAACTAACTAAACCCTCATACCATTTTCCGGAAGGGTAGGCAGAGAGGATGAACCGTTACAAAAACACTCCTTGCTTGCTTGTCTCATGCATACTCTTCTGTTATTCTGACTTTTGACATGACCTGATTTTTCTCTTTTTGACTTATCTCATTTTGATTTTTTTTGCATGCCTCTTTTGACTAGTCTTAATTTAACTTGTCTCAGGTATGTTTTTAGGTTTTCACGGCCAAAAAGTATTTTTGTTATTGTTTTTGCGGTGTTATGCCGTGTTTCGCTTCCTCCTTCTTTAGCCAACGTTTCGGACAGCGTTACAGTGTCCATCATCATTTTGCTCATCTGCCCTGATGATGGACACTGTAACGCTGTCCGAAACGTTGGCTAAAGAAGGAGGTAGTGAAACACGGCATAACACCCCAAAAACAATAACAAAAATAACTTGTCTCATTTTAATTTATCTAATTTGGCTTCTCTCAATTTGGCTTGTCTCAATTTGGCTTGTCTCAATTTGGCTTGTCTCAGCTTGGCTCGTCTCATTTTGACTTGCCTCATTTTATCTTGTCTCATTTTGACTTGTCTCATTTTGACTTTTCTCATTTAGACTCGTTTCATTTTGACTTTTCTCATTTTGAATTTTTTCACTTAGACTCGTTTCATGTTGACTTGTCTCAATTTGACTTGTCTCATGTTGACTTGTCTCATTTTGACTTTTTTCATTTTGACTTTTCTAATTTAGACTCATTTCATTTTGACTTTTCTCATTTTGACTTTTCTCATTTAGACTCGTTTCATGTTGACTTGTCTCAATTTGACTTGTGTCATTTTGACTTATCTCTCTCCCATTTAGACTTGTCGCCTGTTGATTTGCCTCATTTTGATTGTGTCATTTTGAGCTATAACATTATGACTTGTCTTATGTTGACTTGCCTCATTTTGATTGTGTCATTTTGACTTGTAACATTATGACTTGTCTCATGTTGACTTGCCTCATTTTGATTGTGTCATTTTGACTTGTCTCATTTGGATGCATCTCCTTCGTACTTATTTCCTTTTATCTTGTCTTTCTTTAACTTTTCCTCTTTTGACTAGTCCCTCTTTTCACGGCATGATAAATGATTTATGTTTCCGTAACTCAAGTTCGATAATGACTTCGAAATTCGACTCACCTCCTTTTTCCATTTTGACACAAATTAGTTGATGGTATTTATTCACTTCATTGTTTAACTTTGCATTTATTTTTTTTTTATTAGCAACTATATAAAATAATTGTACATACAAAATAAAATGATGAATTTAATGTTAAATATTGCAATTCTTAGTCCTCCTCACTAGGGGGTCCTGTGCCGAGGCGGACTAAAATTATTTAAATATATTTCATTTGTCTTCTATGTCGTTTTTAGTGTTTCCATTAGGGTTTTTTCATTGATCTCTTTCAGCCATATTTTTATTCTTGATTTGTATACATTAGAATTTTTTATTAGTTTTATGTCTTGGGGAAGGATGTTATGAAGTTTAGTTGCAAAGTATGTGTAGTTTCTTTGTCCGAATGTGGTTTTGTAACTTGGAATGTTTTTTACATTATTTTTATTCGACCTAGTGTTATGCATGCATGGTCTAGTGGAAGATTCAGTATTTTTGAAAAGCTTTAATAATATATTTTTGGCATATATTTGTTGCACATTTGGTTACATCAAAGCTATTGAAAATTTCAATTGAAGGCGTTCTAATGGGTACTTTCAATATGGTCTTTATGATTCCTTTTTGAATCGTATTAAGGTTATGTATGTACTTATGTGTAGCAGATCCCCATCCTATAATTCCATTACTAAATATTGGTTGTTGAATTAACAAAATGATTTATTTCAGTTCTTGCATTTTTCAATTGTTCCTTACTCCTGTACTGGGTGACCAAAAAGTTCATTTCATAAACATTTCTATTCATGAAAATATTCATAAATTTAATCACAAACCATCGGTTCAAGGAAGAAATTCGGTTTTTCAAAATGTTTGGAATTAAAGTAATTACTTTGGGCACACGGACGCGCCCACTACTCACTTCTGTCGGTTTATCTATCATGAAAAAAAAATCTGGCATCATGAAATTTGCACCGATTTTCCTGTCTGGGATTTCAATTCCGTCATGAGCTATGGAACTTTAAGTATTATCTTATATGTATTTTTAAAGTGTAAGAAAATTCTTGGGCGAAACCGGGTAGTAATAATAACTAGTATTTTTTTTTACGTGAATCCAAATGCATCCAATTGTCTGAAGGCAACGAGACTAAGGCATCCCTAATTATTGGGGTAATTGTGAGGTGCCTGGCTGTTCAGATCTGGTCACCAAACACGGCTAAAGCCATTTCAAGCAACGTTTCAATTCTGAATGGTATTCTTACACCACTACCATTTCGGAATGTGCTGCAAATTAACTTTATTCCTTTTTTAAATATGTCTATTTGAATTTCGATTTTGTTTTCTTGAATAAAGTGGAATCTTGGAAGTTGAAATTATCCTACTTCCCGATATACAACCGAGCTGAAACTCGGCAGATATGTTCGTTGTCAATGACAATGCATTCTATTAACTTTTGTTGGCAATCACGCATACTCTCGCAGGCATATACGCATTTCTCTCAAATTGGATGACATTATATGTCAGTTCTATCCAATTGGGATTTGGCTCAATTGTTAGTGTTGTTGGCTCCAGTCCCCGGAAAGGAAGGTTCAATTCTCAGTCAAACCAATTGTTTTAAAAGATATTTTTTAAAGTTTACAGCAGTTTAAGAGCCATTTAATCAAGGAGGAAGGTTCAAACCTCAGTCAAACCAAAAAATAAATCCTTGAAATTGGCTATTAGCCGGCTCAAGAGATGGGGTAACTAGGCCGAAAATTGGAAATAGATGTATTACAAGCTGGTTCACGGCATGCGTTGCTATGCCATTCAATGAAATAAATTGACTCTCCCTTATCCTTTCCCGTGCGTCCCCGTTCCCTTCCACCTTCCCCGCCTTCCCCCTCCCTCATCTCTTCCCCCTATCTTTCCTCCCTCCTGCAAAAATATATGAAATACACACATTTTCATTTATACAAATTTCATAACGCTAGAGCTTGCCATTATATGCAGCCTATGTTACTCGCTGATAATGTAGCTTTCTATTGGTGAAAGAATTTTTTAAATGGGCTCAGTAGTTTCGGAGCCTATTCGATGCAAACAAACAAACAATCAAATCTTTCCTCTTTATAATATTATGGAATATAATTTTTAAAAAATTTCCGAGTGATTTGTTTAATTAATTAGACAAATTAATTCAGCTTAATTTTTTGATTAATAACACAAATTAATTGAATAAAATTTACTTTCGTATTCGTGGTCAAGCTGACCATTTGAGCATTTGAACCCTCGACCACGGAGGCCGTCATATCAATACGACCAATTTTGAATTCAGTTAATATATTTTTCCGGTCCGAGGCAGTCAACCCTTAGATCAGCAACATCATCATCAAATACAAAGTTTGGAGATCGCGCTTTCGGAGTATCTGGGCCTATGGCTTGGAATAAACTCCCCCCGGAACTTAGATGCAAAACATGCCCAAAAGAATTTAGGTCCAAACTAAAAACCTACCTTTTTGGGCTATCATACATGTATTACCTATGATATGTCAATCACACTTTTCTTATTGAATTAAAATTACTTATCAATCTGTCTCTTGACGAATCACATTTAGAAAGGTCAAATCCTTGTACTACTGCACCTCCCACCATAAAATGTTGCTTTTGCTTTCAAAAATGCACTCATTAAAGAATATATTATATACTAATATTAAAAGAAATTTCAGGATTAAATACATGTAACATGTGCAACATTGCCCAACAATTTTGTCATATAAATCATCCAAATATTATTATTATAATTATTTATGCATTGTGTTTTATTTTGGACACCCAGTACACAATTAAAATGCATCACACAACTTATCAGTGTAACTGTTGAACTGTTTATATTATGATTGTTTAATCACCAGGAACAAATACTGATAGACAATTATTCAGTCACATTGTCACACACAGGCAATAAGGCAATACCAACATACAATCAATTCCATATCTGCACTCTTTGTACTACAACAGTACATGTGGCGTACCCCACGGCTCATTAGTTGACCCTTTGTTAACTGTATTTATTATTATGGACTTATTTCAACAATTTTCTAAAAGAAAGGCTAATTAGCTTTTGAAGTGAAAACTTCTTTAGCACCGTTGTGATTTGAAACTCTATATAACAAAAAATAGCGATACTAACAAGAGACAAACACATAAATCTATAGGATTTAGCCTGCGAGAGAATGAGATAGAATAGTCGGTCTCCTCTTTGTGCCGTGCTTCGTAAATAATCGGTCTCACCTTTGTGCGGTGCTTCGTAGCCTCCCCACTCTTGTCTATTTTAGTTTTCTGAAGGTTTCACTTCTACCGCGTGTGAACTGCACATATGCTTTTTTTTACATTAGCTTCACACAGGAGGCACTAAGGAAAATAATTTCCCTCAGGGCCTACGTCATCTTAGGGTATGCCGTGTGGAGGGTTTTTGAAATAAAACTTCTTCACGCACGCTTGACTTGGGGAGTAAGCTGGTGAATGCGTGACGAGAGCGTTACGAAAAGTGTGATCGGGCGAGGCGAACGAAGCATAAAGAAGTTTTATTTCAGTCGTGTGTCTAAAGCACACTCGTTTTTTTAAAGAAATGAAGAAGAAGTGGTTCTGGGAAGGATTATAAATTATAATTTGAAACGTGTTAATCTTAAAAAAATGTATTTATGTTAGGGTAATAGAACTAAATTTTAGATTGGGGGCAAACATTAATTACGTGAGCTCAAAAGGGGGGGGGTCTAGCAAAATCTCACATTACTTGAAACGTGGCCCAAATTCATCTCACCAAGGGGGGGGAGGGGGTCTAGTTTGGAAGAAAAACTGCTCACGTAATTAATGTTTGCCCCCTTAGGGGCCATCCATAAATTACGTCACACCTTAAGGGGGAGGGAGGGGAGTAGAAAAGTGTGACATTGTGTGACAAGGGGTATGAGGGGTCAACTGTTCTGTGACGTCACATGTAAAAATCTGAATTTTGATTATTTTTAGACGTAAAATTTCAAAATATGTGACGTCACACTAGGGGGGAGGGGGTCTCACAAATGTGACGATGTGTGACAGGGACGGGGGAGGGGTCAAAAAATCATGAAATTCGTGTGACGTAATTTATGGACGGCCCCTTATCATGTGATTTAAACCCAATTGTTTTTATTGAATCACAAGAATTGTCACTAATGCGGAAGGCCTTATCAAATGATTCTAAAATAAATATTTTATTTGGATTCATCTCCAAAGCAATGATTCTTATTTCTAATATTAATCAATAAATTAATTAAATTCCATTCTGGTTGCGAGAGGGTTAACCCAATACAAACAAGTCACTTCCTAAATGGACAAATGTGTCATTGATCCAAATTGCATTCATAGAAATATGTAGACCGTCTTCACACCAACTACTTCATTAGTTCCGTGCTGACAGCTGGGCAGTCGTTACTACGCATTGCAACTTATTTATATAAATTATTCTATTGTGGTGTTGTTTGTGAAAAGTTCATTAAAAGTTCTTAGGTCAAAATGACTTCTGTGAAACACAAGGATAGTACAAATAACGGATTATGCTGTTGTTGCTCGTATGTATTTTATTGTATTACTTTTCTTAAGCGGGGGGGGGGGGGTAAGGTTTTAAAACGCATTTTTTAATTATTTTTCTTCTAAATGTTACAACATGTCGAGAGTATTGTGTCAAAATTTCAAGTAAATCGGAGCAAAACTAACGAAGATACAGCGTTTCAGCAAAATCGCATTTTTGCCTTCAATATGCTGCAAAAAAAAACGCTTCGTCTCTACCTAAGAAAACATATCACCTTTTAAATGCATTTCGACTTTTTGTTGTTGTAAATGATTCGTTAAGGCGGCGCTTCTCGGCTGAAAAAGAAGAAGATGGGAGGGATATGTAATTACGAATGTTGGACAGACCGCGCTAATATTTTAAGTGATAAAATTGCAGCGAAAATTGCGAAAAAGCTTAATAAAACATGACTCTTTTAAAATAGAGCAAAAATCTCGTGGAACGTATCTTAAGTATCATTTAAAGAAATGATACTTAAGATATCTTATACTTAAGTGAATTTAATATAACTTTTAAAATAATAGAAATAGGATTGTTTTAAATAATTTTCGGAGCACCCTTTGCGATTTTTTTCTATCGAGGAAATTTCATAAATTTGCGTTTCGACGTGAAACGTATCCAGATATTATCTTCAAAAATAACATATATTTTTTTAAGAGCTTAAAAACTTCAAATTAATGTTTAAGGGAGATACGTAAGAAATCGGTTGAATTCGGATAGCGGCGGCTTAACGAGTTATAAATGTTCACCGCATGACAACTTTTTTTCGAGGCGCCTCCGGAGATTCGCTCTCACGGACTTATTTGTTGATATTTTTAATTGAAATTTTTTTCAAAGATACTTCAGATGTCAGACTATAACGTGTATATAAAATAAAGAAACCAACATTATTCATATCTCCAAAAAAATCAAGAATATATGCCTTTTTTTCGCCTTTAAAACCTTACACCCCCCCCTTAAATCTAGTCTTCTTCGACAAAAACAGGCCCTTCATTGATATGCTTGGTGTAACTATAAGTGACCAGCTCAGGTACGGGGGCTCCGTCGAAGCCAGAGTTAAATTAGCCTCCCAAAAACTAAGCATTCTGTACAGGGCCCGCAGGTACTTTAATAGTACACAACTGCTAACCCTGTACAAATCGCAAGTGCGCCCCACGGTTGTACTTGGTAGCCACCTCTGGTCTGGAGCCCCAAAATACCTAATAAAAACCATCGACTCTGTAGAAACGAGCGGTCCGTTTGATTAATTCTGCCGTCTTAAGAGCCATTAACCAGCAGCCCAGAATTTAAATTTCGTCGAACGATGATCTTGCAATGGTCCAGGGTGGTTCCGATGAGAAAGATTAATTTTTCTCCACACCAGCATTTTAACACAATGACTCAATATCGACTTTATTTCATTCCAAATTTGCTTTGATAAATACCCACATTCAAAAATGCTCAAACTCGTGATGATAAAACAATTAAAATGATGTACTTTTTGTAATTATTTTTGATCATAAGTATTTATAATTTTTCAATAATGTTTAAGCAAAATAACAATGTATTTTTTTAAAAATATATTAGTTTGTAAGACCGTAAATAAATAGACAAACTGAAGTTTTTTGGTCACAAAACAAGGATGCGGATCTTTTTGAATGATTTTGTTTGAACTAAAATTAAAATTCTGAAAGTAGGTTTCCCAAATAATTTATTGATTTATTTTACTGCATGATTATACGACTTCAAATGTATGTTGTATATTACAAAATTTTGTTTTAAAAATTAACAAATCTGCCAACGACCTACGGTAAAACCTTATGGTACTAAAAATAAATATATTTTCTGGAAATGCTAAAAAAAGCTTTACTTAGATAAAAGAACAGTTTTACGAAATCAATTAATAATTTTGTTGTGGAAAAGAGCCTGTTTTGTTTTGGAGGAAGGAACTTTGTAAATAATAACGCATCTTCAGGAAACTTTAAAGGACTTTTGACTTTTATTTGCTCTATTCCCAATTACATTGTGAATATTCAGGAGACCCAAACTACCCAAGACAGACCAAGGAGTTTACTTTTACTTATTAAGAAGGTAGGATGACGAGACGAGAAGAGAGTGAAAAAACCTAAACATAGGCTTTTTATAATGCTTCCTAATTAGGGGGGAGTTTGCATCTCCTGACATCCATGGATAATTTCTTCTATTAATTAACCCTTCGAATAATGAGAAAATAATATCTTTGAACTTTTGCCTGTCAAGATTTGCGTGCAAAATTCCCGATTCTTGCCATGCATTTTAAATGTTCTTTTTTATTAGTTATTTTGTAACTTTTTTGCAAAAACAAAAATTGTTCTAAAATCAAGATAAAATAATCTTTCCGGTGTGTTTATTAGAAATCAATTTTGTTGTTTTTAAACATTAAAATTTTTATATTGAAAATGTAAATTGGCTTAAAAATACGTACCTGGGGATTCCTCAAAAAAATACGTTAAATTAAATAAACTTAAAATTTTAAATACAGATTTATTTTCATAGGAAAATTTGTAATGAAACTGTCACTTCACTTTTTACAACTTTCATACAATTTTATTTTTAAATGTAGTGTTTGTTACGTCACAAATTGGCGCAAAATAAAATCGTCACTTATGATCGGGTTTGTAAAATATCTAACCAATACAGCTTGTATATTTCTAAAACAATAAGAAGCATCATTTTTTTCGCTCTCTAACATAAAAGAAATCACAAATGTTTATATGACAGGAAGAGAGATATCTAACTTTTAATAATGCACGGTCGCTCTGGGACAATCTGGGTCTCCTGTTATTATAACGGCATATGATGTTTTGGGACAACTTGGGTCTCCTGTGATTGACGGGTTAATCAACTTTACATAAACCAAAAAATAGAATTATCTGGAGAGGTGTGAGTCCTAGCTAATTAGGTTAAATTTTATACAGAGCCAAAACGTCTAAAATTTGATTTATAAAAGACATATTTCCAGTTTTGTTTGGTTATTCCCTCTTAACAAACGTATTGCATCAATGGAAGATGCTCCGAGGAACTAACGTCATTGATCCCTTCGGCACCGGTGCAAAGTCGGGAAACACGCCAAACACGCGCCCAACATAATGTACACATGAGAACGGGTCGCTTCCTCGACTCGTTCTTGTGTTCAACGGCTCGGTTGTGGAACGATTTACCGGCCTTTGTATTTCCTCCTTCCTAAACATGGGCAATGGAGCGGCAAATTTTTGATACGGAATTGAAATGCTCTTGCGCATTCCACGTTCCTTCCGGACGCAAACCTACGCGGCGAATTCGCCCCTTCTGAACAAGGTCGAAGTAATTCAACAATATTTTTGTAAGCACACCTGAATAAATCGAATTTAGGACGTGTTGTTTCACAGAAATTCAAATGTAACATTGTCACCAAATGACCATTCAGTGCTATTTTGTTTTTTTTTTTTTTTACAGCTGAGATAAAAAAGAGCATTTTCGAAATATATAATACAAGCTGGTTCCTGGCATGCGCTGCTATGCCATTCAAAGAAATACCCTTTCCACGAACCCCACCTTCCTCCCTCCTGCAAAAGTATATGAAATACACACATTTTCAATTATACAAATTTCATAACGCCAGAGCTTACCATTATATGCAGCCTATGTTACTCACTGATAATGTAGCTTTCTATTGGTGAAAGAATTTTTAAAATCGGTTCAGTAGTTTCGGAACCTATTCAATGCAAACAATCAAATCTTTCCTCTTTATAATATTAGTTTAGATCAGAGGTTCCCAAACTTTTTTTCTCGTAGACCAATTTTTAAAATTTTACTGGTCACGGTGGACCCCCTGCTGTATTCCCAAAACTCGACACATGTTGTACTGAATATTGAATGGCGAGGTGTGCTCTGTCACAATGGAGCAGTACTAGATCTATGACTTTTTCAAACGCAAAATGGACCAGTATTCGAGATTATATTTGCCACGATGGAGGGGGCGTAATGGGATATGGGTATGTTCCCATCCCCGAACAGTAAGGGCGTTTTAAGATCTCATGCATAACCGGTACAACAACGTACGTTGTAAGCCAGTCCGCTCTGTTATGCAGGGGGCGTAATGAGATGAGACGGGGGGTGGGATGGGATATAGATATGGGGCACGGGATGGTCTCAATCAAAACCAGTTTGTGGACCCCCACTTACAACTTGTGAACCCCCATTTCTTTATCGCGCGTACCTGGACCCCCATCGGGTCTCTCACCTGGACCACTTTGGGAATCACTGGTTTAGATTATATTATATTTGTACAGCGCCCTCGAGGTGATGTTTCACAAAAACGGTCAATATATAAATCATCCAAATATTATTATCAAAGTTTACGGTCAAATGCCGAATCAGCTTTTTTGTTTTTTTTTCTTTAAAACTCCCTTTTTTATCTCGTTATTTTTTTTTAACAAAAAAAAAGTTGCCTTTAATTTAAATAATAGAAGCTAATTTAAATATTATATCACAATATTTAAATTAGCTCTTCCCACCCACCTTTGTTGCAAAGTTTGAAATGTGCGTTCGAAGTTATTGTTGCATTTGAAGGTTTTTGAAGATTTTTATAAATTTGGAATATGTTCTTGGTACACTGTTTATCGAAAATTGGGGAAGCGTATTCCAGTGTACTTCTGACTAACGCAAAATATAGCATTGCTATTTTACACTTGTACTGTTGTATTATTCTTGTAGCGTTTCCAGGCACGAAAAAAACTTAATTTTTCTTTTGTTGTATTAATTAAAGCCGCCGAATATCATGTTGGAAATTTAGTTGATCTTTTGTTAGAACCAGATAGTCTATTGGGTTATCGATGATTTCATATAAATGGTGTACCGCGGTGTATGTGTCTATGTGTCTTGTGCATTAGAAATTGCATTATACTGTTTTATATTGGAGAACGAAAGGAAATGAAGGAGGGTAGAAGCACAGAGGTCCGCACAGGAAAATAAAATAACAAATTAAAATAAGTAAAAATAAAGCATTAGTCGAGATGAGGATATAATGATAATTATTCGGCAGCCGAAAGTCCACTGGGGTGAGCATATTTATCAATTTGTATAGACATGAATGTATGCGTTTGTGGTGTATTGGGTAAATTGAGTGGAAAATTGGTATAAGTTGAAAACCTAAAATCAAATTTAAATTTAAAGCAAATTATGTGCTATGTTATTGTTCAATAGGGTTTGACCTGAGGCAAGGATAGCACTAGAGGAAACATTCTTTCTTTTGTAAATTTTTGCGTTCCGTACCAATAAAAAAATCATGATTGCTTAAATTTTTTGATTCATTAACTGATGGCTTCACTAGATAAAAAAAGAACAGTCTTTCGAAATCAATTTATATTTTTTTTGTGGAAAAGTGTCAATACGTCTAAAATTTGATTTTAAAATGACATGTTTCCGGTTTTGTCTGGTTATTTCTGGTTGGCTGATTTATTATGAAACTGATATGATTTATTATGAAACGATAAAAAAGCGAATTTAAAATGACATAATACATTTTTATATATTTTTTGACGTGTAACGTCTTACAAATCGATGAACGCCGGCTGCACTCACGAAAAAGCATGACTCATTGTCACGTTCCGCCTGAGCCGAGCGTGCAAGCGAGAGCGCGGAACAAGCGATAGAGAGGCACGATCGGCCTAAGCGTTCGGCTTGTGACTGTAAAATTCTATGTAAAAGTTTTCTTATGACGTTATCAAGTAAAATTATCGTCCGTAAACCGACTTTAATACAGCCAATTTTTTCATTATTAGTAATTTTAGTTAGAAAAAATGTGAGGTGAGCCATATCAAAACCTTTTTATGTTTGCATAAAATAAATTATATTTCAAACATTATATGTTTACTTCGAGTTATAAAATTTGAAAGCATAATATGTCATCACATTCCAACAACAGTTTTTAGTTTTCGGATGCGTTCATCAATGTTCCATATATTTGAATTTTACTGCAAAGCGGAAATATTTTGACTTCCGATAAAAAAGGCCTGATGCCTGTAGGTTAAAAACTGCAGAAGTTTGCCACGACTTGGTGCGTGGTCTGATTTATTTACGTGTACTTGATTTTTGCATCTTATACACTTCATACAGTCAGCCGTTTGTTTGCACTGCATTGCTACATGGTACATGGGTTGCAGGTAGAACTCATGGTGGGTAACAAGAAATATTTTCAATTTCTGTAATTATAATGTTGTGTCACCACATTGTGTAATGCTGTTCCACCAAATTCAATGTTTAGTACGCGGAATTACTGTAAGAGTAATTGCTTAAACACAATAATAAGAGAACAGGTAAATATTTTTAAACAATGCTAATATCGTTGACACTAATATAATTTTATCACACCGGTAATTGTAGCGAATATGTGTTACTAAAACACCGTTAAACGGTTATTGTACATATTATTATTGTCATTACTTAATATTTATTGTTAATATTATCTAAGCCTCATTAATTGACGTTTTTGAAAGATCGTGTGTATTTTTTAGTTCTAATTTAGTTTGTATTTCTTTTGTTGCAGCACCAGTGCCCGAGATGACTCTTTTACGGACATGGATAATTGTCCAACGGATATTTCGTATTTGGATAAGGTAGGAAATATA
This sequence comes from Glyphotaelius pellucidus, assembly GCA_936435175.1. Lineage (NCBI taxonomy): Eukaryota > Metazoa > Arthropoda > Insecta > Trichoptera > Limnephilidae > Glyphotaelius > Glyphotaelius pellucidus. Next base: position 17,784,260 of record OW386566.1, on the reverse strand, counting down.
ATATACCCACCGATAGATAGATTAAGCAGCGTAATATGTATTGTGAAAAATGGTTGTCTGAACAGGCCCTCCATTGATATGCTTAGTGTAACTCTAAGTGACCAGCTCTGGTACAGGGGCTCCATCGAAGCCAGAGTTAAGTTGGCCTCTCAGAAACTGGGCGTACTGTACAGGACCCGCAGATACTGCAAATAGTACACAATTGCTAACCCTGTACAAATCGCAAGTGCGCCTCACGGTTGGATTTGGCAGCCACACCTGGTCTGGAGCCCCAAAATACCTGAAAAATACCCTCGACTCTGTGCAGAAACGGGCGGTCCGTTTGACAGATTCTCCTAACTTAACAAACGGATTGCAATCTTTAGAGCACAGGCGTTGAGTGGGAATGCTATCCTTGTTCTACCGGTATTACAATGGAAGATAGTAACTAGCGTCATTGTTCCCTTCGACACCGGTGCATAGTCGGGAAACACGCCATAAGTACACGGTTGAGATTTATCACATGAGAAATAAGTTATATTATCTGTTAAACAGAAAACAATTGACAAAAAATAAAAAAATCTTACTTTTTAATCCGCTTTTTAGCAATACTCGTCGAGGCAATTTTTGCGCGGCTCCGGCTCTCCACGGGCTAAGTATTTTCTGATAACTATTAATATATTATTTTCGACTGCATTCCGGATGACACAAGTACTACTACTCGTAACTGTCACATTGAAATATTTGCCTAAAATATTAAAGTCTTCTAGAAACGTGTCATTATTTGGAATTCCGCAGGCGAAATGAAATTGTCTTCGACAAGCAATGAATATGTCAGAAACCGTGCCAAAATACTTAACAAATTATCATTATTGTGAAATGCAAATCTTGCATCGGATCTACCAATGGAACGCGTTCACGGGGCCTTATCATGTAAATCAACATCGACAATTTCCAATCACCGCTACATCCCGGATACCATTCGCTGCAATACCTCTGCCGTAGGTCACCGCGAGTGGCGAGCTACATACGTTTGTTGGCTTAGCAGGTTAGCCTGTGCGCATACATCCGATTTCTCCATCCGATTGTCTGATCAGACAACCTGAAGGCCTTCGCGCCATACATTTCTTATGAAAGCCCGCACCCATCCGATTCGAAAACCTGACCGGCAATAAAAATAGGCCAAGCCCTTCCATGCCGGCCGGCCAATCCGGCCGTCCGAAGGGCGTGGCCCCGGTAGTATTACTCATCCGATCTTCGAATCGGATGTGTGCGGTGTTAATCCGATCCGATTGCCTGATCAGACAATCGGAAAGCCAAATCGGATGTATGCGCCCAGCATAAGGTGTAGGGTCGGCCCTACAACAGCGCCTACGACTGTTGAATTAGGTATTAGATTTTATCAGCGTCTAGGCTCCCTGGCGCCTTGACAAGACGGCGCCGGCGCCTGGAGCACCCTGCTCCAATTGCGTCTGCCAGAACCGGTCATATTACCAGGGAAGCCCGGGTTCATTGGGTGAGATTTGACCATGTCTCGTTATTCCTGCCCACCATGTTGCGGACCGAATCGGGAGAGACCAGCAGTTGAGGAAGACTTTGATGAACTCTCCAACCCGACTATATCGCCTTGCTATTTGTCACTCCTGGGCACATTAACCCCCGGGTTCCTGCCCATCCTTCTTACCTTTTCCTTCCCTACAACTTCAACTTATAGAACTTCATTTACTTCTCACACAGCATCTCCAAAGTTGACAGGGCGCGAGGGAAATTATTTTTTCCTTTGTGGAGTCGGGCGTTGCCCGCGCTTATCGAGGGAAATTTAAGAGGGAGGCTGGTCGCCGACAAATTTGAACAATAGGTATTTTATAAAAATCTGCTAACACTGTTGCTCTTACTCCCCCCAATACTGACTGTAAGGGACAACTGCTTCTCAGGCTGATAATCAATATATATTATAAAAGAAAGTCCAAAAAAACGTGCGGCTCTCAGAAACTCAGATACGAATCCGATGCGATCAAGGGAGTTATATGGTGTGGTAGATCTCTACCCCCCCCCCTTCCAGGACGACGGTTCCTTTTTTTTATCTAAAGGGCGTGTTTTTGAAGATATAAGGGCTGAAAGTTTCGCCCTCTTGAAATTTCTAGAACAGTCTTCCGGAAAATTCTAGAAGGTTCCATTAGAACTCTAGAAAGTTCTGGAAGGAGTGACGGAGTATGTCGTGGAACGTTCGGAAATAGGAAATCGGAAACATCATTGTGGAACATTCCAGAACACTCTCGAATGTTGTCCTGAGCGAAGCCGGGTAACCCAGCTAGTACCTAAATAAATTCATCAAAATCAAGGTTTTTATTCCCAATTTTTCCCCTCCAAAACTGGGCCGATTTTAAAGATTTTTTTTACTAAAATTGTATTGGAAGAAAATACTCTACTTTTTGCTTCTTTAAAAAATACATTGTCTAGTTTATATACTAAACGTTTGTTGATGGCTTTCAAAGCAGACAATTTTGGAGGGTCCTTTTTTTCTTTTGCAGGAGACCCTGCAAAACTCCACTCAGGAGACCCTGACGAAAACAATTTCCATTAGGGCCTGTGTATTAGGAGATGCTGAGGGGAGGGTCTTTTTAAGGGGGGGGGGGTAAGGTTTTAAAGGCGAAAAAAAGGCATATTTTCATGATTTTTTTTAGATATGTATAATGTTGGCTTATTTCTTTTAAATACACCTTATATAGTATGACATCTGAAGTATCTTTGAAAAAAATTTTAATTAAAAAATATTAATAAATAAGTCCGTCAGAGCGAATTTGCGGAGGCGCTACGAAAAAAAAGGTGTTTCGCGATGAACATCATAACACGTTAACAAATCATTTGAAACAGAAAAGTTGAAATGGGTTTAAAAGGTGATATGTTTTTCCAGGTAGTGACGAAGCGTTTTTTTTTTTTTTGGAGCATGTTGAAGTCAAAAATGCGATTTTGCTAAAATTTTCTGTGAATTTGTTATTATAAAATGGAAAAAAAACTCTCCGTCACTACCTCTTAATTTATGTGTCAAAATTGTGTGCAAAATTTCAAAAAGATCGGTCAAGTAGATTTTGAGTTATGATGTTCACGGACTAAAACACATTATTTGCCAAAAAATCAATTTATAATTTTGTTATACTCGAAATATACTTGAATAGAGCAAGAAGGCCGGTCGCTTTAAATGCTGTATCTTCGTTAGTTTTGGTCCGATTTACTTGAAATTTTGGCACAATACTCTCGACATAATGTACATTTAGAAAAAAATATTGAAAAATGAGTTTTAAAACCTTACCCCCCTTAAGGAAAGAAAGGAGAGGAAGATCTTGGAAGGATAAAGGTATGAGGGGGTAGGTCCGGAATCTGGGGGTCAGTGTATCCAGAAGTGACGGATGTATGAATCCATCGTATAGATGTATATTTGTCTTTTATAAGTGTAGCTTTTTTGTTTCATCGAGTAGGCGGATTTGAACATCATTTAGTGTCATTTTAATCGCGATCGGCCTTTTAACGATACGAGTATTTCAAGCCGACAAAGTTTCTAGTATTATTTTTAGAGTAGGTGGCTAGCAGCTAGCAGCCAGCAGCTACCCAATGTTACCGTCGTTCAACGAAAAACTATTAATCCTGTGTTGCAATTTTTTTATGATTATGTTTCATGAATTTATTTTTAAAATTCAATGTTTTTCGACCGTGAAATTTAGGTTTTATAAACAATACAAATTGATATGAAAACAACACATTTGTCGTACCACAATATTAAATAAATATATATCTCAACTGTGGTGGGACGCGTATAATGGAATTTTCACAGCGAGGAATTTTATAAATACTCTACTAAAAATGACCCGCCGATAGAATTCTTTTGCGGTGAATTCAGATAGTTTTTTCTTTGCTCTCTGACACCTCATAACTCAAGAATGCCCCTGTCTGGTTTACATATTTTTTTAAATAAAAAAAGACAATATTTGAAAATCTCCTACCACAACAGTAAGCGGAAATTTTTTCTCATGTCGTGATGGAAAACTTAACCAGCCGAGGAATCGAAGTCACGACACCTGGGTGACAGTGGTGGTCCGTGACTTTTCAATGAGCTTAGCGTGATAAGATTGAAAAATACGTCATTTAGTATTTTTTTTACATGAGCTCCATACAGGAGGCCCTGAGGAAAATAAATTCCCTCGGGGCTTGTCATCTTTGGGGATGCTGTGTGGAGGTTTTTTTTAAGGAAAGTAAGGGGAGATGAGTTCTGGGAAGGAAAAGGATTTAAGGGATGGGTAGGAATGTGGGGTTCAGTGCGTCCTGGTCATCCGCCTCCAAGACCTAGACAAACCTCACCCCCATGAACCCGGGCACCCCTGCTAAATCACCAAACGTAGCGGACCACTTGGGATGACCTATGGCACGGCGTAGGAAGGGTTGCTTAAGAAATTTGAACAATTCAAAAAATATTTGAAGTTAATTTTCACGTTCTGTGAAGAATATTCAAGTTGTGTGATTATTTCAGTTTTATGAAGCAACTGGCCTATAATCAATATTCAATATATATTATAAAATAAAGTCCAAAAAAACGTGCGTCCCGCAAAAACTCAGAAACGAGTCCTGGTACGATCAAGAGTTATATGGTGTGGTAGATCTCTGTCTCTCCTCCAGGATAACATTTCCCGTTTTAACCTAAGTATCTTGCTTTTGAAGATATAAGGGCTGGAAGTTTCGCCCTCTTGAAATTCCTAGAACAGTTTTCCGGAAAGTTCTAGAAGGTTCGATAGAGCTCTAGAAAGTTCTGGAAGGAGTCGCTGAGTGTGTCGTGGAACGTTCGGGAATAGGGAATCGGGAACATCATTGTGGAACATTCCAGAACACTCTCGAATGTTGTCTTGAGCGAAGCCGGGTAAGCCAGCTAGTGATATAACAACAGAACTTGAACAGAACTTACACAGAACGTCAAAATTATCTTAAAATATTTGATGAATTGTTAACATTTTTTTAAACAACCCGTCCTTAATGTTGTTAAAGCTGAAAATATTTAAAAAAAAATCAAAATCAAATTTTTTTTAAAAAGATTTTTAGATTTGAAAGAATTCTGAAAATCATTATCTAAAAAAATTAAATTAAAAGAATATATTTATATGATTTTAGCTGTAACAACATTATTAATGTTTTGTTTTTCAACCATACCATGTTTTTTTATAAAGAACTCCAGTATTATCTGAGACTGATAAGATTTTCATATTTGATTTTCAAAACTAGAGGAAGCAATGTCTACTCTGTGTAAAGCCCTTGCAACGCCGGGGACTTAGCTGGTGTTTGTTTGTTGGTCGACATGTTTTTTTTTAAGAAGGTCAAAAAGATCCGGCTTACGAATAACCAGACAATATTTAAAAATCTACTACCATCACATTAAGCGGAAAATGTTACTTGTTATGAAGGACTAGCTGAGGAATCGAACTCACGACGCCTGTGCGTAACATGCCAACACAGTCGGTATTTTAATTAGTATTATTTTTTTTTTAAAGAAAAACGTTCCCGGGTTTACGAATAACCTGACAAAATTTGAAAATCGACTACCACCACCAAAGTAAGCTAAAAATGTTGCTTAAAACTCAACCATTGACCGGTCAATTTATTAGTATTATTATATGAATATTTCTTAATGAGTATTTCAAATATTCCAACTCTAGAAAACAGACGAAAAATAAACGACCTAACCTTTTTATTAAAATTATTAAACTCTAAATTCGATTGTTGTGAACTCCTGCAATTGATAAATCTTCATGTACCTACACGAACGACTAGACAGATATTAATATACATACATATACACATACATATATATATATTTTTTTTAATTTTTAAAATGAAAGACAAACATTCCCGGGTTACGAATAACCCAACAATGTTTGAAAATCTCCTACTACCACCACAGAAAGCCGAAAATGTTGCTTGTGTTGTGATGGAGGACTTGGCCAGTCGAGGAATCGAACAAGGAACGCCCGGGTGGGACCCAAACGCGATGCCCACTCAACCACTGACTGGTCATCATGTATACATTACATATACACACATCTCATTCTAACTATAGTTTGCATTCTCTAATACAGCGCTTATACAGTCTTGGTAACAAATATTTAAACACTAATAATTCGTCAAACTTCAAACGACGTACGCGCCAACTATTTCTTTCTACTTCATAAACTATCTTTACCTCTATTTTTACCTATTTCATATTCTACGTTATCTGCTTTGTGTCAACTCTTATATTTTATGTTACCTTTATTTTGTTTCTCATATTTTATGTTATTTCCTGTAAGCCGAAGTCCTAAAAGCCCTGCGGGCGGTTAAATAAATAAATAAATAAATAAAACATTAATTTAACCTCGTTGATATGAGTCATCCAAATTCTCTATAGAAATGCGTAATAAGACTTTTTTTTAAATGTATCAAGTTGTTTAGTCAAAATTGAGGGTCAACTTTTAATTGCCAAGTTATTAAAATACGTGTTAAAGATATAAGACATTACGTAAATTCGCACACTAGACACTTGTCACACATTCATCATAAATCACACTCCAAGCGGCCGCAAGTCATCCACTGAATTAGATAATTCCTAGATCTACAAGTGTGAACTATACCGACTTGAAAGATAGCTGTTGTCCCCAATAATCTATTGAACCCCTTAGGCTTCTAGCCTATTTTGTCGGAAGGTGAACATATTTCCGCTTCGCAATAAAATGCAAATAAATGGAAGATTTCTGGACGTATCCGAAAACTAAAAAAACGAGTGTGCTTTAGACCACTGAACTTACACGACTGAAGTAAAACTTCTATGAAAGGAAGAGAGAAAGAAAAAGTGCGCGCGCACTGCTCTCCTGCTGATGATGGACACTGTTACGCTGTCCGAAACGTTGGCTAAAGAAGGAGGTAGCGAAACACGGCATAACACCCCAAAAACAATAACAAAAAAAGAGAAAGAAAATGTTCGCGCGCACTGCTCTCTCTTGCTCCTACAGTGTGATACAACGTAACTGGCTATGAGAGGAAGAGAGAAAGAAAATGTTCGCGCGCACTGCTCTCTCTTGCTCCTACGGTGTGATACAGACAGTAGTCCTGCACCGTGTCTTAGATATACGAAACGTAACTAGCTATGGGAGAAATAGAGAAAGAAAATGTGTGCTCGCACCTCTCTCTCTTGCCCCTACAATAATATACGAAACGTAACTCTCTCTCTTTCTATCTTCACTAACTTATTTCTCCCTCTCAACTTCCGTTCGCCTCGTTTTCGTAACGCTCTCGTCACGCATTCATCAGCTTACTCCCCTAGTCAAGTAAAGAAGTTTCACTTCAAAAATGTTTTTGAAAGTTGAAATATACTTTCAAATTGTATAATTCAAAGAAAACATATAATTTTCGAAATGTAAAATATTTGAATGCAAACATTAAAAAGTATTAAAAATGGCTCACCTTACGTTTTTTAACTAAAATCTATGCCTCGTAGTTCGAACTATTACAAATTTCGATTTTTGAAAATGTTCAACACATGTACGATAAAATTGAGCTTACTTCGGACACGCCCACAGAACATTTCTATCGATTTATAGTGATATAATGTCATTCGCAAATCTCGCCCAAACATTTATTTTCAAGATGGTGTTCTTGCCCTAGCTTTGCGATATTTGCTAGAAAATTTTATCTTTGTTTGGATTCTTGCTTTTTAACTCGGTGTAGATCTTCTGTGTTTTTTCCCACCGACAACATGGGTCTCTTCAAGATCCGTATTCACTCCTTCCTCTTCTCAAAAATACCCTCTGCGACATAGGCCCTAAAGGAAATTATTTTCTGTGGTGTTAATGTCAAAAAATTACTAGACTAGTTTTAAAAATTTTCGGTTTCGGCCGAAACTGAGACAGATAACACCTAAGATTCGGTTTCGGTAGAAAGTCCTATTTCGGTCGGACACTTCTTGTTTAACGATCAAATCTATCATAGAGATCTCCCTCTTTAAGGGGTTATATACAGTCAGGAGGCTCAAAAAAGAGATTTTTCAAGAATTTTTCCTGAGAAGACTTTTAAATTTATTAAAGTAAAAATTTGTACCCATATTATGGTAACTTTTAACTGTATTTAAAGAATTTTTATTTGTAAAAATAATAATTTTGAAAGTTGCTATAGCTGATCCTCACAAAAAAGGCATCTTGCGGTGACCATCATATCTCTGGACTGGATCATTTAAAATTAAAAAATCAAACGGATTTCGTTATAATAATAAATATTCCTCTAATTAACCGAAGGACAGAGCACAATAAAAAAATTTGACAAAATGGCGGCTTCTCAAAGAAAAAAATCGACTTTTTACCAAAATTTTGGCCTTATTTTTTTGTTTATAAATATTTTTATTTGTCGGTGAGAACAGACCTTCGACTAGTAAGTGTAAAATATACTTAAAAAGCTTGTGTTAAAATTTGAAACCGATCGGTTCAGCCCTTTTGGAGTTATCCTGGTCACCGACTTTAAGAACACGGTTTTGAGAAAAACGCATTTAAAGTTTGCCTCCTACTTTCAAATGCTCTGACACGTCTTTAAAATTATGCGTGTTACTTCGAAAATAATCGCCGGATTGACTTGAATTTTTTTTTTTGTATACTCGAATACATGTTAATTACGAAAATGAAATAATAAAAAAATCGATTTCTTGAAAATCCTTGAACTGTATATAACCCCTTAAAAGATCACAGAACTCAATGTAAAAATTGTCTTCACTAACCTTAATATTTTTTGGCCATAAAAAAAGGCTAATAGATTAAAAGTTTTTTTATTGATTGAATCTACGGGCAGTGATCTTGTACTGCGAATTCTAAAACTTACAATAATTGAATTCATTTTGGAATTGAGAGGAAGGACTAAATGTTTATCTTTTTGAAATGAAATATTTTATTTTGATAAGTTATCGCGGTCGTATCGTTTTGTAATTCGAAAATGTTTCCCGACCTTGCGAGCTTAAAACGTTGGGGCGTTAAGTGTCGTATGTTCGCGCTCTCGACACCTGTTGTGTTTATTTCTAGTCACCCTGTAGCCTGTAGCCACCCAGATATAAATAAAATAGTAAACGTCATTTGGGATCACCCATTAAATTCACCAAATTGGCCAACTTTGAAGAATGAATGAAAAAAACATTCGTAGCGGAAATCCGAACATTTTCTTTGGATCTCTCGTAATCGTTTTAGGTGTTTTTTTTTTTAAGTCAATCTTGTATTGAGTATTTTAAATTGGAAGGTACTTTCAGTAACGACCTGAACCTGACGACCACATTTCAGAATTGAAACCTTGTTTGAAATGGTTTTAGCCTTGTTTGGTGAGAAATGCAAGATGACGCTTTGATGGTTTGGGCATATTTTTTTCACATTAACTCCACACAGGAGGCCCTGAGGAAAAAAATTCTCTCAGGGTCTATGTCATGAGATGCTCTGTGGAGGGTCTTTTTGAGGAGAGGAAGGAATGAACATTGGTCTTGGAGAGATCCATGTTGTAGGAGGGAGGAAACACAGACACCGGCAAATCGTTCCAAGACCACAAGAACTAGTCGAAGAAGCGACCCGTTCTCATGTGACAAATGTCAACCGTGTACATATGTTGGGCGCGCGTTTGGCGTGTCTCCCGACTATGCACCGGTGCCGAAGGGATCAATGACGCTAGTTCCTCACGCCTGTTGCTCTAAAGATTGCAATCCGGCTGTTAAGACGGGAGAATCTATCAAACGGACCGCCCGTTTCTGCACAGAGTCATAGTCTGCAAATCCAACCGTGGGGCGCACTTGCGATTTGTACAGGGTTAGCAATTGTGTACTTTAAAGTATTTGCGGGCCCTGTACAGTACGCCCAGTTTTTGAGAGGCTAACTTTACTCTGGCTTCGTAGAACGAATGTACGAAGAAGAAACGAATGTGAAAGCAGGTACGCCCGAGGAAGGCATGACACGATCAAGTAAATCAAATACTTGGAGTCAGAATAACAATAAAGTATATACATATGAGACGATGTATGAATGTGATTGAAGCGAGGAGTGTGTCAAATCCTCTCTTTTCATTCCTGCTGAGGGTTGGTTGGTAACTGCCAACAAATATGCATTACAAAAAAACTAAGGAATTCACATACCAAACCAAAACCACACAAAATTTGTATTTTATGACCGGATCTCACAGCGTTCAACACCAATGAAGAGATGCACCGATAAAAGTGTATTGTGGTCGTGTATGTGTGCCCGAAGGGAGCTTATTTCTCCCCTACTTCTGTTCAAATTGATAAAAGAATTCAAATGTTGAAATTCTTGACCTAACTGAGACATAGCAATTGACAGGTCTAACCGAGGGGTAAAGCAAACCTGCCAGTTAAAACTTTTACAAAATTTTCAGAAGATATGAACAAAAATCGCCATTGTTTTAAGTTATTAAAAAAATTGTTTTAGAATTTACTTAATATCATTTTACGCTCTTAACAGAAGGCAAAGGGATTACGAATTTGCACGCCTTGGCCAAAATATTGGTAATATTATGTAATCACCACCACCAATATTATGTAATTTGCTTCCAAGTACATAAGCACACATTTCACCACTAACAAGTACACAATTACACATCTGCCCTGATGATGGACACTGTAACGCCGTCCGAAACGTTGGCTAAAGAAGAAGGTAGCACAACACGGCATAACACCCCAAAAACTAATAACGAAAATTTTAGACGTATTGACTCTTTTCCACAAAAAATAAAATATTGATTTCGAAAGACTGTTCTTTAATCTAGTAAAGCTGTTTTTTAAATTTTGAAAAAATGTGTTCATTTTCAATACAATAAGGTTTTACCGTAGATCGTTAGCAGATTTGTCAAATTATCAAACAAAATTTTGCATTATACAACATACATTTCAAATCATATAATCAAGCAGAAAAATAAATCAATTCATTATTTGGGAAAACTACTTTTCAGAATTTTGATTTAAGTTTATTTATTTATTTTATTTATTTACGCCTTGAAGGCTTTTACACATACACGTTATTATAGTTACATAAGTTATTTAACATTGTAGTAAAAATTATTAATAGAATTAAAAATAAATGACAATATTAGAATAATAATAATAAAATTTATGTAAGAATTTTAAAAATTTCTGATATAAATTTTGGTAAAGAATAAATGAAAATATCAACGGAACTGAAATTATTTTTTTTTGTTTTGTGACGAAAATAATTCTATTTGTCTATTTATTTACGGTCTTACAAACTAATTTATTTTTTAAATTACATTTTTATTTTGCTTAGACATTATTGAAAAATTATAAATACTTATGATCCAAAAATAGTTACAAAAAGTAGGTAAATAATTTTAATAGTTTTATCATCACGAGTTTGAGCATTTTTGAATGTAGGTATTTATCAAAGCAAAATTTGAATGAAATATAATCGATACTGAGTTATATTAAATGCTGGTATGAAGAATAATTAATCTTTCTCATTGGAACCGCCCTGTACAGTACAAGGGTACGATAGCAAGATCATTTGAATTCTCGGCCGCTAGTTAATGGCTCTTAAGGAGCCGTATCCGAGCGCAAAAAGAAGAAGATGGAGAGATATGTAATTACGAATGTTGGAGAGAGCGCGCTAATATTTCAAACGATAAAATTGAAGCGAAAATTGTGAAAATGCTTAATAAAACACGACTAGTTTAGAATAGAGCAAAAATCCCATGGGGGTTGTCTAAAACAACGTTCAAAGATACACTGTATATTTTTTCATACATATATATCTTGTTAAATAATAGAGGCTTGAAAATAAAAAATTTCGGAGCATATTTTGAGATTTTTTTTCTATCAAGGGAATTTCATATAATTTGCGTTTCGGCATGGAACGTATCTAGATTTTTTTTAAGAGCTTAAAAACTTCAAATGTTCAAGGGTGGTTTTTGCAAGAAATCGGTAGAAATTCGGGTAGCGGCGGCTTAATGTAAACTGACGAAGCAAGATCTCTTTCAAATTGGTTTCTATCACTCTTCTAGGATTTCTCTGTTCAGTGGTCAATAAATACCGCGTCATGCTAATCGACTTTTAGCAAATCACCCGAAATGAATTGTTTACGACTGTCTGGCATTGTAGTAAATATTTGGCTGATATCGTCTGATCTGAGGCTGAACCAACTTACTTGAATATGCCAATGTTTATTTATTCAAATTTTCGTCTGATCAAATATAATTTCTCTTATTTTTAATCTTGCAAGGTTAGAATTATTATTTGTCCGGTAGAATTTCATCGTCAGTCATGATGGCAGCTCTCGTCAAAAGCATTTATTAACTAATTCATTATTAAATGAGCTGATAGGTATAACATGTTTCTCAATATTCTTTTTATAAAATCTTCTCTCATTCTAAACTTTACGAGTAAATCATTTTTGTTTTTTTTTTTTTTTTTAATTAAATGAAGACATTATGAGCTCAACTCAAACTCAATCGAAAATCTGGAAACAGAAAAATCAGAAAAAGATATTGGCACCTCTGGGACTCGAACCCGGACCTCCCTACTTTCCGGGACTTGCAGAAGAGTCAATAGATGTCGCACATTAAATAAAATGGATAATAATTTATCCAGACACCATATAGATTGCATTTAGTTCGAGTTGAATCTTGCAATCATTCATAAAGATGGCAGCCAATAAAAATATGCGTTAAGAAAAATGAAGATAATATGGGTGGTTCTTAGTCGAAGTATGGTACAGTTAAAAGTGACCGAATTGGATATCGACACCTTAGCTCAGTGGATAAGAGCGCCCAACCCGGAAAGTAGGGAGGTCCTGGGTTCGAGTCCCAGAGGTGCCAATATCTTTTTCTGATTTTTCTGTTTCCAGATTTTCGATTGAGTTTCGCTCATAATGTCTTCATTTAATTAAATATTACAGTTTGAGGTTTTACTCATAAAGTTAAAATAATAAATAATAACATTTTTGTTTTGTTTGTTGTAACCCTAACTTAGTGGATTGTGTATAGGACGTCTTTCAATTCTATGAGCTTCGTCAGTCTGCCTTAGTTCATTAATTAGCAACAGTAATTTTGCAAAACTACATTTAAAAAATCTCGAATTTTCGAAAAAAAATCGAAGCTTATCTGACAACTTGGAGGCAGCGCTAAATTAGGCGGTTTTTGTCTACCTCCCTTTTGTCGAAATTTTTTACATTTGCTCCACACAGGAGGCCCTGATGAAAATAATTTCCCTCAGGGCCTATGTCATCTTAGGAGATGCTCTGTGGAGGCTCTTTTTAAGAAAGGGAAGGAAAAAGGTATGAGGGGTGGGTTCAGTATGTCCGGGAGTGGCGTACGTATGAATCCATCCCTCCAACTGCGATGAAAGTCGTCCGGAAGAGTCCGTCTGCAAAGGTCAAAAGGCCTCCATGAACCGGTCTCTCTCGATCCGGCCCGCCACGCAGCAGGTGTATAGAGACGCATCTGCCGCCAAGACCTGGACAAAACCTCCATGAACCCGGGCACCCCTGCTAAGTCACCAAACGTAGCGAACCACTTGGGGTGACTTATGACAGAGGTGTTGGTAATCCAATAAATGGTTCCCGGGGCGGCGACCATACCCGCCTCCCAAGTTGAATATTATTTCATATCGACTATCAACTATCGACCGTGATCGCACATTAAGCCTGTAATATACATTGTATGGTTCCATGCCAACTGAGAATAAAGTCAACTCAACACCTTCCATAAAAGTCATTAAAAGCTATGAAACAAATAATTTTAAATTAGCCGATAATCCTAACCTAACGTAACCTATTTAATCATTTTTTTATATATTTTTTTTATCACTCTAAATGACTTATCTGAGATGGTTCTGTTTCATTCCGAGTTGTCCGGTCACCACATTGTATACACAGCCTATAATAAATAGCATTGATTCTTGCACCTTTTCCTAATATAATTCCTACCTACAAATATTTTTGTTCATCTACCTACCTTACGTCACTTAGAGCAAAATGTATCATGGTATTCAGTTGGAAAGTGAGCATCATCATGTAGGCGCGCAATGTGTCATTGTGTGTGTGTGATTATGGAGTTTTCTTGTTCGACCATATCGAAATTAATAAAAGCTATCGTGAGCTCGCGAGTTTGTGCTGGTTAAAGTCAGCGAAATCAAGTCAACCGAATGAAGAAATGCTGTAAGTTGTCATCCTCGACTTTTTTCCTCTATTATTTCCGCTTTGCGACATTACCTCACGTGCTACATTACCTCAGGTGCTACATTACCTACGACCAAAACTTGTATGTCTATTTATTTAGAGTAAATTTGTATAAGCCCACCTCACGGATAATACGGAACGTTCGTGTTGTTGAAGTTCAATACACGGATAATACGGAATATTCCTTTTTTCACTAATAGACAATCTAATATGACATTTGTCGGAAGTACCAACCTTGTAAAATAAATTCTCGTCAAAATAAAAACAGAAAAGTACCTACTTCGAATTATCCTGGGTTGAGATTTAAGCTGCGAAGGCTGGATGTCATCATAATTTAGATATACATCCCAGGTTTCAATGGTTTGTTTGGCAAAGCAGGGTTTGTCTAACGGGTATGTGTAATTATTCTAATACCTTTCTTTCCACTTTCTTCTGTTAAAAATGCGGGTTCAAACTTGTCAATAATGCATTCATTTCATAACCCGAATAAAGTATTGTTTTATATGGCAATAATAATTTTTCAATGATTGGCAGCATTGATTGATGATTGATTGTCTAGAAATGTAAACCAAAAAATGATGAAAATAAAAATGGCGCATACCGCGCGAGTGAAATAATTTTAACAAAATTTAAATGTAACATGTATATTTTTTCGTCTCCCCCGACGTAAATACTCACTTTTGAAATAATAATAAATAAATAAATAAGTGAAAATATAGCTAAATCTAACTGTTTGAATAAGAAATATTGCGTATTAACCAGTAATATTCTTTAATAGTACACAACTGCTAACCCTGTACAAATTGCAAGGGCGCCCCACGGTTGAATTTGGCAGCCACCTCTGGTCTGGAGCCCCAAAATACCTTAAAAAAAAAACCTCGACTCTGTGCAGAAACGGGCGGTCCGATTGATAGACTCTCCTAACCTAACAAACGGATTGCAATCTTTAGAGCATAGGCGTCAGGTGGGAATGCTGTCCTTGTTCTACCGGTATTTCAAATGAAGATGCTCCGAGGAACTAGCGTCATTGATCCCCTCGGCACCGGTGCACATCCGGGAAACACGCCAAACACGCGCCCAACATTTGTACATGGTTGACATTAGTCACATGAGAACGGGTCGTTTCTACGACTCGTTCTTGAGTTCAACAGCTCGCCTGTAGCCAGCCTCTGAGTTTCCTCCCTCCTTTTTTCACTAATAGACAATCTAATATGACATTTGTCGGAAGTACCAACCTTATAAAATAAATTCTCGTCAAAATAAAAACAGAAAAGTACCTACTTCGAATTATTCCTGGATTGAGATTCAAGCTGTGAAGGCTGGATGTCATCATAATTTAGAATACATCATACAACATGGGTCTCTTTGAGAGTAAGAAGTGAACATGGGTCTCTTTGAGACCCATGTTCACTCCTTACTCTCCTTAAAAACACCCTCCACACAGCATCCCCTCAGATGACACAGTCCCCGAGGGAAATTATTTTCCTCAGGGCGTCCTGTGGAGTTAATGTAAAAAGATATATATATATTATTTCCGCTTAGCGACATGTGTACGTCTACGACCAAAACATGTACGTCTATTTTATTTAGCCGCTATTTCGGCACGGCTGTTTTGTCTCCGGCCATTTAAACGATATCTCTTTGGACATGGCTAATTTGGCGGTACTATTTTGACACTGTCCATTTTTTCATAGTTTCACCAATAATTAATGTTGCCGCCAAAATGTTGAAAACATCTGAAATAACTCAATTTTTCATTAATAATTTCATGTAAATTTTCCTAGCCAGTTAAAAATCACTCTGCCATTTAAATTCTCCTGTTTCTTGTCACTTTGATTGTAAAGAATCTCATAGTTCAACGAATGTGTGCGGCCGAGTCGTATAAAAAAACAGCTTTTTGAATGTTTTTCAATCCGAGGTCGTAAAATATATTATTTTAAGAGAAGTGACATTTTTTGTGTATCTTCTTTTTTCTTCTATTTACGATATTATTATTTACTGGCTGTCCACTGCCGCCCCGGGAACCATTTACTGTATGACTAACATCTCTGCCATAGGTCGACCCGTTTGGTGACTTGGCAGGGGTTCTGGGGTTCATGGGGTGAGGTTTGTCTAGGTCTTGGCAGGCCCCTATTGCGTGGTGGGCCAGATCGAGTGAGACTGGTCTAGGGAGACCTTTTGATTTTTTCAGCCGGACCTCATCGCAGTAGGGGGAATGGATTAATACGTCACTGAACGCACTGACTCCCAGATTCCTACAGTTCCATGCCAACTGAGAATAAAGTCAACTCAACACCTTCTTGAAAAGTCATTAAAAACAATGAAAAAAATAATTTTAAATTAGCCGATAACCCTAACCTAACGTAACCATTCAATTTTTTATATATATTTTTTATCACTCTAAATTTCTTATCTCAGATGTTTCTGAGTTGGTTTCATTCCGAGTTGTTCGGTCACCGATTCCTACCCACCCCTCGTACTTTTTTCCTTCTCAGAACTTCCTCTCCTAACTTTCCTTAAAAATACCCTCCATACAGCATCCTCTAAGATACGTGGGCCCTGAGGGAAATTATTTTCTAAGGTCACATAGTATAGAGAATAATTAATCTTTCTCATCGGAACTGCCCTGTGCTGTTGCAAGGGTACGATCGCAAGATCATCGTTCGACGAAATTTAAATTCTCCGCTGGTTAATGGCTCTTATAAGTAACAAAATAGAAAACTCAAAAATTATAAAAACGTGAACAAACTTTGACGAAAATTCCCAAATCACATTCTAGGGATTCAGTGGTAAAATTCCCAAATCACATTCTAGGGATTCAGTGGTAAAATTCCCAAATCACATTCTAGGGATTCAGTGGTAAAATTCCAAAATCACATTCTAGGGATTCAGTGGTAAAATTCCTAGTTAAAAATAAATTAATAGTAGATATATTAGAAAAATAAGTTTTTCTTCGTTTTAGTTTTATGTTCATTCATTGTAAGTGATTATTCACAAAAACAACGCTATAAAACTGATCAAATGGTTATTACGATGTTTTATTTTCTCCACATAAAAAAACACATTCTACGGATATTTTTGCGTTTACCGCGTAATAGTCAGAAAAACCGTGAAATAAAATTGGTTAGAAATTTATTTGTGATCTGAAACAACTAAAAGTTTTATTTTATTTTAATATTTTCTCAGCATTAAGGAACATTTAATTGGTTAAATTACGGTAGGCCATTTAAATGCAGAGTTACTATTATCGTTTTAATGTCTTGAGGAATTTTATTTTAAAATCTTTCATATAAAATCTTGCGATTTCGTTTGGTTTGACCCATTGTAGGCGTTTGGTGAACAAATACCACGAGTCCAAAAATATTTTTTCTGTTCGCAGTTTATTTTTAGGGGATTTCATGACTGCAATTAAACGGTTAGTGGTAAAGGGTCGAGTTCCCACAAAGGAGTTGCGAGGTCAACCCTCTGCTAGCTAATGCTGCGTGTACACATGAAAGAAAGCGCGAGCCAAACCGCAAATTTGGGAAAGGAACGAAGCAAGCGCAGGCGGCATTTCAAGCCGTTCGCGGTTGCTTCGTAGTATGTACATAGCAGGCCGATCGTAAAATCAGGCAGATCATGATGCGCCTCAGGCACATCTACGATCACATGGAGGAGGGATATAAATCTACCACACCATATAACTCCCTAGATCGTACCGGGACTCGTTTCTCGTTTTTAGGAATTTCTTTTATAATATATATATTTATTTATTTATTATGAATTAACGGCTTTTACGTAGGAATTACAATAATTAGAAATGGATACAGAATATGCATAGTTAAGAAAAAATATTCATATGCCAAAAAATTAAAAAGTACATATTGAAGTGACAGCATAAAGTAGAAAAAGAAAACCTCATATACATGTATACCTACAAGGTATTTTGAACTAAAAAAATAACTAACAACGTAACAAAAATAAATTTATAAATCCAAATCCAAAACAATAATAAATTTAAAAAATAAGTAAACATTGATGAAGAATATAAACATTCAAAGTATATTTGATTATAATCCAACTGAGAAGCGCTGACAAGCAGCTTTAATTAAATAATGTTTGTATGTTGATATTGATGATTATTAAGTTCAACACAGGCTTGCTTAGTGAGGCTAAAAATTGAATTTAAACGATACTACCTACCACGTAAAGAAACAAAAAATAAACGTTTATTGCTTACCGGTTTCGTTTAAAAGTGCTCGTCTCACCGTTGTCACACGTGTAATTTAGTAAATAACCAGTAATTTTTTTGTTGTTTCGTAAGTTTTCTGAAAAACTGACCGCCCCCTTGCCGCTCCGGCCGCCTCAGTCAAATTAGGACCATCCTAAGTTGTGAGCAATATAATCCTTCGTCACGCGGAAATCTGAATTAGTTAGACTCGGTCCTCCGCCGGGATTATCTGCTGAACGGTTCAGCTAAATTATACTGTAGAAAAATGGACTCTAAAAATTAATGTACATAACGTATAAGTTCTTAATACAAATTAAAAAAATATATCGAAAAATTTCGTGATATTTAATTTAATTAGTGTGATTTTTTTTAAAACAAAAATATTTTGGATACTACTAGTTTTAACGCTCTGAAGTGATAAAATAAGTGCATATAAATAAATAATAGAAAAGTGTGACACAGTATAGGCTCATTTTATTTTTAAATATTTCAGTCACCGAAAATGGAAACCCTTTTTGTACTAAACTTATATTTAGATTTGAGGCCAGAAAAAACTCCACCAAACTGAAAATAATGTTTTTTAATATTTATTTTATTTATTTAAACGCCCGTAGGGCTTTTACATATAGTGCAGTGCATGTTTTTGACAAAATACAGGAAATAACATAAAATATAACAAGAAAAAAATATACGTAACATAAAATATAAGAGTTGACACAAAGTAGGTAACGTAGAATATACGTTAAGAAAAAACAGAAGTTTGACAAATTTAATTTATTATCAAATACATCCATATTGTTTAAATATTTATTACCAAGACTATGTAAACGCTGTATTAGAAATGCAAACTATAGTTGGAATGAGATAAATGTATATAAAATGTTAATATTTGTCTAGTCGTTCGTGTAGTACATGAAGATTTATTAATAGTAAGAGTTCACAACAATCGAATTTAGAGTTTAATAATTTTAATAAAAAAGTTAGGTCGTATCTATTGGTGAAAATCGCATGAAAATCCGTTCAGTAGTTTATGAGTTTATCGCAAACAGACAGACCGACAGACGGACGCGGCGGAGGACTTTGTTTTATAATATGTAGAGATAATAATATGTATGATTATGAATATTCGTAAAGAATATATCCTAAATAATTTCAATAGTCGAAGATTTCGATATGTATTTTTTATGCCCCGCTGTTTCGCAGAAATTCGCATGCGACAACGTCATTCAGCGTCATTTTGATTTTTCGACAGTCAGCTTTTGAACAAATTGTGATCAGCAGAAGAGGACAACCACCATGTTGTTAAGCTTGTCAGTTCATTACAATTTGATAAAAAGCTGAAATGCACATAGATAGAATCGGCGTTTAAGTTTAATTTTGATTATAAAAATAATTTTTCAGTCTGGTTGGGTATTTTGATCTCAAATCCAAATTTAAGATTTGTATGAAACTGGCCGAAATGGGCCGCGCATACGTTCCTCTTAACAGGGACCTTTGAAATGTGAAAAACCTTTCAAATATGAAAAATGAATATTGATGAATAGCCATTGGATAACGTTGTCACACATGAATTATTGAAGCAACTGGGTCTAAAACAAATATTTATACAGTATTTATATACGATTTAGACTTACTTTCGAGTGATATTTTCATTAAAAAAGTGTTTTATAAATCATTCGCCAGGTGTTGTAAAATAAATAGTGTTATACGAAATATAGAATTCAGTTTCATTTTACAACGGGAAGTTGGAAGTAACTCAATAGTTTCCTGTGGTTATTTCCGTACATAAACAGTCAATTAGTACATCTGTCAGTTAATTAGTCCTGTCAGTCTGACAGTTAAAGTGACAATGTCAGTGTGGTTCACGTACGCGAAGAAGAGGAGCTCAGCCGCCGTGAAGAGAACTCAATCTCTTCCTAAAGTAAGGACTATTTAAAAACATCTTTTTGAATTTCACTTTATTTCTTGATTGAATAAATGTACGAATGGCGTGGAATTTTGGATGTGGAAATTAACCTACTTCCTGACACCCGATCGAGCTAAAACTCGGCAGATAGACTTGTTGTCGATGACAATGCATTTTATCAACTTTTGGTGATAATCACGCACATACACGCGGACATTACGCGTTGTAATGAAATTCGATGACATGATAGCAGTTAATATATGAAATAAATGTCGTCGGTCTGACCAATTCGCGATTTGGCCCGGTTGATTACAATCACTGGGTAGGAAGGTTCGTACCTCAAACCAAAAAATAGTTTTAAAAGATATTTAAAAAAAAAAAATCAAACTGTAAAAAAAATTTTTTTTACAGTTTGATTTTTTTTTATGTTGAGAATTTCATTGCCCAAAGCACTTTGATCAATTTCTCCCCAAATGTTAATAATCTGAATTACACTAGTAAAATAATGTAAAGCCGGGGATAAAATGTCTATCGCCCGCCGTATACCTACTGTCACTATTTTCGTAATAACTTATTGTTTTTATTTATTTATGTTCCTGTAAATTGCACCGTCTTACCAGATATTAATTACTCCCTTCCTAGACGTGTTTTAATTTGTACACAATTTAATATAGGGAAAATGCTTGTTCAACAGGTGTGTTTTTATATGATTTTTTTAAATATATATTTTTTAATGTATATATATATTTTTTTTGTATGAATACCGCACAAGGGTCCCCAACTGCTCCTTGGAGCCAGTGAGACTATGGCATCTCCATTTGGGGTATGTTGTGAGCTGAAGATTGTGGGGGTGGGGTGATGGGGGGGGAAGGAGATGGGGGAGAGGGAGGTGGGGAAATACCTGGCTATTCAGGTCTGGTCACCAAACTGATTATTAAGAATTGTTTTTACGTGAAACGCAAAAAAATGAGGTGACAATAATGTTTTTAATTCATTTATCTGATTAAAAATGTGTTTTTATTTTTTTTTCGTTATTAGTAATTTTAGTTAGAAAAACGTAAGATGAGCCATTTTTAAAACTTTTTAAAGTTTGTATTCGAAATTTTTATATTTAAAAAATTACATGGTTATTTGTAAAAATTAAATTTGGAAGCGTATTCCATCACCTTTCGAAAACAGTTTTTAGTTTTCGGTTACGTTCACAAATATTCTGTTTTTTTGGATTTTATTGCAAACCGGAAATATTTTTAGCTACTGACAAAATGCGCCCGATTTTTGAAAAAAAAAACTAAATGATTCAGTTCTGAAACTATGATATCATTACTGAATGAAAATAATTTGTAAGTGTTGAGAGGTTTATTAACTAATCTCATTGAGATGAAGAAATTGATGCATTTTGTAAGGAATATCGCACACTGTTTATCGTATGATGTTTGTTTTTAGTTTATAAGTCACAAAATGGTGAAATTATTTCCTAGAAATGGTGATCATCATTCCAATTATTTATTTGATATAAATGTTTCAACGCCACTTTGCTCTTTTCTGTTATTATAATAATTATTTATATGAAATATGAGGGACGTCCGATGAAGACACGGCACAATCAAGTGAACCGAGTATTTTAGTGGGACCCAAGAGTTAGAATAACAGAAGGGTATCGAAAATGGAAATTTCAAATGCTGAAAACGATAAAATGTTAATTGTAAGTTTTTTTTTTCAAAAAATCATTTCTCCTGTTTTTGTAGAACTATAATTATGATTTTTTATTATAAAATAACATTGAATAGATATTTCAGAATACTTAACATTTTTTGTGTATTTCTTTAATAATCGAATTTAATTTCACTATACACTGCTCTAATAATGAAATAAAGTGTTTAAATGGGTCATTAAATGACATATTAATGACCCATTTAAACACTTAAAAAAATATATATTTTACCGTCATTCATATAAAGCTGATATAGTGATGAAGCCCTTTATTCAAAGACAGGAAATATTTATCTACTAAATCATTGTCCCATCAGCACAGGTGCCAATAATAAATTTTTGGGGATATTTTTGAATTCTACCTTTAACTCATTCTTGTTTGTCCTTTTGCATATTTAGCTAATTATTTTTGTTACTTTTTTTGTTTTAATTTCTGTTATACGCTGTATTTAAATCATCCATGTAAATAATTTTTTGTGCAACATGCCTATTTTATGCACTTAAATAAAAATAAATAAATAAATTTTAAAAAATTTTCAGAAAAAAAAAACCTCTTAAAACGCACCTCGTAAAAGACTCACTTATTTTATTTCTAGAAATATTTCAAAGACGCAGATCGAAAGAGTAAAAAACATAGAAAAATTACATATTTAACTAGTTTTTGGATTTATGTCCTTTACAGCACTTTAAATTTCCGCTATCGATATGTATGAGACGATGCATGAATGTTAATGAAGCAAGGAGTGTTTGCCAAGACCGAGTTATTTGGCTGTCTGTCCTCTGCCTTCCGTTGCGGGAACCTGCATAATGGTTACTTTTTTATTTTTAGTTAGTTAATATAACACGCATTTCATTAATTCATTTACATATAAATTCATTAAAATTTAAAAAAAAAAAATTGTCTTTTGTTTTTTTTTTCTTCGATTATGTAAAAACTCGGTTGATGTTTTACGGCACGCAGGTGTATGTGCATGTAGATCGAATGAACGAAGAAAGGAGAGTATATGATGTGAATGGTAGAAGTCGGGGACGCCCGAAAAAGACATGGCACGACCAAATACTTAAGAGTATGTACGAGACGATGCATGAATGTGAACGAAGCAAGCGTGGCAAGACCGAGTTATTAGGCGGTCCGTCCTCTCTGTTCACGCCTCTTGTCAAATTGTATGGTCATCAAATCATCGATTTCTTCCATTTTGAACATTTGAAAGGTTCCCATTGACCAGCCAGCAAAAAAACACAACCGTCACAACTGTCATACTCGATAACTGATGAAAATTTGTTCAAAACCTTAAACGGACCAAGTATCAGCATTTAACAGGAACTGTTGAAATGTTGATAATTCAAAATGGCACAACGGTCATCAAATTTGATTTTGAGTTTGATGCAACCTAAACAAGTGTGTAACAAGGCATATAAATTATTTGTATAATTTATGAAAATATGTTTTAGTGACAATAATATCTTCCGTTGCAACATCATCGGGTAGTTGAACCTTTTGCCAAGTAGTGCGAAAATGTCACACGCGATTGTCGTCATGCAGCTCAGAAATAGTTCCTGCTGAACCAGTGCAGTGTTGTTACTTATTATTACACTCCGCCTCTCTCAGAGATCTAGTCTCTAGTCCAGGGTTTCCCAAACTTTTTCCTCAACGGAACCCTTTGCAAACCCGTAAATTTTAATGGAACACGGCTTATTGTTTAGATTGGACAATTTCTAACAGCAAAAATTCAAAAAATGATATAAGCACATTATTTATAATTTATCATTTATATTACATTTTTTTGTTTTTATATAAATTCATTAAAATTATTTGTATTCCAATTTTTTGTTTACATATTTATAATATAAACGAAAAAATGGAATACAAACAAACAAAAATATGGAATAAATAAATCACGTTGATGATTTCGAGTCCGTGAATTTCATTTCTTCTTGTTAACAGGCACAACATTGTTGGATTCTAATATCTAGTGTGGCATCGAGCCTGTTCCTGCACTTTGATTTCGTTGCAGCATAGTTAGGAAATCCCTCTTTGCACAAATAGGTTGTAGAAAACGGAAGTAAAACAATAATAACTTGTTTTGATAAATTGGGGTATTCTTCTGACAAACTCGTCCAGAAATCATTAAAAGTTGATCTTCTACCTGGAAGGGTCCACTAAATAAATAAAGAACTGTTGGAAAAAAAATTGCAAATAATAATTTCCTGTAAATAATATCAGTAGTGTTGCAATATGAATATTTGTACACTACAATGTACATGAAATTCTTCCGACAAATTGTCACGGAACCCCTTTTCTGGTTCAGCCAAACACTGGTGTTCTGCAGAACACAGTTTGGGAAACCCTGCTCTAGTCCAACTATTTTATTATCAATTATAGTAATTTATCTTGCTGAAATATGGCTTGGTTTATTAAATGCAGCTAAAATGTATTTGAAAACATCTTTGTACATAATTAGAAGCAATCAGATGGACGTTTGAAAGATAGAGTACAAAAATGCAAGCAAATATAGTTGTGAATGATGGATACTTGGAGCAGGTGGATGAGTTTGTGAGTTTATGAGTTTTTCATGAGTTTATGCATTTGAAAATTATGTTTACGAGAGATGGAAAGGCTGAGATATTTAACCTCTAGGACACAACCAAAATAGCAGCAACTACAATAGCATAAATCATGACTACACCTACAAAGGCAATGCAAAATGTGGGTGTAGTTAGGTTTTAAAAGTTTTTAACGCATTTTGTTGCTGTCCATAAAAATTCGAAAGCAAAAAAGTTGATATTGTAGAAGCCTGTCAATTATTTCAAATATAATTTTCAATATTATATTTGATTTTCAGATATTTACAAAATACTACCCGTCTTCTAGGGATTAAAGGAGTGCTGGTGCCAACCCTGGTAGAGGAAGGTAGACTAAATGCTGTAGAAATGAGATGAGAGATGAGAGGTGATGATGATGAGAAGGTAGACTAAATGCTGTAGAAATGAGATGAGAGATGAGAGGTGATGATGATGAGAAGGTAGACTAAATGCTGTAGAAATGAGATGAGAGATGAGAGGTGATGATGATGAGAAGGTAGACTAAATGCTGTAGAAATGAGATGAGAGATGAGAGGTGATGATGATGAGAAGGTAGACTAAATGCTGTAGAAATGAGATGAGAGGCGTTTGAGCGGTAAAATCGTGTATGATCGATCATGTGAGAAATGAAAAGATCCGCAAAGAGTGCAAGGATGATTTTAAAAAAAAAATTTAATTTTATATGAACACCGCA
The DNA here is from genome assembly GCA_936435175.1 of Glyphotaelius pellucidus. NCBI lineage: Eukaryota > Metazoa > Arthropoda > Insecta > Trichoptera > Limnephilidae > Glyphotaelius > Glyphotaelius pellucidus. Next base: position 17,758,947 of record OW386566.1, on the reverse strand, counting down.
CAAGAGTCCTAACTGCTCCCGTCTGGAGTCAGTGAGACTATGGTATCCCCAATTGGGGTATGTTGTGAGGCTGAAGATAGTGGGGAGGTGAATGAGATGAGGAAGAGGAAGGGGGGAAAGTACCTGGCTATTCAGATCTGGTCACCAAACACAGTTAAAGCCATTTCAAGCAATGTTTCAATTATGAATGGCGGTCTTACACCAGGGCGATACTGAGAGTATCTTCCACTCTGGAAAGTGCTGCAAATATACTATATATAATTTTAAATTAATTAATTGTGAAATAACACAAATTAATCAAATAAAATTCATTTGTTACGCCAGGATTCGATCCCGCGACCTTCAGATTGCGAATCAAGAGCCTTACCGCTAGACCACCGGCCGTCGTGGTGGTCGCCATGATGTAAACGTAATGAGTAAGATTAAGAAAGGGGCACTCAGATGGTTTGGGCATGTAGAGCGAATGTACTAAGAAAGGTGTGTAAGGAGACTATATATTTTTATTTACTATTTTTAACTCCCTGAAATTTTACAGTATTTAAGTATAACATGATAAATGATTGTACAATTCGTAAGAAAATGTATGACGCAATGGTAGAAGTAATCGGGGCCCCCGAGGAAGGTATGGCACGGTCAAGTGAATCAGATACTTGAGTCGCCATGTCAAGAGTCAGAATAATAGAAGAGTTCGATGTATGAATGTGGCAAGAAGTGTATGCCAAGACCAAGTTGTTTGACTGTCCATCCTCTCTGCCTACTCGTGCGAGAAGCAATGCCTTGGTTAGTTGTGAGTTGTTGCTTTGGTAGAGTCTCCAGCACCTTTGTTAGCGTGGTGTTTGTGCGAATGTGCATGAGAGCATGCTTGCGAGACTCTCTAAAAGTGAGGCATGCAAGTAGTGTGCCTCTTTTGCTACAAGCAGCTCCCAAATAAATACCAGAACATAATTACGTATATTCATTTCTGAATACTACCCGACACGCCACACAACGACAAGTATCGACATTATATTGGCGCAGCCGCTATATTACAGTTGATTTGTTACAGGGTTGTTACGTATGCAAAAATTTTGATATCTGCGGATTCAGATGCAGATTATTAGAGGTTCACATCTATGAATGCAATTTTTTTTTTTTACATTAACTCCACGCAGGAGGCCCTGAGGAAAAAAATTTCCCTCAGGGCCTATGTCATCTGGGATGCTGTGTGGAAGGTCTTTTTGAGGAGAGGAAGGAATGAATATTGGTCTTGAAGAGACCCATGTTGTAGGAGGGAGGAAACACAGATGCCGGCAAATCGTTCCATAGCCGAGCTGTTGAACTCAAGAACGAGTCGAAAAAACGACCCGTTCTCATGTGACAAATGTCAACCGTGTACATATGTTGGGCGCGCGTTTGGCGTGTCTCCCGACTATGCACCGATGCCGAAGGGATCTATGACGCTAGTTCCTCAGAGCATCTTCCATTGAAATACCGGTAGAACATGGATAGCATTCCCACCCGACGCCTGTGCTTTAAAGATTGCAATCCGTTTGTTAAATTAGGACAATCTATCAAACGGACCGCCCGTTTCTGCACAGAGTCGAGGGTTTTTTTCAGGTAATTTGGGGCTCCAGACCAGAGGTGGCTGCCAAATTCAACCGTGGGGCGCACTTGCGATTTGTACAGGGTAAGCAGTTGTGTACTATTAAAGTATCTGCGTGCCCTGTACAGTATGCCCAGTTTCTGAGAGGCTAACTTAACTCTGGCCTCGATGGAGCCTCCGTACCTGAGCTGGTCACTTAGAGTTACAACAAGCATATCAATGGAAGGCCTGTTCTAGAGAATGCTTCCATTGAAGGAGACTAGATTATCATTTCGATCCCTTTTAGACGTAATCAGACATGATTGGGTCTTTGAAACATTAAATTCGACAAGGTTATTCTTACCCCAAGAGAAAACACTTTCGAGGTAACCGTCCATTCTTTGCTTCAAAGCCCTCCGAGCCATTGGTGTTTGAGTGCCCTTTGGGGGCTTGTCAAACAAAAAGCTATCATGGACTGTACTGTCATCCGCGTAACAATGAATCGGTGCAATGAATTAATTAAACTAACAATGAATTAATGCGAATATTCCACATTTGTGGATGCGGACGTGAATATCCGTAATACCCCTGATCCAGATCACGGTTGTTAAGGATGCAAAACTTTTGACATCCTCGGATGCAGATTATTAGGGGTTCACATCTATGGATGTGAATGCGGATGAAAATGTCTGAGTTAATGCGAATATCCATAACACCCTGAAGAGCTATCCTCTATCTTTTGTGAGAACGAGATCGTTCTCACAAAAGATGTCCTGTCAGATTTGTGTGATTTTCTACGGTTGTTATTTGCTTTTTCTATCGGCCGATGTCAAAATTTCAGCTGAGTTGTCACATATTTTAGTTTGGGTCGTTTTAAACACGAATTCCTGCAAGTGTGCACGATTATTTATTCATTTAACAGCTGTAGAAAATCACACAAATCTGACAGGACATCTTGCGGGAGAACGATCTCGTTCGCACAAAAGATAGAGAATAGCTCTTCTGGTTTGTTATAACAGCGTTTTAACATCTAGTCCCTCATTGAGTCTTAAATTACTGGTTCATCCCATTAATATGATGTCATGTTGTGTATTTCAGTACAAGTATTCTTAAGTATTATTAGTGTGGTTGTGTTGTTTGATCTATTTAACTGGGCTGAATAATAATTTCATCCTGTTGGACTTTGTAGGAAGATGCTTTGTCGTATAACAAAAAGGGACGTCAATTAGGAACCTAAATTCTCATACATAGGTATCATTATGGCATGAATTATTTAAATTTCATGATGTGCAAGAGTTATATTTCATGATGCAATCATGTACCTACTGTTGTTACAGTTTTTGCTTTTGTACATACATTGTTTATAAACAAATTTTCTGCTTTTTCGGACAGTGACATTTCTCGACTTCCATGGTTGAGTGCTTATTATCCTCGGCTACGAATCCGGAGGTCGTGGGTTTAAATCCTAGCACGTGCAAATTAATTTTATTTGATTAATTAAATTATTTCATATTTTATAAATTTTAAATTATAATATATATTATACTTGCGGCATAGATAGACGTAGATACTTCCAAAATCCAAGCGATGAAATGGCTTTGGTCATGTTTGGTGACCAGATCTGAATAGCCAGGTACTGCCTTTGCTCCATCTCCCTCTCTCCGCACTACCTTTAGCATCACATCTGGGAGGCAGGAATGGGTACGGCCGCCGCAAGAACCTTTATTGGATAACCAACACCTCTGCCATAGATCACCCCAATTGGTTTGCTACGTTTGGTGATTTAGCAGGGGTGCCCGGGTTCATGGGGTGAGGTTTGTCTAGGTCTTGAAGGTGGATGACCAGGGCACACTGAACCCCAGATTCCTACCCTCCCCTTATATATACCCTTTTCCTTCCCAGAACTCTCCTTTCCTTCTTTCCTTAAAAAAACCCTCCACACAGCATCTCCAAAGATGACATAGGCCCTGAGGGAAATTATTTTCCAGGAGGCCCTGAGGAAAATATTTTCCCTCAGGGCCTCCTGTGTGGAGCTAATGTAAAAAAAAAAAACATCATGCCCCAGGTGGGGATGCCATAGTCTCACTGGCTCCAGACGGCTGGTAGCAGTTGAGACTTGCGTCCCAATAATGAACACTGTAACGTTGGCTAAAGAAGGAGGGTATATTCATTAGAAGATCAATAATTCGTTCTGCCATAAAGACCATCATTAACCTTTCTCTTTCTCTTCTTCCCCAGCAGCTGCGTCACTCCCAGACGGATTCCTTCAACTCCACGGCCTTCATAGAGGATGGAGAAGAAAGAGGAGAGGAAGGAGGTGGGGTGGGAGGTGGAACCCCCCTCCGGCCCATCTCACAACTGTCGGACTTGAGCAGTGAGAACGGAGGTAAGTCAACATTTTATGATAAACAATATCTCTTCGGTGGGTGATCAGCAGAAAAGTATCTAAACGTACACCATCTTTTTTGTTTTGTATTGCATGAGGGCGTATGTCATGTTTCGAGATGCTGTGCGGTCGTTTTAGGGGAAGGAGGGAGAGTAATTTCTGAGATGGAAATAAAAATCGGTAGGAATCTAGGGGTTAATATGTCTAGGAGTGACAGACATAGGAATATGTACATCCCTCCCACTGCGGTGCAAGGCGATGGGTCGAGAGAGTTCAGCTGGAGAGGTCTAGATTAGGTCTCCCTCAAAAATCCCTCCCGATCCGGCCCGCTCTGCCACGCCGTTTGGGGGGCAAAACCTCAGCAGAGGCTCCACAACCTTGACTCGTACCTGCTTACTAGCCTTTACCCATGGTGTACAAATACTAATAATAATAGGAATAATAGAAGCCTCGGACCGTTTCTGGGAGACTGTGACGGGTCTACCTCATGTACGTACCCGCTTGCAGAGAAGGTTTCATGGAGAAGATTTTCATAAAATGTGCCAGTGAATCGGGAGTTGGAAGAAGAGCCCGGTACAAGCACCCGTAACTTTCCAGTCACACGTTGATTGTAGTGCAACAGAGCGGACACCAGGTGAGAGGCTATACATTTAGCTTGGTGTCTCTGCTGGTGGCCCACTCTGGGGTCCCATTGAAATAGGACCAAAAAGATTCGCATTCAGGCATTCCTGTAGCGCCGGTGGTTGGCCCTCCCTATACGCCGCTGGGCTACTTTCACGCCCCGATTAATGAGGGAGGAATGGGGATTCCGAACCTTACCAACTCCATACTCCGCACTGGGCTTGGCCCCTACACGACAGAAATGATGTACAAGACACGCCATAGTTTTAGGACCCGACGCCCAGCGGGTACCATATTGCTGACGAATTAGAAGCATTAAATTTAAAAAATATAGTGTGACTTAGGTTGGTGGTCTTAGATCCTATCTCCTTCATGTTTTCTGTCGCGATGCTCGTTGCATAGTTTAGTCAGCCCTGACAGCTTTGCATCAACCTAGCCAAATGCCTTGTCATCTAATTAGTGACGCGCATGAATGGATTAACGAGATTCCCATCTGTCCCTATCTACTATCTAGCGAAACCACTGCCAAGGGAACGGGCTTGGGAGAATCAGCGGGGAAAGAAGACCCTGTTGAGCTTGACTCTAGTCTGGTATTGTAAGGTGACATGAGGGGTGCAGAATAAGTGGGAGGCGGGAGCAATTCCTCCAAACGTGAAATACCACTACTTTCATTGTTTCGTTACTTACTCAGTTGGGCAGAGGGCATGCGCCGGCGTTAATGCCGCGCGTCACGGGTTTTTTGCGCCAAACGTGTAAGGGGCGGTGTTCAACTAAAACTGGCATGGACAAGGGGAATCCGACTGTCTAAAACAAAGCATTGCGATGGCCCTCGCGGGTGTTGACGCAATGTGATTTCTGCCCAGTGCTCTGAATGTCAATGTGAAGAAATTCAATTAAGCGCGGGTAAACGGCGGGAGTAACTATGACTCTCTTAATTAAATTTAATGGAGCGCCGGATCAACGTGGACAAGGCATATCAAGCCAGAGTTCGCGTCTCTACGGCGGCTGGGCCCGACGGGGTTACCGCCCGGCAGTGGGGGAAAACTCCGCATTGCATCTTCTCTGCCGTCCTCAACCTCCTGCTAGTTATGGGAAAGCCCCCTGACTGCCTGACAAGCGCTCGGACGGTTTTTATTGCCAAAACAGCTGAACCTAGCCCGCACCCTGTGGAATATAGACCGATCACTATACAATCGGTAATTCTAAGGCACTTCCACAAGGTGCTGGCTCGACGCCTAGGCCGGGCCGACGTCATCGACGTGAGGCAGAGAGCGTTCCGCAACGCCGATGGCGTTGCGGACAACATTTATGCCATGCAAGTAACGCTCTGGTCTTGCAAAAACGACTGCAGAAGCCTGCACATGGCCGTCCTTGACGTCGCCAAAGCCTTTGACTCAGTGTCACACGATGCATTATTGGCCGCACTCATCCAAATTGGTTGTCCGAAGTCCTTTGTGGACTATACAAGGGTGGCCCTATCAAGGCCCTTTACAAGGGTGCGATCACTACACTTGAGGTCGGAGGCGCACGGTCTGGGCGTCTTCCCGTCCGACGCGGTGTCAGGCAGGGGGACCCGCTGTCGCCTTTACTCTTCAATTTAGTTATCGACATCGCCCTGCGGAACATCCCTTCCTACATAGGTTTCCGTATGGGAGGACAATCCACAAATGCACTTGCTTTCGCGGACGATGTCGTTCTGATGGCGACGACTGAGGCAGGCCTTCAAGAAGCCCTTCAGGCTTTCGAGAGTGCCCTAGCAATACGTGGTCTGCTACTTAATCCAAATAAAAGTTTAACAGTGTCCCTGGTGGCTTCAGGTAGGCAGAAGCGGGTGAAGTCGGTAGCGGGCAAGTTCACCGTAGGTGGACACCTGCTGCCCTCAACATCCGCTATGTCTACTTGGAAATACCTGGGCCTGCTATTTGGACTTGGTGGAGCCACCGGTACGGAAAAAGTTTTGACGGTCCTAGAGGAGAGGCTTAACCGTATCACAAAAGGCCCCCTCAAACCTCAGCAGAGATTACGGATCTTGGTGACGTACCTTCTACCAGCCTTTTCACATGGGCTGGTATTTGGCTGCGTCACCGCCGACCTGCTGAGGCGCATGGACCGTCAAATCCGCGCGTCTGTTCGCCGGTGGCTCGACCTCCCTAAAGATACACCGCTGGGCTACTTCCACTTCTACTATCTAGCAAAACCACTGCCAAGGGAACGGGCTTGGGAGAATCAGCGGGGAAAGGACTGTTGATGAGTGGGTGTTGATGCATTGTGATTTCTGCCCAGTGCTCTGAATGTCAATGTGAAGAAATTTAATTAAGCGCGGGTTAACGGCGGGAGTAACTATGATTCTCTTCGGCACCATCTGGGCCAACATCCAAGCGCAACCAAGTGGTGGGGACTCTAAATAACGTGATCAGGCTCTAAGCGGAGGTGTGGATGGTGGCTCCCAAATTTTAAACAAGCATGAATAGACTTAATAAATGCCTCGGACCAAATTTGGGGGAGTCCACTGACTCTCTGCGTGCTTGCATCCGCCGGAGAGGGTCCGACTGAGGAGGTCTTGATTGAGGAGACACCGCTGACGCAAGTTCAGATGAGTTCGAATGTCTGGCTCCATCTGGACGCTCTTCGCGCCGATTTGGGGGCCCACCAAGTCTATAAGAGTTAGACTCTCTTGGCAGTAGTTAATAAAGCTCTGGATGGGGAGGACGCTGAGCCCGGGTTCACCGAATGGCTCACAGCGGTCTTCCCACCCAAAGAGCGAAGGACCGTCAATCGACGCGAAGAGTTGGAACAGACACATCGCAGCAGCAGGAGGGAGAGACGGTTGGAGCAAAGGCTGACGGCTTTAAAACCCCGGCTCCATAGCGAGGGAAATTCTCAGCGGGGAGTCCTCGGACACCAGTAAGATGCCGGACCGGATGGGGATTCCGAGCCTCACCTACTCCATACTCTTCTTGAGAGCAGCCAAAATTGAAAACCTCCGGCGATCCGGGCTGCCGTTGGGCCAATTTTGCTGGCGGAATGAATTTATTTAGAACCAGCTCGGTTGGTGCCTCCGGCGGTTTGGGAAGTTGGAGGTTAGGAACACGCTGGAAATAAGGGCGCATTTTGCCCGGGCATTACATGGTAGCAACGATATTAAGGAACTTGGCGACAGCCGGGGATGCCAATTTTCAACAGATTGGATCTTACCCAATTCTGGAGGTATCCCCGCAGCAAACTATAAGAACTACCACAAGGTCCCCATCAATTCATTACGACCTGCGGTAGAATAAACCATGTTGTAGCGGAAGGCAGTAATTGGACTGAGCTTCCGTGCCGGTTTTGCCGTGCATTAACGTACAATTAACAGAAATGGCGGCAGACATGTCCTGCAGAACTGCCCCGGACTCAGGGGGGTCGGATCCTGAGACATAATGCAATGTGCGCCTACCTGGGGGCGCTCTACAAGATAAGGGCTAGACGGTACTACGAGAGACTCGGCTTAGAGCCCAAGATCCCAACCTGCAGCCTGATGTCACTGCCAAAAAGGGCACAGATAAAGTGATCATCAACGCTTAGGTGCCTGGTACGTGCATCTCAAGGCCAGGACTAAGTGCTAGCCACTGCTAGACACTATCAGGGAGGGGTCACTACCGAATATCACTACCGACACTATCACTACCGAAAGGGCCTACTAGCCCTTGGTAATCCCCAGGGCTTAAAGGTATTACGACAAGAGTGCTCTGAGGTCCATTTATGAACTTCAGAGCAATTTGTCGTGATACCACTCCCACTCCTCCATGGAGATGGCACGGCACTAGCCGACAAAGGATCGGGATCGGATAGAAAACGCGTTCGTTCCTCTTGGCCGGTGCATGTTCACACGCCATTTACTTTTAGTTAGTTTTGTTAGTGAAATTTGTTTAAATTAGTTAGTTTTGCTAGTTTTTTTAGTTAGTTAGTTAGTTAGTTTTGCTTTTTCAATTAGTTTTAATTTCAGTTTAGTACTCCTTGCAATGTGGGGGAGAAAGTAAAATCGTTTCAAAATTCTGTTTAAACATCTCACCAAGTTCTGTTTGGCAATTAAAAATTAAAATTACTCATACGGGTAGAATATAAATAGCCAAATGTGTACAGTGATATCCTGATCATCGACGCGCAAGTTGTGTCTGCATCCGGCGGCCTGACTGGAAGTGGAAAGGCCCTGGCCGGTGAAGGATCGGGATCGGATGACAACGAGCCCCCCTCTGCCGGCGCACATTCGGACGCCAATTTTAGTTAGTTTTGCTTATTTTAAATTACTTTAGTTTGTACTCCTTACTGCCCGGGGGAGAAAATAAAATCATTTCAAAATTATGTCTTATATATTATTCGGGCACCATAAACACTTCTTACTTGATAATGATAGGAGGTTTACAAAACACATATGTCATGTGTCAGCAAACCTCTATTTTCCGATGAGTGTCGGTCAGTAGTGTCAAATTACATGTATTGTATTGTTTAATCAATTTCAGGTTTAATGTGCGGTGCGGTGGAAGCGCCCCGAAGGCAGAGAAAGATCTCCAACAACCTGTCCCCGAGGACGAGAGAGGACCTGCAGAGGCCTCTGACCAGATATCTGCCCATAGACCAGGATGACCTCAACCTCAGGGCCCACATTGAGTCCGCAGGTAACCATCTGATTTTTTTTACGTTTATTAATTTACCCGGCTCTAAAGCTTTTTTTTAAACCTTTAGTTGCAGAAAAAAAAATCTAGATCAAAAAAAGAAGTTTTGTTGGTGAGCCCACCTTCTGCCGTGGTGCGTTGGCTCGTGCGTTCGGTTTGCTCTCTCGGGTCCCGCTGCGGGTCCAAGGTCGGTCGCTTGTTGAGCTATCTCAAAATGAATGTATCAGTATTAAGTGAATAAAACTACGCAAAAGTTGCAGAAATAATCTCCCAAGAATATATATAATATAACGTTTTGGTCTTGTTATTCAATATTTTTTTTCCTTCAAAGATATCAGCTATTTCCTTCCACAACTTTATTTTTAAAGCGCGATCTTTTTACTCCTTTTTTTTACATTAGCACCACACAGAAGAGACCTGGGGAAAATAATTCCCCTCAGGGCCTATGTGAAGGGTTTTTTTAGGAAAAGAAGTTCCGGGAAGGAAAAGAGTATTAGGGGTGGGTAGGAATCTGGGAGTCAGTATGTCCAGGAGTGATGGACGTTGAATCCATCCCTCCCACTGTATTGCAAGGCTATGTTCCGAGAGAGTACGGCTGGAGAAGTCAAAGAGACTCCCTTAACCGTTCTCTCCCGATCCGGCCTTCCATGCAACTGGTGGGTATCCAATAAATGGTCCTCATGCGGGTAAGGAGTGCATTGATATGCACTTTGTGGTAGTTTTGATAATCAGTAGCGGGGATGCCCTCAGAATTGGGTAAAACCCAATCTGTGGAAAATTGGCTACCCCGACTTTCTTAATTCTTTGTCATTGTTGCTTTCTCTAAAGAGAGCCCAAGTTCTACATCTTCACCACGGAGGGCTTGGTTCACTACAGCGAGAAGAGCCAAGCTCCTAAAACCTTGACAGGCCTCAAGGTCAGCGCAAAGGGAGTCCAGGTACAGCCAAGCGACAGAGTGCTCCTGGACTCGTGTTGGTGGTAGTTCCGGTGTTTCAGGCAGGTTTTCGCTTGTTGGACCCTCTGCCAGACTGGCTCGCAGTTTCCTCGGTTCTGCGGGCGTTCTTTCAAGATGGGGAAGCGTTTGAGCGAGAACCTGGTTTATTTTCCTTGTACCACCTCGTTGGATGATCCGTATCTCGAGGCGTGCCCTGTGTTCTGTATATTCAAAACCCGCGAATGATGGAAGTGTGGGTATTATGGTTTGGGTCGGAACTTCGTGGGGAGTTGCAGCCGGGTTGGTGTTCCGCTCTTACAGCAGGAGAACTAGGCCATCGTGAAATTCGGTCTTTTGCCTAAGTTTATTGATTGCCTGGACTGTTCTGCCGAGGTCTAGGCGGGTCTTTGCCATTTCAACATTAATGGCTCTCTCGAATCCAGCAGAGATCAGATCTGCCTCGATTCAAATCCATAGGTTAATTTCTTCCGCAGTGTATCCTCGGGTCAGAGGACCCTCCCGGTACCGGTCTGAGGCGTTTTCCTTGTCTATTCATGCTTGATTTAGGGTTGGGGGGCCATATGGGTGGTTGGCACCACCCATACCCCCCTTGGAGCCTGTTTGCAATATTCAAAACCCCCACAACGTGGTTGCGCTCGGCTGTTGGCCATGACGGAGCCGAGGCGCCGTCTGGGACCTTGAGAGTTCCTTGGTCCTGTTATTCAAGGCGGCTCAGTTTAACTTCTGCCCTCGCGGGTGTTGATGCTATGTGATTTCTGCCCAGTGCTCTGAATGTCAATGTGAAGAAATTCAATTAACCGCGGGTAAACGGTGGGAGTAACTATGACTCTCTCGGGGCACCATACACCTCTCCATGAAATCGTCGCAAAAAATCATGAAATTCGTGTGACTTAATTTATGGATGGCCCCTTAGTTGGTGATTTGGAAATATGTCTGACCTTGTTTTTTCCATTTTTTTTTATCAGCGATTTGAAATTGACTACCCATTACTACAAAATGTTCCCACTACATACAGATATTATTTCTTTTGTAATGAATAACATTTTGTACTGTCAGGTGCGGTCAATGCATTGCTTCAAATAACGGCTGTTATAAAAGGGGGGTAAATCAAATAAGACATGTTGCCAGATAACCGTAGTTATGTCAATATCCAAAGTGATTATATTTAACAACGAGATAAGCACTCCCCACTGGCATTGCCTGTGGCAAGTTAGTCCTGCACCGTCAGTCCTGCACCTGCAGTCCATGATATAAAGCCGTCTTAGTTTGTCGGTGAAGGAGACAACCTTCGGGAACATGGAAGTTAATTTTCTTCATGATAGCCGAGTTTTGGAGCCATCTACAAATCAGTTTGTGGAGAAGCAATGTTCAGATCTCGTCTGACCCCTAGATGGTTCATTCCGAGCATGCCCAAGAGAAAGTCAGTAGGATACTGCCAAGGGTAGCAGATGTACTCCTTCAGGTATCCTTTTTAAATACATCTCTTTGAATTTCACTTTTGTTTTTTTTGATTGAATGTAGGTAGTATGTATGGATGATGTGGAATCTTGAAAGTGGAAATAACCCACTTCCTGACATCCGATTACGCTGAAACGCTGCAAATAGACTCGTTATCGATGACAATGCATTCTTTCAACTTTTATTGGCAATCATGCACACACGCGGACATATACGCATTTCTCTGAAATCCTACGATATTACAGCAGTCAATATATGAAATAAATGTCGGTCTTATCCAACCGGGATTTGGCTCATTCGGTAGCATGGTTGACTCGGGTTCCTGGGTAGGAACTAGACAGCGATTAAAAATCAATTACTTATAAATTGTCCCCATTTCTTTATTTTTAACTTTTTATATACGTAGCAGATTTCCATCTCCACACACTAAATGAAATTGAAAAAATATATGTAATTATCCTTGAAAAATCACGGGATGTTATAATTCCAATTTTGAAAATCTCATATTAAAATAATTTTCTGTTCTATTATAATATGTAGGTACCTACTTTATCGCTTATTTGAATAATTGATCTGATTTCAATTTTAAAAATGACACTTTAATTCATAGTTAATTAAATTGAGTTCATTGAAAGTGAATAATTTCACACAGGAATATTTCACTTCACGCACCGACAACCGAAATTAGTATAAAATGATGTGGACACACTCACACGCCTGGCCGCCTTTTGCAATCAATTCGCACACACACAGTTCGACCGCTTCCTATGAAAACCCGAATGTTAATATTGAAAATCTGATCACAAATGGCCATCGCGTCGGCAAAAATACTGTAGACGTACTACCAGGCACCGTACCTAATAAATCCATCCATTGGACGCGGACCTGTGGACGCTTATCCTTAAATGCTGTCAAATAAAAATGTTTTTTTTTTTGACGAAGTATAAGTATGTAATTTAGTTTTTTTTTTTTTAAAGAAAGACAAACATTCCCGGGTTACGAATAACCCAAAAATGTTTGAAAATCTCCTACTACCACCACAGAAAGCCGAGGAATCAAACATGGGACGCCCGGGTGGGACCCAAACGCGATGCCCACTCAGTCACTGACCGGTTTATTTTATTTTTGCAGGTCATCAAGTGGACCTCTGTCCCCACATCATCATAGACTCCACCTCCTGTCGAGGATATCTTCACAAACTGGGAGCCAAGTTCCACGGCTGGTCCAAACGGTAATTACTTCATGCCATCATAAACATTGCCAGCAACATTAGCGTCTTTATTTAAAAACAATAAAGTTACTAAATAAACATGATGACGTTTCTCCGGAGGGGTAGGCAGAGAGGACGAACTATAACACAGTCTCTGTCACATGCGAATTTAAAGAAATTAAACATCGATAGAATTTAATTTATTTTTAATTTTTCAAAAAAAAAATCCTCTACAATGCACATCTTAAAGATATATTTGAATGATGCAGATTGAAAGAGAAAAAAAAGGAGAAAATAATATAATTACATAACTCATTTTCGTATTTCTTGTCCTTTAACCTCTGGTTTGCCGATTGCGCGCCCAGGACGCGCCATAAAAAAAAAAAATTTGAGATGCGATTTTAACCGTTTGATTGCCGATCGTCGACTTTCGTCGATTCGTGTTTTAACGAAGATTGCCGATCGTCGATTTCCGTCGATTGCATCAGTCGTGCTCTGATTCGCGCGTACGTCGGGTGTGGTGCTGCGGCGTTGGTAAATATTATTCTAATATTATCTTAATAGTTGTAAGATCGTAGTAAACCGTTTAAATTTCAGATTCATTTATTATTTTTTTTATTAGTTAGTTTCATAAAAAATGATGTTTTTTTGGTGGCATTTTACAAGAAACTGTATGCATTTTTTGGCACTCAAACGGTTAAACCTTATGTATAAAGAAAATGTACGAAGGACAAGGTCAGAATCGCTTGGGGCATTCTTGTTCTTGACGTAACAGATATAAGGAACACACCTAGCCTCTCAAATAATCATCTTTGCACATATCTATGACTTTCGAAATGACATTTCTGCCGCGATTTGAGCTGTCAAACTTGGAGCGTCGCATGTCATGAAAAGATTGATAAAACTATCAATTTGTCAAATAAATGCAAGTAATATTATTTGTAAGCATAGTTTATTGTTCAGGGAACGTGTTTCGGTAAATATTATATACGATAGCATAAAATAAATCCGCAAAATATTACGTCAAAGTCAAAACATTGCGAAATTTTCGAGTTTCTTCCCTGGCATTTAAGAGGTTAAGGCATTTTAATTTACGAATTGAACATTTAAGGGGGTATTCTAGTCTAGAAGCATGAACTGTAGGTAATTTTTCAGGTGCAATAAAAAAAAACCAATAATAATTTTATGAGCCATTATTTTACCAAATATATGTTAAACATAACACAAAGAATACATTAAAAAAAATCTTAAAAAGTTACAGGGTGAACTGGGGGGTCTCAAAAAATGGAGCGCCCTGGTTGACACGATTGCAACCCTCCTAGTAATCTGAAATTTTTTTTTTATTCTTAATCCAAACAAATGCTGCTATGGCATAAACCTCAGACAAGTAAAAAAAAAAAAATTTCACAAAATGGCGGCTGGCTGAAATAAAAAATACATTTTTTTACCAGTTTTTTTGACTATTACGAATTTTTTAAAAATAGTAAAAATTGAAATTTTTTATTGTTTTGGTTCATGCAATAGAGTAATGTATAGAGAAGGCTCACACCAAATTTCAAGTAAATTGGTTAAGTAGAACTTGAAACATCATGTCAACCGTCTCGAAAAAAGTAGTTTTGAGAAACACGCGTTTAAAGTTTTGCCCTTTTTGGATTCTAGTTAGATTCCGTCTAAACCGGTCGATTTAAAATGGCTCTAACTTTTAAAATGATTCAAATTTTGAAAAATCCTTTAAAGGAATTTTTCTTGAAAATTCAAACTACCAAAATATGAAGAAATTTTTTTTTTTCTATACTAGATAACCCCTTAAGTATGAATACAGCTTTTTTTCTATAATCCTGCATTCTTTTTTTTTCTTTAAAGGTTCCTTACAAAGGTTTCATTGTATTTGACTAATCTGTGTTGTTTTTATATTGCAGCTGGTTCGTGTTTGAACGTTCTACCAAAACCTTGATCTACTATTCTGACAAGAATGAGAAAAAACCCAGGGGTGGAGCTTACTTCCAGGTGATTTTCATTTCATTTAGTGATTACACTTAACGTCACACAACCTTTTCTATAAATAGACATATTGGTGTGTATTTTGTAGATAGCATTGTTTGATTTTGAGACTTTGAACTATTTGTAGATAAGATGTTTGGCGCCATCGAATCAATCAAACAAACAAATGTGTCCCAAGGTTGGCTTGGCTCATTCGGCAGACCGTTAAAAATTCATAAAATATATTTTCTGTGTAAATCTAATACCACATACGAGCCAAAAATTTCCCAATACTTTTTTTGGCACTTTCAGTTGAACAGCACAAACCGTATTAATCGGTGTTGATCAATAGAATTGCTTGTATTCGGTTAAAGTTAAAAAACCCCCATTTGGGGACGGGAACGGGTTACTGCCACCTCTCGAACCATTTATTGGATAACCAACACCTCGTTTGGTGACTTGCACGCCGGATCCAGAGAGATTGAGGGAGGCCTCTTGACCTCCAGCCAGATTCTTGACCCATCGCCTTGCATCGCAGTTGGAGGGATGGATTTATACATCCGTCACTCCTAAAAACTGACTCCTAGATTCCTACCCAACCCTCATACATTTTTCCTTCCCAAAACTTCGTCTCCTTAAAAAAAACTCTAGGCTAGGTCTCCCTCGACTGAACTCTACCGATCTGGCCCACCACAGTAGTAGTCAAATGCAATCGCCGTAGTCACCCCTGTTAAGTCGTAAACCAATCGGGATGACCTGCGGCAGGGTTGTTGGTTATCCGATAATTGTTCCTGGGGTGGCGGTACCCATATCCGCCTCTCAAATTGGATTGTTGTTAGATTGAAGCAAATTGGCAAGATGATATTATTTTATTTAAGACTAGCTCGTACCCGGCTTCACTTAGGGAGTTGATTGATATGAGATTGAACTGACATTTAAACCCATGACGGATTTTGCTTTTGGATAGCCCATAGATTCTCAATCTTTTTTTGCCCACCGCCCGCTTTGAGAACATTTATTTCTAGCGCCCCCTAACTCGCCACGACGAAGGGGGCAAGGGGCGTAATGGGATACCATGACAGGGTTGCATTTGCCACAATGGGAAATGCCCCCCAATTTTCTCTTGGTCTTCTACTGCCCCCCTGAAGGTCTGAAATGCCCCCAAGGGGGCGTTATCGCCCACGTTGAGAACCTATGGTGTAGCCCCACCCATACAAAAAGGCTTTGAATGGTCTACAATGTTCTGGGATGTTCCCGAATGTTCCAGACTATTCCACAACATTTCAGAATGTTCTGGAATGTTGCGGAATGCTCTCAAATATTCTCGATTGTTCTGGGCTGTTCTAGAAATTTCTAGAAGGCGAAACTTCTAGCCCTTATATTTTCAAAAGCACGTCCTCCAGGTAAAAACGGGAACTTCTTTATGGATGGGGGATAGAGGGATACCACACCACATAACTCCCTTGATCGTACCGGGACTCGTTTCTGAGTTTTAGCGACACGCACACTTTTTAATTTTTTTTTTAATAATGTATATTGATTAATTTAATTGATTTCCACGGATCCGTGAAATATTTTCTGTTTGATATTTGAAGTCATTCTAATTGAATCATTCTTCCGCAGGTAATTGAAGAGGTGTACCTCGACCATCTCAACGTATCAAAGTCCCCGGCGCCCCTGACCACTTTCGTCATAAAGACTCGTCAACGCCGCTACTACCTCATGGCGCCCTCGGGACAGGCTGCCAGGATCTGGATTGACGTCGTGTTCACCGGCGCGCAGGGCTACACCGAATACCTGCACTGATACTACCACCGCCTCATACCACACGCACTTCAATGTTGTTGATTTAACCCCTCTATAGTTAAGTTGATTTACGATAATTGTTTGCGGGACATGAGATATATTACAGGCAGCTCAATAGAAATGATGAATTAAACCGATAGGAGTACATTTCGTGCGTGTACGCTTATTATAAGTAAGCTCATTTTTATCTTACTTCTGATGAAAGATGAAATTGATCAAATTTTTTTTTTAAATATTGCAAGTTTTTCATGAAGATAATCAATTTCATTGTCACATTATTTTTCAAATCCGTATAGGGTTTTTCAGTTCATTTGATTTTAATGCAATATATGCGCACTTTCGTAATTAATTTTTTGGGTTATGCCGTGTTGTGCTTCCACCTTCTTTAGCCAACATTCCGGACAGCGTTACAGTGTTAATCGTCAGGGAAGATGATCTGATTTTTCCTGCCCTGATGATGGGCACTGTAACGCTCTCCGAAACGTTGGTTAAAGAAGAAGGAGGCGCAACATGGCGCAATAACTTAAAAGTTAATCACGATGATGATTTTGGCCGTAAAAATCTCAAATCGTATCAAATATGTACGCAATTCAATCATTTTATTCATTTGATCACGTTACCTAACTAACACAGATTTTTTTTAATATGTCGTTAACATCAAAATAGCGTAATTTATTGTGTTGAATAGAAGAAAGATATTTTGATGTTACAGTATGGAATCAAATTCACCAAATCAAATTCGAACTCCCTCAAAATAGTTCTTTCTTGATATTTCGTATGAAATACATTTTATTTTTGAGAATTTTCGGTAGAGATCAGTGGAGTTCCGATGCTTGGCTAACTAGTGTAACGATCATATGGGTCGTTTTTTCGACTCGTTCTTGAGTTCAACAGCTCGGCTATGGAATGATTTGCCGGCTTCTGTGTTTCCTCCCTCCTACAACATGGGTCTCTTCAAGACCAATGTTCATTCCTTCCTCTCCTCAAAAAAACCCTCCACACAGCATCCCAGATGACATAGGCCCTGAGGGAAATTATTTTCCTCAGGGCCTCCTGTGTGGAGTTAATTTAACATTTTAATCAGTGAAGATAGCTAACCCGATAGAAGTGTGGACTTTTTCAAAATCGGCTTATTTTTTCTTTCTAATAAATTCATCAAACATTTTCAAATATCGAAATTCTTTCAAAAATAAATAATCTTTTTTTTTCTTCATCAAATAAAATTAACAATAACTTTAAATACTAAAACGGCATCAATAGCGTTCACACAATGAAACACAGCAAGATGACATTAATATTAGCACTATTCCAAACTGAAATTATACATTGTATGAAATATCACATTGGATTTTTCGTTTCATAGGTGCATTTTGAGATCTGCACATACGATTTTTTTTTTTCATTAAATTCAAGAAAGATATACAAATAGAAAGATGACATTAATATTAGCACTTTTCGAAACTGAAATTATACGTTGTATGAAATATCACATAGGATTTTTCGTTTCATAGGTGCATTTTGAGATCTGCACATATGATTTTTTTTTTCATTAAATTCAATCTGTAGTAATACAATCGCTCAATAAAGAAAACAGTCGCAGCTATTAGATTTAAATTCCTCTTCCGACAGCCGCATGTTCCAGGTGTGTGATGTGGCACCTGGTGACCCCTACTGTAATAGATCTACTGTACCTCTATATATATCTAGGTGAGTGTCTGTTCTTTTGACTAGTTAATTACATTATGTACTTTGTTTGGAGTTTGGAAAAAAGTTCTCATCAGATGGGAATGCCGTTTTTGTTCTACCGTTATTTCAATGAAGGGTGCTCCGAAAACGACGTAACATGATTGATCCCCTCCTCTCTCGGCTGTTGGATGATTAAGGGTTTCTGCGTTTCCTTCTTAAAATGTCAATGTCACAATAATTGCATTTAATTTTTTAAAAAAATGCAAAATTATATTTTTTGTACGTTAATTTAGTCACAAACATAATATGGGCATTATTAAATATTTTGTTATATTGTCATATTTTTTAAACTTTACTCATTTTATAAACAATAAATCAAACCTACTTGAAAGAAGATTGGGAAGTTACTGGCTATTCAGATCTGGGGGCCTAGCACGGTCGATTACACCCTATATCAATACGATATTGACTAAATCCGTCATCTAAGGTTATTGGGCGGTATTAGGTGTATTTCCAAGCGCAAATAACTGGCTATTCAGATCTGGGGGCCTAGCACGGTCGACAACATCCTATATCAATACGGTATTGACTAAATCCGTCAACTAAGGTAATTGGGCGGCGTTAGGTGGTATTTCCAAGCGCAACGTCTTTTGGCTGTCGCTGAACTTTGGTTAACTGTCAATAAACATGACTTTTTGAATAATGTCATTCGTTATGCCTATAAAATTGCTGCCTTGTCAATTAACGAAAGGAGGCAGACTAATGAAGCTCTTAGAATTGAAAGACTTCATATAAGAGATCAATTGAATCAGTTGTGCTAGAAGAAACGGAATTCAGAATATCACGAGTTATGACTAAATACCTCATTGACCAATTAACTCCTTATTTAATGTTAAAAAGCACTGCTGCCTACTTCAGTTCAACATTGTCAATTTATTTGCTTTTTGACATAGTCATTCAACATTTAGGAATGTCAATCCATAGATAATATCGGGAAATAGATATAGAATCGTTGTCAGTTAAGCCTTTCGATTATATTTGAATATTGTTAAGTTATTGATATGACCATGCTAGACCCCCTACGATGCCAACTTCACGTCCACCAGGGTGATACTGAGAGTATCCGTCATAAGACCGTTTATTTACTGTGCAGTTTTAGCAGTCTAAAAAATAAAAAAAATATTCTGTTTTGCTAAACAGCATTTTCAAAAATAAACTATCAACATATCTAAATCATCAATTATTATAAACAGTGCCTTACCTTACCCACTGAAGAAATAAACTAATAAAATTGTGTTTTCAAAGTAAGCAATTTTTTCAAGTAAGTTTTGTAAGCAGTTTCAATTTTTCCTCACTTCTGGTGCAATTCAAATATAGATATTAATATTTCTAAAACAGTTTAAGATCTAGGACTGTCAGTTTTATTTCATATCAGTATAGATCACTTCTAGGAATAAGAGACTGGGATAGTCTTAATTCTTGACAAATCGGTTTTAATTTTGAAAATGACAATTAAAATAATTTTCTGTTAGAAGTATATTTTGATAGGTACTTTATCGCTTGTCTGAATTCTTCACACAATCTGCTCCAATTTTGAAAATGAAACTTAAATTCAAAGCAATTCCCAGGAATCATTGAACTAGAGTTTTACATGGACAGACACAACTGAAATTAGTATTTTTTAAATTATGTGTTTGATTTTCTAAACTTAGTTTGTATTACAATAAATATATTTAATAATTACAGTTGATTGAATTAATGTTACCAACAAATAGTTAATTTTATAATGAAGTATTAATGAAATTAAACCATAAATGATTAAAAAAACAATTTAACATAATTTTTTTATAATTTGGCATTTGACTTCTTCCACGGGGATGCACGAGTATCCGATATTTCACGATTTATGTATTTTGGCAACAAACGCCGTGTATCTGTGCAGAGGCACATGTTGCCGCCATTTTGTAATCTCATCTGGTCTCCCGTCAGATTGCTCCCATTCACATCGTCGACACTTTAAAGATGGCGTCGCTTGTGTCAGACATTTTGTAAGAAAGCTTGTATTTTAGATCAATGCTAGGAACAAAACAGTCAACAAAGAATGACACGATATAAAAATGACATAACCTCACTCACCTTGTTTAGAAAGCGTTTTTCTTTTGATTGGTTGCGATGCGGATCTCATGATTCCAGTAGAGATGTACGCGACAAGCTGTTCGCGACGTGAGTACACAACATAATTGTATACCGGATTCTCGCATAATCCTTGGACACAGAAGGCAACAGTGTTCCACCTACGGTGAACTTAACTGCTACCGACTTTATCCGTTTTTCTCTACCTGAAGCAATCAGGGAAACCGTCAGACTTTTAGCGGAGTTTAGAAGCAGACCACACTTCTGTGGTCTGCTTCTAAACCCCGCTAAGGCCATTTCAAAGGCCTGAAGCCGCCTGTTAGCCTGCCTCCGTCCTCACCAATAAGCATACATCGTTTGCGAAAGCCAATGCATTCGTTGGCTACCCGCCCATGCGGTATCCGATACAGATCGGTATGCTTCGCAGAGCAATATCTATTACAACATTGAATAATGCAGGCGAGAGAGGATCTCCTTGTCTGACATCGCGCCGGACCAAGCTTCTGGTATATTCTGTCAGGAGGTCAGAAAATTTACACTTTGCAATAAAATTAAAATAGAAATATTTCTAAATGTATCTGAAAACCAAAACCATTAATTCAGGCATTTGGCTATTTGTGATAACATCCTAACCCATGCATGATTTGATTTTTGCCAAACAGAATTTCGCCCCGGGGCGATAGGAGGAGTCCTAACTAATTTAAAAGAAAACTAAAAATGGTGCATTTTTGCTATTTTGTAATCATTCTACCTGTAAAAATGATTTTATTCAGATTGCTAAGAATTTTGCGAGATGTTTAAACTTGAGTTTTGAAATGATTTTGCTTTCTACCCCGGGCGGTAAGGAGTCTAAAGCTAAATTTAATTTAAATTAATTTTATTAAATTTGCTTATTTTCTATCCGATTCTGGTCCTTCATCGGCCAGTGCCTCACCATCTCCCATATTCATGAAAGAACCCCGGAGCACTCTTGTCAGTGAGCCCCGGGGAATGCCAAGGGCTAGTAGGTCCCTGGCGCCCCTCCATGAAATTCTTGTGGCGAGCACTTTGACTCTTTCTGAGTTCTCCGAGCCGTGCCTCGCCGCTACTATGATGTCTCTCCTGTTATACTACAATCTT
Organism: Glyphotaelius pellucidus; assembly: GCA_936435175.1. Lineage (NCBI taxonomy): Eukaryota > Metazoa > Arthropoda > Insecta > Trichoptera > Limnephilidae > Glyphotaelius > Glyphotaelius pellucidus. Next base: position 17,737,380 of record OW386566.1, on the reverse strand, counting down.
GTTCCTGGCCCCGGGATGCCGACACAACCTGCGCGTCAACGATGACGAGGCATTTGGCTCGATGATTTGAACATACTACCTGGAACTATTGATTTTATTTTTAAGCCAAACAGAATTTTGCGAAATGTTAAAACTTGTAATTTTGAAAGGATTTTTTTCTTGTGGCGAGCACTTTGACTCTTTCTGAGTTCTCCGAGTCGTGCTTCGCCGCTTCTATGATTTCTCTCCCGTTATACTTCAATCTTGTTCCTGGCCCCGGGATGCCGACACAACCTGCGCGTCAACGATGACGAGGCATTTGGCTCGATGATTTGAACATACTACCTGGAACTATTGATTTTATTTTTAAGCCAAACAGAATTTTGCGAAATGTTAAAACTTGTAATTTTGAAAGGATTTTTTTCTTGTGGCGAGCACTTTGACTCTTTCTGAGTTCTCCGAGCCGTGCTTCGCCGCTTCTATGATTTCTCTCCCGTTATACTTCAATCTTGTTCCTGGCCCCGGGATGCCGACACAACCTGCGCGTCGACGATGACGAGGCATTTGGCTAGATAATTTGAACATACTACCTGGATCTATTGATTTTATTTTTAAGCCAAACAGAATTTTGTGAAATTAAATGTAATTTTGAAAGGATTTTACTTATAATTTCCCCCCTGGGCGGGTAAGGGAATTCTAAATTTAATTTAATACAACACAAACTAAAACTAAAGCACGCTACCCATGCGCCGGCTGAAGGGGGCTCGTTTTCATCCAATCCCAGCCCTCCGCCGGCTCACACCTTGCCAATGGTTACGACAAAATGCTCTGAAGTTCATAAATGAACCCCAGAGTACTCTCGTCGTGATACCTCTCAAGGTCCCCCGCACTTCCCGGGTACCAAACACCCCTCCAGGAGATTGTCTGACTCGTTCTGGGCTCATTGAGCCATGCCTCGCCACTAGTCTTTTTATAGTCTCTCCGCTATACTTCAGAGCCTTGTCTCTATTTACTCGGGCCAGGCCGAGGGTTGCCGAGACGAGGTTCACAATCCTGGCGGCTCTCAGACAGGGGATGGAGTATGCAAAGTCAGTTACCCTCTCTCCTTTATTGGGGCATATCCTAGCGGCGTGTCTTTAGGAAGATCCAGCCATCGACGTATGGCCGCCCGTACTTGACACCCCTGGTCTTGGCACCCCGGTAGTCCGCGGTGAGGCGTCTAAATACCAGTCCATGAATAAAGGACGTCAATAGGTAGGTCACTAAAATACGCAGCCTCTGCTGAGGTTTCAGAGGGCCAGAGGCCTATCATGTAAGGCCCGCGTAAAGTGGCTCCTTATCTCTTGGGAATGCTTTATATCCAACGCTCTAAATCGCCGTTGGCACCAGCCAAGCCTCGTGCGCCCTTACTCCCTGGATACTTTAAGACTTTTCCAACTTTTCAAACCACCGGTGGCACCAACCTGGTTCTGAAAGAAATCAGTCCACCAGCAAAATTGGCCCAACGGCGGTCATTTTTATTCTGGCTTCTCTCATTACAGGTTATGAAGTGGGTGAGATTCGGTGTCCCCATCTCACCCTCTTTTATAGGAGCATGGAAGTAGCCTAGTGGCGAATCTTTGGTCCAACCGTCCTCTCCGTCCAGAACTTTGGAAACTAGGGTTAGAAGCATATCGCTTTTGTACCCTTCTTGAACTGCCAAATCGGTGCGAAGAGTAGACATCGCTGCACTCTTATGTCTGCGTTGGCGGTGGCATTCCCACTCCCCTCGGCCAGAATTGAAACTATACAACACCCAATAGCCAGTGGCGCGTATTCCCCCTAAGCTTTGGGTTTCCCAACCACCAGCAAAGGGGTAGGACCTCAACTGCTGCTTTTGGATGAAGTCCAAGTCAAAGCAAGCTCTCGCTAATGCCAACCCCGAACGATTCATGCTCTTGAGTCTATTTGTCCTGAGAACAGGAAACAATATGTGAAACTAGATGGCTCATTTTCAGCCTATCACAGTCCGCTGGCGGCTCGTACCGAACCGTAATCGGTGTTGTAATCATGACGGAATGCTCTGAAGTTCATGAACGAACTCCAGAGCACCTTTGTTGTGATTCCTCTAAGAGTCCCTCGGGATATGCCAAGTTCGAGCAAGCTTTTGGCACTCCCAGAGTGGCACACCCCTCCATGATATTGTCGCGGCGAGCGCCTCGACCTTGCTTGGGTCTCTTTGATGCCTCGCTACGACAAGTTCCCTCAAGTCTCTCGCGCTGTATTTCTTAATCTTATGCCTATTGGCGTATCCCAGGCCCTGAGTTGCGGAGACGACCTGCGTGTCTAAAATAATGGTTAATACCTCTAGAGTTGAACCGAGCCTCTTGTATGACTGGCCACCCCTTGTCCTTCAGGGCGCCTCAAGGAACCTTCAACCAACGGGCCTGAGTCCGACGGTACTTCCTCTGTTGGGCCATCCTCCTTATCTTTCTCCTACTTCTAACGTTTACTAACTCGTGGTTAACATTGGTTTCATAAGTTTTTCTTTAATTGCCGTCGCAAATTTTGATGTCATATCGGTGCACATTTTAATTTTTCTGTAGTTAACTTTTAGATTTGAATTTTAAGCGTGGTATTTTCTCTTTCTAACACCGTTATCATATTTCCCACTAAGACAGTAAGGTTTTAAAGTAACAGTGTCTATGAGACCTACGTGAGCTGTTCCCAAATGCGAACAAATTAGCCTGAGGGGTTAATGAAATAAAACTATAAACAATTTTTAAAAATAACTTAAAATTTTATAATTTAGTATTTTTTTTTCTCAAAATCTTTACAATATAATTTATTTGTATTTATTCTAAAATTACATCTTAAAACAGAAATCACACCTTTTTACAAATTCAATCACAATTATTTTAAATTACATAAACACCAGCAACTTTTGTTGTTTCTTGTTCTGGGTGAACTCTGCCAAACTCTGATAATTAATGGTTAGTTAGTGCTTCCTTACCCAAAGATAACTTAGGTTAGGTTAGGTTAGGACCAATTATCATTTACATTTAGATTAATATTATTGTAATAGCACGCTGCATTTAAAATTTTTATTAATTTTAATTAAGTTTTTAGATTTTATCACATTGGCAACTCGACAATAACATTTTACTAATCGACAAGCAAATGTCTTGGAAATGTTTTTGTGAATCAAAAACATAGATATATTATTACACTTAATGAAAATTAAAAAAAGAGTTGTAAAATTCGTGCGACATTCACAAAAATAAGAATGTGCCTACACATCTGTTTAAGTGTTGAAAAATACACGCGTCACATTGTGATAGCAAATAAAATTTCACAAACCTATGTCGGTATGATGTGAAAGTTCATGCAAACACGTATAAGTTTGCCGAAATGCCAAAAGCATGCTCTGTACCACCTACCGTGGTAAATTTGTAAAATACTATTTTTAATTAACTTTAATATGTAAAATGCATGTGGAAGATCTTGTAAAACACATAAAATGTTGTGTTTTTTACACAGAGTTGTAAAATACGAGAGAACGCTTATGAAAATATGTCACGTTTCACAAAGATAACAAAAAACATGTTACATTATTGCGAGAAATGGAATATTTGTGGTAAAATTTAGCAGTTGCAATTTTAGAAATTGTGCCGAGCTGTGATTGACTTGAGAAATAATTATTTATTACTCTGTGAATAAATTCTTGATATTTCTCAAAAACAAATCCATTTTGAGTTTATCAAAATTTAAATCACAATTTTTTTGGGGAAATCATTATTTCCTCCTCAGTTGATGTTGTATGGAGAGAAATTCGAAAAAATATCTGTTTGGAATGTTCTAATATCTGATTTTTTTATAATACAAATTATTTATTTTTTATTTGAAGGCAGCTTTTTATAAATATTAGAAAACAATTGAATTAATTTTTATTTTCATACTTTTCCCCTAAAAAGACACCTTATCCGAATTATGGTATTTTCAACAATAATTTCTTATTCCATGTTATGTTACCAGCATGATTTTATTTTTATTTTTGTTACTTACACTTATTGTTAATAATTTTAAAATGACTGCTTTTTAATTTATAAAATTTCACATAACTACAAGTATTTTAACATTCACAAATGATGGGTACAAAGATTCACTTAAATATACCATGAAACTATTTTATAGTGGATAAAAATACCAAAATAATTTCTCTAATAATAATGTATTTTATGAATTAAAATAAATTTTTTTTTTTCAAGGGTTTTTAATCTCAATTTTTATAAATTAAGTTAATTTTAGGTTATTTTTAACTATTGTATTATTTTTAAAAAGAACTTATGAACCAAGAGATGGTATTTTATTGTTATTTTTAAATACAAACCTTATTAATCGATTAATATATTTTTAAATTAATTTACAATCAATTTAAATAATGTAATAAATAAAAACACTTATCAAAATAAGTTTTTTTTTTGTATGAACTCCACCCGGAGATCCTGAGGTTTCCCTCAATACCTATATCGTACTTGGGGATGCTATGCGGAGAGTATGTTAAAGTAGTGAATCTGAGTCTCGATGAGACTAGTTGTAGGAGGGAGGAAACACGGAAACCGCACTATCGTTAATGAGGATCGTAAAAGAACAAATCCCGATTGTGGCAAATGTTTGGCATGCGTTTGCCGAAGGGATCGTTGATGCTAATTTGGACGGCGCACCTTTCATTGAAATATTGGTAGAGCAATCATTTAACATTTATTTTTTTAATAATATTATTTTAATATATTGGGTGCACTGACTTGACTCTTCAATAATATTATTGTTCAGTGTATTCAACTATTCTCCACGAGTGGCGAAGCTAAATTATTCACAAGAATAATATCGCTGGTGTCTCTCGTTCCATGAGCTACATCATAATCTGGAAAAACTAAAAAAACTTGAAATTTTTTCGCCCAAGCATTATTTTGTCACTGTTTAGGTCACTTGAATACTTCCAAATACAAGCATGGCTTTTTATGAATGTGTTCATTTGCATTTTACCATGCAGTGTTCAAAAGCTGCACAGTATACTCTATCCTATCCAATATATGTCACGTTAAAACTGTAGATTTGTATTTGTACTCAGACAAACCCTGTGAATATATTGATTAGACAAGAATCCATCCCTCCTCTTGAATATATTGATTAGACAAGAATCCTCTTGAATATATTGATTAGGCAAGAATCCATCCGTCATGATTTATGTCATGATGTGCTATGAAGTAGATATGTGCTTCTACTGCCATTGTGTTAAGACGGCAGAGGATGAAAGTGGTAGTTCATTTTTTCTCTTACTGCAGTGTGAAGTGCACTTTTCTTTTTTTTTATTCTTAACCTGGCGGGAATGAGGTGAAAAATTGTTACACCAGCTGCGAGATGGGTATAACATACCCTAATATAGAATTGTCAATTTCGATAACTGAAATGACTTTAGAATAATACTGTAATACATTAATTAGCATTAGGGAAATGAGCTAATATGTTAAAATAATCCAGTTCTAGTTATAAAAGTATTTATATTTCTATAAAAATCAAAGTACCTAGTATTTTTTTTAAGCACAAATCGACAATATTTAGAAACTATGACTTAATATCTAAAAATTTGGGAAATTGAGATCAACTGTGCACACAAAATTAAAGAATAAATCTGTCTTATATAATTTAGCTTCGACATAACATAGAATCAACATAAAACATTCTAATATCTTGTTTTACTTATTACTATAAAAACTTCTCTTTTTTTAAGCAGTTTTTGTAAACAAAACGAGCATGCTCCGTACATAATGACTTTTCACATGTGATGCAAGAATGCTTTGTCTTTCTGTCTTTGGCAGTTGGGCAGTCCCTACATCTAACATACTTTCCCACTTTACTGGGAGGGCACATTGATATGGTTCTCCCAAATGCAGAGCTATTCTCTTTCGCATTTCCTTAGGAAGGCGATCATTTCACTCCCTGATTCGTCACTTTCATCACTAGAACATGCTTCTAAAAGTTGAGCTGATTTTTCTCATAAGACATTTTGGAGTTTACACACCTAAAAACAAGGAAATTATACGCATAAAATTAAAACATAACCAAGACACGAAATAGTTACACCGACTATGAGGTTGTGTATTACGTACCCGCTCTATGTTTGCGCATGTGTAGTTTACTCTGCCGCTGGCGCGATACTGTTACTGTCGCTTAAAATCACTCCTCGCACCATCCCTTCCAGCTACCGAGTCAGCCGAGTTCCAGGAATCGCACAGTAAAGAAATATTTAGTATTTTACAAATCGGTGGGTATGAGATACCCAACCTCTTTCACGCCAGGTTAAATATGGCGCTGTCTTCAAACCATAGTCCATTAATATGTGCTCCATCAGCACAGTCTCTACCGTATCTGTTTTTTGTACATCTTTAAACAATCTGGTGATCTTGCGGTCTGGGTGTAAGGAAGTATTTGCGGCAAAAGTATCTTTTTGATCTGCAGCTTGTATCTCATTAATTGAGCCGTTGAATGATTTCAGCACAGCACAGTCTTTACTGTATCTGTTTTTTGTACATCTATAAACAATCTACTGATCTTGCGGTCTGGGTGTAAGGAAGTATTTGCGGCAAAAGTATCTTTTTGATCTGCAGCTTGTGTCTCGTTAATTGAGCCATTGAATGATTTCAGCACAGCACAGTCTCTACTGTATCTGTTTTTTGTACATCTATAAACAATCTGCTGATCTTGCGGTCTGGGTGTACGAAAGTATTTGCGGCAAAAGTATCTTTTTGATCTGCAGCTTGTGTCTTGTTAATTGAGCCATTGAATGATTTCAGCACAGCACAGTCTACCGTATCTGTTTTTTGTATATCTGTAAACAATCTGGTGATCTTGTTGTCTGGGTGTATGGAAGGATTTGCGGCAAAAGTATATTTTTGATCTGCAGCTTGTGTCTTGTTAATTGAGCCATTGAATGATTTCAGCACAGCACAGTCTACCGTATCTGTTTTTTGTATATCTGTAAACAATCTGGTGATCTTGTTGTCCGGGTGTATGGAAGTATTTGCGGCAAAAGTATCTTTTTGATCTGCAGCTTGTGTCTCGTTAATTGAGCCATTGAATGATTTCAGCACAGCACAGTCTACCGTATCTGTTTTTTGTATATCTGTAAACAATCTGGTGATCTTTTTTTCTGGGGGTACGGAAGTATTTGCGGCAAAAGTATCTTTTTGATCTGCAGCTTGTGTCTCGTTAATTGAGCCATTGAATGATTTCAGCACAGCACGGTCTCTACTGTATCTGTTTTTGTACATCTATAAACAATCTGCTGATCTTGCGGTCTGGGTGTACGGAAGTATTTGCGGCAAAAGTATTTTTTTGATCTGCAGCTTGTGTCTCGTTAATTGAGCCATTGAATGATTTCAGCACAGCACAGTCTCTAGCGTATCTGTTTTTTGTTCATCTTTAAACAATCTGCTGATCTTGTGGTCTGGGTGTACGGAAGTATTTGTGGCAAAAGTAATTTTTTGATCTGCAGCTTGTGTCTCGTTAATTGAGCTACTGAATGATTTTTTGGGCGTAAGAAGCAGTGTAGGTTCGATGGAAATTGAATTTCTCTTTGATTCTATCGAGCCATTTCTGTTCATCTCAATTAGACACTTTAAAATCAGAAAACAATGTTCTAAACCCAAGTTCACCGTGATTTGCGATTAGTAACGTTTTGTCATGCAAATAAATTTAATGTTTTAGTTGAATAAACCTTTTGTAAGGTTTAGGTGACAGAATAATTCTAGTAACTGGCGCAAGCCTTGAGGCTGCGGTCGGAAGATTGTGGCCAGCATTTTCAGCTGAAGGTAACTCCCAGGAAACTTTTGCATACACTTTAAGTCATCCCTTTTCTTCCTCTCCGGACTTCCCAGCCCGAGGAAGAGACAGGAATATCATTTGGATATTTGTGTAGGACAAACTTTTCCTTGCACTTTCTTTTCTTTGACGTAATCGTCTACCCATCGAACCCGTCTAAAATCGGAATGAGTTGCTTGAAATGCATCTTATATTCTACATATTGAAATATCTTAATGCTCTGTGAGGCAGTTCGCCGTCAGCCTTAGTGCAACACTCACTGGAAAGAAGTGCCACGCGAGGAGTTAGTTAGCTCATCTGGTAATTGGGGGTTATGCTTTTGAGATGTTATTTCGAGTCTTGATTAACTTGCCAGGGAATTGGTTTTACCCATCCCTGGCTCGTCTGTTATTGCTAAGTGGCTTTCTGATTTTCTTAAGCTGACTTTATGCTTTTGAAATGTTGTTTCAGTTAGTCTTGACAAATTTACTAGTGAAGTGGTTTTTCCCATCCCGGGTTCGTCTGTTATTGCTAAGTTGCTTTCTGGTTTTCTTAAGCTGACTTTATGCTTTTGAAATGTTGTTTCAGTTAGTTTTGATAAATTTACTAGTGAAGTGATTTTTCCCATCCCGGGTTCGTCTGTTATTAAGTTGCTTTCTGGTTTTCTTAAGCTGACTTTATGCTTTTGAAATGTTGTGTCGGTGAGTCTTGAAAAATTTGCTAGTGAAGTGGTTTCTGCCATCCCGAGCTCGTCTGTTATTATGGTCAAGTTTCTTTCAGTGTTTATTAAGCTGGCTTTATGATTTTGAAATTGTTTCAGCTCATTGTATACAACCCAATGTGGTTTATCTCAATTGAGTCTTGACAATCTTACCAGCAAAGTCGTTTTCCCCATTCCTGGCCCGTCTGTTATGATAACAAGTCAACTTTTGTTGGTTTTTTTTATAAACCGGATAAAGTGACGAGTCGCTGAAATTACAATATTTATTACTAGCTGGTTCACGCTATGCCATTCAACGAAATAAAATGACTCTCCCTTCTTATCCTTTTCCGTGCGTCGGAGTGCGAGGAGTTAGTTAGCTGTTCCATCTGATAATTTTTGGTGTTTTGAAAAGCCAATATGATTTGACTGGATAATCTTGCTAGGGAAGTCGTTTATTCCATTCCGGGCTCATCTATAACGTTATATTATTGTTAAACATTCTACCCTTTATTAATTTGCCAAACATTAACAAGCTTTTAATGCCAAATTCTCCCCGGGGTGGTAAAGGGTTCTAACTAATTTAAACTATTCAAAACAAAAGAAAATTAAAATAGGGTATGCAAGCACGCGCTCGCAGAGGGTGGCTCGTTTTCAGCCGATCTCGGTCCTCTGATGGGCGATGCACTGTCTACTACGTATTGTGGAGACGACAGAATGCTCTGAAGTTCATAAATGAGCCCCAGAGCTCTCTCGTTGTGATAACCCCAGGGCTAGAAGGCCCTCGGCACTTCGTGGGCGCCACACACTCTCCTGGATGTTGTGTCGCCTTCATGCCTCGCCGCGACAACTTCTTTTAATGCTCTCCCGCTGTATTTATTAACCTTGTTTTTGTTGGCGCCTTCCAGGCCTTGGAATGCTGCACGTCGATAATCACCATATGACTGCCCTTCTTGGTCGTGATGTCAGGTTTCAGGTTGATATCGTAGGCTCTAAACCGAGCCTCTCTCTTGACCATCCTTCCTTTGTGGTTGGTGAGCTAATTTATTGTTCAATCTATCCGGGCGACTAAACTATACAACGTCAGCTAATTAGTGGGCGTGTTCTCCCCTTACCATCAGCCGGGGGTAGGACCTCACACCAACTTCATCCATCTCATTTTTTAATTTACTGATTCTAAGTTGCCGCGCTATGGTACCTGCTGGCTGTCAACTCCTAATTCTAATTCTCGTGTCGGAGGCTTCCTTTACCGAGCCTGCCCGAGCTGCTCCTGTAACCAACTCCGTTTCCGCGTAGGTATAGTTAATTCGAGTGTTTCTCATGAAACTCCAGAAATTCATCAAAGAGCCCCAGAGTAAACGAATCGTTATGCCACGGAGAACACGCCGACTAATGCCAAGAGCAAAGAGCTTCTTCGCGCTACCCGGGTGCCATACTCCCCGCCAGGAGATGGTTGCCACCTGCACGACGACGCCAACCGCGGTGCCTCTGGGTCTCTCAGCAACAGCTTGCTTCAGCTCAACGCCGCCCTATTTAAAAAAAAATTCACCATGGGACCGGTTAATACCCAAACTGCCGCTGATTTCCTGTGCATCTGAGATGACTTAGATGTCCCCTCGTTTCGCCACAATATCCGGTTGGAGATTAATATCCGCAGTCCTGTACCGCTTCTCCAGTTCCACGGTTCACCCTGCGTAGCGCAAATCGCATCATGCCTGAGCACCCAGCCACCGTGAGTTCTGGTCATTGTTGCACAACGTACGCCGCGGTTTCAATTGCATTTCTGCATCTGGCCAGACAGCGCACCCGTTAAATAATTAAAGTTGCATTCTGCTCTCTTGCCACCACTACTTCCTGCAAACCAGTGTACGTGAATGCTGCTCCAAAGTATTCATTGACCCAGCTAGTATTGTTAGCTGTGATCACAAGTCCAACAATATCCTAGTCAGATTCTCTGTGATTATAATTGATATACTATGGTAATTGGAATGTACAGCTTGCCATATATGCTCTACAAATGTAACAGCAGATTTCAAGTAAAATGTACTCCGCTCCAGGGCAGATGAGATTGGTTCCTCGGTGTGCCACCACTACTTGCTGCCAACCGGTGTGCGTGAATGCTGCTCCAAAGTATTCATTGACCCAGCTGGTATTGTTAGCGGTGATCACAAGTCCGACAATATCCTAGTCAGATTCTCTGTGATTCTAATGTATATACTGTGGTAATGGAATGTACAGTTTGCCATATATGCTCTACAGACGTAACAGTAGATTTCATGTAAAATGTACACTGCTCTAGGGCAGATGAGATTGGTTCCTCGGTGCGCCACCACTACTTGCTGCAAACCGGTGTGCGTGAATGCTGCTCCAAAGTATTCGTTGACCCAGCTAGTATTGTTAGCGGTGATCACAAGTCCAACAATATCCTCGTCAGGTTCTTTGTGATTCTAATTGATATACTATGGTAATTGGAATGTACAGCTTGCTTAAAATGTACATCGCTCCAGGGATTGGTTCCTCGGTGTGCCACCACTACTTGCTGCAAATCGGTGTGCGTTAACGCTGCACCGAAGTATTCGTTGACCCAGCTAGTATTGTTGGCGGTGATCACAGGTCTGACAATATCCTAGTCAGATTCTCTCTGATTCTAATTGATATATTATGGTAATCGGAATGTACAGCTTGCTTAAAATGTACACCACTCCAGGGCAGATGAGATTGGTTCCTCGGTGTGCCACCACTACTTGCTGCCAACCGGTGTGCGTTAACGCTGCACCAAAGTATTCATTGACCCAGCTGGTATTGTTAGCGGTGATCACAAGTCTGACAATATCCTAGTCAGATTCTCTGTGATTCTAATGTATATACTATGGTAATTGGAATGTACAGCTTGCCATATGTGCTCTACAAATGTAACAGCAGATTTCAAGTAAAATGTACTCCGCTCCAGGGCAGATGAGATTGGTTCCTCGGTGTGCCACCACTACTTGCTGCAAACCGGTCTGCGTGAACGCTGCACCAAAGTATTCATTGGTCCAACTAGTATTGTTGGCCGTGATCTCAGGATATGCTTGCCTGACAATATCCTAGTCAAATTCTGTGATATATATCCTAGTTCCGTAATTTGCTTCCGGTTCTCTGTAAACCAGCTCTGCAAACATTAGCAAGGTTTGATTGCTCGGGTGTGGCTCTGTTTCCAATATATCCAGGGGAAGCTCTTCTGAGGATTCGAGGAGAGTATTTATCAGTGATTCTAATTGATATCCTAGTTTCGTAGTTCTTGTCCGATTCTCCGTGGCTCTGTATCCAGTTTGTTCCGGGGAAGCTCGTCTGAGGATTCGAGGAGGGTATTTATCAGTGATTCTAATTGATATCCTAGTTTAGTAATTTGCTTCCGGTTTTCTGTAAACCAGCTCTGCAAAAGTCACCAAGGTTTGATCACTCGGGTGTGGCTCTGTTTTCAGGATATCCAGAGGATGCTCCTCTGAGGATTCGAGGAGGGTTTTTTCAGTGATTCTAATTGATATCCTAGTTCCGTAATTCTCGTCCGATTCTCTCTAAACCACCTCTGTAAACTTCACCAAGGTTTGATCACTCGGGTGTGGCTCTGTGTTCAGGATATCCAGAGGATGCTCCTCTGAGGATTCGAGGAGGGTTTTATCAGTGATTCTAATTGATATCCTAGTTTAGTAATTTGCTTCCGGTATTCTGTAAACCAGTCACCAAGGTTTGATCACTCGGGTGTGGCTCTGTATTCAGGATATCCAGAGGAAGCTCCTCTGAGAATTCGAGGAGGGTTTTATCAGTGATTCTAATTGATATCCTAGTTTAGTAATTTGCTTTCGGTTTTCTGTAAACCAATTCTGCAAAAGTCACCAAGGTTTGATCACTCGGGTGTGGCTCTGTGTTCAGGATATCCAGAGGATGCTCCTCTGAGGATTCGAGGAGGGTTTTATCAGTGATTCTAATTGATATCCTAGTTTAGTAATTTGCTCCCGGTATTCTGTAAACCAGTCACCAAGGTTTGATCACTCGGGTGCGGCTCTGTATTCAGGATATCCAGAGGAAGCTCCTCTGAGAATTCGAGGAGGGTTTTATCAGTGATTCTAATTGATATCCTAGTTTAGTAATTTGCTTCCGGTTTTCTGTAAACCAATTCTGCAAAAGTCACTAAGGATTGATCACTCGGTTGTGGCTCTGTGTTCAGGATATCCAGAGGAAGCTCCTCTGAGGATTCGAGGAGGGTTTTATCAGTGATTCTAATGATATCCTAGTTCCGTAATTCTCGTCCGATTCTCTCTAAACCACCTCTGTAAACTTCACCAAGATTTGATCACTCGGGTGTGGCTCTGTGTTCAGGATATCCAGAGGATGCTCCTCCGAGGATTCGAGAAGGGTTTTATCAGTGATCCTAATTGATATCCTAGTTCCATAATTCTCGTCCGATTCTCTTTAAACCACCTCTGTAAACTTCACCAAGGTTTGATCGCTTGGGTGCGGCTCTGTGTCCAGTATGTTCCGGGGAAGCTCATCTGAGAATTTGAGGAGGGTATTTAACAGTGATTCTAATTGAAATCAGGTATAGCTAGACGCATGTCTCTCCGTGTCCAGCCAAAATTAGTGCGCTTGTAGGGTCACAACTCCTTGTTGGGAATTGGAGATGTAGTGGCTTATAGGCATACGTTATGTTTGACTAGTGTCTAATGGCTACCATACCAGCAATATTATTCCTAACTTGCTGAATGGCGGTCTCTTTTTGCAATGCCTTCATGCCACATATTATAGCATATACGCCACATATTATAGCAGTTTCACGTTTTCGATTCTTGAATATGGCGCTGTCTACTGATATGTGCAGCGTTCTCCGTCAGCGCAGTTTCTATTGAATCTTTTCTTGTACATCTATAAACAATTTGGTAATCTTGTTATCCAGATGCGGATGTGTTTGCGCACAAGTATTTCTTCGACCTGTGCTTGTGCCTCATTGATTAATCCTGTGAACGACTGTTTTTGGGATAAATTGAAATTCTCTTTGATTCTATTGAGCCATTTTTGTTCATCTCATTAAGACACTTTAGAAATGTAAACAAAAAAGAATTTAGCAAAACGATTAAACATTATTTAGAAACGATTTTACTTTCTCTCTCAGGAGTAAGGAGTTGAAGCTACATTGAATTTAATTTATAAAAGCAAACAAAAACTAGACTAGAGCATGCTCCGGTGGAGAGGGGCTCTTTTTCTATCCAATCCCGGTCCACCCTCCCATCTCCGTCTAGGGGTGCGAGTGGTAGCACCAACTAAAACTAGACTAGAGCATGCTCCGGTGGAGAGGGGCTCTTTTTCTATCCAATCCCGGTCCACCCTCCCATCTCCGTCGGGGTGCGAGTGGTAGCACCACAGAACGTTATGAAGTTCATATTTTATCTTTTTATTTATATAAGTTTTTATTCCAGCAGGACTGGGAGGATAGTGCAATACCAGTCTGCCGTTAATCCTTGTTCCCCGGGGGGGAATGCCAAGGGCTAAAAAATCTACTGACAGTTCTCGGGTGCCAGACACCCCTCCGTGAGATTGTTGGGCTTTAATTCACTTTAACACCTCCATGCCTCACCGCGCCACCAGACGCTTAGTGTCTCTCCCACTGTACTTTTCAATCTTTTGTCTATTGGCTCGTCCCAGGGATGGTGACACAAACTGCGCGTCGATTATCAGCATATCACCGTCTTTCTTTGCGGTGGTGTCTGGCTGCAGTTTGATGTCGCGGAATCCAAAGCGAGCTCTATGAAGCGCCTTAAGTAAGTACTTTAAGCGCCCCACCCAGGTACGCACGTACTGCGTTATGTCTTCGTATCCGACCTCCGTGAGCCCGGGGGCGGTTCTGCAGGACATGAGCCGCCGACTGATGATTTTTATTCCTTTTGCTGTGAGTTTTTCCTCCACTTTTTTATGTTTGCTACGCCTCCAGATGAGATGTTCTGCAGTGCGATCCCGGCTCCCTTTATTTTCTTTGTCCTAACGACCTGGAAACCGTCCTTACGCGGGTCTAGAATCTTTTCAAGGTCCTTTTGTAGTTCGTCTGATATTTTCCCCTCTGGATCAGTGGGGTAAAATATGACTGTTGGTTGTTTTGGTGGGATCGGTCTATCGTGTCCACCTGCGCTTATATTCTTAGATGGAGGGCCCCCAGTTATGACCCTCGCATAAGACTTCCGGGAGGTTGTCGCTGGGTGAGTGGTCTCCTTTTTAATAATGGTATCGACCTTCTTGACTAACTCTGATTGACCGTTAATGACGCCAGATAAAGCCTCAGCCTTAGCCACAGCCGCCGAGTGTGCAAGAGCAGTCCGATGTAAATGTTTCTTGATATCCTCTATTGCGGCTGTGATAGTTAGCCTGTCCTCTTTGTTGAGTTTATTCTTGCCCTCCGTGGCTGTCTGATTAATCGTATAAAACCCCCACATCATGGCGGGATAATGAACATCTTAACAAACTTGAGGCGTCGGCATACGAGGCATCTCGAAAGTGGAGGACAGATCAGGGAAGGGTTCTGGGGCTGGAACCTCCAGAGAAATGTGAGACGCCATTTCCTCGGGGAGAGCGGCTGTCTCCTGCGGATCGACTTAATTGATTCGGTCGTTCTCCCTAAGTCAGGCCTCATTTGTGACATTTCAATATTTATGAATCCCTGAAAGTCCTCTGAGATGAGTTTGGCCTCAATTCTAGCCCAGATCACTATTTTTTCTTCTGTTATACGTCTTTTTGTTCTGTCAATCTTTATACCAGCGTTATGTTCTATTGGGTGGGCTCGGTTCATATGAACTCCAAGCCCACTCACCTCCAAAGTCTCTCGGACAGTACAAGCATTTGTGTCTCCTACGATTCATCGGTAAATTGTCTATATCGCTCCGGTCTGGGCTTGGGGGTTCCTTGGTCCTGTTATTCAAGGCGGCGTTGGTTTATACTCTGGGCCGATGAGACACTACTCTCCAGAGTCGGTGGTCTATTGCAACTAATATTGTTGACAGGAAGTCGTATGAAGTCCTCAGCCTGATTTGACATTTACTCCGCTAATAATTTAGAAAAGACTGAGGGGTGTGCCAAATAATGCTTCTCCATTATTCTGACAGAATCCAAGCACGCGAGGGAGTCGTAACAACGGATTGTGAAGGTTTCCATATAGTGGTTCCGGTGGAATTATCCTTGAAATTCAAACGACGTGCTTTTAAAACTTTTGGAGTAACTTGAGAGTCATTAAGAGCTTCTACTTTTTCTGTTTCTGAGAGATCGATTGGGATATCTTTTACTCTACCCATTCTGGTTAAATTGAAAGTAGGTATGAAAGATTTGAATTTATTATTTGAAAGAGAACCAATTTTTTCAACAAAATCATTAGCTAATGAGGCGGATTTAAATTCTATGGATAGTTTGTATCGGCCTTCCGGTTTTATTGATCCAAAGTCGGTCCGAGGCTACTTTTAGAATTATTCATGCTTGTGATATTTTGGGAGCCCTGCACCCCCCCTTGGAGCCTGATCGCATTATTTAAAGCCCCCGCAACTTGGTTGCACTTAGCTGTTGGCCCAGACAGTGCCGAAGCACCGGTCTGGGACCTTGGGGACTCCTTGGTCCAGTTATTCAAGGCGACTTGGTTTATACACGTGGGCCAATGAGACCCTACTCTCCAGAGTGGGTGGGCTATCTAGCAAAAGAGAAAAATAGAGATAAACTCTGGAAAGATCCCCGCCCAAAGGTTGACTTTAAATTTACTTTAAATATTTGCAAAGAAAAAGGAGACCACAAGTCGGAATGCTACTTGTGGACCCTAAGAAGGTTTAAACGGTTTAGTAGCTACCACCCGGCGTCTGCTATTATTTTTACATCCCGGCTTAAACAGTATAGGATGTTTTGTGCAATTCTTAGTTCATGATGCCGAAGCGTCGCTATCCAGGACTCATCACGAGGAGGTGATTGCACGCCGAGACCCCAGTTTGATGAATGAATTGAAATTTTCAGTTTCTCTTCGAACTTAATTGATCTTTATAGAAATATCCTAAGTTTAATAAACCTATGTGCAGTTTAGGTGCATTTGTATAAATCTAATATTGACCTCCCACATCTGGAGGCCAATGCTGTTCACCAAATTTTAAGTAGCAAAGAAGGTTGTGATATCTAAATGCTTTGTGTACGTGGAACGGTTGTAACGTGCATCATAGTCTCTGCTTATTTTCATAAGCATAACCTTAACCCCGCGACTGTTCATGGCCAGGATATTAGCATGATTCCTGCACTGGCTTCCCTCTTCAGGTGTTTCATTGTAATTGCTGTGACCCTTGCTAACCATGCTCCCAGGGAATGGCCTAATGGCCAAGCGATTGCTGTTGTATTTCTAAAATTATTTTATTGATTTTGTCTTCAAAAGTGACTGCAGGCAAAATGTGTGCTTTGTGTACTTCTTGCAATAAACACCTTTTCATCAGCCTAAAGCGTTCATCCGATCCGTCTGAATCCGACGCCATTTTAAGTTTTGATATTTATCCACAGATAAAATTTCACAATATTGTTTGCAATCTATATTGAAGATGCTTCCATGGTTTTTTTTTTTACTATACACTAATTATTCACTGTCTAACAATATCTTATTTTTATGGTTTGTTATAACACAAGTATATTGTTCACTATCTACTAATCTAACTAATCAAATGTATCTATGGCAGGGGTGTCAAACTGGATATTCTTAAGGGCCGTTTATAACATTTGGCGTGTGTAAGCGGGCCGGACTCAATATTTAAAAAATAAAACCCATACTTAATTGTTAAAATCTTTATTTAGTTAGATACCTATTTATTATAAATTCAGTAAGTTAAAAAGAAGGGTAACAAGGTAAATTATCTTGAGCCGGACAATCTATCCGGTTTTTGACAAGTTCATTGATGTCGGGTGTCATATTCGTCGTAGTTACTTTTAGAATCGATTGGAGATTTTCATCCGTAAGCCGTGAGCGATGTTTGTTTTTATTTATTTTCATAACGGAAAACATCTGCTCGCATAAATACGTACTACCAAACATACACAGGATACGTGCCGCATGATTTCTTATACTTGGATAGTTATTCAAACTCTTGAAATATTATGTATAAAATGTAGTAACACTAACTTCCTTAAATTTATCCTTTACAATGCTGTCGCATTGGAGATCTATCAATTCCATTTGCAAATGAATTGGTGCCAGTGCAGCATCAAAAGTAAATGGATTGTTGAAAAGTGGGAATTCCATTTTATGCATTTTGCGAAAATCTTCAAAACGACTGTTAAATTCTGTGATCAGATTCAGCAAAAGTTGAGAATACTCATCCAATTTTGTCTGGTTCACTGTGCCAAATGATTTCACGTGAGGGAAATGATCGAGTGTTTGGTTTTATGTGAATTTTCCACAGTCTTAATTTTGTTTCGAAGGCTTGTAAATGCGAATACATTTGAGTGACGATCAAGTCTTTACCCTGTAACTTTATATTGAGGTCATTCATGTGTTTTGTCATATCTACCAAAAATGCACAATCAAGCCACCAGTCGTTGTCATAATCAATTGGCTTGCCTTTTTCTAACATGAAAGCTTGAATAGGGTCACGTAACTCAAAAAAAGAGAAGGTCATTTTGTTTCTCTTACCAAAATCCAAGAACATCTGCAAGCCTTCACTGCCTTTCTTTTCCACTTCCTTTCTGCTGTCCCCAGAGACCAGATACACTTTGTCATCAGCGTAATCGACAGAGATACATCCTTCAGGCAAGGGTAACCTGGAGGAGTCATCGAAGGCGATGTTCCACAGGTCCGGTCCGAGAATAGAGCCCTGCGGGCAACCCATGTCTGCTTCCCGCTGGATACAGAAATCACCAAATGAGATCGTGATAGTTCTATCTGATAGATAGTCATCGATGATTTGGAACAGAAGTTTGGGACACTGCCTGTTTTTCACCTTCGTGAGTATCATTGCCCACCACGCATGATCGAAGGCACCAGTTATATCGAGGAAAATTGCCATAACGTACCTCTTGGGACAAGCCTTCACCCAATCAAACACATACGACAGGGCGTGCACCGTGGATTTCCTGGGGACGAAACCAAACTGCAACTCACTGGCCGGGGAGAGGGATTTTCGTAGGCGTTCCCTGATTAGTTTCTCAAGAATTTTGCCTAATACAGGGAGTAAAGTGATGGGTCTATATGCTTTGATATCAGATAATGGTTTATCGTTCCCCTTGGGTATAATCCGGAGCACGCCGCGCTTCCATTCTGAGGGAAAAATACCTCTTCTCATACAAGTGTCCATCACCTGGAAGAGCTCCTCCTTGGCGTGGACCCAGACTTGCTTCGCAATCACGCCGTTGAGCCTGTCATGCCCTGGTGCCTTCTTAGGACCCAAACCCTTAATTATACCTTCAATTTCTGCCTTAGTGACTCTAAACGTATAATCCTCTTGGGCGAGGTCTCTAGGTGGTAGCCGTGCCAGATTTCTAATCTGTTCGTGGTGGTCACTTTCCCCAATTACTGAATCTACAGGAACTAACTCGCCCAGAAGTGTCTCGAGGGTAGAGGCCACGTCCACCGTCTCAGCGTTCCTCCCATCAAAATTCCCAATTACAGTAGACAAATACCGGTCAGATCCTTTACCGGATTTCTCAATTGCGCTGTGGATATTCCACGGGTTGGCGTTACCCACTTCTTGGACCCAATTATGCCAAGCAGCTCGTTTCGCGTGAAGAACAGCCCGCTTAAAAGCCGACCTGGCAATTCTGAGGTCATCCCGGAGAGCGGCCGTCTCCTCCGTACGACCGCCGCTCCTAGCCGACCCCAGCGCCCTGTAGGCTCTCTTGTAGGCCCCCTTCAGCGGAGTCAGCTCAGGTGACCACCACGGCGTCCGAATACTCGTTTTTGGGTTTGATCTGCCCAGAGACGAGTTGGCAGCAGATACAACCGCCTTGTTAAAAAAATTCCCCAAATTATCCGGATCAGTAGCAGCTACATGATGAAAATCCCTTAATGTATCTTGTAGCGCTATCCCAAAGTTATCCCAATTCGCCCTAGTGGTGTTGAAATTCCAGGAGGATCTAGGAATCTCAGTTTTGTTGACACCAACCGTATAAGTGATAAGTCTATGATCCGAATTTATTTCGCACTCATGGACTGTCGACTTCTTTTTCGGAGGCTTGCAAAGCTTAAGCTCCTTCTCCAGAGCCGCCATCTTCCGAATAATTAAAGAACACGGTCTTCCTTTGATGCTATAATTTTGCGACTGCCACCATCCGACTCGCCACTCGAAACTGCATCGGATTCCATTTTCAGAAAAAAGTGGGGTATTTTGTGGGAAATTTGGGGAAATTCCCACAAAATTTAAAATTTTCCCCAAAAATGGGGAAAAATGGGAAAAAAATGGGGAAAATGATTCTCCAAAACTGTTAACAGAAAGTCAAAAAGTTGACCCGTTACGGAGTTACACCTTGCAGAGGTCCAAAACTTGGACTTGGGGGACACTCTTTTTTTTTTTTTTTTTTTACATGAGCTCCACACAGGAGGCCCTGAGGAAAATAATTTCCCACAGGGCCTATGTCATCTTTGGGGATGCTGTGTGGAGGGTTTTTTTAAGGAAGTTTAAGGGTTTTAAGGTTTAAGGAAAGGAGTTTAAGGGGTGGGTAGGAAGGAAAGGGGTTTAAGGGGTGGGTAGGAAGGAAAGGGGTTTAAGGGGTGGGTAGGAATCTGGGGTTCAGTGTGTCCTGGTCATCCACCTTCGAGACCTAGACAAACTTCACCCCATGAACCCGGGCACCCCTGCTAAATCACCAAACGTAGCGAACCACTTGGGGTGACCTATGGCAGAGGTGTTGGTTATCCAATAAAGGTTCCCGGGGCGGCGGTACCCATTCCCGCCTCCCAAATTGAATGGTATGAGACACCGATGATTTTGACAGTTCGTCACACAAGGATTATAGAAAACCAAATTTATCAAGATTGGGGTATGGTACCGATATGTGTCCATACAAAAATTTGAAAAATTTTGTGAAATTGTCAAGCGCGGCACCGATCCTTCAAGTAGTTCCGATAAGTTTTGTAGTCACTGTCTGTAAATTCTATGGAAGGTTCTAGAACAAATTACATGTGTTGGATTTTTAAAAGTCATAAAGAGGCACTAATATAGCACGTAGCGAGGAACCAAAAGTATCACCAGATGTATGACACTACACTATCCGCGGAAAATTAATCACTGTTTTTTAAGGATACACTAATAAAAAATCACTAAAACTTAAATTTTACGTGGAACACCTAAAAATGGCTCAAAATGAGCGGAGTTTTTTTTGTTACAATTGTCTCACAACGATGCATACGCTCCCGATAATAGATATCCGGAGATATGGCGTGCTCGCCCGGTCGGAGCGAAACAATGTTTTATAACTGTATCACTTAAAAACTATACTTATACTTGGAATTTAAAAAAAAAATGGCACAGGGGTGTAGCCCTTGTAAAACTGCACAAGTGTGGACTAAAAAAAACACAATAAATTGCACTTTTACTATTTTTAACTTGATAAATACGCGGAGCGAGATATTCACGTTGTATCGGCGCGGAGGCTGAACGAGAACTGTCGATTCTACGTCCGAAACCATTTTTTAAAAAATATGGGGTAAATTGTGGGAATTTGAGGGAAATTCCCACGAAATTCGAAATTTTCCCCAAAAATGGGGAAAATGATTATCCAAATCTGTCACCAAAAAGTCAAAATGACGTCACGTTTCAGAGTTACCAATAGAAGTGGTCCAAAACTTGAACCTGTGGGACACTTCGGTATGAAAGAGAGCTGATTATGACAGCTCGTCAAACTCAGATAATAGAAAATATTATACTTGTCCTAATTGGGATACGGTACAAATTTGTAGTTCTATCAAGATTTTTGTCCATACAAAATCTGCCAAATTTTGTTAAAATGTCTTGCACAACACCAGTCCTTTGAGCAGATCAGATACCCGGGGACTTTAAGTAACCCTCCACTGTCCCGCTTCGGTATAGGCGACTTATGGTCGCCCCTTCGAAGCTCTCGCAAGAATCTAATTTTTTTTGATAAATGGCTCTACTAATTAATAAACAAATCTAGACCTTAAATGTCCCTACATACTTTGTTAGGTGGCGGAAATGTAGGATCGCCTACAGACTGTACTGTAATGGTCATTTCTAAGACTACCAGTGTTAGTGATACATAAAATATACCGAAAAAAAGAAAACCACAAAAAAAAGAAAAAAAAAGTGATGTATCAGCAACCGTCATGAGTAAATCAGGAGGTATGCTGATAGAAGTTGACCACACACATCAGAGCTGCAGGCATCTGTGTTAAAAAAATAAAGAGAAAAAAAAAAAACAAAAGAGAAAGCAAGAGTATATACATAGTAAACATGGACCTGGTGAAGCTATCCAACCAGCGACTGGCAGTCCCCGTGAGAATGTAAGTGGTCGTGTGTCCAGCGTCACGGCATCCAAAGGAGTCAACCGTAAGCCAGCTAACCGGTGGTGCCTAGAAGACGTAAGCAGACAACAAATTGAAGACCCTAGGGAGGAAAGCGTCGGGTAGTCGGAGGCAGGATGGACAGCCTCTAGAAGCCGGTCCGCCTTTACCCAACCCCTTCATGTCACGGGGGGTGGCGCGGTCTCCGTGTGGACCCCACCAGGTCCAACAGCCAACCCAACGAGTATAGCAGGGACAAGGTCAAGAGTCCAACCCCTTTACTGGGGAAAAGGACATGACAAGACAAGCAACGGAGTTCCGTTCAGCCAGAAGCTATAAAAGGAAAAATAAAAGAGAAGTACAATTAGTATATACAGAATTATATATACATATAAAATACCCAAATTAATTACTAGAAGAAAAATGTTCAAAGAACTGCAGTGCTGCAGACATTGTAGCTGCAAAATAACACAACAAAAAGAAAAATAGTATAAAAGTATAGTAAAACACTCAAGAATCTTTTACAGAAAAAAAAGAAATAAGAATAACAAAAGAGCTGCAATAAAAATATATACAAAAAAAAAGAAAATAGCAGTGGAGCTAGAAAGTAACGAAATGGCATAACATGAAGAAAAAGAAAATAAATATAAGAGTATTTACACCCGAGGCAGAAGAGTAAAAGAAGAATAAAATTCGTTGTCCGTGGAACATCAGGAACAGGTACACCTGGTGACCTATTGTCTACTAATCAGCGACTCTGAGAGCAGGCCATCTTTCAACCCAGATCCTTGCAAATTTTCTCAGACACTCAAAATTCACCTTATTCGAAACTAGATCAGAGTTCCACACTGGTCTAGTTGGTACATCCAAACCGTCCAGCATTTCCTCTCTAGCATCCATCATAATCTCACAGCGCCACAGAATGTGCTCGGCCGACTGGTTGGTGCTACCACACGCACAGTTGGGATGAGGGGACAGGGAGAGGGTGTGAAGTCTCCCCCTGAACTCCCCATGACCTGACAAAAGTTGGGTCAAGTAGTGATCAGGTTTAATAAAGGCCCCTTCCATTCTGGCTTTAACTGATGGGAAGAAGGAGAAGGTCCATCTTCCCAAATTCGATCTATCCCAACGGAGCTGCCACTCTTGGAGCGACAGCTCCCTCATTGAACGTAGCAGACCAGGGAGAGTCCCCGGAGCACCCGGAGTTAAAACCACCCCAAGATGAGTTGCCGGGGTTCCCTTGGTCAGCCTCTGCTTAGTTATCACCTCCCTAATTTCCAGATCGATTGGTAATATACCGGCCAAAACTGGCAAAGCGTCCGAAGCAACGGTTCTATACGCCCCGGATAGTGCCAGCAGAGGCGTACGTTGTCCCCTTTTGAGAGCCAAGAGTATGAGCGAGTTATCCAAACGGTGCTCCCAAACAGATGCAGTATATGAGACCTGGGCCACATATACACATCTGTATAGGACTCGCAGCGCCGGATTACGCAGACCCCACTCAGCTGTGGAGAGTCTCCTCAGCTTCAAAAAGAGAGCCTGAGCCTTGCTGGATACATCCTTGACGTGAGCCAGAAAAGAGGACGATCGATCCAGAGTAACGCCTAAGTATTTAACACTATCAAAAAAGCGGATGTTAGAGTCTCCCATTTTGATAGTCGGGTTTCTACTTCTACTGAGATAACCCTTAATCTGGAGACCCTTGGTCTTGTGGGGAGCGAAGGTCATCTTGTTCCTCTTGCCAAAATCCAAGAACATCTGCAAACCTTCACTGCCTTTCTCTTCCACTTCCTTTCTGTTGTCCCCAGAGACCAGATACACTTTATCATCAGCGTAGTCGACAGAGATACATCCTTCAGGCAAGGGTAGCCTGGAGGAGTCGTCGAAGGCGATGTTCCACAGGTCGGGTCCGAGGATGGAGCCCTGCGGGCATCCCATATCTGCTTCCCGCTGGATGCAGTAATCACCGAAAGAGATCATGATGGATCTACCAGATAGGTAATCCTCGATGATCTGAAACAAGAGTTTGGGACACTGCCTGTTTTTCACCTTCGTGAGTATCATTGCCCACCACGCATGATCGAAGGCACCAGTTATGTCGAGGAAAATTGCCACAACGTACCTCTTTGGACAAACCTTCACCCAGTCGAGCACAAACGACAGGGCGTGCACCGTGGATTTCCCGGGGACGAAACCAAACTGCAACTCGCTGGCCGGGGAGAGTGATTTCCGGAGACGTTCCCTAATAAGTTTCTCCAGAATTTTTCCTAGTACCGGAAGTAGGGTTATTGGCCTATAGGCTTTAACGTCGCTTAATGGTTTATCGTTCCCCTTGGGAATAATCCGGAGCACGCCGCGCTTCCATTCTGAGGGAAAAATCCCTCTTCTCATACAAGTGTCCATCACCTGGTGGAGCTCCTCCTTGGCGTGGACCCAGACTTGCTTCGCAATCACGCCGTTGAGCCTGTCATGCCCTGGTGCCTTCTTAGGACCCAAGCCCTTGATTATGCTTTCAATTTCTGCCTTAGTGACTCTAAACGTATTGTCCTCTTGGGCGAGGTCCCTAGGTGGTAGCCGTGCCAGATTTCTGATCTGTTTATGGTGGTCACTTTCCCCAATTACTGAGTCTACAGGAACTAACTCGCCCAGAAGTGTCTCGAGGGTAGAGGCCACGTCCACCGTCTCAGCGTTCCTCCCATCAAAATTCCCAATTACTGTAGACAAAAACCGGTCAGATCCTTTACCGGATTTTTCAATAGCGCAGTGGATATTCCACGGGTTGGCGTTACCCACATCTTGGACCCAATTATGCCAAGCAGCTCGTTTCGCGTGAAGAACAGCCCGCTTAAAAGCCGACCTGGCAATTCTGAGGTCATCCCGGAGAGCGGCCGTCTCCTCCTCCGTACGACCGCCGCTCCTAGCCGACCCCAGCGCCCTGTAGGCTTTCTTGTAGGCCCCCTTCAACGAAGTCAGCTCAGGTGACCACCACGGCGTCCGAATACTCGTCTTTGGGTTTGATCTTCCCAGAGACGAGTTGGCAGCAGATACAACCGCCTTGTTAAAAAAAATTCCCCAAATTATTCGGATCAGTAGCAGCTACATGTTGAAAATCCCTTAATGTATCTCGTAGCGCTATCCCAAAGTTATCCCAATTCGCCCTAGTAGTGTTGAAATTCCAGGAGGATCTAGGAGTCTCAGTTTTGTGTACACCAACCGTATAAGTAATAAGTCTGTGATCCGAATTTATTTCGCACTCATGGACTGTCCACCTTGAAATCCTGGTTGCAACTGACCCAGAGCAGAGAGTTAAGTCAATGTTGCTCTCACCATGTATGTTTGAGAAGGTAAAAAGAGAACTCTGTTCATTTATTATGCTAAGACCTTGCGCAGCAATCAAGTCTTCCACGGCGTCTGATCGTTCCGTCCTACAATCATTAGTGTCAAACCATAGTGGTGAGCGCGCGTTAAAGTCACCTCCGATAACAATGTTACGACCTTTAAGCGCGTTGAGTGCGCGCGTCAAACTCAGGATGTGGGGTCCTACCGGGTTCCCATACTTAAAGTATACTGAGATTAAAAAGATCTCAGTATCGCCAAATCTAATACATACACAGGTTTGATACTCGTTGGAGAGACCATCCAGAAGGAGGGGGCTGATCAATGAGGTGTTGACCAGGACACCCGCCCCCGGAGATCTGCCAACTTCGAGTACCGCCCCCGGAAAACTAATTGGAGTCCTACCTTGCCAAGTGTACTGTTCCTGAATGAGCATGATGTCAATATTCAGGTCAGACATGACCCGCAGCACCTCCAAAGTGGCCATCCGGGAACGCTGCAGGTTGATCTGACCTAAGGATAAAAAATTAATTTGAGCCATAATCGGTCATTTTGACTTGTACGTCAACAGCGGCTCTCTGGGCTGGACAGGACCTGTCTCCAGTCGGGTGGTCAGCCGGTTTCCTAAATCTTGTGCAGGTAGCACAGACAGCGGGTTGCGCTTTCTTGGGGCACTCCTCAAAGTCGTGTCCCACAGCGGCACAGTGGCGACAGGTTATCTTCTCCTGCGAGCAAGATTTAGTTATATGACCATATTGGTGGCACTTGTAGCACCTAGTCGCACCTGTATAATCCCGAGTGCGGCAGGCATTCCAGCCAAGAAAGCACATCCCGCTGTCAATAAGTACTCGCCTGGCATTAGGGTGGCAGGTGACCACCATGTTCATGGTAGGCTGGTCTCTCTTCCCGAAAAGAGAAACCCTTCTCATGGTGCGGAGATGGTCCTCCAGCGAAAGGGTTGTCTGTCCGGCCAGGTTATTCTCAAAGACTTCCTTGAACAGCTCCTGGTCTTTCGCAGGTTCACACCTAGGAACGTTGTAGATAACTATTTTAGGGAGTCTCCCCAGGGGACTCACGAGCTTAAAGCCACTGGCAGCGAGTTTTGATTCCGTCTTCCTAATGTTGTCAAGGTCGCTTTTGTTTTTTGCCTGGATGGCCATGCCCGCTCCCTTGATTTTACGCAGCCTAACCACTTGGAACCCATCAGAGCGCGGGTTAATTAGTTTCTCCAAGTTCTTCTGGGTTTCCTCTGAAGTCTTCCCTTCTGGCTTTTCCGGGTATATATATCAGGACTGTCAAGGATTTGGGTGGAAGTGGGCGCTCAAAACCATTGACCACCAGCGTCTTGGAATTCGGAGCACCAGATGCAACCTTAGCATAACTGGGTGCAGCCACCGGAAAAGGAACACTAGAGGTAGGGGGACGAGCCTTGGCGATATTATCAATTTTTTTAGTCATGTCCTGTTGGGCGCTCATCAGGTCTTCAATAGTGGCGCTCCGAGTAGTGACTGTGTTGAGCTCCAACATTAGGCGTGTTATGTCCGACATGAGGTCATCCAAAAGATTATTTAGTGCACTCTTGTCGGATTTGTTCAGCTTATTGGAGCCTTCCAGGATAATGGATCGCATTTGCTGGCACTTGGACATTGCGGGGATGACCTTCCATTGACATTCATTAGGAGAGTCGCTTATTCTCACCCTCTTCCTCGTCGAAGCGTTCGGGGACGCGAAGGGTATAGCTGAGATCGAGGCTCCGCTGGGGCCTGCAACGGGTGTCCTAGGTGGGGGGGGGGGTACTGCATCAATATCGGAATCGTCGTTTGACTCCGTCCCAGGTAAATCAACGACATCCGATTGTGTAGGATTCTTGATTGGTTTCTTTTTCGGAGGCTTACAGTGCTTCAGCTCCTTCTCCAAAGCCGCCATCTTCCGAATAATCGTCGAACGACGGTCTTCCTGTGACGCTAGAATTTTCAGAGTGCCACCATCGGATTCCCCACTCGAAACTGCATCAGAATCCATTGTTAACAAAAAGTGGGGTATTTTTGTGGGAAATTTGGGGAAATTCCCACAAAATTTAAAATTTTCCCCAAAAATTGGGAAAAAATGGGGAAAATGATTCACCAAATCTGTTGACAGAACTTCAAAAAGTTGACCCGTGTCGAAGTTACACCTTACAGAGGTCCAGAACGTGGACTTGGGGGACACTCTGGTATGAAGACCCGATGAAAGTGACAGCTCGTCAAACTGTGATTATAGAAATCTACAAAAGTTCTGAATGGGATATGGCACCCAAGTGTGTCCATACAAATTTTGAAAAATTTTTGCGAAAATCACAAAATCGCACCGGTCCTCCAAGCAGTACTGAAGTTTTTTAAGTTTTGTAATCACTGTCTGTAATTTTGATGGAATGTTCTAGAACTATTTGACACGTGTTTGAATTTAAAAGTCATATAACGGCACTAATTCGGCACGTAGAATCAAGCCAAAGGTATCACCAGATGCGGAAAATTTTTCCGCATCCGCGGGTGTACCACACAACACAATTCACGGTAAATTAGACACTGTTTTTTACGTAAACACTAATAAAAAATCAATAAAACTTAAATATTATGTAGATCACTGAAAAATGGCTCAAAATGAGCAGAGTTTTTTTACAATACGATTGTCTCACCGAGACGCATGCACTCCCGATAATGGATATCAGGAGATACGGCGTGCACTCGCGATCGGAGCGAAACAAAGATTTATTCTTAATACACTTAAAAACTATGTTTATACTAAAAATTTAAAAAAAAAAAAAAATGGCACAGGGGTGTAGCCCTTGTGAATCCGCACAAGAGTGCGCAAAAAAAACACCAAAAATTTCACTTTAACAATTTTTAACTTTGAAAAAACGCGGAGCGAAATATTTGCGTGGCGTATCGGCGCGGAGGCGGAACGGAACTGAATAGAGTAGATACCCGGGGACTGTCGAAGGTCAGAGTGTGCAAGTGTTGGAGCTGGTAACAGTCTCCACTTGCAAAAGTCACTGCCCACCCTCTTGGGTGTTGCCAGCCCCCCTCTCAGTGAACGACCACTTAAGGACCACTAAGCGACTGCTGTGTCGTTTATTTGTTTCTAGAATTGTTTTCTTGATTTCGTCTGTGAAAGTGACCGCAAGGAACGTGTGCATTGTGTATTTGTTATAATAAACACCTTTCTCTATGCGCTATGACTACTTGCTGCTGCGGAGGGTTCCAATAGGCGCGGCTCAAGTATCCGTTTGTTTTGGATTTATGTGCCTTGGTTAGCATTATTCAGGCAGGTCCAACTATTCCATACAATCAGAGTATGCTAACTTTGCAAAAGCTGCTAACACTTTCTCATCTGGATATGGTTCCATCGCCAGTTTACTTGTGTAATCATTAATGGTATGGAAAGATTTGAAGGTTAGCTGCCAGTTGGGTGAGCTGTATACTAAGCCTGTGTCCGTCTGCGTGTTGGGAGACTGAATCTGCAATGTGAACAGTTGGACTACAAATTATAATGGTTATGCTGAATTCTTTAAAATGCGGGTTATAAAACTATTCGTTTTTGGTTCCATCCGGGGCAGTTATCTGATCAGAACTGGAACTCCTTGGCTCTCTTTGAACCTGTTTATAAATGAAATAAACAAACAAACAACTGCAGACTTCGTTCGCTCCTCTTTTTGCCTCGTACTGCTCTCGTACCACATACAGCAGACCCCACGTCTCGCTGCCATGTTCAGAGTGAAATGAAAGTTTGAAGTGGCAAGGAAGGTGGGGATGTCCAATTGCTTTGTGCACATGGAACGGTAGTAATGTATTTCATTATCTCTGCTTATTTTCATAAGTATATCCTCAACCCCGGGCTGTCCATGGTCAGAGTATTAGCATGGTGGAAAGCATGTGTTTGGTATAATTGTTGCAGTACACACCTTTTCTATCAGTCCCTCCACTTCTTGGGGTTCGTTCCTCTACGCGCTATGACCACCTGCTGCTCTGAATGGTTCCATAATGCGCAGCCCAAGTATCTGCTGTGTTGTGCCATGGTTAGCATTGTATGTTGCCATCCTTCAGGTAGGTCCAGCTTCCCTATACAATCAGTATATAGAATATGACAGCTTCGCAAAGACTGCCAACACTTTTCCGTCGGGATATGGCTCCTCTATGTGCTATGACTACCTGCTGCTGCCAAGGGTTCCAATAGACGCAGCCCAAGTATCCGTTTGTTTTGGATTTGTTATGTGCCGTGGTTAGCATTATTCAGGCAGATCCAGATACCCTGGTTTACTTGTGTAATCTTTTAAGGTTTGCTGCCAGTTGGGTGAACTGTACACCGAGCCAGAATACTTAAGAACATGCTCATGGAACAGTAGGAACAACGTTGTTACGTCTAAGTCTCTGCTTATTTTCAACAACATTCTTGGTTAATATTTGATGCCTAACAATTAGATCACATCTTTATTTTATTGTTTGTAACACCCACAATAATTGTATTCATATAGCTACACTTTGTCTTATCTTAAGTCCGGCATGTCTTAGGAAACATCTTCCTTCCCGCTTAGGATTTTCCTCGCGAAAGATTTCGTCCGGATCTTTCAACCAGCGGTCCTGAGTCTGACGGTATTTCATCTGTCTTTCCATCCTCTTTCCGTCTTTTCTACTTCCCGTGTCTTCATTCATGTGATTAACATGGCGGTTTACAACCAGGCCGTTAAGCGTGGCTTGATGTCCTCTCTGGTTAGGACAATGTCCCTTAGCTCACCGCATTTATATCCAACTTGCACAGCTAGCTCCCTGTACAGGAGTTTTAACTGCAAGCGGACATCCGTCATGGCGGTGTAGCCTCCTCTTCAACTTCGCTGTCCGCCAAGGTCTCAATTCTGTCCGCAAGAATCTGTTGAAGGGTTATATGCAATGCTACCTCAACCTTTTCAGGTCATCAAGGGTATGTGCATACCGCGGGACCATTTGTGTTGACACTTGGTTAATCTGAGGGGTACCACCCCTCTGGGTAACGAGTCCTTCGGCCCGAGCCCACGCTCTGAGTTTGCGCTCGTCGTACTCCGTGCAACGCAGTCTTCTCCTAGTGGTTGTGATATCGAGGCTACTGACTCAAGTTTCTGCTTGCACTACCGGCGTAGATTTTATCTCGCGGACTATGCGAGCTACGTCGTCTTTAAACTTAGGATTTTTCCTTAGCTTTCTTACTGCCTCGACCGACTTTTTGAGGTCTGGTCAGATTCGTGACATCTCAGCGTACATGCTTCCACCAAAGCCTGCCACAATCAATCGGGCTTCTTCATTCGCCCAAATTCCCAACTCCTCCTCTGTGTAACGTTTTTTAGTTCGTTCCACAGAGATTGCCGCATTGTAGGCGACGGGGTGTGCGATCTTCATATGTAGACCGACTCCTCTTTGCAACCTAAAAACACTGTCGCACTCCTTACATTTCACTCCTTCAATTTCATCGGTTTCTGGTCTAAGATCGGTAGCCGGGTCGGATCTTCGTGAATCCTCTCCTGCGACCGGGTACTCGTCGGAGTCCCCCAGAAGCGGTCCGAGGTTTGAGTTGATTCTATTCATGTTTGTACTTTGTGTTTGGGGAGACATGCAGGCATTTGGCAACACCCGCACCCCCCCGATAACCTGCAACATTATTTAATGTCCCCCCAGCTAGGGTGTGCTCGGCCTTGGCTCCAGTGGCGCTGTTAGGACCACCTTTACCTTGGTCAAGTTATTCAAGGTAGCTTTTTATTTAACTGTGTGCTGATGTCACAGCCGAGTCGTATCTAGGATTTACGTGTATGAAGAAAAGCCAAGTTAAGCCCCCCCGACTGATTTGAGCGCGATCGCGAGCGTAAGCAAGATTTTGAAGTCGGGGAGTATAGCCAAAGAGTGAATTTACTTAAAAAGTTCTAAAAAAAAAAATTCAAAGAAAAAGGAGCTACATGCGCCTTCACGCTTCTAGCTCCTTGAATCGGACTGTTATTAACCCAGCCTACACTCTGGGTATCTTAAAGCGATCAGTTTGCATAACGAACTCGAGTAACCAACCTATTATTTCCACCCGGGAAGATTTTGGGTGGCCGACTTACTAGTATTTCGGGCTATACCGACGGTCGGACGAGTAGTCAGATAAGGATTTGTCTTGGGCGTTCCAACGAGTTAGAACACTTTCTGCGGTCCCTGCCGGCAGGCTCCTATCTGGCTCGTAACCTGGGTAAAGTACATTAAAGCAAAATAATTAAAACCCCGAGTGCCTCCAGGAGCGGGCACCCTGCGCTAGCCTCGACCGCATCACGCCAGGTCACCCTGGCGGTCGAGTCTAGCCCGCTGTGCGTGCAGATGACCGATTTGTGCTTAGGTAGGTATTTATAGTTTTAAATTGAAACACAGAACTTTTTAATTGATTCACGATATAAAAACAACACTAAATACCATAGTAATAGTAGTATTGGAGGCTTTATTACCTTTCTTTAAAGAAACGTCATCATATAAAGGTGGATGCGAAGCTAGTTCAAACTCAAAGTAGGATTTGAGCTTTGCAGGACTGTCACATATGCATAATATTCTATTCTGCTTAGGGTTGATTACAACTTCTTTGTTTCTAACTCTAACACATTTATTACTGGCTTGAGTATCAACCATATCCGATCTGTGTAGTTTTACTTCTGAAAAACTTTGCCCTGTCATTTTCTTCATAGCTTTGAACTCTACCTCATATGTTACAGTTGAATCTGAATTCACCAGACTTTCGAGCAAAAGGATTGTGTCACCAGTTTAAAAATTTTGTTAAGTCTTGGTTATCCCGTAAGTGGCTCTCCCTAAGCTCAACATGCTGCTCACTTGTCTTGTAGCTTAAACCCTAGAAATTATGAAATGCTTCACTGATTGAAAGGAATGATGGAGTTCCTAATATCCATTTACTGAGAAATCCCACGCCCATGCGTAAGTGCTCCTACTGCTTTTAATGACTTCATAAAGGATTGCTCAGTGCACGTATCAGTCCAAACTCCTGAGCAAAACATAAACTTTCTTCTTACTGTAAAGAAACCCTTTTTATTGAATAAATCATACTATATTTCTGTTAGTTTTTCAAATTTAACATTTCTTGTGCATATAAATGAGCAGATTTTGCATAAGGCAGGTGGCTTGCTGCAAGAAAGTAGGATTGCAGGTAAAATATTGTTTTCAAATTTAAATTCCAGTTTCCTGTTCAATCAAATCAGATCAATCTGGCGGAGAAAGTTTATCCAGAGTTTTGCTGTCCGACTTGTCGCTTTGATTGTGTTTAAAGTTTCAGTGAAATGCTTAAGATTTATTGCAACTGATTCGTCTTCATAAGCTAATTCATGTGACATCTTCTTGTTCACAATGTTGTTATAGATTTCTGTTATTTCACGAGGAAAAAGTGTATAAGTGATATTAAAAAAAAGTTTAATTATATAATTAATTGTTAGGCAGTTTTGTAAGAATTTTTTTTGTTAAATACTTTTTGGCCGTGAAAACCTAAAAAAGGTGGCTTGCTGCAAGAAAGTAGGATTGCAGGTAAAATATTGTTTTCAAATTTAAATTTCAGTTTCCTGTTCAATCAAATCAGATCAATCTGGCGGAGAAAGTTTATCCAGAGTTTTGCTGTCCGACTTGTCGCTTTGATTGTGTTTAAAGTTTCAGTGAAATGCTTAAGATTTATTGCAACTGATTCGTCTTCATAAGCTAATTCATGTGACATCTTCTTGTTCACAATGTTGTTATAGATTTCTGTTATTTCACGAGGAAAAAGTGTATAAGTGATATTAAAAAAAAGTTTAATTATATAATTAATTGTTAGGCAGTTTTGTAAGAATTTTTTTTGTTAAATACTTTTTGGCCGTGAAAACCTAAAAACAGTTTTGTAAGAAGTTCAACGATGAAATTTTTTTTCTGATATGTGTTTTAGTTTATCAGATATAATCGCTTTAGTAGAACCCCACATTTTAATGTTTGGGAGGGTACAGGGGGGGAAGCAAGCGGAGGAGGGGTGGGGACTTTTTGGAAAATACCCCGTAAGATGTGCCATACACCTGCAAAAATTCAACTTTCCCTTAATTTGTTCCAGTTAGGGCCTGTTTTTTGTCTAGATTGACTGGGCAAGAATTTATAATTCGAAATTTTTTGATCAATTTTTCCAGAAGTAGGAAAAAATGAGCTTACTTCGCACGTAATTACTTTTCGTCTATCTGTCTATTTATCTCTTCAGTGATGAATTTTTAAACTTTATTTTTAAAAATTATGTTAATCAGTTAGTGTCAATATGTGTGACAAATTACGAGATTTCTTGTTATCAATGTGATTCATCAGTTTTGTAACATTATTAAATGTGAATTATTAAATAGAAGAGTTTTGTGCAATGTACAATATGATGTTTTTTTTATCAAAATTCTTTGTAACTTTTCCATTTTTTATTATTATATAAAAAAATTGCTTATTGTATAAAAAAGGTTAAAAATATAAAAAATTCTTATTTTAATGAAATTCCATCATGAATTAGAAATAATGAAATGTATACATTTAATTGAGTAAAAAAATATTTTTATGAAAATAAAACACTTTGTACAATAAACCACTAATTAATAAATAAATATTTGTTTCAATTATTTTCAAAATCTTGTCACCCTTGATAAAATAATAATAAAATTGTACCATCCTGCTGAAAGACCACAGTTCAGAATCAATAAGTTGCCAGAAATGACTTTTGGCATGGTTAGTGACCAGCTCTGAACAGCCAGGTACTTTCCAACCTTCCTCTTTCCCATTTCCTTCCCCTCCCTACTCCGTATGACTTCACAGTATACCCTGATCGGAGATGCCATTGGCTCCGGACAATTGGGACTATTGTGCGAGGAGGCCAAAGCTTGTGTGGTGATAAACAGTAAACAGTAAACAGGGAGCCGCGGCCTTTGACATAATTTGTATTTAACAATTATTATTAGTTTTACTAGTTAATAGCATTATTAAAACAATATTTTAAACTTTATTCTACTTTAAACTAAACAAAAAGTTTTTTTATACTATCAAAGAAGTTCCACCAAGTATTTATTTATCAAGTACTAGCTGGGATACCCGGCTTCGCTCAGGACAACATTCGAGAGGGTTCTGGAATGTTCCACAATGATGTTCGGGATTCCCTATTCCCGAACATTCCACGACATACTCCGCCACTCCTTCCAGAACTTTCTAGAGCTCTATGGAACCTTCTAGAACTTTCCGGAAGACTGTTCTAGAAATATGAAGAAGGCGAAACTTCCAACCCTCATATCTTTAAAAGCACGCCCTTTAGGTAAAATCAGAAAACATCATCCTGGAGGGGGGATAGAGATCTACTACACCATTTAACTCCTTTGATCGTACCGGGTCTCGTTTTTGAGTTTTTGCGAGCCGCACGTTTTTTTGGACTTTCTTTTATAATATATATTGATTATTATAAGTGGCGCAGTTTTATGATATTTCTACTTTAAAATATTAGGTAAACAAGTAGATATTAAAATTGTGAAATAACACAAATCAATACAATAAAATTCACTCTCCCGCGACCTCCGGATCGCTACTTATTTTCTTCTTTATTGAATGATTTATCTGTAAATTCTGCAGACCAAGCTACGTCATATGGAAGAAGCATCTCGAGCCACAGTGGATGAGCTCTACATCAGAAACAGAGTCCCTGCGCAGCGCAAACAGGTGTAAGTATACAAGTCTCTGCGCAAAGTGGTGAAATGAGCAATATCTTACCTATCGTTGGATCAGCGCCTCTCCAATATGTGGGGAGGTTAGTGCAGTCTCACACATTCCAATACACAAAATATTTGGAAAAAAAGAAAAGCAGCTGAATACAGTTAATAAAACTTTTAAAATACAAAAACTTTTTTAAAATACAGTCGAAAAAGATAATAAAAGAAAAAAATAAAATAACAATAAAGTACTATTTCTACATTAGGAGTTAGTATTTTTCTCCAGTGTGCGTCAATGCTGGATGATGACTGTGGCGGGCTTTAAGAGCTGCTTATCCTTTCTCTCATTCCTGCCACCCTGGATCTAATAAGGGCTGCGTAACCGGGAACTCGCCCCTCCGTGAATGTCCGGGTCTCTAAAACAAGAAGAAAATAAAAATAACTATCACAGTCAAAGTGGCAAACTAGTAAAATGAAAAAGTTATAATATTGATATTGTAAAACGTAGCTGAATTTTTTCCAGCATATCACTGCCAGTGAAAGGTTTGGATGATTTCGTTTTAGTTACAAGGACAAGGTTTTATGAATTACATTGCCTTAAAAATTAACTTTATTACATAATGCAAGTTAACACCATTCCTATCCACTGGAGCGATTTCGGTCGAAAAATGGACCACTTTTATTTTTCTGCGATTGCTTTCGGTCGAAAAATCGACCGATTTTTCTACCTTTTGAATATAGTTATCAACAACTTTATATAACTTTGTGGTTATCCATTACAAATAAATGAAACAATATAACTTTGTTAGGCTGGCTTTACATTCGTAAGTTTTTTCCCGTAATTCGCTCGTGTAAGCGAATTATGGCCAAATTACCAATGTAAACGACACCAAAAGTCACTTAACGTAATTTAAAGCATCTTACAGAACTTCTTCCGGAAGTTTTTTGACAGGTCTAATCGCGTCAGCGCGAAATTACAGCCGTCTCACAGCTTATAAAATCAGTTTGATAAGCTGAGGGACTTTTTGTAAGAAATAGTACCAAAATGCGCCGTTGCGAAATGTCAAAAATCAAAAGACATTTGTTTTTATTGGATTTTTTTCCTATAAAACTAGTATTTATTTCCACTTATTTGAGTTTTCTGAAAATGAGCATCCTTCTATTCAATTATCGGTCCAAACCTTTATAATCCCAATATTTCTGTTTTTAAAATTACGTATTTGAATACGAAGTCGGTTGCTGTCGGCAGCTGTCAGGTAGCTGTCATTCGAATAAAATGAAAGAAATCCATTAATTTTCGCCTTTGACGGCAAAAAAGTGCGTGGAGAATTGTTTAATTAAAGCCAAATTCTATTTCAGCACTTTATTTGGTCTTTTTCGACTTTATTGACAAAATCGCGTAAATTTGACAGTAGCAGGTCGTTGCTGAAAGGAAGCCATCTTACCGCAAATAAATTTACACTTACAGATGTAAACGGTCGCATGAGCAGTTACACAGGTCGAACTTCCGAAACACTTCCGTGATCATTAATTACCACAAGTCAGATGCATATGTAAACGCTCCTGGGAGTAACCTGTCAAAATCTTACGTAATCCGTAATTTTTAATTACGAGTGTAAAGCTAGCCCTTAAACCACTTTATATTTTATCTACGCCGACCGGTTTTGGAACGACCGTTCCTTCCTCAGGGCAAAGGAATGTAGAAAAAAGTAAAGACTAGGCTTAGGCTACTTTCTAATAAGAATCTGCCTTATATGCATAGTTATGTAACCATAACTTGCTATTCAATTGTAGTAATTAGTTACTTTTGGAATCTCCGAATCTCCCGATTGGCGATTCGCTAAAATATTCCAAAAGGAACCTGCTCAAAGTCACCGGTCACCGGAAGAAAGTAGTATGTATGATGAATAAAATTATAAACTGTTATAAACAGGGCTGCCAATGCTTATGTTCTAAAATACCCGCAATAAATATTTATTGCAAAATATCAAATTCCCCACAAGTTTCTTCATAATTCTGCCTCCAAAATAAAACAAAATTCTATTGAAAATAGCATTGATTATTTATCAAAATTAATAACGTATTATCACATGCGTATTATAAGATTAAAAAATAGGTATAACTACCTATAACCAATATTGAAGCAAAAATAATGACGCATAAAAAAATTTAATACGGTGTGTCGATAAATTAGCGGTGGAAAACGATTAAACATAAAAAAATATGGTAATTTAATCATGCATACGGTGTGCCAGGTATGGATAGGGAAACAATTAACTGATAAAGACAAGTAATTTTAATTAGACAAAATAGAATTAGTTGAAGAAAAGAAGATAAAATAGTATTTTAGTATATAATTTTAATTCATTTTAAAAATTTATTTTGTTAATTGATTTTGAAACCAATGATTATGAACATTGAAGTCAAGTTAATTAGTAAGCAATTTACATCATTATAAGACTTTATTAACAACATGTATAAAGAATTACGAAATAAGCATACATACAGGTAATGTAAAATAATTACCTAATTTCATTAATTACTGCATCATGCTGTTTTTCGGTTAACATTTTGTTTGAAGGATTAAACTTCAAAATTCCTCCTTCTTTTTCAATCTCTTTTCTAATAGCCATCAATGATACCACAGTATCTGTAAGAAGGCGATTCTATTTTCTGTTTTCAATTTTTTTAAGAACACTGAATTTCCTCTTAACCGAAGCGTTGGAAAACGGCATTACGAGTAATAAAATTATGTATTACAATTTTTAAATTTGGGAACAAGTATCGTCCTGTATTGTTTTTTAGGCGAAATACTTTAGCCCAGTAAGTTTCAGCATCGTCATCTACTTTTAGACCATGTGGGGAGAAATCCAGAATAGCGGGATCCTTCTAACGTAGAAGTTTTATGACTAGCAAATTCATGTGTGTCTTCGAGTTAGGGTCCCAAACTTCAGGAATCCCCCAACTATTAATGTTTAGAAATAAATATTACGATGCTGCCATAAAATAAACTACAAAATCTTCTACCGGAATATAAATATTTTTCAAAACGGTTGAATAATTAAAAAATGCCCAGAATCCCCGCATTTTCCCCGCAAAACGGTGTCCCCCGCAAAGTACCCAATTCTGGAAAAATCTTAAAAATTTCCCGCAATCTGGGGAATTACCCACAAATCGGCAACACTGGTTATAAACCATCTCTAGTAGAAATGACGTATTTCTATGATAAAATGTAGCCAGTGTGGCCGCTCCAAAAAAGTTGTTTGACTTAATTTCTGATATTCTATTAATTTCTCCTAATACTCTCCCTGATATTCTCCTAATTATACCGAACTCGTTCACGTAACCTCCTCCTTAACGAAACGACAATATTCTGTGAAACCGAGGCTTGGCTGTAGAAGATTTTAGTTCGTTTTCGGGTTGCATCTAACATCCAGCTTTACGTTAAAAATCGAGTTGGCAACACTGATCGCAGCTGCCACATTTGACATTTGAATGTCATATCTATAATCTATGCATTTGACATTTATTAGTCAGAAAAGGCGGACCGGGTACCGTTTGTGGAAAATATCTGCAATAAGTAATAATTGTGCTAACACCCTGCTTTAAAATGCTGTCCGCAGTTTTCAATTGGATCGCCTATTGGTATTGGAGATACACGGTGGTGACAGAACTTTACATGGTGGAGAAATGGGAGAGATATACTATTCGTATCCTTTACAAATAACTTTATCAAATTGCAAACTTCATGTTTCATCAACATCCTCTCGACAATGCTACTTGAGTGGTGCAGCCTTCTTCTAATAAACAATCGAATGAATTAATTGTACATATCAATCTGTAGTCCGATGTTTGAAAAAAAGATTACGAAAACATTGTTCAATGTGATGAATGAATACTTAGAGCAAGTGGACGAGTTTGTATATTTGGGAAGTATGATGGAAAGGCTGATGGGAGAGAGGCATTGAAAGAATGGTAAAAGCAGGAAACTCTTAAGAGGACTGAATGCGGTTTTATAAAAAGTTGTCCAAAGAAGCGAGGTTAGGAGTCCTGGTTGTGTTGAATGCTGGTACATACACTGATGTTTGGCGGAGAGGCTTGGAACTGGATGTCTAACACGGTCAATCGATAAAGTTCTTTGTCAATACGATATTAACAGTTCAGATATAAAATCGTTGGAAGTTAAATCTGGCCAATATTTTTATGAATTTTCCTCTATCAACAGCATTGGCACCCTAAGCCTAATGTAAAAATACAGAAAAAACAAAATATCAAAATTACTTTAAAAAGTTACGTAAGTGGTGACATAGGGTCTGAGAGACTGCTGCCGAACTTTACATCCATATAACTTACCGATTTGGGACTGTGCGATGCAACTATCCTTCTCTATGGCATGGACGCACTAAAGTCGAGTCTCAGGCGTTGGAACAAAGCAAGCGCGGGGAAGGGGATGAAAAGATGTTTCACTGACGCTGCTCGGCCTGTGAGACCGTTTGTCACCAGTTAAAGGTTAAAAGGGGCAATCATTTTTACCTCCTCATGGAGTTGAATAAAGGACATTATTTGTAAATGCCTGATAATTGAGGATGCTTGATAAGGATTGAAGAATTTTATCAAAGAATTTTAATACCATTGTAAAAATGTGAGAACTTCTTATATCTTAGACCCGCAACACATTTGACTCATTACATCCGATATAATATTATTTTCCTTAACATGTGAATTCAGATGCTATATTTGGAATAGCTTTCATTCTCTGCGGACTCTTCAACTACTCGGTGATTCTGGCTGCTGTTTCCAGGATAACTTCAGTATCGGTGGACATGAACCAAATAAGAACCATTCCTATTTCCAGCTAAAACTGTTAACCTACAACAAATTCACCAAATACTTAATTACATATCTTCAATAATTATATCTATGTTATTTTTAAAACAATAATTTATTACTATTGTATCTTTTTTTCAATTTATCTGCTAGCCCACTACAGATTTTTATTCATCCACTGGGGCGCTTTTTGCCACAATATGGCACTATTTAAAATACCTCGGATTGCTTTGCTGCCAATTTTGGCAAATTTTCCCTTATTTACGATTAGAAGTTTACGATTTTATAATATTATTTTCATAAATCCTACGAATACGTGATAATCGACAAAAGATAGGTGAATTCATTGGCTATATAGTTCTATAATCAGTTTGTATGTCTCCATATTAAAATCCGGAGGTATGATTTTTTTTTTAAATGAAAAAAAAGTTTTAAATTGCGCTGTCGCTCCAGTGGATATGTTATTTATGTGGGTTCTTTCCACTGAAGAGATAAGTCAATAGAGGTGTGTTTTGGGCGTGTCCGTGTGCCCGAAGTAAGCCCAATTTAATCTTACTTTGGATGAAATTAATCAAACTTTTTACAAGTTTTGAAATTCTTTCTTGAACAGATAATCAATTTCATTGGCCTATCTGGGGCCTAGGAGCTGAAAGATCTTATAAAACTGTAAACTGGTGACTTAAATAGATCAACACGTCTATGATTTTTTTATTCAGTGTTTTTTCTATGCCAAAGATACATCTAATGTTATGAATAGCTATTTTATGAAGTATTATTTTTCAGTACAGTTAGTATTTTATTTTTTGGCTAGTTACGTCCTCCATCACTGCACAAGTGGTACTTGGAGGAATAATTCAAATATTGTCCGGTTATTCGTAACATGGCAGTTTGTGTAGTGGGAGATTAAGAGTGTCTCCCGTATCGCCCTGGTGAAAGAAAACCACTCAGATTCGAAACGTCACTCGAAATGGCTTTAGCCATGCTTAGTGATAGGATCTGAATAGCCAGATACATCCAATCATTTACTCTTTATGAAACCGCGGGTGTGTGTACTTTTAAAACTTTTTTTTTTCTATTTTACTTTGTTTTAAGAATAAGTATCGTGGATTTAACATTCCAGCCCGGCACAAGTTTTACGATTACATTATAGTCACAAATATTTTTGGTACCTGTTGTGTCTTTTTGCATTAAGCACTTTATTTAAGCCTGAATCAATAAAATGTTATTGCTAATACTGTGTTCTGTTTATTACTACAAATATCAATGTATTGCCCCGTCCCGTGAACCCCCCTACCCGAGTTCCCTTCCACCTCCTGCGTTCCATACATTCATTCTCTGTACATTCAGTTTTCAAACAGCTGGTGAGCCACTTTCAAATTTCATAATGCCAGAGCTCACCAATAGTTTTATACAAAATAACGAACACAAAAAAAAAGAATTATCCAATTTGATGCAGTCGTTCGGAAGTTACGCGCGTTTACGCATTTCGGCGATTCATTTTTACAGATGACGCCTGAAATAAAACTTTCCGCAAATATATTAACATCGTTTTTACGGCAATGATTTGTTTTCCATGGCAACGATTTGTTTTGTTTAGCAATAACTTGCTTTTCTCAGGGACAGAAAACATATAATAAATATAATATATTAATATGTATTTATAATTTCATAATGCCAGAGATTACCATAGTAGCCTATAGTACTATATATATACCATTACTAGCCTATAGTACTCGAATATAATTTAGCTTTCTATTGGTGAAAGAATTTAAAAAATCTTTTTATTGTTTTATGCGTGAAAGCGTAACAAACAAACACACGCAGCTTCGCATTTATAATATTAGTATAGATATACCAGCATATAAGTACAAAAAATCGACACTGTAAATAAATTTTTTTGATATCCACATTTTTTTATTTTTATTTTTTTTATTTTTTATTTTTTTATTTTTTTTTATAGTTAATACCGCACAAGAGTCCCAACTGCTCCCGTCTGGAGCCAGTGAGACTATGGTATCCCCAATCGGGGTATGTTGTGAGGCTGAAGGTAGTGGGGAGGGGAAGGAGATAGGGAAGAGAAAGGTGGGGAAGTACCTGGCTATTCAGATCTGGTCACTAAACACGGCGAAAGCCATTTCAAGCAACGTTTCAATTCTGAATGGTGGTCTTACACCAGGGCGATACTGATAGTATCTTCCACTCTGGAACGTGCCGCAAATATACTATATATTATTTTAAATGAATAAATTGTGAAATAACACAAATTAATCAAATAAAATTTATTTGGGCACGCCGGGTTCGAACCTGCGACCTTCGGATTGTGAGTCGAGAGTCTTGCCTCGGGACCACGGAGGCCGTCTAATGAACATGAACTTAACAATCCAACATTTGTACACACTTGACATTTGTCACTTGAGGCTCATTCTCGAGTTCATTCGGCTATGGAACGATGTGCCGGCCTCTGTTTTTCCTTCCTCCTACACACATGTATCTCTTCAATACCCAAGTGCACTTCTTCCTTTCCTTAAAAACGCCCTCCGTTTAGCATCCTCAAAGGTGATGCAGACTGAGGTAAATTATTTGACTTTATTTAAAAAAAGTAAAACCATGAATCAAACGCTGATCTTCACAATC
Organism: Glyphotaelius pellucidus; assembly: GCA_936435175.1. NCBI lineage: Eukaryota > Metazoa > Arthropoda > Insecta > Trichoptera > Limnephilidae > Glyphotaelius > Glyphotaelius pellucidus. The sequence goes on along the minus strand of OW386566.1, from coordinate 17,694,864 downwards.
GCTCTTCTTTGTAAGATGGAGAGTTGTTGGAGCCCAAATTGTGATGCTGGGGTTATCCAGCAAGTCAACGGCATCGAGAGTCACTTGGTTCAGCACAGATGTCATGTGCCATGAAATTGATGACCGGGACATTATTTTACGATGCATTCTGTTGTATGGATATACCAATGTTCACACAATTATTCAGAATAGAATAGAATAAAGAAAAAACAGAAAAATGCCTTGTGGATCTGTTTCGTGTTACAAAAATTTGGCCAATCGGCACTCAAATTTCCTTTACAAAACTGTGTTTACAAAATTCAAATGCGATGAAGATTTAGGATATAAGAATGTTTAATTTTTTTTTACATTTCCACAGGCCCTGAGGAAAATAATTCCCCTCAGGGCCCAGGTTATCTTTTCGGATGTTGAGGGTCTGTTTAGAAAAGGAGAGGAAGTTCTGGGAAAGATAAGAGTAAGGGTGGTGGGTAGGAATCTGAGGGTCAGTGTGTCCAGGAGCAACACACGTATGAATCTATCCCTCACACTGAGGTGCAAGGCAATGTTCCGAGAGAGTCCTGCTCGGGAGGTTACAAGATCTCCTGATCCAACGTGCCACGTAGTTAGTGGTCAGACTCGTCCTCCGCCAAGATCCATGTACCCGGGCACCCCTGTTAATTCACCAAATGTAGCGAACCACTTGGGATGACCTACGGCAGAGGTGTTGGTTATTCAATAAATGATTCCCGGGTAACCTTTCTCTCATAACGGTAACCTGTCTCTCATAACGGTAACCTGTCTCTCAAATTGAAGAGTAAGTGAAACAAAGCGCTGGCTAAATGCAAATTTTGTTTCCATTAAAATTTGTATAAAAGGCACTTTTAATTTTTTTTCTTTATTCTGTGTTTTAACATTTTTCAAATGAAACAAGGTTTGCAATCGTAAAATATTTTTAATTCTATACATTTAACATATTAGTCATGAATATAATACGTTTTTACAAATAAAACACAAATTATTAATACTTAATTAAATCGATGTAAGGGGGTATTTCACCATCCTCCTCTTAGCTTATCCACACACATAATGAATATTAATAAATAAACAAATAAATACTTGCAACTGCTAAAAAATTCAGCCAACTTATCCTACATGTAGACATTATTCATAGGTTCATGTTCCGAATAGTAAACACAGACTTTTTAAATAAATAAATCCTGTATAATTAATCTAAAATGTACACCATCCTTTGAATAATCTATGAGGAGGTTGGTGAAATACCCCCTAAGAATAATAGTGGATAATTAGGCCATGGGAATATATCGTTGAAACATATGTCAGAATTATAATATATCTTGTTTCGGTTTCTTCAAAATACTACCTCGTAGTTGGATAATGGTCTTGAACGCTGAAACAGCTGTCACAATAATAAAAATTGTAATATATCATTGAAGAAGAAGATAATACAAGTAAATCTAAACAAAAATATGAAAAAGAACAAGACATAAGACGTGGATAAATAAAAAGGTGATTCTCATTAAATTTCACCGTTACATTCAAAAGTTGTTATTCCAAGAGCTGTACCAATAAAAATTGAACATTTATTTCACATTCACAATTTTAGAAAAAGGTCAAAAGTGTCCCATAATAAAATCGGAATGTTTATCCGAGACATTATCTAAGTTACAAACCAATTCTTTAGAATTTCGTGATCATTTAAAAAGGTAGTAGCCAAAATTATGGGAAAAATTGGTTGAAGATAATATCGTAAATTTTGAATTTTAAACATGAAGTTGACAAAAATGACTTAATCACTGGAGCAAACACGCGAAATAAATAAATTTGCCCCAATTGCTCGAGATTTCCAAAAGATCATTCGTTAAATTTTTCGCCAACATTAAGAAAATCATACCTTCGAATTTTAACATTGAGACATAAAAACTTATTATAGTGCCATATAGCCAATGAATTAACCTGTATTTTACCGTTTATCTCATATTTGTAGGATTTATAAAAAAAAATTGGTTGTCTGTAAAGTCAGTTTACGGACGATAATTTTACGTGATAACGTCGTATAATAACGATGGAGTCGAAGAGAGATAGATGCGTCACAAGCCGAACGCTTAGGCCGAACGCTTGTTCCACACTCTCGCTTGCAAGCTCGGCTCTGGTGGAACGTGACAATGAGTCATGCTTTTTCGTAAGTGCAGCTGGCGTTCATTGATTATTTATAAGACGTTATCACGTCAAAAATCGTAAAATTTATAACCCTGCGTGTTTGTTACTTTGAAACTCCGTGAGAGGTACTTATTCGAGTCAACAGAATAATTTAGATTTCTGTTTGTCGTTTGTTACTCTATAATAAAAGGAGCATATCTATGGAAAAAGGATTTAATTTTAACTGTAAACAGCTGATCTGAAATTCTGCATGAAAAAAATATTTTTAACATCGTTCTAAAATAGTCTATGAAGTTCGGATTTGTGACATCTATGGTCATAATAGATAAGGCATTTCAATAGCTTCGTTTTAAAATAAATCACTGGCCATGGAAATGTTTTAAATAATTACGATAAATGTTTTAAAAATGGTAGGAAAATGTGGTCCAATTTTGGACCGCTATCAATCACAGAAAAATAAAAGTGGTCCATTTATTGACCATAATCGCTCCAGTGGTTATAAATAAGAGGTCCCAATGGCTGAGTTGATTAAGGCATTTGTCCCGTTAAGATAAGAGATCTTGGGTTCCCTCTTGTCCCAGTTGCGACTGTTAACTTTATATTTCTGTGACTTGTTCTTTTTCACATTTTCGTTTAGATTTATTAGTATTATCTTCTTCTATAATGATGGGTAAAACCTTCAAAAGTTATTATCAAGAGTTATTCCAATAAAAAATTGAAATTATAAAACTTCCAGAACTTAAAAATAATATTTTAAAATTTGATAAGTACTTGCATTAAATATAAAAAATATAAAATAGCATAAGTAAATAAGTTAGAATTAATATGAACTGAAAATATTTTTAATTAGGTAGCTGAAGTCGCCAGTCTTGCCCGGACTTTAAACAGAGTTTTTCAAAAACATATCTAATGTAGAAAATAATTTTCCTTTATTGTGATTTATTTTTGGGGTATTGCCGTGTTGCGCTACTTCCTTCTATAGCCAACCTTTCGGACAACATTGTGTCCATTAAGAGGGCAAACGTGTGGATTGTGGTAAAGTGTGTGTTAATATATTGATTTTTTTTTTTTTTTTTACAGTTAATACCGCACAAGAGTCCCAACTGCTCCCGTCTGGAGCCAGTGAGACTATGGCATCCCTATTCGGGGTATGTTGTGAGGCTAAAGGTAGTGGGGAGGGAAAGGAGATAGGGAAGAAGGCGGGGGAAGTACCTGGCTATTCAGATCTGGTCACTAAACACGGCTAAAGACATTTCAAGCAACGTTTCAATTCTGAATGGTGGTCTTACACCAGGGCGATACTGATAGTATCTTCCACTCTGGAACGTGCCGCAAATATACTATATATTATTTTAAATGAATAAATTGTGAAATAACACAAATTAATCAAATAAAATTTATTTGCGCACGCCGGGTTCGAACCCGCGACCTTCGGATTGTGAGTCGAGAGTCTTGCCTCGGGACCACGGAGGCCGTGATTGATACCGTATTATACAGTTATAACTTAATCCTCGTAGGGCTGGTATTTCGGCATAATAATTAAGAAATAGACAATTACACATCTGCCCTGACGGTGGACTCTGTAACGCTATCCGAAACATTGGCTAAAAAAGAGGAAGCGCAACCAGGCATGGTGACCGGACAAGTCAGAATGAAACCAACTCAGAACCGCCTCAGAAAAGTCATTAGAAGTGAGAAAAAAATTTGTTTAAATAGGTTTACATCAGGTTAGATTACGGGCACCCCTGCTAAGTCACCAAACATAGCGAACCACTTGGGGAGACCTTGTAAACTTGATAGCGTGTAGCGGCCATAAGATTAAGTAACGCAATAATGACATTTTGAATTAATTTGTATGGATAACTAAATAAATTGTAAGAATGTAACACATTTTGCACACTAAATTTAAAGAAATTACACATTGCTAAAAGTAAATTAAAAATTCACCAAAGTTTACAAAAATGCATTTTGAAAGTATTAAAAATCCTGTTTTCAGAACATTGCTGTGGCTTTAGAATTATTATAATTAAGTTTTTAAAAATACAAGACGAAATCCTTTCTGAATTGAAGTAAGTACCTACGAACCAAATGCTCATTAAAAAAAAAAAAAACGTTTGGATTTATAATATACTTTTTAATAATAAATAATATCATGGCACTTTAAACAATTAAACCAACAGAATTAATTTATTCAATGTATCATTATAAACCGCCGAGCTGGCAATCGACGATAGAAATGTGATCGATACTGATTAGAAAGAAAACTGATGTTGTCAATTTATAAAACGAGACCTTTCATTCATCGATTTTAGATAAAGTTTTAAACATTTTCTTCCGAAGTAAGGAACACTTGAGCTTACTTCGGGGCACACAGATACGTCACAGTACACTTCTTTTGGTTTCTTTTATTATTGTTATTAATACAATCTTACGAAAGATGGACAAAATAATATTTTATTGTTATACAATCTTGCGAAAGATGGACAAAATAATTTTTCTTATTTTTCTTCATCTGTGTGATTTAATTCAAAGCTTTGTTGATAATTTTAGGTTTGAGACTTTGCTTATGTTTATTTTGTTGTAATTACAATATTATTTCATAGATGTCAGCGTCGAATTAAACACGAGCTTTAAACATTCTCCTACAGATGATGATGACATTGCACAACATTTTTTGTTGTGAAAATTATTGTGGTTTTGCTTATTATTATAATTAACAAATAAATTATATTTTGAACAGTTTACGTACTAGAAAATAATACAATCATTTTAATTTTCTAAGTCTAACTTTTTTTTAAATATATTTAACGTAAATAATCGAATGCAATAAGTTTTCATGTTAGTGATACTGCCGAAAGTTGTTCAAAAGTCCGTATTTTAGGACGTAATTATAGGTAAATTGGGTCTTCTTGAAAAATCCTTAGTGCAGATTTTGATTTCTCTTCGAATAGCTTAAAAAAATATTTTCGCAGAAAAATTATGATCGTATAATAAATAATGATAATAGAACAGTACCTATTAATTTAATAATTGGATATGGTAGAATTTGAAGCTATTTTCTGTCCCAGCCTGCTGTGTTGTAGAACCATGACGCATCCTCTCTCGATTTGGTCCAAGATGATTCCAAATTGTTGTCCTGGAATTTAAGAACAAAAATTATTAACGCCCTCCGCACTAGCGACTAGCTCTAGATAGTTCTGGAAGGAGTGGCGAAGTATTTCGGTCAGTCTGTGGTTCCAGAACGTTCTGGATGGTTCTATAAAGCTCCAGAAAGTTATGGAAGGAGAAAGTTCTCGAAATGAATTCTTTCTGAAATGAGTTGCGGAGTGTGTCGGTGAGTATAAAAGGTTCTGAAAAGTTCTAGAAGATAAAGCTTTAGAAATTTCTGGAGGGAGTGATGGAGGGTGTCGGTGTGTCTAAAAGTTTCTAGAACATTCTGGAAGGTTCCCTAGAGCTCTAGGAAGTTATGGAAGGAGAAAGTTCTAGAAACTTTCAGAAATGAGTGGCGGAGTGTGTCGGTGAGCCTAGAAGATTCTGGCAATTTCTGGAAGGTTCGATAATCTTACTAATCTTCAATATACACTAATAAAAAAAGTGTACAATGTGCGTGCCGCTAAAATTCAGAGACGAGTTCAGTCCCGATACGATCATGGGAGTTATATGTATAGTGTGGTGGGCCCCTATCCCCCATCCATGAAGAAGGTTCCCGTTTTTACCTGAAGGGCGTGCTGTTGAAGATATAAGGGCTGGAAGTTTCGCTCCCTTGAAATTTCTAGAATAGTCCGGAATAATCGAGAGTATTTTTGAGCATTCCACAACATTCCAGAACATCCCAGAACATTCTGGAATGTTGTGGAATTTCGGGAATAGGCTGAAACGCTCGGGAACATCCCGGAACATCCCAGATCATTGTGGAACACAACATTCGGAAGTGTTCTGGAACATTGTTCTGGAACATTATTCTGGAACATTTGAAGCCTTTTTTGTATGGGTAGCCATACCCACACAAAAAAAGGTTAGTTCAATCTCACAGCTTTCCACAACATTCCAGAACATTCTAGAAAATTGTGGAATATTCGGGAATCGGGAACATCAATATGGAACATTCCAGAACACTCTCGAATGTTGTCCTGAGCGAAGCCAGGTAACCCAGCTAGTCAATGGCGTCACCTGGCGAACCGAGTATTGTATTGTTTATTATAAAAAAAACGACATAATGCCACAGGTGAATACAGTAATTTTCCTTTTATTATAAAATTTTATCAACATTTTGCTTTGAGGGAGGGGAAAAGGGGATGGGGATACCAGTCACATTCCAATTGTTTTAAAGATAAAGCAGTGTGCAAAATTTCATCAAATTAAGTTAAGTTAATTGAAGAATTAAAAGACGTTTTAAACGACTGAAATAATTCCAACACCGAAGAAATGCAATAGAATACCAAAAAATATCCTTTAGTTAAACTTTGACTCTTGTATAGGTACTACAGAAATGGAATTAAAAATAAATATATTACAGAAGAAGAGAAAGTAGATTAACTTACTCCAACGTTTAGCGGCTGATGCGTCATGGCAGATGCAGGACTCAGGTAATCCATATTCGTGTAATAGCCCCCGTAGTTCTGGTAGCAGTTTGTACTCTGAAATAATAAAAAATATATATTTATAAAAGATAACACATAGTATAGGAGTAATTTCTGAGTTTTGATTCTTACAAAGATTTTTTAATGCTTTACGAAAAAAATATCCTCCAATCCATTGAAGACATAAATCGTTAAGACGATCCCCTAGTCCTGGACCCATTCGGAATTGGGCGGAGCAAGCAACTTCAGCGTTGACCAATCAATAGCCAAAATTGTTTTGTTATTTCGCTAGTACATTTTTATAGAACAAAGTGAAGCGAAGAGAAACGCTCGTCTATTCGGCCCGAAATCCGGGCGGCTACTGAGTGGGACAATACGACGCGCTTTCGTTCCTTCTGTGGATCGCATAAGGGTGAAATTTGCAGTTTGATAACGTCTCTTTCAATTTCCTGTAAAAGAACATGTTTTTTTTGTGAAGTTCAGGCATAAACATATTTTTTTGCGATTATTATAAAAAAACTGAATTTGCGATGTGCGAAAGTCATCACAGTGTGTTTTACCTGCGTTCCTGGAGCTATGGATCCAGTCATGGTGCTCCAAGGAGTGTCTATGGCAGCTGGAGACCAGATGGAAGCGCTGCTGCTTCCAGAAGAATATGCTCCTGCCGACAACTGGAATTCAACAAACAACAAATAATTTTAGGTAAAAGCTTTATTGACGTGATAACGTTTTATAAATCGATAAACGCCGGTTGCACTCACGAAAAAGCATGACTCATTGTCACGTTCCGCCTGAGCCGAGCGTGCAAGCGAGAGCGCAGAATAAGCGTTCGGCTTGTGACGCATCTATGCTCTTCCACTCCATCGTTATTATATGGTGTTATCACGTAAATTTATCGTCCGTAAACCGACCTTACAAACAACCAATTTTTTCTTGATCAGTTGCATAAGTTATTTTGTTTTTATTTTTATTTTTATTGGCTACGTTAGTTTATAAACTAATGTTTACTGGCCGGTCAAAATTTCAATTTATAAAATTATATTTTTCACAGTAAGCAAGAAATGTTAATCTCTTTTTAAATACATTCATTTTCCCTCCATTATTCAGACTTTCAGGCATTTAAAATATTTAGTCCTCTACATATTAAGGCAGTTCTGTGACTTTGGTTTTCTCATATTTGATGCGGCAATCTCACTCTACTTATATTTTTGGTTTCTTAATTATGTACATATTAAAAACAATTTCATCTTTAAAGTGTTTTGGCATTTGGTTTTTCATAACTTTATGCACAAAATTAACCCATTAAATCGCAGTCTCTTTTTTATTGGAGTTCAATTTAGTTCCTTTCTTATTTGATTAACACTTGCGTATTTGCCTTTACACAGTATACATCTCAAAGCTCTGTTCTGTTATCAGATCAGATATCAAATTCCAAAGTTAATTTTCAAGTTCTGTGAAATACTCTTCAAGTTCTGTTACTATCCAAGTACCTGCTGGAAAACAACCAACACATGATTATACATGTATTAATATAACTTGAATAGAACTTTCAGAATGGTGAATTGTTCAAATTCCGTGAAAGAAGAGTAGGGTCTGCAGAAAAGTCTGCTGAAACCTCAATGGCGCTGTAGGCACTGCATGTATTGGTGCTAAATTATCAGCCTCTTAGCTAGTCGGCACTCGGAGCGGACTACTCCAATTGACTTGCGGTCAAGCAAGAGAAATCGATAACTTTACAATACCGGATCGATAGGCAAAACTTTCGATGATTTTATATCGATATACCGAACGCGGTTTCACTGTTGACAGCCGAACTGATATTGGCAGGGAATAAATAAGAAATCGACATACTGCTCCCGTTTAGTGTCAAAAAGTGTTTACATATACAATACTGGCGGATTTGCCCACGAATCCACATTCCGAAATCTCAATTACGCCATCGAAAAGCCAATCAATTACGTACAAATATTTATAAATTAGCAATGTTGAATTGAAATACAAAACTTAATATGCATTGGCTGTCTGCATTTACTTTTTCACCCTAATCGGGCTTTAATTAGTTAATGAGTTCTTTAGTCATATTTTAACCATTTTGGTTTCTCAAAGATCGAACGAAATAAATTGATTGCGTTTTAGGTGCTTTATTTAAGTCTGTGGATCGCGTACATGGCTTCTTTCAATTCCAAGAGCTTCGTTAGTTTAATCCGTTCAATAAATTAGTGTGTTGTTTTGCATAACGAACGACATTATTAAAAAAATATATAATATTGACAATCAACCGAAACTTATCTGATACTACGGAGGCCGCGCCGAAGTTTATCAATCGTCGGTCGGAATATCTGTTAACAATTGTTGACCGTGCTCGCAAATTTTTAAAACTGATCATGGATGATGGATTTTGTCAATATCGTATTGATGTAGGGTTTTATCGATCGTCCGTGCTAGACCTCCAGTGCCGGCCCTGTGCAAGAGTGTAGATATATATTTTATTTATTTAATTATTATGTGCATCTATATAAAAAGGTTTACATTTATTTTTTTGTCCTTGTCTGTCTCACTAGGAAATCCTGTATCGAGACAGACTAGTTTACAAATATTTTATAAGTATTAATTAAAGTACATTTTTCAATAAAGCAAAAATATTAGACAAAAATTTTCAGATTGGTATGTAGTGCTAACAATAATGAGACAAAGGATTTTATTTGGGTGAGGTGACTAATTATTGCACGACCTTTTGGATGATCCATTGTTTGATCAGGATTTTGTATTTGTTAATATTATGCTATTGTCTTTTTTGCCAGGTAGGTTATTGTATATTTTAGACGCAATGTATTTGAAATTTCTTTGACCAAATGTTGTGTTTGTTTTAGGTGTTTGTATGAGTTCTTTGATTTTGTGCCGCGTGTTTACAATATTTTGAGTATTTTCATAAAATGTACGTGTTTTAATTTTAAATAGATGAGTTAAGATAGTTTTTGTGTAAATTTGACGAATATTTAATACATGGAATTTGTTGAATATATATATAGAATAAGGTGAGTGCTTACACTCGGGGTGGTGGATGTACTGCCAGTCAGCTGGGTCGGGAGAGGTTTACTGTAGTTGGGAGAGTCCCTCACCAGGGGAACAGAAGACGTAGGAGACGCTGTCGTTGTACTGAAACCAAACAAACATACGTTTGGATGCAAAAGTTCGACTTAGGAAAAAATATTCTTAATCACTATTTAAAATTAATCTTTACTACAAATCAGTTTATTTTATGTATTGTAAAAAAATATGCTTTCGATAATATATAGCCTTTTCTATCGTTTCGCTTGAACATAATTTACATAAAATTGTTGATTACTTCATGAAAAATATAAGGGTAAACTACTAAAAAATGCATTTTTTCATTATGCTTAGTTCACACTGAGCTATATATCTGCGAGCAGATATCTGTTGATTCGCGAGCGCTTATCTTTTGTCCTTTCACACGAGGCTATCAAATATTTCTTCCTGTGGTAGGAGAGGGGGTCAGTCGAATTAGGGAGCGGCAACGGAACGCATATTTTTTGTACTGAAATCTGTCAACTTGACATCTGTCATCCACGGGTCTAGGCAACTCCGTAATTACAATGACTCCCTCTCCTGTTTTAGTCGGAGAAGGGGAGAGTTATCTTCTGGGATATGGCGTCTGGAGCGGTTACGTCTGAGATGTGTATTGTCTATGATTGACCTGCGCTTAAAAACGCTTAGGTGTGAACGGTCTGAAGGGATTGTATGGAGAGCGTTATTTGGCGTGCTATGATCTTTTACATTTGATAGCTGAGTGTGAACCAGCTCTTAGAAATGTGTGAACGCATATAATGCAACTTAAAAAAAAAAAACGGTTGTAGGCCAAGATTATCTGTAGCATTTCCTTCATCGACTTTTTTAATTTCTTTTAAAATTATTCACAAAATAAATAAGTACCACTTTTGCGCGTAAATCGATCGTTTCTCCACTCCATCTGCCAAGCGATTTTGCCTTTTACCTAATTTGTGGCGATATACATATATAAGGAACGCTAAAAAAATTAAAAATAGTTTTTATAAGTTTTTAATGTAAAAATACTTAACTTACGAGTACATAAATAAAATAAAAAAAATATGTATATTTAAATTTATTTCCATGCATTCAGGGCTTATTATTTATGACGGCCGGCGTGGTCTAGCGGTAAGGCTTTTGACTCGCAATCCGAAGTTTGCGGGATCAAATTACGGCGTGGCAAATAATTTATTTATTTTTTTTTGTGTTATTTCAATTAAATAATTTAATTACAACAACATTACAACATTACAATTAAATAATTAAAAATAATATACAGCATATTTGCGACACGTTCCAGAGTGGAAGATACTCTCAGAATCGCCCTGGTGTAAGAATTCCATTCAGAATTGAAATGTTGCTTGAAATGCTTTTTCTCTTCTAAATAACCAATGTACAATAACGATTAAAATTTAAAAAAAAAAAACATATAAAACTTTCTATTACAACACATAAATACTTGTCATACATAAACATAAATAAACACGTAAACACCTCAGCACAGGTTCTCCTAGTGAGGTGTTCACGAAACATACAACAATACCTATCCACAGTTTCACCTTTACAAACCTACCTTACACCCAACATAATAAAATTGTAAAATATATTATGTAAAAATGTTTTCAAAATAGATCTATTATGTAAAAATGTTAATTAATAGGTAAATACTGTAATACATAGAAATAAATAAATTTAAAAAAATGGTTTTAGCCGTGTTTCGTGACCAGATCTGAATAGCCAGGTACTTTCCCACCTTCCTCTTCTCCATCTCCTTCCCCTCTCCACTATCTTCAGCCTCACAACATACCCCAATCGGGGATGCCACAGTCTCACTGGCACCAGACGAGAGCAGTAAGGACTCTTGTGCAGTTTTCATATAAAAAAAGTAGGTATGCACCGATCTTAAAGAAAAGGAGAGGGAGTGGGAGGGGAGAGGGAGAGGGAGAGGGAGAGGAAGAGGAAGAGGAAGAGGAAGAGGAAGAGGAAGAGGAAGAGGAAGAGGAAGAGGAAGAGGAAGAGGAAGAGGAAGAGGAAGAGGAAGAGGAAGATGAAAAGGAAAAGGAAAAGGAAAGGGAAAAGGAAAAGGAAAAGGAAAAGGAAAAGGAAAAGGAAAAGGAAAAGGAAAAGGAAAAGGAAAAGGAAAAGGAAAAGGAAAAGGAAAAGGAAAAATGTAATAAGAAAACCCCCACCTCCCCCCGGCAGTGGTGTTGGCCCCCTTGGACGGGCTCTTGGTGGTGTGCGCCGTCCCCTTGGGGCCCCTCCGAGATGTGGTCGCCTCGCCGCTCACAGCTCCTTGGCTCTGCTGCTTGGCTTGCTGGCGGCACTTGGCGCGACGGTTCTTGAACCAAACCTGAACAACATAATACATACTCTATTACACCATCACAATACAACACCCTGATTCATAATGGTACTTAAACTACTCGGCTTCGTTCATACAATTACAGTCACATACAGTCAGTAAGAACACTTAAAACTCTTTACTGTTCGCTGGTTCGCCCTCACCTTGAATACGCTAGTGCCATTTGGTCTCCTTTCTATGCAGCCCACATTTGTCACATCGAATCTGGACAACATCGCTTCCTACGAGGAATTGCTTGGAGATTAGGACTTGAAAGAGGCGAGTACTCGTATGATGAAATTGAACAAACTGTAAACATTTCTTCTTTAGAAAAACGTAGAAAGGACTCTGATCTAATTTGCATATTCAAAATTATTACTGTATTTACTAACAGTATATTATTATTATGAACAGTATTACTGACACACCTGCTTTGTTACAACTCATCCAGTTTAACATCCCTTCCCGTAGACTCCGAAATAATGAATTGCTGTTCCTCAATCAACATTCTACTAATTATGGATATCATTCTCCTTTATCCAGAATGTCGAGACTTGTTAACGCAAGTCAAAGCATTGAATTTTTTGAAGGCGGTGAAGGTAAAGGAAGGAAACGGGGACGCACGAGAAAAGACATTTTGTATTGCTAATTGCTACAGTAATTTCCCCCAAATACCATGCGAACGAAGCCGCGGGTAAAAGCTAGTAACTATATAAATGTGAAAATGGGGGCCTCAGCACGGGTAAGCAACTCAGTGTTAGCCAGCCACAACATTACTCAATTAAAATGTAAACTAATGCATCAAAATAAAATAAAAAATACTATAAAATAAAAAAGTAAAAATAATATGTCGTATACGGATAATTTAACACGTGTCAGGGGGCATCCATTAATTACGTGAGCTGTTTTTTTTTTCAATTAAACCTCCCCTCCCCCTTGATGAGATTAAGTGATATTTGTTGGGACCCCCCTGCCCCCACGTGAGACTTACACTACCCTTATTAAATTACTATATTTATTTTCATAAAGATAATAGACATTAATTTTTTCAGCCGGCAAAATAGGACAATTTAAAAATAAGTGAAACCATTTAATTTTTGATTGGTGAGATTTTACTGGACCCCCCCCCATTTTGAACTCACGTAATAAACTCCTTACGCTGTTGCAAAAGATATAATATAGAATCTTTAATTTTTTTTTTCGACTTTATGTCCAGGTTAAATCTTTCCCACAGGAAAATTTAAAAACCCTAACACACCCTTTTCCACAAATGATCATCTAGTAATCCACGCTACGCGAGTGTATTATATAAGTATAATAAATACAAAACAATACAAGAACAACATGTCAACCTACCAGAGACCAAATAGGAAAATATTTCACCGACTCCAGATATTTTCATATCAGAGGGTTCGGTTCGATAGAACTCCTAACTGGACCGATAAATCCTACTGATCCCTCAATATAAATATTTAAAAAATCTTTCGTAATCCTACATGTATTTAAAATGACTGATTTTTGCATTATTATATATAAATTCTTTGACAAATCTAATAAGCCTAAATTTTTAATGGGAGAGCTAGGTATAATGCCAGTAGCCGAAATAACGAATGCCAAATTCTTTTAATATCTTTTCCCAAATCTGTATATTTTAATTTTTTTTCAAAAACAGATTTTTTAATATTACAGGAATTTGGAATAGAGACATCAATGATATAAGTTAATTTTTTTTTAAATTTTGTCATGTAAAACTATATCGGGTCTGTTATGACAAATTGTTCTGTCTGTTAGTATAGTTTTATCATAATATATTTTATGAAATTCATTTTCTAAAAATGAATTTGTTTCGTATTCATAATATGGTACTACATTACGGCAGTCAATCAAGTTATGTTGAATTACCAAACTTTGGTGAATTATTTTTAAAACTTGATTGTGCCTAAATGTATACTCGGACGGCGCTAACACAGAACATCCCGATATAATATGTTGTGGAAAAGCCAAAAATTTTCTACATAAATCATCAATTTGATTTGTATCGTTTATTATATACTTCCGATAATTTTTAGTATTAATGACTTTATCTTGAATGGCAAGCATAAATCCGTCTATTTCTGCGCTCAATTCTCCAATACTCAACCATTTGTTTGACGAAAGTTTGTCCACATAAGTTTGGTTGAGGCAATTGAAGTGTTTGGCGTGAATAATAATAATATTATTATATTTTTTTTTTTTTTTAGTTTTTTGTAAGTACAACTTGTACTATTTCATTTCATTTCTTTTTTATGTTGTAATATTCTTTACCTAATGAGTCAATTGCATTCATATTTATTCTGTTTTATTGATTATGTAATACATGTAATTAATATTGTTAATTATATATTTGCTTCTTTTCTTGTAAAAGCCCTCTAGGGCGTTAATAAATATAAAATAAAAAATAAAAATTATTATTATTCCCCTTTTTATGTATGGTTTTGTGAAATTTGTCATTTCTATTCGGGTGTAGGTGCTTTGTAGGTATACCATTCTCTTCAGTCTTTTCTATTGTGAAACAAATAATTCGACACCGTGAATTTGATTAAATACAACACTACGACTTTAGAGCTGTTACATTGCAGTGGGGTTGTTCATAATATCTATCCCCAACGTAGGTACGTGACGTAGTTAGGAAGTCGCAACTAGCCTGGCCAGGTAGCCGCAGGTGTCCAGTAACTTGTTCAGGTTACAAACACGCCAAGTGGAAGAAGACCCACAAGTGGGGAAACTGTACAAAAATACATTTCACCTTCTGAAAGTACTTGGTGCTGCAGCGCGGGAAGGTTTTCAATTTTCCCTTTTTAGAATAATTTAACATAACTGTGTAAGGATAACGATTGAAGCCAGCGGGTTTGTAGATACTCTCAGTATCGCCCTGTGTTGTTTCATGGTAATTCCTGGTTTCAATTATAAGAAGTATTGAATTCCGTAAGCCTTGTTCATTTATTTATTTATTCATAAAATTAACGCCATTCGGCTTTTACGTAATAACATAGATAAGGTATAGCAACAACATGAAAAAGAGCTTAAGTGAGCTTGTATATTTAAATATTACAATATTGCAAAAAAAAAATGATATATATGTAAATAGAGGTATGTTGAAAATGTTTGATGGTAGGTAAATAATAAGTAAAATATATTACAAGTTAGGAATGAAACAATAAAATTATGGAAATCTGTGAACAAAATAATAAGAATAGGCACTATTGTTAGATAGTACAATATTTGTAAGTTGGTAACAATAATGAAAAGAAATTTTTAATTTTTTTTTTTTTAATAATTGTGTTGGTTTATAAAATTACTATAAATCATACAATTAATTACTAAGATGCATAATGCGATACTACACGTAGAGATATGTTATAAATGTATTAGGTAAATTTATTTCACAAATTTTACTTTTAGAGTACTTGAATTATGGATAAATGATTTCATTATTTTGTGTTTAACTTTTATCAGCGACACATTCCATACGTCTATGTGCGAATACATATTGCCTAAATTTTGAATTCTATGTAGTGGTATATTGTAATGGGCCATGGTCGCAGTAATGCCACAATAAAACGATAGTACTGACCTTGTATTTCTGGCTGGCACATTAAAATTTATGAACGCCAATAATTCAGGGCTGTTAATTGTGTTGTACAAGATTTTAAATAAAAATTCTAGATCGAAAACAATTCTTTTGTCACTCAAATTAAGTAGATAAAGTGTAAAAGTGATAAAGTGTACTCTAATTGTTCTTTCGGTATTTCTTGTGTTTTGATAGTTAGTTTGGAGGGCTGTATCTGCAACTACAACTTCGTGTATGTATCATGTATGTATCTACAACTTCGACATAAACGTTAATATCTAAGTCTATATATTAGGCATGACAATAGACCAGCGGTTAAAATGGTTCCCACTTATAAATATTCTGAACGACAGAGTAAGGTAACTAACACATATTTTTAGACGTTTAAGAGATATTTTAAACGAATAATTACTTAGAACCACATACTTCGCTTTCTGTCAATCAATTATAAAATACGGCATTATAGGATGGGGTGGTACGTATACAAATCAAGCACAAACAATATAACTAACTTACTAACCATCACGCCGTTTCCCCGCAGGGGTAGGCAGAGAGGACAGACCGCCAAACAACTCGATCTTGGCACACACTCCTTGCTTCGTTCACATTCATACATCGTCTCATACATGCTCTTCTATTATTCTGACTCTTGACATCGCCCGACTCAAGTATCTGATTCACTTGGTCGTGCCATGTCTTCCTCGGGCGTCCCCGACTTCGTCTACCATTCACATTTGCGTCATATATTCTCCTTACACTCCTTTCCTCGCTTCATTCATTCATTCGCTCTACATGCCCAAACCATCTGAGCGTCCCTTTCTTAATCTTATTCATTACGCTTACATCAGCCTTGCATTCTTTGCGGATCTCCACATTTCTCACACGATCATACATGGTTTTACCACACATACGTCTCAGGGATCTCATTTCTACAGCATTCAGTCTACTTTCATCCTTTCTCTGCCAGTTCCATGCCTCACTGCCATACATCAGGGTAGGTACCAGCACTCCATTATGGACGGCTAGCTTCGCTTCTTTTGACAGATTTTTGTTGGCGCCAACGGCGTTCAGACCTCCATTAATGGAGTTACCGGTATTTACCCGTCTTTCGATATCTCTATCAGTCTTTCCATCTCTCGTAAACATACTTCCCAAATATACAAACTCATATACATATCACAAAAACTAATAATAAAAACAATAAAAAAACCCTATTCGTATTCGTCAGAACTTTTATTCAAACAATTTAAATTCAGAAAATTAAGTGCGTTATACCTCTACCACGCAACATTACTAATTTATATAAAGATAATATTCAACATAAAGTTACATCATTTAAAAATAACAGAAATCTTAGATAAACGTCAATACTTACTTTTCCAAAATGTAAAAAAAATAATAGGTTAGTTAAATCATAAATATCTTAGAGTTAAACTTTTTAATTCATTACCAGAAAAAAATAGAAACATGAATACCATTAATAAATTAATTTAAAACTAACCTTAAAATTATACTGAAAACTTGAACTGAATCATGTCAAATAAAATCAATAGAAAAACACCCCCCCCCCCCCCATACACACAAACCCTGCGTATTTATGTATCTTTTTATTTATTTATTTATTGATCAACGCCCTTTTTCAGGGCTTTTACATATTAATGGTAATAAATACAATATTTATTGAACATAACTGAACTGCTTCAGTAACAATATTTTATATTTGTTTAAAGATAAACTGAAGATGTCCACGGACTTGGTGTAATTGTTTCCTTCCATTAGTATTCTGGGTAAAGAGGAATACATATGGTAGTTAGTCCCAGAATTTCTGCACTGAAATAAATCCCGACTACTTGTATTACGTTGTGGAATACTTTTTGAGACTAATAAAAAAAACATTAAAAAATTATGTATGTGTGTTGTTTATGTATTGCTATATTAAGCATAGGAAATGTTTGAAACTTTCAAAATATCTTCTTTCCACCTTCGCGAAAGTTCCTGGATTTATACAACCATTTGACATTACATCTGAAAAGTTTTTAATCATAACAAAAACTCTTACGAAACTGTCAAAAATGTCACAATTCGAGAATGACATTTTGCAACCATAGCATCGAACCAGTTTTTTAGGACTTTAGGATGTCTTTATTTGCATTTTCCTTTACAATTTTAGATATAATATAAGTTTTTACGTCAACTATTACTAGATGTATATTGAGGTAGAACCTGCAGACAAGCAGCCATGTAGCAGCTTCGCGGGACTACCGACCTATTGTCTAATTTATGTATCACTAGCTTTTACCCGCGGCTTCGCTCGCATGGTATTAGTTGAAAGAAATTTCCCACGGGAATTTGATTGATTGATTCATTCTTTCATTCATTCATTCATTCATTCATTTCCCGACATGCGTTGCCTTCCCTCTCCCCCACCCCCTCCCTGGTTCTGCTCTCCCCTCCCCACTCCCGCGAACACATCAAATCCCCGAAGTTTCATCGCAATCGAATGAATGGTTAGCAATGCATAATTTCACGATTCCAGAACTCACCATTGTATATAGAAACCATCGCGAGCATGTACACATCAAATCCCCAAATTTTCATCACAATCGGATGAATGGTTTAGCAACGCATAGCCTATATACATATATATATGAAAATCAAAATCGTTTGTTTCAGGAATTGTATGAATGATGAATGATGAATGAATGAATTTCTTTATTAAGTTGCATAGCACGCGTGCCGGGAACTCGCTATTTTATATAGATACCAAACCCAGAAACAAACATATTTTAATTTTTATATACATTATATATAAAAATTATATGCTATTATTGTTACATTTTTTTCATTATATTATATTTTCTTTTTGTTTTAGTTTTAAAGTATTTAAAAGTACTGTGATACTTGACTTCTAAACAAATAATGTGAAAGCCCATTAGGGTGTGTAATAAATAAACAGTTCTACTGCAAAACTACAAAATCACACATCCGACACTGTTCTTCGGGACCTCGAATGATGTCCAAATGATTTTAAATGTTTTTTCTTGCTAACCCAATGTTTAAATGACGATTTATTTAATTACATCTCATAAATAATATATTTTGAAACTTTCAGATACAAAAGGGTTGACAGATCTGACAAGTTGTCAGTTTGACAGTTGACAATTTGACAGTCGCGTCAACAAACCGGCCAATGAGAGGGCTCGCAACAAACAACTTGCCCAACAGATGTTCCTTTGTGGGGAGTTTGTCGTACGACCGTTTTGACGTATTGGATACAAATTATATAACTACGATCCCTTTTATTATTTGTGATCGAATTTTGTGTTTGCGTTGAACCCAAATCATATGGCGAATTAGTTTTTGCTTTCTGATCGTGCTAGAAAAGAAAGTAACATGAAATACACCTATATATATTTACACGAATATTATAAATGCGAAACTGCATGTGTTTGTTTGTTACGCTTTCACGCATAAATCACTTAACCGATTTTAAAAATTCTTTCACCAATAGAAAGCTAAATTATATGCGAGGACTATAGGCTGTATATAATGGTAAGCTCTGGCGTTACGAAATTATAAATTTTAATATATTTTATTTATTATGCGTTTTCTGTCCCTAAAAAAAGCGAGTTATTGCCAACGTAAGAAGAAAAGCAAAACAAATCGTTGCCGTGGAAACGTTGATATATTTGCGGGAAATTTTATTTCAGGCGTCATATTTGATCAAATTGAATATTTCTTTTTTACTACTGGTGAGCTCTGGAATGATGAAATTTGTAAAAAAAATTGCAATAGGTGGCATTCGAGTTGTTTGTAAACTGAATGCACCGGGAATGAATGTGTGGAATGCGGGAGGGGTGAACTCGGGAGGGGGGTTCGCGGGACGGGGGAAGGGGGGGAGTGTAGTGGGGAGAGGGAAGGTTTGGTAGGCGGAGGGGGAACGCGAGAGGGGAAAGGGACACGGGTGAAGAAGAGGAGGAGGAAGGTGCACGGATCGAATGGGAAAGGTCACGCAGGGAGAAACAATTTCTTTATTAAATGGCAATGCAACGCATGCCGGGTACCAGCTAGTATAATTATGAAATTTTATTTTTTGAATAAATCATAAAAACAGCATGAAACCCCATTAATGGAGTAGTCGCTAATGACAAGGTGTCCAAAGAAGCGAAGCTAGCAGTCCACAAGGGAGTGCTGGTACCTACCCTTATGTATTGCAGTGAGGCATAGAACTGGCAGAGGAAGAATGAAAGTTGAAAACGAATGCTGTAGAATTTTATTAGATCGTATTAAAAAAAATTACACTATCTCCACACAGGAGGCTCTGAGGAAAAATTATCAGACCATTTTTGAGGATGCTGTGGAGGGTCTTTTAAAGAACGAAAGGAGAGGAAGTTCTGTATGAGCGGTGGGTCAGTGTATCCAGGAGTGGCAGAAGTGTGAATCCGTCATTCCCACTGCGTTGCAAGGCGATGGGTCGAGAGAGTCCAGCTGGAGAGGTCAAAGGGTCTCCCTCAACCGGCCTCTCCCGATCCGGCCCGCCGCGCAGTTGGTGACCTGGATGAACCTCACTCAATGAACCCTGGCACCCCTGCTAATTAATCTATGACGGTTATCCAATTATTGGTTCACAGGGCGGCGGTGCCCACCGCCTCCTGCGAACCCCTAAATAATGCGAGGGGGAGATGTACGAGTATCTAAGACTACGAAAGGGATGCTTTGATGGTTTGGACACGTAGTGTATGAACGAAGAAAGGAAGAAGAATATATGACGGGAAAGCGAATGGTAGAAAGATTCCGAGACGCCCGAGGAAGACCAGGCACGAAGGAGTCAGAAAAACAAGACAGTGGGTGGTGGTATGAGACGGTGTATGAATGTGAATGAAAGAAGAAGTGTTGGCCAAGACATCGTGAGGCGTTCCATCCTCTCTGCCTACCCCAAGCTCAAAATGCCATGTTTTAGAAAGTCGTGTTCTCCACTAGGAATCTAATTTTTTTCAATTAAAGTCAGGGGTGAATGAGAATTGAATTGGGCTGATTCACGCAGCAATCCAAAAATATAAAATTTGGTGTAGTAATTTGAGATTGTTATTATTAGTATTATTAACGAACCTATATTTTTATTAATTTTGTTGCATTTTCTCATAAAATTACAAATAGTTTTTGTAATTGATGTAAATATATTTAGTTGTCCTCTCCTCATCACAAGCAGCTACTTTATTAGGAGAGTGATTGAAATATTTGTTATATTGTTGTAAAATTGTAACCTTAATAAATGTTTCAATTAAAAAAAAAATAATAATAATGTGGATTCCAAACGGGAGAATTGTATTCAAACTGACTTCTAACATATATTTAACTATCGCAGACCCGTGAACAATACTTGACTAATAAGTTCCAATTTTGAAAAATACAACTAAATCTGTTACAAATATTATTGACTAACGCTGAGAAGTCTTGCTTTAACTCGACCGTTTGGCTTTTCATCTGTAATTTGTTTGTACGTTCTGTTTCCGATTTCCAAAATCAGCCGAATCTAATAAATTATTCAAGAAAGCCTTACTTTGACTAGATGGAAAAAAGCCATACTTTAACGGCCATCTTGGTTGAGAAATAATGTTCTCGACTTGAGATCCAGGGGTCTCGGGTTCAAATCACGGCGTGACTAGAAATGGTTAAAAATATGGTGTCAACCTGACTAAAAAAATTTTGGGTTATTATTTATTTAATAATATTAGTTACGTAGATATAAGCTCCAATATAAGAGGGGGTGGAGTCCTGATAGCGGTTCATAAGCGTATTACTTCAAAAGTGCTTAAAATAGGACAGTGATGTTGAACAAATATTCGTGCTGCTCGAAAATAAAAATGCTAGCAAGTTAATAATAGGATGTGTATATTTCCCACCGTCTTCTGAAACGTAGCTGTATATGAATCATGTTGAGGATGTGGAAATTTGAAGGTTTAAATATCCCAGCGCCAAACTTGTCATAATAGGTGACTATAACTTGCCAAATATATCTTGGAACCATGACAACCCTGAACTATCTGGTGTTAATATGTCAACTGCTAATCCTAGTGAGACAGAGACTCTGGGTATGTCAAATTATTTATCAATCCCACAACTAAACACTGTCGTTAATTTAAATAGTCGCATTCTTGATTTAGTTTTTTGCAGTGAGTCCACTGCTACCGTATGTAAATCTTTAGAAGAACTATTACCTGTAGACTATTTTTCCAATATACATTAAATGATAAAAATTTAAATTGCGTTAGTGAGATTATTGACCTAGGTATAATGTTCGATAGCAAACTAGCCTTTGTGTTTCATATTAATAACATTATCAATAAGGCCCTAAAGACTCTTGGTTTTATTTTGAGAGCTGCAAAGACTTCAATAATTTAGGCATATTTAACATGTTATACAAAACCCTAGTACGATGTCAACTAGAGTATAACTCTACGTTATGGTCTCCCTTTTACAATATTCATTCTGACAACACTGAAAAGATTCAACATAAGTTCCTAAGGTATATAAACTATAAATTGCATATTCCTGTACAAAACATTGATTACAGTTACCTACTGGATAAAATGTCCATATTAAAACTTTCAGAAAGAAGAATAAACACAGACTTAATACTATTACACAAAATACTGCATTACAAAATTGACTGTCCTGAATTGTTTCAATTAATCAATTAATCAATATCCATATTCCCAAAAGATCTGGCCGACATTTATTACCATTTCACTTTAACAACACCAGGACACTGTCTTACCAAAATTCCCCAATTCCGAGACTTCACAGCCTCAGAAATAAATATTCTGATTTAGCAGATATATTTCACCTTACACATAACCAGTATAAATATTGTTTATTCCAATTCTTCCATACATCTAGGCACAAATAGACGTGTATAACTTCTGCAATTTTTTTTTTATATTCAATATTATTTTATGTAAGCCTTCATATCATTTCTACAAATGTATTTTATTTTTATTATGTATACATATGCTTGTGTTGTTTACTTAAAATAAATGTGTACTCAACTTATAAATTAGAATGTAAAAGCCCATTAGGACGTGTGTAATAAATAAATAAATAAATAAATAAAAAAATAAAAAATAATAATTACCTAGATATAATGTAGCTTTTTATTGGTGAAATTTTTTTAATAATCGGTTTATTGGTGTATGCGTGAAAGCGTAACAAGCAAACACACGCAGTTTCGCATTTATAATATTAGTATATTATTATAGATACGTATATCACAAATAAGACATAACAAAGAAGCATATTATCACAGATACCCACCAAGAAATGAATTTGTTAAATCACTGTTGCAGGTACTGCATTGCAAACCAATGTACTAATATAACATTAAATAAATATAACTTGTTCCGTTATGTTTACAAAAAACTTGAAATTATCTCAAATAGCATCGAAATTTGACAATGAGACCGCCTTTTAGAATGCGGCACCTAGCGGCAAAAATCGTGCAAAAACAACCCATTGACGTTCTAGCAAAAACTTACGTAATAAAATAATTTGTTGCCTTATAAAATGATATTGTTTATTAAATAATGATGTGTAGTGTCGTAGAAATACAAATAAACCAAAGAAAACAAACTTTTAAACAAATATATTTACCACAGGACTTCCGTAATGTTTTTTTTGTTATTTATTATTGTTTACATCAAAGAAGTTGCTGTTTTGTCTAAGATCACGTTTCGAATTCATTCACTCGAGTCAAAGGATTTTTTTTTCACATTTGCAAAAGTTTCCAAACATTTTGACATTTACCTTATATTTTTACCGATATTTTTTGTTATTTTAAATTACTCCTGCAGATTTTTTGCTGTTCAAAAATTGTTATATTAATAACTAGCCACCAAATTCATATAAAATTTGTTTTTTTTTTAAGTAAAACTTCTTTACGCACGCTTGACTTGGGGAGTAAGCTGGTGAATGCGTGACGAAAGTGTTACGAAAATTGTGATCGGGCGAGGTGAACGGAAGTTGAAAGGGAGATATAAGTTAGTGAAGATAGAAAGAGAGAGAGAGTTACGTTTCGTATATTACTTTAGAGGCAAGCGAGAGAGACATTTTCTTTCTCTCTTTCTCTCATAGTCAGTTACGTTTCGTATATCTAAGACACAGTGCAGGCATATTGTCTGTATCACACTGTAGGAGCAAGAAGCCGGAGGCCGGTATAGGTCACAATTCAAGCAGACTTGGGTATTGAGCACTAAGAACCTACCTTACCCGCATTCCGAATTTCTACTGAAATGTAACATATTGTCTGTCAAATAAGAGTAGAAAATATAAGAAATGGAACTACAAAATCACCAATTTATCTGCCAAATATTCTTTTAAAATGCAATGACACTGAAAATACAGAAGACTGTAAATACATTTAAAAAAAAAAATTTTGTTCTTAAAAAAAATTAAAATCGAAGAAGCACTGTTGCTAAGGTTCCTACTTAATGACATAAAATTAAATTAAATTGTGTTTTACAAAGTGATTGGCTTTCATTTAATTTAACATTAATTTTAATTTAACAGTAAGTAGGAAGGAAGAATCATTAAAGGTGAATTTTAGATCTGAATGAGTTAAATATATTCAGATCTAAAATTAGAGACATGATTTAAAGCCCGGACAACGCTACGTACTAAGCAAATATTAAATAAATGTGAGCAATTTCTAAAGCGTGCTTTACATTTTATTACAATATCGTTATTTTTCATTATGTTAAAACAATATTGTGAAGATATAATAATGTACCTATATGCAATTCTAATTTTGAGATCAGTGGGTAATCTATATTGCAATGAAATTTTTTTTTTTCACTTCATGTCTTTTTAATTTTTAATAAAAATGTAGGTTACACAGCTTTAGATTACCACCATGATTATATTTTTAGTATTGCCATTTGAACAACATTGGCGCCCTATGTTTTCTACTCTTATTCGACAAACTGTGCCCCCCTTAAACGCAATTTTTTAAGCCCTTTAAAAAAAAATGTTATTTTTTAAGAAATTCTCCACGTTACTAAGATAATATCTATCAGAAAAAGTAATTAATTGGAAATTTCCTCGATAGAAAAAAATCGCAGAATACGCCCCGAAAATTATAAAAAAACACCCGTGGATCTGTTTTTTTTTTACATTTGTTTCACACAGGAGCCCCTGGGAAAAATAAATCCTCTCAAGGCCTATGCCGTCTTTGGGGATGCTGGGTGGATTGTTTTTTTAGGATAGGAAGAAGAGGAAGGAAAAAGGGAACCGGGGTGGGAGTGGGTTAACTGTTGGTCAGTGGGTTGATAAGTGACGTATAAATCCATCCCTCCCACCTTAATCTTCCTCATCTTCTTCCCCTCCCCACTCCCTTCAGCCTCACAAAATTGGGGATGCCATATTGTCTCACTGACGGTCGGGAGCAGTTGGGCCTCTTGTGGTGTATTCGGATAAAATAAGTTTTAAACTACGGTGCAAGGAGATGGGTCGAGAGAGTCCTGCCGGAGAGGCCAAATGATCTGCCTCAATCAGTCTCTCCCGATCCGAACCGCTGCGTGGTGGTAGTAAGTTGGCAGACGCATCCGCCGCCTAGACCTAGATAAACCTCACTCCATGAATCCGGGCACCCCTGCTAAGTCACTAAACGTGGCGAACCACTTGGGGTGACCTTTGGCAGGGGAGTTGGTTATCCAATAAATAGTGGCGGCGGTACCCAAAACCAGCCTCCCAAATTGGCTTACTACAGAGTATTAAACATTGCTTTTTCTGTATAAATAAAATGTGGTAATGTTTGAGAAGCTTTGGTATTCTCCCCACGCTTTGCAGCAACCCTGCAACAGAACGTGACCGGGCAGACCGCCGGACCAATTATCCCCAAACTGTAAAGGAAAGAAACGGCAATAGCAATAAATAAAGGACGCCATTGTACCAGGAAAGTTTTGTTACACTCTCAATCATCGTAACCCGACAGTTGAAATTATATTTCTTAAAAATATATCATTTATCATTACTTACCAATTTCAAACCTTTAATCGACTTTAAAATTATCTTTAATCGTAAGTTGGTACGAATATCAAACAAATTTATTATCTGAGTCGATTTCCTATCCTGAAGTGTGATCAGCGCTGGGCAAAATACATGCTTTGCTGTAATTAAAATAAAAAAAAATTCGCATGTATTTATAATACGAAATACAAAATACAGTATTTTAACCGTTTTTTTTGTTTCAAATACAAAATACAAATTACAAAATTCAAAATACACTTGGTAGAACCTTTGGTTGCAATAAATTGTCAGTGCCCTTATCTTATGTAGGTTTTACACCACCTCTTTTTTCAGACCGATATCCGTATAGAGACCAATGACAAAAATTTTCGCTTTACGCGATCGCTATTTTCATCTTTATTTTCATACTAGCTTTTCCCCGCGGCTTCGCTCGCATGGTATTACGGGAAATTACTGTAGCGCTTGCACTTATCAATTATCCCCCCCCCACCCCACCTCCATCCCCTCCCGCATTCCATATATTCATTCCCTTACATTCAGTTTTCAAAAATCTCGCCTACCACCTAAATTTCATAATGCTATAGCTCAAAGAAAAAAAGAATTACTTATCCAATTTTGTTCATTCGTTCGGAATTTATGCGCTTACAAACATTTGGGATGTTTATTTTTATTTAAATATTTGGAAGTTCGTTAATATAATAAAAAAATACTCTATTTATCATTCAGTCTTTATAATCGTTACGAATTATATTTTTAATACAGGAACTCAAATCTGACATTTATTCCAAGCTTGTCCAAAAAAAAACGAATTCTGATATTTAAATTTTCTGCAGTAGTAGCTGACCAGTAGACTGAGTGCCTACCAGCATAGAGCCCAAAAATATATCAACATTGTTTCCATAGAAATTTTTTTTTCTGACGTTAGCAAAAACTCGCTTTTGTTAGCGACAGAAAACGTATAACAAATATAATATATTAATATTTATAATTTCATAACGCCAGAGCTTACCATCATATACAACCTGTAGTCTGCGCATATAATTTAGCTTTATATTGGTGAAAGAATTATTAAAGTCTTTATATTGTGTTATGCGTGAAAAGGTCATAAACAAACTCGAGCAGTTTCGCATTTATAATATTAAGTATGGATATTATTTCAAATGAATTAATTGTGAAATAACACAAATTAATCAAATAAAATTTATTTCGCATGATTTCATCTTCACAAAAGATATAGAGCCACCTTATGTTATTCCTTCAGCCACTCTTTTCTTTGGACATTTTATTGCCATCGCTTAGAAATCAATTAATTTAAAAAATTAAAAATTTTTTGAATAACATAATATTGTAACATAAAAAGATATTAAAAAATTGTTACGTCGATAATAATGAAGCAGGGAATTTGTTCCAGTCAGGTAAACTGTGTTACTCATACCTGACTAACTTTCAAACGTTTATACTAAATTCTTTGCTTGGATTTAAGGGCAAATTTCATGTATTTGAGTAGGTACCCATCGACCTATTGTAACGCATTGTGTGTGACTGGTTCATAGGAAGAATTTGATAACTCGCATAAAAACTTTGTGATATATTATTGAATAAAACGTTTTTTTACATTAGCTTCAGGAGGAAGATATAGGAGGTCCTAAAGAAAACGATTCCTGTCAGGGCCGTGTCATCTTTGTGGATGCTGTGTGGAGGATAATTGTAGGAAAGGAAGGAGAAGAAGTTCTGGGAATAAAAAAAAGTATGAGGGTTGTGAAGGAATCTGGTGTTCACTGTGTCCAGGAGTGACGTACGTAGTTATTTCCGAGAGAGTCCTGTTGGAAAGGCAAAAATCTCCCTCAACAATTCTCTTCCGATCCGGCCTGCTATGCACTTGGTGGGCAGAAGCATTCGCCGCCCAGCCCTACACAAACCTCAGCCCTTGATCCCGGGCATCGCTGCTACTTGAGAGGGGTTGGTTGTCCAATAAACGGTTCCTGGGGCGGCGGTACTCATAATCGCCTCCCAAATTGTAAATAACGTGCATTTGCCCACCTACTGCATTGCGGGCCTGAACGGGAGAGACTGGTTTAGGGATTCCTTTTGACCACTCCAGCCGGACTCTCTGGAACAATCGCCTTGCAGTGTGGGGGATGGATTCACGTACCTCACTCCTGAACACACAGACATCTTTCACAGACACAGGCCTTTGGGCATTTTGCCCCTATTTCCCAGTTACTTTCTTTAAGGCACAACCGAGGAACTGGCTAAGGGGCGCGGAAGCCCTGTCTCGTTAAGGTTTGACCGACCGCCACAAACATTCTTGCTGGTACTGCCAGACGACGAGAGAGGGAACCCTTTCAGACTGCAGAGCCGTTTTTTTTTTTTATCTAAACATGTTTGTCTATTCCCTTTCTTGTAGGTGCTTGCAGCATACGCAAGATACAATCCCCCGCAAGCGTTCATCGTCATGTTTTCTATCATCTTTCCATTGTATGTTTTACTACTAACACAATTGTATTAAGTTTATAATGTAAGCATTGCATACTGCTTACTAACACTGTATGCAGGGACATTGGAGGTCTAGATTCGTTTAAACTAAATGTAGCGAAAAAATTAGAGTCCTTGCGAGACCCTTGAAGGAGTAACCATCTGTTACTTTTTTTATTTGGAGCTAGTATGAAAAAAATTAAATATAATTACTTTGCTCTTCCTATGAATTGGACAAGTAAATCCCAGTGTGATTTGCACATATATAGCGTATCAAGATGGTATTTACAAAAAGTGGAAAAAAATTACTAAAGGCGGCTACGAACGATTCGTGTTAAAGCAACCGTATAATTGGCAGCCCTCGGGTTCATTCCCGAACCCAAGAGTAAAAGATATATCAACAACAAAAAATTGTAGGAAATGAATTTTATTGAAATGAAATTGCGATTGTATCGTACTTGAATGTAGTTTCTTTAATATTTTTTTAAAAGATTTTATATTATAAAGGTGGATATTCTTACGAGGATGTTACAATGTTAACATCGATAGTGTGATCTGAAGTGGATGAACACTTAACTTTTAGGTAGGTACAAGGGTGGTTTTTATATTTTGTATTATGTAAAATGATTTAGCCTCTCAGAAGCTGGGCGTACTGTACAGTTGTACAGGGTCCGCAGATACTTTAATAGTACACAACACTGCTGACCCTGTTCAAATCGCAAGTGGGTCGTTTTTCTTTTTAACCTACATAAAGCTGTCTCCAACAGTTAGTGGAGAAAAATTCAAAAGAATTACCAATATTATTATTTTATAATTGCTTTAAAATCTACTGTACTAAAGACGTAACGACGGTGTGCATTTAAAAAATATGTGTTTATATGTTTGTTTGAGTTGTAATTCCTGTTGATGGAAGTGTATTTCATACAAATCACAGTTGTCTTCTGCCCCTTCGACTTGCGTGTATTCTATAATGTTACAAAAACTGACATGACGACATAAAATATAAAACTATTTTTAAACTCCAAAAGGTATAATCTATCAAGTAACGATTATAATTGTTGAATAAAATATTTTAAAAATCTCAAAAACTTGTCTCCTACAATTTTCATGTCGCACGACAATTCTCTCACGTGGGTTGTCATTCGAAATAGGTATACACGCAGCTCGCGTTTGTCACCCCCAATAGGCATTTTAGGCCTCCTTCCCCCCTTGCTACAATTTCCCCTCTGAGATCCAGAGAGATGCATTTATAGTAAAAACAAAATGTGACGGAGAGGTGGAAATGTGACAGAGTGGTAAAAGTTATGTAGCTTAAAAAGAAAAACAACCCAAGTGCGCCCCACGGTTAAATTTGGCAGTCACCTCAGAAGAGTGGTTCTGTATCTTTTGTGGATATGGAGTCCATAGAAAAAGCAATTGCAAGCCATAGACAATCACACAAATTTGATAGGAGATTACGTATGGAATTCCACAAAAGATTCAGCATGGCTGGTCTGTAGCAACAAAATTATTGATAAAATCTTCAACTCCGTTTATCGATTGGGACAAACACACATTGTTCTACCGATTTTCAAAGGAAGACGCTCCGAGGAACTAGCGTCATTGATTCTTTCAGCACCAGTACAGAGACGGGAAGCACGCCAAACGCGCGCCCAACATTTGTATACAGTTGACATTTGTGAGAACGGGTCATTGCTACGACTCGTACTTGAGTTCAAAAACTCGACTGTGTAACGATTTTGCGTCATCCTACAATATGGGTCTCTTCAAGATCCATCTTTACTCCTTCCTTACCACAAAAAACCATGCTAGACCTCCGTTAATTTGTGTTGATTTCCGCAGTGGCACTAATGTCACAATTACTGAGCAAACGTTATCGTATATTTCGTATCAAAAGACTCTTCTATGTTTTGCTCTTGTGACTTTATTATGTAGGATTGAAGTACTTAATTGCCTGCTGTCACGTGTTAAATTTTCACATAATATCGTTCGTAATAATTATTACTTGTCAACTCTCCAATAACAATCTAAAAAATATTACCCAGGGTCTAATACGACCTTTCAAAGGTTTTCAATTATAAAGTTTTTTCCTGGTAAAATTTTAAAGCCAAAACAATAGAGGTCGATCGGTTTTGTATTTTTTTTTCATTTGCTTTTGTTTTGAAAGTTGAAACTAAATTGAACTAACGAACAAAACCAAACAAACAAACAAACAATCAAACAACACCAAACAATTTGTTTACAAAATTTGTGGAATATTACGAAAAACTGCCGCGTTCAGGGTGGCTACTCAATCGCTTGACTGGATTTGAAAACAACGCATAACCATCACAGCCTGTAATATTATTTAATTATTAAAAAAAAATTAAAACTTTTTTTTTTTTTTTCCTTTTATCGTTGTTACCAACTTACAATGGTACTGACTTACAATAGTGGCAATTCTTATTATGTTGTTCACAGATTTTCTTAATTTTATTGTTTCATTGAAATAGATTTGATGAAGATTTGTTTCCTAACGTATAATATATTTGACTTATTATTTACCTACCATTAGACATTTTCAACGTACCTCTTAAGTTAAGTTATTTGCATATATATAATTTAAAAAAATATTTTTTCATTGTTGTAATATTGTAGTATTAATACTGGAGCTGTATTTTTCATGCTTCAGCCTCACAATCTAACCAGTGGGTGCCGGTCGCCCGGGCGGAGGTAAATTTCGCCCCCCCCCCCACTTATTTGGGCACATCGCACCAGATTTTTTCAAGCGCCGGGGGGGGTGAACGGAAATCCATTTTTTATATCAACCTCATTTCATGCCGGATTTTAAAATCACATGTGCCGAGTATTCTTCCAATAAAAATCATGTTTATAAATTCTACTGCAAATTTCGGAAATCGAGAATGGTATCCATATAATAGGATCTTACATTTCGAATTTTTACACTGTGAATTTTTACATTGGGACTTTTTACACAAGACAGCTTTTAACTTAAGATTGATCCTATGTAAGAATTCCCAAATAATAGTTACACACGGAACAGTCAATTTTTCAGAATTTTGCAGCATTTGCTATGCAACTCAAATATAAAGCTTCACACGGTAAATGATGAATCTGCAACGTGTTATTTAATTTTTCGTTAAATTCTGAAAACAGAACTGGTTTAAATTACATCTGTTTGCGGCGAATTTAAACTACACTCATAACGTGAAAATGGTTTTTCTTTGATTCTGGCAGCATAAACATAGTCTGCAACTGGAATTTTATAACTGCACTTCGAATAAGAGAATGTTTTACTTCGAAATATGTCAGTAGATAAATCCGAATAACTAGAATTTTACATTCGGTACCCACAACAAGTTAAGTCTGTATGTGGCGAAGCAAAACTACTCAGAACATGAGAATGAATTTTCTTTGATTATGGCAGCACATACATTGTCTGCGCAACTAGAATTTTAAAACTGCACTTCGAATGAGAGAATTTTATCCTTCAAAATGTGTCAGCGGATGAATTCACAACTGGAATTTTACATTCTGATCGCAAAACTGGTTTAAAATTAAGAATGAATCTGCTTGCGAGTCCCCAGCTTTAATTTGTATTACTCTCATAATATGGGCATGGTTTTCCCACGAATAACGAATTTTGAAGAATGGTTTGTAACTATATTTTTAACTCCACTCAAAATATAAGAAAGGTTTTCTTCAAAATGCGTCAGCAGATTAATCCGCTACTGGAATTATGATAGATCATTCGGAACATGAAACTGGTTTTAACTTAAGAATGAATCTGCACGCTAGTCTTCAGCTTTAAATGATTCTACACCCAGAACAAGAAAATGGTTTTCCTCCTATTTTTGCACTTGGAAAACACAAATGGTTTGATGATCTACCGGAACACATGATGATCCATGAAACTTTTTTAGAATTGTCGAAGCATCGCCCACGGACCTCTCTAAATCATTCTCACTGAATATAAGTCATAGACATTCGAAGCGCAAGACTGAATTCGAGGAATTCTTTCAATTCACTACAGACAGTGTTGCCAGTCGCTAGAGTGATCAAGATGACATTATTTTAAATTCATTTAAAGAAAGGTGATCCCCCGGTTTTGTCCAGAAACGTAATGAAAAATTCCTTACCCATTTCAATCCGTCTGAATCGTAGGTGCGACAAAAATATAAGTTTCTTACAAGATATTTACATTATATTTTGGAAATTTTGCCGCCCACCTTAAAGTGCCGCCCGGGGCGAGCCGCCTCCCCCCCCACCCCCCCAATCCCCCACGCTACGCCACTGAATGTAACATAATTGGGCATGCCATAGTCTCACTGGCTCCGATTAGCAGGGAGCAGTTGGGACTCTTGTGCCATTTTAACATAAAAAAGTACTTCTATTAGTTCCAATATTGAAAATTTCACACTCGTAAGTAGACACAAGGAATTAATAATTTCAAAAATACTTAACTTAACTTAACTTAACTTTAGTCCGTACTTTAACTTCTGGGTCAATGAACTCGGATTTAATTTGAATTTAAGTGTCATTTTCAAAATTGGAACTGATTTAGAATTCCGACAAGCCATAAAGTACCTATCTGCCTATAATACTAGTTTCTAATATTCACTTATTTTAAAAAAAATTTATTTTTAATTTTTTTTTTATTAGTATCTATAGCAAAATTTGTACATAATGTATTTATAAATTATATTATATTAAGGTATTATAAAGTTTTTTTTTTTCACAGTCCTCACTAGGGTTCGCTGTTCTGAGGCGGCCTGTAGTTTTTCCACATTTGTATTTAGTATCCAGTTGTCTTTACATGGTCTTCAGTATGTTTGATAGTTCATTTCACTTTGTTCTCTCAACCATATTTTTACTTTTGTTTTAAATTTATTTATTTCTGTTATTTTTTTAGTTTGAGTTGGTAGAGCGTTAGCATTAGGCACAGATTTTGGAAATGACACTACATTTCAATTTAATTACTACAAGAAACAATTAATTAAGTTTGGATGATAAAAGATGCCTCAAAAATTCCATTTTGAAAATGAAAATTTCTTTAGCACCGTTGTGATTTGAAACTCGATGAAACAGAAACGAGCGATACTGAAAAGAGACAAACCCATACATAGGAATCATAGGATTTAGCCTGAGAGAGATCGAGATAGCAATAAAATATTATTGTGATACCCTTTCTTTCTTTCTTTTTTTCTTTCTTTCTTTCTTGCTTTATTTTTTCTCTTTCTCTGCAGGTTATGTATTATATTTGACACTACTATGTTTTATATATCATTTTGATTATCATTATTTCTGTTATCACTACAAGCATTTCCGTCTAGTAAAAACTTAACATTGATAACTCTGCTGTGAACATTTCTAATTGGAGTGTTAATGTCTATGTACATCCCAACGGCAATTCTATTATTGTAATAATTGTTAACACTCTGTAAATGTTTCAAACAATAAATAAACAACTAACCTGAACCCTGGATTCTGGAAGATTGATCTTCAGGGCCACTTCCTCCCTCATGAAGATGTCAGGATATCTGGTCTTCCCGAACAGAGACTCGAGAATATCCAATTGTGCTCTGGTGAAGGTCGTTCGCTCTCTTCGTTGTTTCCTCGGATTACCTGAGGACAACATGATCACTTATTTAAAACGCTTCAAAGCCTTTTGCAGACATGTCGAATTTTACATTTACAAACTTTGTCCAATATTTACAAACATTATATTATAGAAAATCATGTCAGTACAATAAATACTTGTCATTTTACATCATCATCATCTTCATCTTCATCCCCTTATAGTCTAGGAGACGTACGAGGTAAACCCTACGTCATCGAGTACACGGATGAAACTACTTTGTAGTGATAATGGACATTTAGAAAGCCTTAAAAAAGCTGGTCTGCCGGTGCGCCTCTTGGCAGCAGCCGCGCAGTCATGGAAATAGTGAGCGATTTTTTTCGAAAAAATTACGTCATCGAGTACACGAACGGGAATGATTGCATATGATAAAGATCGATTAGTAAATGAAAAAAAAGCAGGTCAGCAAACCGATATGAAACGGACGAGGTTCGGAAATTTCCGTCGTTTTCCGGACGAACGAAGCACCAACCACTCTGAACTATTAGGCTATCTTAAAAGGAGTATTATTATTATAAATTTGTAAAATAAAACGAGCACGCGACAGCGGTGAGGCGCACCGGGGCAAGTTTTGTAAGTTATTTGACGTCGAAAGGCTCGCCCGAGCGTTGAGTACACTCTGAACTATCAATTTTTTTTTTATCTATCACTTATTTTTTTAAAATACGGCATCCTAAGTTTTTAAAACAATAATGAAATAAAAATAATAATAAAGATAATGAAAATAATTTTAAAATATTTAACATTCTTTTGGAGATTTCTGTCGTTTTCCGGACGAACGCAGCTCTTACGGCGACGGTGAGGTAGTTTTTCGAACTTCCAACCACTATAGACTATTAGGCAATCTTAAAATAACTCTTATTATTATAAATTTGTTGAATAAAATGGGCACGCGACAGCGGTGAGGGGCACCGCGGCAGGTTTTGTAAGTTATTTGGCGTTGAAAGGCCCGCCGACCGTTGAGTACACTCGGAACTATCATTTTATTTTTATTTTTATCATTATCACAATTTTTTTTTAAGTATGGCATTATAAGTTCTTAAAAATATATTGAAATAAAAATAATAATAAAATAATGAAAATAATTTTTTCTTAAATTTTAAAAATTTAAAACTTATAAAATACGTACACAAAAAACTGCCAGGTTGCTGGTCGGCAGACCAAAGAAGTCATAAATGGTATAATCTAAATTACAGTTTTTTCTTGGTTTCAATCTTATATTCGATGCAACTGGGCAAGCGAAACCGATATGAAACGGATGGGTCTTGGAAATTTCCGTCGTTTTACGGACGAACGCAGCTCTTACGGCGACTGTGCGGTGGTTTTTCGAACTTCCAACTACTATAGACTATTAGGCAATTTTAAAAAGACTATTATTATTATAAATTTATACAATAAAATGGGCACGCGACAGCGGTGAGGGACACCGCGGCAGGTTTTGTAAGTTGTTTAGCGTCGAAAGGCTCGCCAGACCGATGGGTACACTTGGTACCCTCAAATTATTTTTTTTCATCATTTTCACTTATTTTTTGAAAATATGGCATTCTTAGTTCTTAAAACCATAATGAAATAAAAATAATAATGAAGATATTGAAAATAATTTTAAAATGATAAAAATACTTTAAAAAATCGTACACAAAAACCTGCCAGGCTGCTGGTCGGCAGACCAAGAAATTCTTCAATGAGATGATCTAGACTACAGTTATTCGTTGGTTTCATTCGTGTACTCGATGACGTAAAATTTACTATTTTTATCCCACTTTGACGCCGGCTGCCTGCGAACGTGCCAGGCTGTCGGTTGGCAGACCTGCTTTTTTTTCATTTACTAATCGATCTTTATCATATGCAATCATTCCCGTTCGTGTACTCGATGACGTAATTTTTTCGAAAAAAATCGCTCACTATTTCCATGACTGTGCGGCTCCTGCCAAGAGGCGCACCGGCAGACCAGCTTTTTTAAGGCTTTCTAAATATCCATTATCACTACAAAGTAGTTTCATCCGTGTACTCGATGACGTAGGGTTTACCTCGTACGTCTCCTAGACTATTATCCTATTCGGGTCGGGGACCCATTGCATCGAAAAGGCTCCTCCATACGTCCCTGTCTTGTGCTGACTCTTCGGCCTCCGTCCATGGTAGTCCCATCCTCTCCTCAAACAGTTTCTGGAGTTGCCTCGCCCAGCTGTGTCTGGGGCGGCCCACTGGATGTCTACCCTCTGGAATCGCACTTAGTATCTTCCTCGGAATTCGGTCATCAGGCATTCTTAGTACATGCCCAAGCCACCACAGTGGCGATTTTTCTTTGAAGAGTAGCAGTGGTTCAATTTTTTCAAGTTCAAGTTTTTACAAACATAATTTATTTATGTATATAAATATATCTATTTGGGAGGCGGGTACGGGTACCTACCATCGCTCCAGGAACCATTTAATAGATACCCAACACCCTGGTCACAGGTCACCCCAAGTTTTTTTTATCCCAATCAAGCCCACCTACTCCATGGTGGGCCTGATTGGGAGAGAACGGTTGGGGAACCTAGATCTCTCCAGACGGACTCTCTCGATCCATCGCTTTGCACCGCAATGGGAGGGATGGATTCATATGCCCGTCACTTCTAGACAGATTCACCCCCAGAATCCTATCATAGCTCATACTTTTTTCTTGATTGTCATCTTCTTTCTTTCTCGAAAAAGACCCTCCACGCATGTTCATGTATATACTAAAACTAAATTTACACGGTATCGAATATCATCTGTTTTCTTAGCTCTCCATTCTCTACATGCAGGATCGCGAGGAGTGGAGAAGCCTTCTTCATCTGGGCAATTGGAGTAGACAATGAGGTAATGACTCAAGGAAGGGATTACTGACCTGATGGGTACCCATCCACTGTGTGTGGAAGTCCTAGACCGGTCATGGCGTAGGGGGAACCCTTGAGGTAAGCCATGTCCTGACGAAGGCTGGAACCGCATCCACCGAGACCTGGGAATCCTAATTCGGCATCTGTGACGCATCTGCGAAACAGAAGAATTGGTTAATAAATAATAAATATTTTATTATTGCTTTTTTTCAAAGTATATTTTACTTAGTTACTAGCTTTTACCCGCGGCTTCACTCGCATGGTATTAGGTCACTCACTCACTCACTCTCTCACTCACTCACTCACTCACTCACTCACTCACTCACTCACGCACTCACTCGCCCACTCACTCACTCACTCATGATGCCAGAACTCACGGCATAATGAAATTTACGTTTTTTTTTATATTAACTCCACACAGGAGACCCTGAGGAAAACAATTTCCCTCAGGGCCTGTGTCATTTGAGATACTGTGTGGAGGACCTTTTTGAGGAGAGGAAGGAATGAACATTGATCTTGAAGAGACCCATGTTTTACAAAGGCCGGCGAATCGTTCCACAGTCGAGCTGTTGAATACAAGAACGAGTCAAAGAAGTGACCTGTTCTCACGTGACAAATGTCAACCTTGTACATATGTTGGGCACGCGTTTGGCGTGTTTCCCGACTATGCAAAGGGATCAATCAAAGGCGGCGAAGGGATCAATGACCTTAGTTCCTCGGAGCATCTTCCATCGAAATGTATGCGTATGAAGATAATATGAGTGGTTCTTAGTCGAAGTATGGTACAGTTAAAAGTGACCGAATTGGATATCGACCTTAGCTCAATGGTCAAGAGCGCTCGCCCGGAAAGTAGAGAGGTCCTGGGTTCGAGTCCCAGAGGTGCAAATATCTTTTTCTGATTTTTCTGTTTCCAGATTTTCGATTGAGTTTCGCTCACAGTGTCTTCATTTAATTAAATATTACAATTTGAGGTTTTACTCATAAAATTTAATTTAAAAAAATAATAAAATCAATTTTTCTAACTGGAAATGATGTGTTATTTTCAGTAAATAATTACGCATTCATTAATGAAAACGGTGTATAGGTGTCTATGTGTCTATGTATCTATGGTTACAAATCATTCCATCACTACAACGCGTTTGTTTTAATTTAATTCCTAGAAACTTAAATTCAATCCATTTTAAAAGTCGACCAATACGTAACCAGCTGTCACAAATTTATTTCTGTTCTTTTTTTTTAAATATCCAAGATGGCCGAACACCCACGCTCGTCGGATAAAAAGGCAGATATCTTTTCCACCTCGAAATACGATCTGTCCTCTCGCATCCTTTGCGAGATTATCTTTTTTTTTTAAGTAAGTGTTGATTATTTTATTTATTTGCCCAAGAAAGTAGGCCGCCATGGTGTGTTCATTGTTAAAAAAATTCTCAAAGATATATGTAGGTGTAAGCATGATGAGCTGTTTTCAAGCGGTCCTCCTGTCATGATTTTGGCTGTAATATCTATGGCAATCTAAGGAATATGAACTGTCATTTCGATCAATGACGTTAAAATATATAAAGACGGGAGGTAGAAATCTCAGTGGCGAGCCTAAAAACAAGGCAATTGAATTGTCTTCTATTTCTTGGTTTTAGTACTAAACTGCCACTCGTCGCATGAAGTCTGTGCTACCTCTTTTTTTTACATCTCCACAGAGGCGGCCCTGAGGAAAACAATTTCTCACAGGGCCTATGTCGTCTGGGACGCCGTGTGTAGGGTCTTTTTGAGGAGAGGAAGGAATGAACATTGGTCTTGTAGAGACCCATGTTGTAGGAAGGAGGAAACACAGAGCCCGGCAAATCATTCCACAGCCGAGCAGTTGAACACAAGAAAGAGTCGAAGAAGCGACCCGTTCTCGTGTGACAAATGTCAACCGTGTACATATGTTGGGCGCGCGTTTGGCGTGTTTCCCGCACCGGTGCCGAAGAGAACAATGACGCTAGTTCCTTGGAGCATCTTCCATTGTAATAACAGTAGAACAAGGACAGCTTGCCGCGAAATAATGCAAAATCATAAAAAATCATGTGTTTTGAAAATTTGATCGCTTAGAAGTATTATAGATGCTTCAATTAAATACTGCGAGCGAAACACATCTTGGCCTTAAAAAAATATATAATTTTTTAAAAGTCTTTTAATAAGCCTAGAAAAAATATAGTTTTAGGTCTATAAAAAACACTTTCAAGTGCAAATTCTCCTACTTATAAACCCATTTTCGGATATGGTTTTGTATAATGTGGCAAATTTTTTATGATAATCGCAAAAAACATGAACTCTGGCGATGTTCTTTTACAGGAGGTTAAAAGACATGTTACCCAAATGCAAATTTCAGCCTTATGCGAAGGAACGAAAGCGCGTCGTATTATCCCACTCAGTAGTCGCCCGGAATCCAGGCCGGATAGACGAGCTTTGCTCTTCGCGTCGCTTTGTTCTTTAAAAATGTACCAGCAAAATAACAAAACACCGTTGTAGGCTATTGATTGATCAACGCTAAAGTCGCTTGCTCCGCCCAATTCCGAAAAGGTCCAGCACTAAGGGATCGTCTTAATCTCATTCATTACGGGCCACATGTTATAGCATGCATTTTTTCATAGTTGTGATTCGAACATTGTCAATTTGTAACTTGAGACAGGATGGGATCTGCCAGTAAAAATGTAATTTAATTTTATTATTTTTTTCTATTTTTATAATCCCCGAGGCAGTCCAGCGACATCTTGGATTAAAAATATTTGAAAATGGATCTCGAGAGGACATAAAATGAGTACCTGCCTATCTACGACAAGGATAATGGGCATTTTACACGAAGCTTTTTTTCACCCATTTTTCATATAGGTTTTTATACACGGATCTGAGATGAAAAAAGGGCATAATAAAAGTAAAACATTTATTATTTTTTATTTTAACTTTTTGTGAGTAAAATCTCAAACTGTAATATTTAATTAAACGAAGACATTATGAGCGAATAATGTCTTCTTTTAATTAAGAAAAACATTTATTTGTCAACAGATCGTTAGTAATCATATTTCTATACGGTGTGGAAACATGGACACTTAGAGTCAGCAAAAGAAAGTGGATAGACGCATAAATACGTAGTACCTCGAGATACGAGTGCCCTAACATACGATATATTTGAGATACGAGCCTTTGCTTTGAAATACGAGCAACATTTGAGATATGAGGAACGGCCGGCTGCACACGTCCCACCAGTTTGTGTCTCTGGGAAAATCCATGGGCCGGGTGGTGGATGAGAGAGACGTGAACGACCTCGTCGAGAAGCACTCTCAGGAACTGACGACCGAGAGACTCTCTCGACCCTTCGTCTTGCACCACAGTGGGATCGATTCATACGTCTGTTATTCCTGGACTGATTACTGACCTCCAGATTCTTACCTACCCCTTACATATTTTTCCTTCCCAGATTTTCCTCTCTTTACTTACCTTAAAAAAACCTCTACACAAAATTCCCAAAGATGACATGGGCCTGAGGAAAATTATTTTCATTTTTATTTTAACTTTTATGAGTAAAACCTCAAATTGTAATATTTAATTAAATGAAGACACTATGAGCGAAACTCAATCGAAAGACTGGAAACAAAACATTTTAAAAAGATATTGGCACCTCTGGGACTGGAATCCGGGACCTCTCTCTTTCCGGGTGAGCGCGCTGTCCACTGCGCCAAGGTGTCGATATCCAATTCGGTCACTTTTAACTGTATCATACTTCGACTAAGAACCACCAAGTCCCAGAGGTGCCAATATCTTTTTCTGATTTTTCTGTTTCCAGATTTTCGATTGAGTTTCGCTCATAGTGTCCATTTAATTAGAAATTATTTTCGTCAGGACCTTCTTTGTGGAGCTAATGTAAATAAAAAATAGGATTTTATCGATCAACCGTGCTAGGACCCCTGCTTACTATTTCAAGCAACGTTCCGCTTCTTAATGGTGGCCTGTCATTAGTGTGTTCACTATCTATAAAACTATAAACAATGCTTTCAGATTTAACGTTTATGGAATGAATTTCTAAAGCTTGATTTAGCAAAATGATCAGATTTGATTTCTGTGTTCTCAAAATTACGTTAAACTTCTGACTAGTGATTACTGATTATGATTAGTTCCGCTTTTTAATTTCATGTCAAAATTATAATCTTTGTGTTGTCTATCTCTCTGCATGAATGGATACATCTCAAAGGTGTGTATTCAGAGTTAGAGTGGTAGCCACAGCCAGCTTCAGTATTGGAACACTACACCAACAATGATCGGATCAAAGTCGAAAGGCATCGTAGTCCTAATAAAACTTCAAACAATGCCAAAAAGTCGAAACGATTAAAAACGAACAAAAATCATCATGTCCTCGTAAAACGTAAAATAACACCAAGATATCGTCGAAACCCGAAGATATCGTCAAAACTAGAGAAAAACGTTAAATAACGTCAAAACACACAAAAGACTATTAAATAACGTCAAAATAGTCAAAAACTGTCAAATAACGTCGAAACACATTATCTTATATATAAAAATCTATATTTGTTTGTTTATTTTTTCGAATGTTATGCGCTGCCATACCGTTCATCCGATTGCGATGAAACTTTGGTGATTTGTTGTGCGCACGCCCACGAAGGTTATACGCTATATATAATCCTAAGATCTGGCGTTATGAAATTTGTATAAATAAAAATGAGTGTATTTCATATTTCATATATTTTAGCGGCAGGGAGGGAAGGCAGAAGGGGAAGGTTAATTAAAGAGGTGGGGTTAGGGAAAGGGATGAAAAGGAAGGTGGGAGGCATGAATGGTAGAAGAGGAACGTGGGGGGAACGGGACGCGGGAGGGGGACGGGGACGCGTGGCAGGGATAAACAATTTATTTCTTTGCATTGCAACGCATGCCGGGTACCATCTAGTCATGTTACAAAAAATCAAGAAAATTCGGAATACTGTGAAATATCATCTCTTGAAAAACGTCAAATAACACCAAGTCAAAAATGATAAAACATCTAAAAACTATAAAAATAACATCAAAATAAACAGACTAATAACGTCCAAAAACATCGAAATTATAATAGATAATAATACTTATGATATTAATTAATTGACTTGGATGGTTGTAGGACAACACTATTATCTTTTATATATTTCAGATTTTATTCCGACGACTGTTGACAGATTGGACATTTTAGTACATGGACATGGGATAACATAACAGTGATGTGACAATTTTAATGTTTGGATTATTTCCATAGCGCTGTTCTCACGAGAAAATCATCTCAAACAGTTCTCGTAATAAGTCAAATAAAAATATTTCATTGGCGATTGGCTATGAATGCAGCTCACTGTATATTAGTATCAGAATCGCGACACTAATCTTCAATCTTAGATCGATACTTCAATAATAGATTTAACGTATCACAAAACCGCCGAGAGCACCGTTTTACCCTCTCTTTCCTTTGTATGTAAAGTTCGTGAGAAAGAGAGAGAGAGTAGTATACCCTAGATTGGAATGCCTCGTCTATTTACTGTCAGTAGTGCCATGGTGATTGGACGTTTCCTTCTTTAGAAGGGATTAATATAAACAATGTCTATCAGATGGTAGTGAAATTTTTTGCTGTTTATTTTTTACTCTTTTGTAAAACACTAAGGATGGGTTGTTTCAAAAAATTTGATGGATCCATCAAATATTTGAAGTTGATTTTCACGTTCTGTGTAAGTTTTTTTCAAGTTCTATTATTATATAGATATAGGACAGTTGCTTCACAATACTGAAATAATCACAGAACTTGAATAGAACTTACACAAAACGTGAAAATTAACTTCAAATATTTGATGAATCCATCAAATTTTTTGAAACAACCCGTCCTTAATGATTTATGTTGAAAAACAGAACTGATATATCATAGGATTGTGAAAGAAAAGTAAGACCTTACGACTCCTAGACCCCATATAAGTCAATGAAATGGGTATTGTAATATGGGGTGACTTTTGAATCGGGGGATTACTTTGATTGGGATTTATATCATCGCGGATATTTTCTTAAATCTCGCCAACACTAAAAAAATACTCGATTATTTTGTGAATACGGAATGCCAAGGAGGAAACGATGTAAATTTCGCGAAGTTTTGACTTTGACGTAATATTTGTGGGTTTATTTTGTTCTATCTTTTATTATACCTATTTACTGAAACACATTCCTTGAACAATAAACTATGCATAAAAACAACATTAATTGCGTTTATTTAATAAATTTATAGGTTTCACGATCATTTTCACGACTACGACGGTTTGACAGCTCAAATCCTGGGTAAAATGAAGGGTCAATGTCAAAGACAAATTTAATAAAAAATATTCCGAGTGGCTAGGTGTATTTAGGATACATCATACGCCAAGAACAAGAATTCCCCAAGCGATTCTGACCTTGTCCTTCACACGTTTTATTTATACAGAAAGGTTAAAATCGCATTCCAAAAAAAAAAAAAATTGAAAATTTTGACGTTTGC
Organism: Glyphotaelius pellucidus; assembly: GCA_936435175.1. NCBI lineage: Eukaryota > Metazoa > Arthropoda > Insecta > Trichoptera > Limnephilidae > Glyphotaelius > Glyphotaelius pellucidus. The sequence continues at coordinate 17,651,593 of OW386566.1, read as the reverse complement.
GCCGGCGCACACCCGGCAATGGACGAGTTAATACAAATAAACCAAATTTTTAAAAGGCTGAGGGCGAAAATGGGTAGGCTGTAGCTACAAGCTGAAATGTTTCGTTCTGTTGAATATTTAAAAAATTATTTACTTATCGCTCATAAAATCGACTTTACGGTATGGAATAACCACTTGGGGATACTCTTGCAAAACTAATACCACCTACAATCAGTACAAAATTCTATGGTTAATTACAAATTCAAAACATATCTTTTCACAGAGATGAAACATATAATTGTTATTATTTTTTTATTTTAACTTTTTATGATTAAAACCTCAAACTGTAATATTTAATTAAATGTAGACATTATGAGTGAAACTCAATCGAAAATCTGGAAACAGAAAAATCAGAAAAAGATATTTACAGCTCTGGGACTCGAACTCAGGACCTCCCTACATTCCGGCATCTAGATTGCATTTAGTTCGAGTTGAATCTTGCAATCATTCATAAAGATGGCAGCCAATAAAAATATGCTTTAAGAAAAATGAAGATAATATGGGTGGTTCTTAGTCGAAGTATGGTACAGTTAAAAGTGACCGAATTGGATATCGAAACCTTAGCTCAGTGGATAAGAGCGCCCAACCCGGAAAGTAGGGAGGTCCTGGGTTCGAGTCCCAGAGGTGTAAATATCTTTCTGATTTTTCTGTTTCCAGATTTTCGATTGAGTTTCGCTCATAATGTCTACATTTAATTACATATAATTGTTGTATTGGAATTTAACTATCTTACCTGTGCAGACCTTATTATGGTACAAAATATTGATTCAGTATATATCTGACTTTGATTGTAAGAGGAAAATGGAACATGAACATAATATTAGGTTCACAAAGAATGCTTGTTCCAAAATATAACAATAACTATGGACGGCGAGCCTTGGAATATGACGTGCCAAAAATATTTAACATGTTACCAAGTAATATAAAAAATTGCGATTCTACAAATAGATTGAGATACACGCTGAAACAATGGTTACTAAGTAGAGACGGCTTATATCAAGTCATAAATTCCTCTAGGATTAATATGTAAGGTTCATTTGTACACGGTGACCAAAAACTCTTCTTGATTCGATTTAAAGTATGAGGTGACTACTTCAAATAAATTCATTAATTTAAAGAGTTTCGAAAACTGAATATTGATTGTACATCATTGTTTTGCAAAATGTCATTCTCGAATTGTGTCATTTTTGACAGTTTTGCAAGAGTTTTCGTAATGTTTAAAAAACTTTTCAGATGTATTGTCATGATGTGGTTGTAATAATCCAGAAACCTTCGCGGGGATGGAGAGAAGGTATTTTGAAAGTTTCAAACATTTTGTGCTTAATATGCAAACAAATCAAACACAAACAATTTATATGTCACAAAAACTAATAATAAAAATAATTTCTAAAAACCTTATTCATATTCGTCAGAATTTTATTCAAACAATTTAAGGTCAGAAAATTAAATGCATTATACTTCTACCACGCAACATTCCAAATTTATACAGATAATACTCAAAATAAAATTGCACCCTTTAAAAATGACAGAAATCTTAGACCAACGCCAACTTCCTACCCCAAAATCATAAATATCTCGGTGTTAATTTTTTTAATTCATTACCAGAAAAAATTAGAAACATGATTACTAATGTAAAATAATTTATTTGAAACTCACTTTAAAAATTATACTGAAAACTTGAACTGAACTATGTTAAATAAAACCAATATGATATCACCCCCCCCCCCCCCCCCTCATACATATTAATTTATGATAATAAAATAATTAAAATGTTACACCTACCGCCATCTAGAATGAGTAATGGGAAGCTCTGTGTACCTACATGATTTTGTTATACGAGAATAATAAATTCCTTCTGTTCAAAATTACCAAATGTGTTTCATTAGGTTATGGGCCCAGTAGCTATAACTTGCGTTAAATTAAAGTTTTTTTGCGAAAAATTACTTTTAAGTGGAAAGTCAGTGAATGGTTTACTATATTATCTATAAAAAACAGTAAAAATCGCCGCTATAATAACTGTTTTTGTGATTGACAATTTGTTACCGCATTCCTGGTATGCGCTTTATCAATATGGCGGGAAGTTACATACTGAATGTACCAAAATTGAGGGGTCGGCAAAACTTCGATGAGTGGTCCTTTTCTGCTGAACATTTTTTGATGTTGGATGGTGTGGATATTCACAACCCAGAATCAGCAGACTGTTTAAGTTTGGATGATAAAAAGGCAAAAGCTAAACTTATTATGACCATTGACTCTTCAATCTATGTCCACATCAAAGACGAGCAAACAGTACAAGGTGTATGGAAGCGTTTGAAGGCCCTATATGACGACTCTGGCTTCACGCGTCGCATCAGTCTACTCCGTCAGTTAATATCTATTCGACTAGAAGACTCTGAATCAATGGGTGCCTATGTAACCCAAATGGTTGATACCGCACAGAAACTAAAAGGTACCGGTTTCCAGATCACTGACGAGTGGATTGGATCTTTATTACTTGCCGGACTAACAGACAGATTTGCTCCTTTAGTAATGGCGATCGAACATAGTGGCTTGGTTATCAGCACAGACGTCTGTTACGTTACAAATTCGAGAATAGACTTCTCCACGGACTGGAGAATAAGGCGCCAATATAGAGGCGCGCGCATTACCCCCTCCCGCGAGCGACAAACCGAGCCGCCGCTAGACCAAACTCTCGAGCGGCAGCCGGCAGTCTGCAGCAAGCGAGCTTACAGGGCCCACGTTCCGCGCGAACATGGGCGACACCAGTTCAGTTTCGCCGTTTGTGCGCTTCCGGTCCACATGGACGCTGCGTAGACTGAGAGCATCAAGCGCGTGAAGCCGCTGTTGGCCCATAAACCAAACGTGAGTCAATTACCATGTTACCCTTTGTGTGCAATTAAATGTTTAGCCCTAGCCACGCGTGATAGAGAAGAGAGACGGACATTCAAACTAACTTTCAGCTAGGATCGTTCCTTTTATGTATTATTGTGTCTCCTAGAATTGAATAAACTGTTTATGTGATAACCTACCGTGTTTTGCTTGACGAGGGAGGCCCTGGGAGAATGGAGAAGCGTGAAGTTCCGAACCACAAGCACTAGCCTTGAGGTTACGAGGAAATCCTGCTTGCACCGAATCCTGAGCTAGTTTTTATTTGGGGCAGATACAGCAACTAATTGTATTAAATATGTGGGAGCTTTCTCCAACCCTGCCGATAGCATCAGCACGCCCGTTGACGCTAACACTGGCGCCCAACGTGGGGCCATTTAAATTTTTTCTGTTCCACCACGGCCTCGTTCCCAAGCAACAATTGTAAACTCTGAAATGTTATTATGATGTATTGTTTATTCCCAATTGTCTAGCACTTCCAACAGGAATCTCGGCGCGAACGTAATTTCGAATCACTATTTAAATTATTACGGGCGCGATTTTATCATTTGTGACTCGTCACTCGACAAAATATTACCGGTATTCCAACGCAAGGTGCCCAACCTAGGAAGTTGTCGCTGCGAATAATACAGTGATTACAAAGTGTCGGCCGATTAAAATTGCTATTTTCAATACAAGTGAATAGTGGAAATAAACACAAATTAAAGAAGAATTTATTCAACAATTAAAATCATGTACATGATAAACAAATCATCCGCTTGGTCTCGAAAGTGCTAAATATTTTTAATAATATACTATATTGCAGCACGCTGGTACGTCTCTTAAACGGACACTTGCTGACACCTAGGGAACAAGTGGATTTAAATTCTTTCTGTCATTTGACAATTAAGTATTTTTGACTCTGTCGTCTGATGAAACCGGATCATGCCATGCCATGCCAAATCACATTCGAATAATGCAAAAAATACTAAATTCGCGTTGACGTGGATTCCTTGACATCTGACACTATAATACCTTGTCAATTGACAAAGAAGGTAATATCTTGTCGAAAAGACGAAGGGAATTCGCGGGTAAATACCAAAAATTGGTGCTGTTTAAAGCCAGGCTATAGGAAGCCGCGTAATGAAACCATGCCCCCAAGATATTGTTGAATTCTCAAACAAATTACTTCCACGAAAACTTGTGAAAATTTTTTTCGATTTTTTCCTTTTTCGATTTTTTTTAATTTTCGAAATATTTTTTTTCCAAAACGCTTGGAGTTTTTCTTAAAAACGCAGTGCCAGAGGAAAATCGCTGCCCAAATTTTCTCCAGTTTCGGACTCTGAAAATTTTTTCGATTTTTTCCTTTTTCGATTTTTTTTAATTTTCGAAATTTTTTTTTCCAAAACGCTTGGAGTTTTTCTTAAAAACGCATTGCCAGAGGAAAATCGCTGCCCAAATTTTCTCCAGTTTCGGACTCTGAAAATTTTTTCGATTTTTCCTTTTTTCGATTTTTTTAATTTTCGAAATATTTTTTTTCCAAAACGCTTGGAGTTTTTCTTAAAAACGCAGTGCCAGAGGAAAATCGCTGCCCAAATTTTCTCCAGTTTTCGGACTCTGAAAATTTTTTCGATTTTTCCTTTTTTTCGATTTTTTTAATTTTCGAAATATTTTTTTTTTCCAAAACGCTTGGAGTTTTTCTTAAAAACGCAGTGCCAGAGGAAAATCGCTGCCCAAATTTTCTCCAGTTTCGGACTCTGAAAATTTTTTCGATTTTTTCCTTTTTCGATTTTTTTTAATTTTCGAAATATTTTTTTTTCCAAAACGCTTGGAGTTTTTCTTAAAAACGCATTGCCAGAGGAAAATCGCTGCCCAAATTTTCTCCAGTTTTCGGACTCTGAAAATTTTTCCGATTTTTTCCTTTTTTCGATTTTTTTTTTAAATTTTCGAAATTTTTTTTCCAAAACGCTTGGATTTTTTCCTAAAAAGCACGTGGCCAGAGGCAAACCTCTGCCCAAATTTTCAAATAACCCAAACACTTACAAATACGCGTTTTTTCGCAGAAGCATTTTGTAAAAAAAAAAAAAAAAAAAATATATATACGTCCCCAGTGGTCAATCCCTGGCAAAAATTTCTTTCCAATTACGGATAAAGAGTCGAGTTCTCGTTTTTCTCCCAACGTAAGGTCACCCTGACACGACCCTATACACTATGGAAGTCCCTCAAGTCACGCTGGGTATAATCCCCCACATTTCTACGTCAAAAAAGGAAGAACTACTACAGGCCCTGAGAAGTAGAAAGATTTCTCCCAGGAATAAATCCAAAAAATGCCTTATTCAATATGCTTCTTTCTACAACAAAAAGTACATCAGGAAGCACATCACGTTCAAGGAAGAAGACATCGTCTGGAGGAGAAACAACACTCTGTCACAAGGTGCGCTGTACTTCTCTGCCAAATTGGCACCCCGTTTTGTAAAGACGAAAGTCCTAAAGAAAATCTCAGACCTGGTTTACCGATTGTCCGACATCTCTGGTAAACACATAGGTAACTACCACATAAAGGACATTGTAAAAAGTGGGAACATGGAAACAAACTCCATTGCCACGCCCGTATAACCCCAACGGTTATTCCTTGACTCCTAGCAACCATTCGTCTACACCGTGACATGGATCACTATGGAAGTCAACCCTTTTGTTTCGTCACTAATGAGCGGCCTCTCGTAAACGATTGTCACTCATTGGGACACTCAAACGAAACCTTTCTAGCTCTGGCACAGTGTTGTCAACTGTAGCCAAAGTCATGGAAGAAATATAATTCTCCCTTGTGGTTTCGTTTCATTTTATTTTATTTTTGTTTGTATAAATATCTCGTCATCATCAGTCATTCGCCTCTAATTGCTGCCCCAGGTGTCAAACCTTGGAAACATCGTTTTTTTTCTAAGCATGCACACCTCTACCTGAAATTGATCACTTCGGAGAAAGGAATTCCCTGTGGCTTACTGCAAGTAGTCAGAGACTACGTGCCCAAGGTTTTGTGCATCGTCACAACTAGCAGCATCATATTTTCACATCATCATGTCATACCTCGTCACCCCTTTCTAAATGTTAGAAAATCTTTTTGTACATTAAATATCGGGTCCTCGCCAAAGTGCATCTAACCCTTATGTCACATGTAGTTAAATTAGGTAAGCAAACCTGTGTAAACCCACGGCGGTATCAGATGTTTGCTACCCGTTCTAAGTTTTTTTTTCTGTTTTTTAAGAAAATAGAATGGCGCTCAATAAATAACCCTAATTGCTCTAGCTCTCCCCAGAACTGAATGTGGAGTCTGGAAAGTATCGTTATAAAAGGGACAACTTTCAACGTGCCTCTTCATTAACGATAAATTTTTTTTTTACAACATTTCAGCAACATTGAGTCACCCTGGGTCTCAACTGTTCAAACTGAAATTTTGGGGTTGCCTTGTTGTGACTTATCACGTGCAAAGTACGAGGTCACAACAAGAAGCCAGGTCTCCAAGTGAACCACCCTGTGAACAACCCATCCCATTATTATAATTTTCATAACACCAAGGTGTGTCCATCGCAGTCTGTTTAAGTAAGTAAAACCTAGAAGGTCTTAAACACTCAAATCGGACCAATGTAAATAATTTGCCTTGTCAAACAACGATAAGCGCATGTCTTGTATTGTTGCTACCATCGTACGTGTAAGTACAACAAAAGTTGTACCATCACGATACGATACTCTGTGCGTAACCAAAAGGGTTGTACCACAAAGGATCTCTTTTGCGGTAAGCTTAGATGAAATTCACATTCCATCAGCACGCCAGAAATTTTTTTTTTGTCCCTTAATTGTTGAAGTATAAAATCTTGGCCAGATCTTCAAATATGTTTTTGCCTTTGTGCAAGTCTTTAACGTACGCTAATATGGATTTATTATGCTACGGTATTGTTGTACTAAGTACATCAGTATGTCTCGCCGTCTGTATTGAATAGGTACCTTTATATGAACGTTAACCTTTGTTGCCATCATAGGTGGGAACCTTATAAAATCTGCCGTCATAGATGGGAATCTCAGAATATCTACTAAATGCGATACGGGGAGCCCGTTATAATTACTCTGTGGGTTTTTGTCAGAAATGTCATAAATACCTAGTCTTTTGCACCTCCCTTCAATACTGGGCAACCCAGTTGTAATTCGTTCATTGTTATCCGTGAAGACGTTATAAAACTTACTTGCAAATCTTTTGATTTTGCAATCTTGTACGCTATACGTGAAGACGTTACAATACTCACCATGAATCGTGCGAACGAAATAATATCAAACCTTTATGTGTGAACTACTCAATGTAGTCCACACCCCTTTTTTGTAATCATTAATATGCCCGTGGACTTCCTGTCACAAGAACCCAGGAACTATCTACTATCTCAAAAGGACTAATCATACGCTTCACTCATGATTATGGGGCATCGTGTCGTGGGAGTTAAGTTGATGGACACAAAAACACCTAACTCGTTGTCTGGGAGACGAACAAAGAAAATCCCCAGGTTTGTGAGATTTGAGCAAGGGTCTGTCATTTCTCGCAAACAAGTAGGAGAATAAAACGACCCCTAATCTTCTGCCCAATACACGTAGAGGATTAGACTTTTATGTCAGTGTATTCTTTTGTCCAACACTACCAAATATTATTGTAATGTGCCAGGATGACTGCTGTAGACCTTGTTTCACCTCCACCCAGAGGTCGAATTTCGGAAATAGCCGAGTCCTCAGCAGTTTTCTTCGTTCAAATGTTCCCAACTATCACCCCTCCCCTTCCTCGAAATTATCCGTGAATGGGGATATATGCGTTACGCACTTGGCGTTTCGTTTGTCAAATGGGACAATCTTCATACGCGGATCCTTTCAACTTCCTACTCCTTTCCCAGTTGTCATTATTGTAATGTGCCAGGATGACTGCTGTAGACCTTGTTTCACCTCCACCCAGAGGTCGAATTTCGGAAATAGCCGAGTCCCCAGCAGTTTTCTTCGTTCAAATGTTCCCAATTATCACCCTCCCCCTTCCTCGAAATTATCCGTGAATGGGGATATATGCGTTACGCACTTGGCGTTTCGTTTGTCAAATGGGACAATCTTCATACGCGGATCCTTTCAACTTCCTACTCCTTTCCCACTTTGTTATAACTAATCTTGTACGCAATGTTTTATTTTTCGAAAGTAGAAAAAATGCTACCGTATAGACGTGAGCATAGGTCATGGAAGACCAACTTCTTTCGAATGGGGAATTTTGTTATACGTACAATCCCTCAACCACGTATTCTTGGAAATGTATTTGGTAAAGAAAAAAAAAACCAAAAGGGGTTACACAGAACCTGTCCTTGAATACGTACCTTTGTAACATGTATTAGGAATTAGCCACATTTAGTTAGCTCTCTCTCCGTCTCTCTCTCTACACGCCAAACAAATCCAACTTTTTCTCAACATGCACACTTGTTTCTCTCCAAACTTTTTTCATCATTGGTCTACTAGGCAGGTAAACTTCAAGAATTTTGTTCTAATAATAATTTTTGCCGGATTTTAAAAAAAAAAAAACCAGCAGCTCTGCACCCTATCTACATCGGCGCCTCTTCATGCTGCCCTCGCTACCGTCACGGAGGTCCCTTGCCTTCAATCCCTGCGTACCAAAAGCACCCGACCGCATCTAACATAACCTAGTGTGAGTCGTGCGTGTAGTTGCGAATTGTATCACCACAAAGAACCGACACTCAAAACAAACCCGAGCACGCCAGCTCTAGGTTGGTTCCTGTTCCTGCTGCCATTATGCAAATGTTCCTGTTGCCCTTGTGCAAATGCTCTGCTGCCATTATGCAAATATTCCTGCTGCATAATACAAATGTTCCTGTTGCCCTTGTGCAAATGCTCTGCTGCCATTATGCAAATGTTCCTGCTGCATAATGCAAATGCTCTGCTGCCATTATGCAAATATTCCTGCTGCATAATACAAATGTTCCTGTTGCCCTTGTGCAAATGTTTCTGCTGCCATTATGCAAATGTTCCTGCTGCATAATGCAAATGCCCTACTGCCATTGCGCTGATGCTCCTGTGCCCTTGCGCAAGTGACAATACCAACGATTGTTCACAAAACAATCCCACTACATACAAAAGCCAGTGTACCAGCCACCAATTGCGATTCCACTCTCCAGTACTTCAATGGTTTCGTACTGGCTCACCCACAGGATCCAGAAGCAGTTACCCTTTCGACCTCTGTGACAGGTAGAACTCTCCACACCACCTAGAAGCCTCATCATGTGTTCTCTTCCTCGTATTTTCTTAAAGGCCCTAGTGTCCCTTGAGTGTAATCTCAAATGGGCCAGGTTACTGTGACAAAGTAACCTTGTAACTTCAGTGAAACGTTCAACCACCCCAGACATCCTACGCAAACCACGTTCGCAAACATTAGCTCACAGACCAATGATACAATTTTAGAGTTTTTTTTCTATCACTGCATAACCCTTGTACCTTTCTTCAACAGATCCTTGTTCTTTGCAACTGTATTTATGTATGCCACTGCCTTTATATACATTTATTGACAATTCCTTGTTACACCATGTATCTTCTCTTTTGTGTTCTGTTCATAACTATTCTCCAGCTAGGAATCTCTCTCTCTCTCTCTCTCCTCGTTTCTCTTAAATGTTTTTGGCACAAGTGCTGAAAAGGTAAGAGGATTTATTAGTCCTACAGCTCCATTACCACGTCGCTTTTATTGCGGCGAGGGGGGAAGTGTTACGTTACAAATTCGAGAATAGACTTCTCCACGGACTGGAGAATAAGGCGCCAATATAGAGGCGCGCGCATTACCCCCTCCCGCGAGCGACAAACCGAGCCGCCGCTAGACCAAACTCTCGAGCGGCAGCCGGCAGTCTGCAGCAAGCGAGCTTACAGGGCCCACGTTCCGCGCGAACATGGGCGACACCAGTTCAGTTTCGCCGTTTGTGCGCTTCCGGTCCACATGGACGCTGCGTAGACTGAGAGCATCAAGCGCGTGAAGCCGCTGTTGGCCCATAAACCAAACGTGAGTCAATTACCATGTTACCCTTTGTGTGCAATTAAATGTTTAGCCCTAGCCACGCGTGATAGAGAAGAGAGACGGACATTCAAACTAACTTTCAGCTAGGATCGTTCCTTTTATGTATTATTGTGTCTCCTAGAATTGAATAAACTGTTTATGTGATAACCTACCGTGTTTTGCTTGACGAGGGAGGCCCTGGGAGAATGGAGAAGCGTGAAGTTCCGAACCACAAGCACTAGCCTTGAGGTTACGAGGAAATCCTGCTTGCACCGAATCCTGAGCTAGTTTTTATTTGGGGCAGATACAGCAACTAATTGTATTAAATATGTGGGAGCTTTCTCCAACCCTGCCGATAGCATCAGCACGCCCGTTGACGCTAACACGTCATAAAGTCTAAATTGCTGGACATGAGTTCGGAAGTTGGCAGCTCTGGAACAAATAGTGCATTTTTGTCAAAAGGTTGGCAGCACCGAAACAGCAAGAGGAATGGCAGCATTGGCAGCCCTGCTTATAAGACAAAATTGAAAGCGTCGCCGCCGCCATTTTCGAGTTCTGTCAAAACAGTCCGCTGCTACAAATGTAAGCAGCTCGGCCATTATATGAATAAGTGCCCTAATAATACGCAGCAAAAAAGTGAAAGTAATGTGTTTAGTGCAGTATTTTTGAATGGAACATTCAAAAATTCAGATTGGATTATAGACTCGGGGGCCAGTTCACACATGATTACCGATAAGAGTTGTTTACAAAATGTGTCCCTCAGCCACAAAGTAAAAAATATAGTAGTTGCAAATAAAAACAAAATACCAGTTATATGCTCAGGAAATACGATGATTACAACCGTGGACAATTCGGAGTTTGATATCCCCGTTAAACATGTTTTATGTGTGCCAAATCTCTCAGCTAATTTGTTATCAGTAAGTCAGCTGATTCAAAGTGGAAACAAGGTTAACTTTGAAGCAGAAGTTTGCAAAATACGCAATAGACAGAATGTGCTGGTGGGAATAGCAAATCTAGTAAATGGAGTGTATAGATTGAATATTAAGTCAGAACATTTGTTTGCGTGCTCAGCGACAAATGTGACTAGTGAAATATGGCACCGAAGGTTGGGACATATAAACAGTAAAACTCTGAATGCTATGAAGAATGGCGCTGTGGAAGAAATTTCATACCCGGATAAGGCAGATTTTGATAAGTCCAACTGCATCACATGTTGTGAAGGGAAGCAGTCGAGATTGCCATTTTCACACAAAGGGTCGAGGTGTGAAAATGTGCTGGGACTTGTTCACGCCGATGTCTGTGGACCCATGGAACAAATTTCTATTGGACTAGCCAAGTACTTTCTGCTTTTTGTAGATGACTATACTAGAATGGCATTTGTTTATTTCCTTAAAGGCCAAGAATCAGGTGTTTAAGTGTTTCAAAGAGTTTCTAGCTCGGGTTGAAACACAGACAGGTAGAAAACTGAAAGTATTGAGAACAGACAATGGTGGAGAGTTTTGTTCGTTGGAATTTGATAATTTTTTGAAGAAAAATGGTATTGTGCATCAAATGACGAACCCACATACACCGAAACAGAATGGTCTGTGTGAAAGATTGAACAGAACAGTGGTGGAGAGAGCTCGGTGTCTTCTGTTTGAGGCTAATTTACATAAGAAGTTTTGGGCTGAAGCAGTGAATACTGCAGTCTACTTACGAAACAGAACTTTGGCATCAGGATTACAAAAAACACCTTACGAGCTATGGAGTGGTAAAAAACCAGATCTAAGCCACGTTCGGATATTCGGTAGTCCTGTGATGGTCCACGTTCCAAAAGCAAAGAGGACTAAATGGGACAGAAAGGCTGAAGAACATATCCTGATTGGTTACCCAGAGAACACTAAGGGTTACAGGCTTTACAACCTGAAGACCAATCGTATTATCACCAGCAGAGATGTTGTCATCATGGAAAAAATCAAGGACTCAGATGTGATACAAGCAGTGGTGGAAGAAAATGAAGCTGTTCCAAGTGAAGAAGTAGGAGAAGAAACTCAGACAAGTAAAGATTTCACTTGTGACCCGACAGATATGACATACGATGATGATATTACATATGTACCAGACGATAACTTAAGTATCTCCAACTCGGATGAATTCTGTGACAGTAAGTCAAATCATGACGTGTCAGAAAATCTACAGTCGGCCATTTCCCCTTTGGAAAAGGGGACTGTAAGGCCACCAGAAAGGTATGGGTTCAGTAATATATGTCAGAGCATTGAGGGCATGCATGAAAACAGTCTTACATATGAGGATGTGATGATAGGACCAGAACGAGAAGAATGGAACAAAGCCATGGAAGAAGAACTTCAATCGTTCCATCAGAACGAGGCTTGGGAGTTGGTTGACAAACCAAGTGACGGCAAAATTATGCAGTGTAAGTGGGTGTATAAAAAGAAGTTAAGAAGTGATAACACAGTGAGATATAGGGCTAGACTGGTTGCAAAAGGTTTTACCCAAAGGGAAGGCATAGACTATAAAGACACTTTTTCCCCAGTGCTCAAATATTCAACTTTGAAATTGTTATATGCTATTAGTGTTAACTTAGATCTAAATATAACCCATTTAGATGTAAATACAGCCTTTTTGAATGGTCATCTAGATGAAACTGTCTTCATGCAATTACCTCAAAATTTTAAATGTTATAAGAATAATGCCAATAAAGTCTTGAAATTAAAAAGGGCCATATATGGACTTAAACAGTCAGCACGGGCCTGGTATAAGAGAGTCGATGATCTTTTACAGGAATTAGGCTATAAAAAGTCAATGTATGAGCATTGTTTATTTATAAAATCATCTGGAACTTATAAAACGTTTGTGGCATTATTTGTTGATGATTTTTTTCATATTTTCAAATTGTACTAATGAAGTAAAATATTTAAAAAATGAGTTGAACAAAAAAAAATTCAAATTAAAAGACTTAGGTCAATTGAGACAGTATCTAGGTATGGATGTTGAAGTACAGAAAAATAATATTTGTGTAAGTCAAGAGAAATTTATAGATAAGTTAGTATGTAAATTTGGCTTTGAGAATTGTAAAAATGTAGAGGTAATAAACCTATTAAATTGTATAACGACAGCCAAAGTGCTATAAAATTTTCTGAAAATTGTGTTCATCATAGACGCAGTAAGCATATTGATGTCAAATTTCATTTTATAAGGGAGGCTGTTGCAAATAAATTAATTAATTTAGAATACTTAAATACCTCTAACAAAGAGTTTAGGCAAAAGTAAACATTATCAGTTTATGAATAAGATGGGTATTGTAATGTTACATACCTGATATTTCTTTTTGTGCCTTTTTTATTATTTTATTAAGTGGTGGTATTAATTTATGATAATAAAATAATTAAAATGTTACACCTACCGCCATCTAGAATGAGTAATGGGAAGCTCTGTGTACCTACATGATTTTGTTATACGAGAATAATAAATTCCTTCTGTTCAAAACTACCAAACGTGTTTCATTAATACATACAAGTCATCCTTATTTATGGGGGTACATCAAATACATCTGCTATGTATAAAATTGTATAAAATTTGTTTGTAAAACATGTATCTTTTTATGACTAATAAAAAAAAATCTCTACCAATTATTTTTACCTAAAAAAGTTAAAATGATTGTAAACGCTTTATTAGCATCACAAATTATCCATCTTAATCTACAAACAAACGTTTGTCCGCACATAAAAATAATTAGGTTGTTACGAAACGTCAAATACACCCTTACTGTTTATTTCAAAGCAAATAGGGGATGGGATCTTGTTGTCTACAATGCAACACAACAATACGTGGAGAAACAACCCTTCAATTAGACGAAATAACGACAAGGGATGGAATATTTAGATCGGTATACAGACAGATAATATTTGATTTATCTACCCTTAAATTTATTTAAATCATTAGGGGTGATCTACTAGCTGTTAAGACTCGTTCACATTATGCGAGTATTTTTGTCGAGTGGAGAGTATAGTAGTAACTAAACGCGTCCGTCATAATTTTAGTAGAGTGGGTGAGTCAGCTCTTCAGTAGATTTAATCCATTTCGTTATATTTTTCGGGCGAGTAGGGACTTCCACCACGCATCCCTGCGCACTGACATGCGCGAATCCGCCGTTTTAGCAGAGTTATTTTGTAAATGTGCGAAAAGGGCTTAAAAATGTTGGGATTTATAACTGGGCTAACTAGAAATGTTAACAATATAAAGTGTATTAAGCTGTTACATTTTGCGTATGTTAGAAGTCAACATGAGTACAATTCTTCCGTCTGGAATCCACATTATAATATGCATGTACAAGCTGTTGAAAGAATACAAAACAAATTCTTACGTTTTCTAAATTTTAAAATGGGTATTCCAGGAATTATTTTGAACTACAACACTATTTTAAACGATATGAATATGCTCAAACTGTCAGACAGAAGAATTTTCAATGACTTGGTATTTCTATATAAAATTCTAAATGATTTAGTCGATAGTCGCGAGCTGTTTGAAAGCTGAATGTACTAGGATTGAATGTATGGAACGCGGGAGAGGGTAGGGGAAAGCGGGAGGGGGGTTGGTGGGACGGGGGACTGGGAGAGGGGAGAGGTAAGGTAGAGGGGGAACGCGTGAGGCGAAGGGTACATGGTAGGGGAAGGGAAACGAGACGAATGGGAAAGGACACGCTGGGAGAAACAATTTCTTTATTAAGTGGATTTGCAACGCGTGCCGGGAACTCGCTAGAAAAAAATATAAACGTAGAAAACAAAGCTAGTGAACATTAGATATGTTTCTAATTCCTAAAAATATGTTTCTATGTTTTCTTATTTAATAAATCAAAATCAAAATTTCCCCCGAAATCATCAGGTATGTAAATTGGTAGGCGATACAATACACATTTTTCGAAATTTTTGAAAGGATTATAACATAAATAAAAAATATAGATTTCAAAAAATAAATTTAAAAAACAAAATCAATTCAACAGGAAGAGATTTAAAAAAAACGTAAGTTGGAAAATAAAGAAAAAAAAAAACCCGAACCACAACACAACTAACAGAAGTAATTAATATATTTTATTTTATTTTCAAATATTACCGGTTACGAATAACCTGACAATATTTGAAAATCTCCTACAACCATCAGCGTAAGCGGAAAATGTTGCTTGTATCATGATGGAGTACTACTTAGCCAGGAATCTAACACGCGATGCCCGGGTTGGAACTGAACGCGATGCCAACTCAGCCGCTGACCGGCCAAATTCTGATTTAAGATGAAGCCATAGTAAATAATGCAAAATCACACAAAATCATGTGTTTTTGTTTTGAAAATTTGATCGCTTAGAAATAATATAGATGCTTTAATTAAATACTGCGTGTAGAACATATCTTGGCCCTTAAAAATGTCGGTAATTTTTTTTATAAATCTTTTAATAAGCCTAGAAAAAAATAAAGTAATAGGTCTTTAAAAAAACACTTTCAAATGTAAACTCTCCTACTTATGAACATCTTTTCGGATATAGTTTTATTGTTTATTGTAGCAAATTTAGTTTCTTTTATGATAATCGCAAAATAAATTGATATTTACGCCCGATATTCACAAAATAAAATAAAATATGAATTTTTGCGTTGTTATTTTACAATACGGCCGGCAGCCGACGAATAAGGATTTTCAAAGTGACCCTTATGTCGTTCACTGAAGGACTACTGGCTTGCCACACCCTACATTCTTTCAGAACCGCCCTGGCCGGAGCAGGGAACAGACGCGTGACTCCACGCCGCTCGGTTCCGTGAAATCAAATTTAAATTTCCTTGTTATTACAATAAACAATGTGTAAAAAACGAGTTAATGTCAAATGAACTCTGGCAGGATAAAGTTGAAAGTTTCATTGCCGGCAACCCGGACGTTTTTTTTATTTTGTTTTATCTTTTACTCATTTGACAAAGTCTGTTCCGAGGTAAAAATACATATTATTATATTATTCACTTGTACATATTAAGTTGTTATATTAAATATTTTATTTATTTATTATTCTTTACATATTCAATTTTACAAACAAATTGTATGTCTTCTACACAAGGAATTCACATGTGTTGTGGAGAGCAATATTCAATTTTTTTATTATGTACCTACTAGTTGAGCGTCCTCTAGTTTTAAAATACCAGTTATGTTGTAGATTTTTGTTGTTTTGTGATATTTTACGAGTGGATCGATTATACTGTTTATTTTCAGGATAAGCGTATTTAGGGGTCTATGCTTGTTATGAAAGGTGTCAAATTATCAAATAGAGGTGTTTACGAGAGCAAATAAGATCATTATTATTAAGAGGAACGTTTGCGCGGCCCATTTCAGCCAGTTTCATACAAATTTGGATTTGATATCAAAATATCCAACCAAACTGAAAAAATATTTTTGTAATCAAAAGGTATATCAAATATCTAGTACGGTTGTGAGCTACTTTATTTATTTTTGCTTTAAATTATAAGATATAGGCCACTAAAGATTTTAGTGTTTCATGATTTTAGAGGCAACTTGGGCAATTATTTGTGAGTAAATGAAAAACATTAAAAAAATAATTTTACTGGTTATAATTTAACGGGGCGCAGCCGTTTATCTTAATTTTTTTTTAACCTTTTTTAATTGCTGAAAAAAATCGTAATGCTCAGATAAAGCTGTTTTTGGATTCTCTGTATGATGTAGATTGTACCATTAGTTTTAGAACATCGTGTATAAAAAGTTTTAAAAATAAACATGTGAACTGCTTTATTAATCATTAATCATTAATCTGATTCTTTGGGCAAACAAGGGGAATTTGGTATCAGGGGTAGCCAAGCCCCGGGGGGCGGATTAACCCGCTACAGGGTCGGTCAGGGGTAGTCAGGTGCCCTCGGCTTTGTAACAATGGCGATAAGTAAGTAGCGGGAGATAGGTGAGTGCCACCACAGGATTGCAGGGGTGCACAAACTTTTGTTTCAATTCAGTCATTGAGTGGAAATTAAATTGTGAAGTGCTCATAATTAGCTTCGTACAAACCTCTCCCAACCAGCAAATTTGAGTATTGAAGAAGAAGATAATAAAAGTTGAAAAGTCCTATGGGCGTTTAAAGAAAAAAAAAATCTAAACCAGTGATTCCCAAAGTGGTCCAGGTGGACCCCTAGGGGGCCACGGGAAACCCGACGGAGGTCCACGTAGGCGCAATAAAGAAATGGGGGTTCACAAGTTGTAAGTGGGGGTCCACGAATTGGTTTATATTGAGACCCATCCCGTGCCCCGTATCCATATCCCATCCTACCCCCATCTCATATCTCATTACGCCCCCTCCATAACAGAGCGACTGGCGTACAGCGCACGTTGTTGTATCGGTTATGCATGAGATCTTAAAACGCCCAGCTAGGCAAGCGGGGAGAGGGGCGTAATGGGATATGAGTGCACTGTGATATGGGTGTACTGGGATGGAAAAATCCTCCCCCCCCGCGGCGACCTATATCCCACTAAGCCCCCTCCGTCGTGGCAAATATAATCTCGAATACTGGTCCATTTTGCTCTCGTTTGAAAAAGTCGTAGATCCGGTGCTGCTCCATTGTGACAGACCACACCTCGCCTTTTAATATTCAGTACAACGCGTGTTGAGTTTTGGGGATATGGTAGAAATGTACCAGCACGGGGTTCACCGTGACCAGTAAAATTTTGAAAGTGGTCTACGAGAAAAAAAACAAAAAGGTCACCCCAAGTGGTTCGCTACGTTTGATGGTTTAGCAGGGGTGCCCGGGTTCATGGGGTGAGATTTGTCTAGGTTTTGGAGGCGGATGATCAGGACACGCTGAACCCCAAATTCCTACCCACCCCTTAAACCCCTTTCCTTCCCAGAACTCTCCTCTCCTTCATTTCCTTAAAAAAAAAACTCCACACAGCATCCCCAAAGATGACATAGGCCCTGAGGGAAATTATTTTCCTCAGGGCCTTCTGTGTGGAGTTCATGTAAAAAAAAAAATATATATTTATATATGTATTTACAACAAACCCCAATTGGGGATGCCATAATCTCACTGACTCCAGACCGTTGAGAGCAGTTGGGACTCTCCTAATCACACATAATTAAAAAAAAAACAACAACAAAAAATTTACCATTATTTTCCATATTATAATTTGGCTCCTTTACCAAATGTTCTGCACACCTGCCCTCAGTACTGCCAGCAATGATTGGAGTATATTTTGAACAGGTGCGTGTCGCAGATTAGCGGCAAATGGGCCGGAATCTGAGGGTTGATTAACGAGCT
The DNA here is from genome assembly GCA_936435175.1 of Glyphotaelius pellucidus. NCBI lineage: Eukaryota > Metazoa > Arthropoda > Insecta > Trichoptera > Limnephilidae > Glyphotaelius > Glyphotaelius pellucidus. The sequence continues at coordinate 17,633,338 of OW386566.1, read as the reverse complement.
ATGCAAATGGGAGTGTTTTCGTGATAGCTATTGTGCCTTTTGATGTTCAAAGCAATGAGAGGGTTTTTATGCCATCGAGTAATTAGGCACCTGATGTGCGTTGAAAGATTTGTTGAAACGATTAATTATTTTTATTATTTTTACTAGTTGGAGTCCCCGGCGTTGCCCGGGCTTTACACAGAGATTTTTTTTTACATGAGCTCCACACAGGAGGCACTGAGGAAAATAATTTCCCTCAAGAGAATTCTGGGAAGAAAAAGGGCTTAAGGGGTGGGTAGGAATCTGGGGTTCAATGTGTCCTGGTCATCCACCTCCAAGACAAACCTCACCCCATGAATCCGGGCACCCCTGCTAAATCACCAAACGTAGCGAACCACTTGGAGTGACTTATGGCAGAGGTGTTGGTTATCCAATAAAGGTTCCCAGGGCGGCGGTACCCATTCCCGCCTCCCAAATTGAGATGATTTAAGAGGAACGTATGCGTGGCCCATTTCGGCCAGTTTCATACAAATCTTAAATTTGGATTTGAGATCAAAAGACCCAAAGCAACTGAAAAATTATTTTTCTAATCAAAAGGCATATCAAATATCTAGTACGGATGTTAACTCCTTTATTTATTTTTGCTTTAAATTATTTATTTTTGTTTTTCATTTACTCACAAATAATTGCCCAAGTTGCCTCTAAAATCATGAAACACTAAAATCTTTAATTTCCTATATCTTATAATTTAAAGCAAAAATAAATACAGTAGCTCGGTAATTTTATCTAGTTTCTGAAATGGTATTTAATTAATGGAAAAATTCCAAAATTCGTTCAGAAATCATCACCCCTCAGGCTGTGTAAGCAGTGTATATATCTTTCCATGATTTTTTTCCATGTTATTTCATAAGGGTCCACTAACCGACTTCCGTCCGATTTCTTACATATCTCCCTTAAACATTTGAAGTTTTTAAGCTCTTAAAAAAATATATGTTATTTTTGAAGATAATATCTGGATACGTTCCACGCCGAAACGCAAATTATATGAAATTCCCTCGATAGAAAAAAATCGCAAAGTATGCTCCGAAAATTATTTACAACAAGTCTATTTCTATTATTTTACAAGTTATATTTGTGAAAAAATTCACAGTGTTTCTTTAAATGATTCTTAAGATAGGTTCAACGAGAGTTTTGCTCTATTTTAAACGAGTCATGTTTTATTAAGTATTTTTTTAATTTTCGCTTCAATTTTATCATTGAAAATATTAGCGCGCTCTGTCCAACATTCGTAATTTCATATTTCTCCATATTTTTCTTTTGGCGCCGGGAAGTGTGGCCTTAATTAGTAATGTTTTCGTATCCGCGGTCGTTTATCAATTGAATAAAATTTTCAGGAGGTTTTTAGTAAGGCTATATAATGAACTTACCCTCCTGCAAGGCTGTTTGGCCACATTGAGGAAAATGCCTGGAAAAACGAAAAAAACATTAATTAAAATTAAGAATTCAATATGTTCATTAAAAAATTAACTATTTTTATTTTCTCGAATAATTTATTCTTGTTTTTTAAATATCGATCGTCCAGTTCATTAGTCAGATATCTCCAAAAAATCTAAATATGAGTTGAGTATGCAGTTATATGTAAAAATGTACTCTCTGTCTGGTACAATACTCAGATTACTCATAAACACCACCAAATCAATTATAATGATGAGTTGATAGTTGTGAATGATGAATACTTGGAGCAGGTGGATGTTGTGTATTTGGGAAGTATGTTCACGAGAGATGGGAAGACTGATACAGATATTGAAAGAAGGGTAAATGCCGGTAACTCCATTAATGGAGGACTGAACGCCGTTGACGCCAACAAAAAACTGTCAAAAGAAGCGAAGCTAGCCGTGCATAATGGGTGCTGGTACCCACCCTGATGTATGGCAGTGAGGCATGGAACTGGCAGAGGAAGAATGAAAGTAGACTGAATGCTGTAGAAATGAGATCCCTGAGGCGTATGTGTGATAAAACCATGTATGATCGTGTGAGAAATGTGGAGATCCGCAAAGAATGCAATGCTGATGTAAGCGTAATGAGTAAGATTAAGAAAGGGACGCTCAGATGGTTTGGGCATGTAGAGCGAATGAATGAGGAAAGGAGTGTAAGGAGAATGTATGACGCAAATGTGAATGGTAGACGAAGTCGGGGGACGCCCGAGGAAGACATGGCACGACCAAGTGAATCAGATAGTCGGGCGATGTCAAGAGTCAGAATAATAGAAGAGCATGTATGAGACGATGTATGAATGTGAATGAGGTAAGGAGTGTGGGCCAAAATCGAGTTGTTTGGCGGTCCGTCCTCTCAGCCTACTCCTGTGGGGAAACGGCGTGATGGTTAGCTAGTTAGCTAGTCACCACCAAATCATGCAGAAAAACTAAACACAAAATTGATGTTTTCTGGGTTACTAGTAGGATATTTTAAAATTTCCTACTAATATAATGGACCTTAATGCATCCCGATTTTATTTTATGGCATATTTAATATGGAAAACACAGACACACGTGGAAATAATATTTGATTTTTGATGAACGTTCGAATGTATGTAGCTTTCCTCAAAACCTATCTCAAATTTTTGTGAAATAAAACAATAACTTTTTTTTTCATTAACTCCACACAGGATGCCCTGAGGAATACAATTTCCCTTAGGGTCTGTGTCAACTCAGATGCTATGTGGAGGGTCTTTTTGAGGATAGGAAAGAATGAAGATTGGTCTTGAAGAGACCCATGATGGCTTTGAAGCAAAGAATGGACGGTTACCTCGAAAGTGTTTTCTCTTGGGGTAAGAATAACCTTGTCGAATTTAATGTTTCAAAGACCCAATCTTGTCTGATTACGTCTAAAAGGGATCAAAATGATAATCTAGTCTCCTTCAACGGAAGCAATCTCCCGAACAGGCCTTCCATTGATATGCTTGGTGTAACTCTAAGTGACCAGCTCAGGTACGGGGGCTCCATCGAGGCCAGAGTTAAGTTAGCCTCTCAGAAACTGGGCGTACTGTACAGGGCATGCAGATACTTTAATAGTACACAACTGCTAACCCTGTACCTCTGGTCTGGAGCCCCAAAATACCTGAAAAAAAAACCCTTGACTCTGTGCAGAAACGGACGGTCCGTTTGATAGATTCTCCTAATTTAACAAACGGATTGCAATCTTTAGAGCACAGGCGCCAGGGATCAATGACGCTCGTTCCTCGGAGCATCTTTCATTGAAATACCGGTAGAACAAAAACAGCATTCCCACCCGACGCTTGTTCTCTAAAGATTGCAATCCGTATGTTAAGATGGGAGAACCTATCAATAGGACCGCCCGTTTCTGCTCAGGGTCGAGGGTATTTTTCAAGTATTTTGGAGCTCCACACCAGAGGTGGCTTCCAAATTCAATCGATGGGTGCACGTGTGATTTGTACAGGGTTGCAGTTGTGTAATATAAACTTGGTTTGTAACCGCGAACTATTTATTTGATTTTTAATACTGACCGGTTTCGCTTAACACAAGCATCTTCAGGGTATAAAATCAAACTGATTTAAAAAATTAAATTAGTAATTCGTGGTTACAAAAAAGTTATTGTTTTATTTCAGTTAATATGTCAAACTACAAAATGACTGCTTTCTACCAAAATATCGAAATTTAGTATTTGGAGATGGCTGACTAATCAACTGGAAGATCGATATTTTACATATAAAGAATCCATATATATAAATTTCATTATGTTTTAATCATAAACGACACTTGTAAAAAAAACAACAACAGAAAAAAGTGAATATAAAATCAGAAATAAGTATAAATTGTAAGAACAAATAATACAGAGAAAATCAGGGAAAAACAGATTATTAACAAACAAATCTTTTAAAAACAACCGTTTTTCAGCATGCGTTTTCAGGGACATTGTTTTCTAAGGTCCTTTAATTTATTTATTTTGAAAAGCGCAAGTACCCGATGTGGGTATCAAACCCGACTTAATCAACTGCCAGTCAAGCGTTATACCCACCAGGCTATCGACCATCTGCTGTTAAATTACTATATCTGAATAGCGAGGTATTTCCCTCCCTTCTTCTATAAAACTTCTCCTCCCGAAACGCCAAATTGAAAACACCGTAGTCCTACTCTCTAATTTGGGTAACGCCGTCCCGGGAACCATTTATTGGATAACCGACACCCCTGCCATAGGTCACCCCAAGTAGTTCGCTACGTTTGGTGACTTAGGAGGGGTGTCCACCTACTGCATGGCGTGTCGGATCGAAAGAGACTGGTTAAGGTAGACCTAACCTAGAACTTTCCAGCCGTACTTTCTCGACCCATCACCTTGCACTGCAGTGGGAAGGATGGATTCATACGTACGTCACTCCTGGATAAATTGACCCCCAGATTCCTACCAACCCCTCATCCCAAAACTTTTCTTTTCTCTATAGGTCACCCCAAGAGTTTCGCTACATTTGGTGTCTTAGGAGGGGTGACACCTACTGCATGGCGTTTCGGATAAAAACAGTTTGGTTGAGGTAGATCTAACTTAGAACTTTCTAGCTGAAATCTCTCGACCCATAACCTTGCCCCGCAGTGGGAGGGATGGATTCATACGTGCGTCACTCCTGGATAAATTGACCCCCAGATTCTTACAAACCCCTCATACCCTTTTCTTCACAGAACTACCTCTTCTTCCTTTTCCTTAAAGACCCTCCACACAGCATCCCATCTAATGTGATGACGTGGGCCTTGAGGTAGTTTTTTCCTCAGGGCCTCCTGTGTGGAGCTAATGTAAAAATGCCGAAGTCCACTGAAGTCCAATCGAAACTCTTGTGCGGTATGACGTAACGCACATTAAGAAATGAATAAAAATAAAATAACTACGAGAAGCAATCGGAAACCATACAAGGAAGTCCAGACATATCGTGATATTCTGTTCAGGCACAGTGTACTGTACGACAGTGGATACGAACATAATATAGTCTATGGTATACTCGTATTCTTGCTTAGCGAGACATTACCAACGAAATACATGTACAGGTAAAGGAAGCATATGGCTTCTACAATCCATATTGATTCAATCAATACCTTGGACTTTTTGTTGGCTACCTGTTAGTTAAAATATCGTCTTAAGCATTGAAGTATTCGAGCAGGGTTATTCTACGACATGGAAAACATACATTAGAAGTCTAGAAGCTGAATTAAATTAGACTAAAGAAATCTTTAAATAATATTATAATTCATATAAAAAATCTATTTCCACTTCATTTATTTTTGACAGTAACCGGTTTCAGCCTGTTAAAGCCTGTTAAAGACTGGTACAAATGTTTTTATACGCATAACACATTTGTTCTCTAAACTTTATGTCCGGGTTAAATCTTCCTCACAGGAAAAACTTAATCCTTCCACACACTTTTCCACAAATGATCATCTAGTGACTAGATTCTAGTCAATCCACGCTATGCAATTGCACTGTATAAGTATAATAAATACAAAACAATACAAGAACAACATGTCAACCTACCAGAGACCAAATGGGAAAATAATTCACCGACTCCAGATATTTTCATATCAGAGGGTTCGGCTCGATAGAACTCCTAACTGGAACGATAAATCCTACTGATCCCTCAATATAAATATTTAAAAAATCTTTCGTAATCCTATACATGTATTTAATATGACTGACTTTTGCTTTTTTATATACAGATTCTTTGACAAATCTAATAAGCCTAAATTTTGAATGAGAGAGCTAGGTATAATGCCAGTAGCCGAAATAACAAATGGTAATATTTTTATAGTCTGAGAATGCCAAATTCTTTTAATCTCATTTTCTAAGTCTGTATATTTTCTAATTTTTTCAGAAACAGATGTTTGAATATTACAGGATAAAACAATATTATTTATTGTTTTATTTTATTATTATTAAAAGAATTATCATTATCAAAAATAGAAATATTAAATCTTCAAATATTTTGCAGTCCCAAACATTTAAAATATCTATGCTAAGAATACGAACACTAAATAAAAAATAAAAATCAGTTCATACGCGGTAGAAGCGAAACCTTCAGAAAACTAAAGAAGGCAAGAGTGGGGAGGCTACGAAGCACCGCACAAAGAGGAGACCGATTATACTTTCTTATTCTCTCGCAGGCTAAATCCTATAGACGTATGTGTTTCGTCGAGTCTCTTTTTAGTGTTGGTATTTCTGGTTTCATCGAGTTTTAAATCACAACGTGCTAAAGAACTTTTCACTTCAATAAATAAAACCATATATAACATTCACTTTCAAAACACAAAAGTTAACCCCTCAGAAATCGGGCATATTTTGTCAGAAGGCCAAAATATTTCCGTTTTTCCATAAAATTCAAAATAAATGGAATATTTCTAAACTTATTTGGAAACTAAAAATTGTTTTTGAAATGTGATAAAATATGTTTAAAAATGTTATTATTAGAATTTTTGAAATAATAAAATTTTTAAAGCAAACACAATAAAGTTTTATAATTATTATTAGTAACAAAAAAAATAGAAAAACACTGTTTTATTAGACCTTATTGTATTATAAACGTTTTTATCACCTCATGTTATTGTCTTTTCTTAAAAAATATTGAATAAAATTTCCCGAGATTTTATACATTTTTCTCAAATTGCTATGGGAAACTTTGGTTTCATAGAGGTGCTCATAATATTTTTTCCATTGTTAAATTCTAGATTTAAATATAAAGTGTGAAGTTTTCTCTTTCTCACACCGTTAATATCATAATTTTAATCATGACAGTAAGGGAGATACAACGATTTATATGAGACTTGTGTGAGCTGGGATAAATTTGGTCTCCTGTTATTAAACGGGAATGATATTACGAATATTGGTTACTGACAACAGATAAAGGAAGTGAATTTTGTACTTACGTCCGTCGTGTCTTTCCTTGTGACTCCGAACTGACCAATTACCGATCGTCTCCACGCGCTCCCTGCATCCTCCTGTCAAATGTAGGCGGCCATGTCGCACCCGGGGCCCGGGCTGCTGCTGCGATGGTGGGCGAAGTCCGAGCTGAACACCAGGGTCCCGTCTGTCTGACTGGATCCTCAGAACTTATTCACGGGGCCCGACTATATGGCGGTGATCTCAGAACTGATTCACTATATGGCGGAGTCCTCGGAACTGATTCACTGGGTCTTGACAATATGGCGGAGTCCTCAGAATTGATTCACTGGGTCTTGATAATATGGCGGAGTCCTCAGAATTGATTCTGGGTCTTGACAATATGGCGGAGTCCTCAGAATTGATTCACTGGGTCTTGACAATATGGCGGAGTCCTCAGAAGTGATTCACTAGGTCTTGACTCTATGGCGGAGTCCTTGAAATCTGGGATGGCTCCTGAATACCAGGGGCTTGGGTATCTGACTGGGTCCTCAGAGCTGATGACTAGAGCCTGGATTATCTGACAAGGACTTGTCTAAGGACTTAGAGCTCTGGGTTTCTGTTATGCATCTGAAAACAAACGTCTTGACTATCAGGCAGGATTCCGGATTATGGCGATTTAGCAGGTTTCCTGAAAACTTAGGTCTTTATAATTTATTGTTGAGCGTCCATTCACTTTTCTTAAATTCTTCAAATTTCTTCAACGAGTCTATCACATACTGCGGAGTACAACTGATCTAGTGTGGGAATCAAGTTGATCTGAACCAGCTGCTCGACTATATGACAGTGTCCTCAAAGCTGAACATCAGGGTATTTTCTATTTTCTTAGCAAGTGTTTTCATTAAAGTTTTAAAAAATTCAATTCAATTATTATTTTTTTTAATATTACAAAAAAGTTTATTTTTTAACCTTCGCTCCCGCGACATAATACCTCCGCGGTGTGCCGACTTTAAATTTTCGCGCGACTCGCCCCTGTGCCCAGCTGATTTTTGATTTTTCCAAAAGGTTTGTTATTAAAAATTGTGCTGTCTTACTAGATGTGTTAATACATGTACATTATCTACCACAAGCAGTTTCCCCAGAATTATTGCTTATGTTCAGACAAATGAGGCAATTTTTTTCATCAGGGCCTCCTGTGTTTAGCTAATGTAAGAAAAAAACGGGAATTCCTTGGATGGGAAGTCAAGGTTTATATTTTTGTTAATTTTCTTACTTGATAAAATTAAAAAAAAATTAAACGTACTTAAATACCTAGCTCTTAATACTGTAAACACTAATTTATTTTGTGTAACAATTTTTTTAATTTCAAGTAAGAAATTATTCGATATGTCGAAAGAAACGTCACCATCTCAATGACAATTCTTTTTTCAATGTTTCTTCAGGCAGGTAGCTACTCGAATACTGATAAAATGCGAAAAAGAAAGATCAAATAAGCACATAACAAATAAAAATAAAAATGGATATATTTATCCAAGACACATCTTCATTACATAGACAGCATTTAGTTCGGGAAGAAACTCGCAATCACACTTAGAAATAGCCGCCAGCATAAATATGCTTTAGAAAATGAAGATAATGTTGGTAGTTCTTAGTCGAGGTACGATAGAGTTAAATATGACCGAAGGGGAGAGGGTTTAATTAGCTCAGCGGTACGAGCAGAGCCACGGAAAGGCTATTGTATTTAAAGAAGCATATACGCGATCTATAGACTTTATAATTCAACTGCTACCAAATTATTAGGTTCGAATTTTGATAAACCTAAGTGGCTGAAATATGACTAAAGAAATGATTAACTAATCAACTGTCGTGTCAAAAAGTAAATGCAGATTGCCAATGTTTATTTAGGTTTGTATTTCAATTCGACATTGCCAAATTATTAATATTTGTACGTATTTGACTGGCGTTTGACGTTTCTGAAAGTAAATTTATGGGCACATCCGCCAGTGTTGCCTGCGTATATCAATTTCTAATTTATTCCCCACCAATATCGGTTCGGCTATCAATAGTGAAACTGTGCTAGGGATATCGATATAAAATCATCTGAAGTTATAATAACGATCCGATATTGTATGGTCAGTCTCGCTGTATGGATGTGAGACATGGACCTTGAAAGTAAATACCATGAACAGGTAGAGGCTTTTGAAATGTGGCTTCACCGGAGAATGCTCAAGGTTCCATGGACCGACATGATCACCAACAGAGAAATTCTCAAGCGGCTAGAGCAGATAGAGAACTGCTCACATTAATAAAAGTCAGGAAAATTTCATATCTGGGTCACGTACTCCGAGGGGAAAAGTATCACTTGCTCCAATTAATATTGAAAGGCAACATAGAAGGTCGCCGAGGGCCTGGTAGGAGACAAATGTCTTGGCTGTGAAATATACGAGAGTGGACCGGCATTAGTAGTGCGGAAGAGCTATACAAGATAGAGAGACATTTTTCAGAGTGATCGCCAACGTCGGGGAGACCTGATAGGGCACACGAAGAAGAAGAAGATTCTAAACTTATCGATTTCACCATGCTAGAGCCCCTGGACCTCTGGTCCGGAGCCAAAGAGTATACAGCTCTAACGTGGAGCTCATTAAAAAGTAACAATGGAGCTTTCAGCGGCAGTAGGTACCATTATTAGCTATGTTTCCATTCATAATAGCAGCCTTCAATCATTTACCAGTTGAATTTATCGGCGAATAATACCATACAATGAAATAAGGACCATTATCGAAAAGAGCAGCTCCTTGGCTCCTTGGCGGGGGTTCTACTGATTCTAAAACAATTATTTATTCCTCGTAAAGGGGGGTTGGCTATGCCTTTTACATTTAAACAGAGGTAGACAACCTTTACAAAAGATAAACTTAAAATAAATACCGAGGAAATAAAGCGAAAAATATAACCTTAAAATCATTAAAGCTAAATTTTACCGACTGGTATCCCCGAGAGTCGCTCTCCGGTCCAGTGCATGATATTGCAAAATTATTCCGGTTCCCGCGTTCGCCTGTTTCGGCTGCTTTACATTCTCTCCCGTGTCACTCTAGTCGTAACGAATTTAATTTTGTACCAAGTTTTATTATAAATTATAACGTTATTTGTAAATAAATTTGACCGCATAATCAAGAGTTCTTATTGGCGAATTCTCCCTACACACGCATCTCAGTTTACGGTGCTCGGAAAGGCTCTAAGCTGCCAATCCAAGTCAGAATAAAATACATAATTCACCTCCTTTCCAAATTACATTTGTGCATCAGATATTTTGTGATATGATATTATATTTTCCATATAAACGTGTTCCCCAATTTCCTATCTGAATTTTGACACTAGTGCAAATGTTTTTTAATGTAATATAGATATCAAGCCCTAGCACTAGCGTTTCGGTATGTTTTGATTATTTTTGAAAGTGAAATCTTATATGAGTTAGAACCCTCCAAAAATCGTTAATATTGCCAACAACAGATGTTCAGTATACGAACTAGACATAAATAGTTTGTAAAAGGAGCAATTGGGGAAACCTTAAATAGGGTAATAACCATTAATAATTTCAGTCAGTTTACTCATAAATTAGAAATTAGTCATCGAAATCTAGAAATTACATAAATACCTCGTCTGTAAGTGGCATGACCACAGTTTGATAATGCCTTCACAAAGCGAAACAGCTGTCACACGTAATAATAATAACATAGCAGAATTCGTTTATAAATAAACTGTTTTTACTAATTGAATATATAAAAGAAATTAAAAAAAAAAAAAAAAAAAAAAAACATTTAAATCGGTTCAGTTTTGGAAGAGAAAAATAGGGAATACAAAACCTGGATTTTGACGATTTTATTAAGATATTGTTAGCCTGAGGTCCAGTTGTCCCTTTTGCTCAGTATTAGGGGGTGCTGTTAGGAGAGCATTTTTAGGGAGAGGAAGTTCTGGGAAGGAAAAAGGTTTTGAGTGGTGGGTAGGAATCTGGGGCTTAGTGTGTCCAAGAGTAACGGACGTATAAATCCAACCCTTCCATTGCGGTGAAGGCTATGAGTCGAAAGAGTCAGACTGGAGAGTATTAGCTCTGACCCGTGAAAAATAATTAATAATAGTCTCACTGACTTTCAGACGGTTGATTGCTGTAGGGACTCTTGTGCCCCCACTCTATTTAGAATTTAAATTACTGCCTCTTGTTACAGAATCCGCCAGAACAATGTTCTGTTAATTTTTTGTCTATATGGCTTCAAGTGTCACTAAATTAAAATTTTATGTTCCAATATGCACACTTAGAATAATTTATTTATCATTAGCTGAATCTATTATAAGGTATGGAAATACAGCTTGGGGACTTTCCTGTAAAACAAATGTAAATCGTGTTCAATCAGTTCAAAGTTCATTAGTTAAATTATTAACAAAGGCATAATGTTCCGTACTTTTACCAGAATTTCAAAATTCTCTCAGTAAGAGCAATTCTGTGGTATAGAATTATATTTCAGCATATGAATAGCCCTATATACATAAATAAACTGGACCACACTTACAATACTCATCTTACGTTAAATGAAAGACTAATTGTACCTAAGCATTTAAACAAATACGGACAAAGAACGCTGGACTACATGATACCTAATTGCTTAAATATGTCACCTGTCGAAATTAAAAAATGTACAAATGGTAAATTAAATATTATGTTGAAGAATTGGCTCGCCGAAAGAAATAATTTTTATAAGAGTTACACAAAAATTGTAACTGCATAACAAAGTAAAATAAGTTTATATCTTCAAAGTAAAAGTACCCATCGACAAACTGCTTAAAAGTAGTTTATTGGGACTTCTCTTTTTTCTGTATATTTTATTTTTTGTTGTTGTAATATTGTATAACTTTGTATTTATAATAAATAAATAAAAAAAGCATTTAAACAAATATTGACAAAGAACGCTGGACTACATGATACCTAATTGCTTAAATATGTTACCTGCCGAAATTAAAAAATGTACAAATGGTAAAACAAATATTATGTTGAAATTGGCTCGCCGAAAGAAATAATTTGTATTAGCCTAACACAAAAAGTCTAACTGCATAAAAAAGTAAAACGATATTTAATTAAATGAAGACACTATGAGCGAAACTCAATCGAAAATCTGGAAACAGAAAAATCAGAAAAAGATATTTGCACCTCTGGAGGTTTTACTCATAAAAGATATTTGCACCTCTGGAGGTTTTACTCATAAAAGATATTTGCACCTCTGGAGGTTTTACTCCTAAAAGATATTTGCACCTCTGGAGGTTTTACTCCTAAAAGATATTTGCACCTCTGGAGGTTTTACTCATAAAAGATATTTGCACCTCTGGAGGTTTTACTCATAAAAGATATTTGCACCTCTGGAGGTTTTACTCATAAAAGATATTTGCACCTCTGGAGTTTTTACTCATAAAAGATATTTGCACCTCTGGAGGTTTTACTCATAAAAGATATTTGCACCTCTGGAGGTTTTACTCATAAAAGATATTTGCACCTCTGGAGGTTTTACTCATAAAAGATATTTGTACCTCTGGAGGTTTTACTCATAAAAGATATTTGCACCTCTGGAGGTTTTACTCATAAAAGTTAAAATAAAAAATAATAAAGTAAAATAAGTTTATTTATATCTTCAAAGTAAAAGTACCCATCGACAAACTCCTTAAAAGAGTTTATTGGGACTTCTTTTTTCTGTACAATATTTTATTTTTGCTGTCATGTTGTATTACTTTGTATTTATAATAAATGAATAATTAAAAAATAAAATAAAAAAAATGTGAAGGTACTCACATAAAAAAATATTAAAAAGTAAAATAAAACACCTATAACCAGAAGAACCAGCGTATAAATATTTTTGTATTTTCTCTTCATTTTTTCGCTTGAGTTTTCTCCTCTGACACCTACACAAAATGTTTGCTTCAAACTGGTTTCCAACCCCTGCATTATACATATTTTCGTATCTCTCAGAGAGGGGCGAAAACCAGTGGCGTACAAAGGCCCGGCCGGAGGGGTGCCCCTAATCCTAATAGATTTTATAAGCCCAAATGCAATTCATTACACTGGCGTAACTGAATAACTACCGTTTTTGAGGGGCGGATATCGCTTTTATGGACGTTACACGGTTTTAGTACCTATTTTACGAATTTTCAAAAACACAAAATACTCAACCACTGAACGGTATATCTTTAGAATTATAATCTTTCTGAGCAATAAAACACAGGTTAAAATAATGGAAATAATTCAAAAGAGAGGCTTTTGGTCTGTATTGTACTGCAGCAGATATACTTGGATAAAAACCAAGCAACGCCAACTCAATATATTAAGTGTAGATTTTATAGATTAGTCTATATTATTCTAATATTTATTTATAAGTTAAAAAATAAAATGTTCCCAGATTATATGTTGAATAATGTTGGTATTAATGGTGGTTTGCTACGTTTGGTGATTTAGCAGGGGTGCCCGGGTTCAAGGGGTGAGGTTTGTCTAGGTCTTGGAGGCGGATGACCAGGAACTGAACCACACTGAACCCCAGATTCCTACCCACACCTTAATCCCTTTTCCTTCCCAGAACTCTCCTCCCCTTCCTTGCCTTTAAAAATCCGTCCACACAGCATCCCCAAAGATGACATAGGCCCCAAGGGAAATTATTTTTCTCAGGGCCTCCTGTGTGGAGCTCATGTAAAAAAAATTACTTTCCCATGAGAAACTGCAACAAATTCATCGTGAACATAATTTTTTTTTGTTTTAATTTTTTAAAGAAAGACAAACATTTCCGAGTTACGATTTTTTTTTTTTTTTTATTATTTCCAACAAAAACATACTTAACAAATACAGATAAAATTGGCAATTTAAATAGGTAATCCCGCGAAGCTGCCACATGGCTGCTTGTCTGCAGGTTCTACCTCAATATACATCCATTACCATTTGAAATATATAAAAAATATATTTATAAAATTTAAAATTGTAAAGAAGAAAGCAAATAGAGACAATCAAATCCTAATGAACTGGTTGGTGCAACCTACTTTACAGTTAATGAAAATAAATACAGTAAAAAAAAAAAATACAACATTTTATGTTTACAAAGGCATACAATATTTAACAGATTAATATCTATCATTCAAGAAAAAGGTAATATATTCTTAATAATTAGAAACCATTACATCATCAATCTTTCTTTTTCATCTTTGAACATTTTTTTTACAGATATACTGATTTTTCACTCATAATCCACATCTTCACAATTTTTATATTTATACTCTCATTTTCCTCAATAACAAATCTATTTTTGATTTTATTAAAAATCACCGGTACACAGTACTGCAGCGTTCGGCTTCCATACTTATTTGATATTTTAGGTATATTTAGGCCTTTTTTTTCTGTGAGTCGTGTGCTGTGACTATGTACCAGGGGTTTTTTATAAGTACTATCTCCCCAGTTATCCTTAATGGTAAGTAACCAGAATATACCTTTTATTGGGAGTAGGTTCTCAGCACAATATAAAAGCTGCACATTGTGTCTTTGTCTATATAAATTAGGTGATACAATATGTTTTATGATAGAGTTTTGCAAATTTTGTACATGCTTAATATAAGTCATGCTTGTATTTCCCCAGCTTCGAATTCCATATCTAAGAATAGATTCTACCAATGAAAAATATATCAATTTAAGTGTGCAATGAGGCAAGACAAATTTTAATTTATAGAAATTGTTCGCTAGAGCTCTTAATCGGTTACATATTTTAGTAACTTGCTTATCCCATTTAAAAGTGTTATCTACTTTTAATCCTAAATAAGTATACTCATTGACAAAGTCAATATTTTCACATTGGCAATTTATTGATATTTTTTTAAGGATGCATTCAAAGTTGTGTGCGATTAGTTTCGGAATATTCCATATTTTCAAACTTGGTGATCTGATATACATGCATTTTGTTTTTTTTTTTACATTTATGACTAAACCTACATCATGTGCCCATTTTAGCAGTTCATTAAAGTCGGTTTGTAATTCTTGAATCGCTATTTGAGGATTTTCATTTGATACTATAAGTGCAGTGTCATCTGCGAAAATAAATCTACGCGCTTTACTAAATAGTTTTGACATAGCTATAACATAAATTATATATAATTTTGGACCCAAAATTGACCCCTGTGGGACACCAGATCTTATAAATTTCGATTCGCTCATCGCATTCAATATTTTAACATTCATTTTTCTATTTGATAAGTAGTTATTAAAGAGAGTAAGCAATTTACCTCGGATGCCAATGGATTGTAGAACGTTAATTATTTGTTTATGACATAGTGTGTCAAAGGCTTTAGAGAAATCAATAAAGAGTACAAGTACATGTTTTTGAGAGTTGAGCTGGGTTTTTATGAAATTAGAAAAATCTTTTAATAAAGTGTCGCAGCTTTTTTTTTTCTGGAATCCATACTGACATTCGTCAATGATACCAAATTTATTTAAATATGCATCTAAGTATGTCGCTATATATTTTTCAAGAATTTTTTCCAAAGCAGGTAATAAAGAAATAGGTCTGTAATTATTTATAATTGAATGATCACCGCCTTTAAAAATGGGTCTAACAATACTAGTTTTTAATCCTTCGGGTATTTGGCAAGTATCAATTATAGTGTTTATGAAATGAGTTATTACTGGGCTCAGTATTTTACCATGTTTTTTAATATCGTACATACGTATTTGGTCCAATCCTGGTGATTTTGAGTTTTTCAGTCTTCCGATAATAGATTCAATTTGTTCAACGCTAGCTCTGGGTAGGTACATAGAGTGCGGTGTATCGTCAAGCAAGTACGAAGACGCACGAATATCACATTCGTGTAGTAACTTGTTTACTCCCTCATAATGTTTACCCAACAATGTTTGAAAATCTCCTACTACCACCACAGAAAGCCGAAAATGTTGCTTGTGTTGTGATGGAGGACTTAGCCAGCCGAGGATTCGAACACGGGTTGCCCGGGTGGGACCACCTGACCCGTTACCACTGACCACTCAACCACTGACCGGTCAGTGGTTGAGTGGAAAAACAATATTCATTTAAGGGGTTACATGGGCTTAAAAAAATTTAAAAAACTTTTTTTTCCTTTATCTAATAGTGCAATATGTCTAGAATATTCTCCAAAAGTTTCAAGTCTAGGAGAGAGAACCTTTGCGAATCCCCCGCCCCGTTGGGAAAGTCCTTGAAACTTAAAACTTCAATCGCGTATATCTCGAAACATCATTTTTGAAGTCGGTAGGCTAGATTTATCAGAAACTATACAATACACTGATCTCGAAAAATACACTGAAATGTGGCACACTTATTCAAAACAGCATTGACCACTCCCTGAAGGAAGGATTTTATTTTTCTACGACTAAAAATAATTTTACAAGGCTATATACGTAGTGTAAATTGTACCAAAAATTAAACGCTGCTAAAAATTCAAATTTCAATTTTTTGATACATTCTTCTTTCAAGGACAGCTTATCTAGTAACGGAAAAAAATTGTTTTTTTTAATTTCGAATGAAGCTACCATGAGTTATCCTGCCTACCGCGAGGACACTTTTTTTAGGGGTCTCCGGAAACCAGGCCCCACCGGCTGAATTTTTTGATTTTTGTTTCGATTTTTTTTTTCAATATTGTTGAGAAGTTGTTCTGTCATGTGCTCAACACTTCCAATAAAATAATTCAGATATAAAAAAAAATTAAGATCGACAAAACATGCATTTTTGCGTGGCTACCAAACCCATAAATAAATAAATATTTGAGAATAAAGTGAGTGGCTGAGTTCACAAATGCGTCGGGTTTCCCACTGTGATGTCGCGCGTTCAATTCTCTGCTGGCTAAGTCTTCCACCGTTGCATCAGCAACATTTGCAATTATAATAATAGCAGTTCAATAAATTTAAATACTAAATTATTAAATATTGGGTTATTCATGAATATAATTCCGGGAATTAAAAAACAAACTAAACAAACAAAATGCTTATTAAATTAAATATTATGTGTCATCTTAGGGGATGCTTATGGAGGGTACTTTTAAAGAGAGGAAGGAGTGAACCATGTTATAGGAGGGAGGAGACACAAAAGCTGATAAGTCATTCCACAGCCGAACTGACGAGCCAAAGCTCATGGTTCACTCCTTCCTCTCTTTAAAAGTACCCTCCATAAGCATCCCCTAAGATGACACATAATATTTAATTTAATAAGCATTTTGTTTGTTTAGTTTGTTTTTTAGAAAGAGTTGTAAAAGACCGCAAATTAATGTCACCTAGTACAAATTTTTATTTTTTTATTATTATGTTTAATTCGTTAATCTCAATTTGTTTACTTTTTTAATTTTAAATATCGAATTTAGTAAGTATTTTACTTTGTTATAATTGTGATAGCTGTTTCGGCGTTCAAGACCATTATAAAACTGTGGCTATTCCACATTGAGAGGACTTATCTGTGTGATTTTATTTGCCCCTGTCATGTATTGTTTCTGTCAATGTTTTTTAGTGATGATAGGTTTGTTTTAATAGTTTTATAATAATGTGAATACTATTTATCTGTCACAATAATAAAAACGAAAATGCTTTCAGAACTTGTAAAAAGTAAATACTTGTTATTTAAAAAATGCAAATTTGATGTTGGGCCTCTCCCAGCTGTACACCGACGACGAAGAAATCAATAACGAACACCTTCCATTTAAATACCGGTAGAACAAATATATCTTTCCCAAAAGACGCCATGTATTAAACATCACAATCCGTCCATAAACTATTTAGGTATATAAAGCTTCAATTTGAGGTTAGGGTATGGGTACCGCCGTACGGGCATCACAAATACCTCTGCCCTAGGTCACCCAAAGTGGTTCGCTACGTTTGGTGACTTAGCAGAGTTGCCCGGGTTTATGAGGTGAAGTTTGTCTAGGTCTAGGCGATGGACAGGTTTACCCAGACTTTGACATGTTGGAGGGATGGATTCATATGTCCATCACTCCTTTGTTACACCTATCAAAGTGATTTTTTTTCTTAATTTTTATTTTTCATTGTATTAGTAAATTTGTTCTCTAGACTTTATCTCCGGGTAAATCTTCCCCACAGGAAAAACTATACCCTTCCACACACTTTTCCACAAATGATCATCTAGTCAATCCACGCTAAACAATACAAGAACAACATGTCAACCTACCAGAGATCAAATGGGAAAATAATTCACCGACTCCAGATATTTTCATATCAGAGGGCTCGGCTCGATAGAACTCCCAACTGGACCGATAAATCCTACTGATCCCTCAATATAAATATTTAAAAAATCTTTTGTAATCCTACATGTATTTAATATGACTGACTTTTGCATTTTTATATAAAGATTCTTTGACAAATCTAATAAGCCTAAATTTTGAATGAGAGAGCTAGGTATAATGCCAGTAGCCGAAATAACAAATTAATGGTAATATTTATTATAGTCCAAATATATAGTAAAATTATTTTTTTATTGTTTTTCATTACAACTTTTTTTCATCACAAATAATTGCCCAAGTTGCCTCTAAAATCATGAAACACTAAAATCTTTAATGGCTTATATATTATAATATAAAGCAAAAATAAATAAAGTAGCTCACATCCGAACTAGATATTTGATATACCTTTTGATTACAAAAATAATTTTTCAGTTTGGTTGGGTATTTTGATCTCAAATCCAAATTTAAGATTTGTATGAAACTGGCCGAAATGGGCTACGCATACGTTCCTCTTAATCTGACAAATATGTGTGTTATTTTTATCTAAACTGTCTGCTATCTAATTGTTAGGTATTGTGAACTTTTAATTTATTAATTTATCTTCTTTAATGAAGGCATGATGTGCTTTGAAACCGGTTTGGCGAGTTGTCATTTAATATTATTGATGTAAACAAAGTTAGCGTATTAGATAAAATAATACTCAATCGCGATTTGAAAATTGAGCTCATTTTTCAATAGTTTATTCCTGCCAGACCTAGATGCGGTTATTCCGAAACCGGTTTGGCGTATCGTTGTGAGTTAAGGTGACACACCTACAAGAAGTTTTTGAAAGTAAAAAATTAAAACATGTTTAAAAAATATTGTTGTGTTTAATCGATGGTTCACAGAATTTAAGTAAAAATATTTTAAACACGTTATAATTAATTTTTTTATTTTTTTATAAATCACTCCAATAAAAAAAGTTATAAAAACTGCATTTAATTTTTTTTTCAGCGCGTTATGTCAAAAAGTCAAAACGTCAAACGTCGAAAATTCGCGCCAAAACGCGCTAAATCGCGCCAAAACGCGCGAAAGAGACGGCGGAGACGCACTGCCGCGGCACAGAGCGAGACAGAGTTATAATAACAACAATATAAATGTGTTTAAACCATAAAGTGGACTTTCCCCGTCGAGTTTTAACTTAAAGCGACGCTTTTCGATATTTTTCGTTCGGCTTACGGTCCACTAATACGTCTTATTGGTATCGTTTCGCCATACGCGTGTGTTACCTCCGTCTTTCATTCACCCATCTCTCTCTACCACGTTAAATGTGCAATACAGTCCCACCGCTGAGATATCCGTTGCGACTTCTCCCTCTTTCTCATATACGATGCACGCATTAGAAAGAGAGGTTACAACGTAATAGCTCATTGAACTTAGGAACATTTTGGTACAACCCCTGAAAGTTACATTGGAACTTCTCTTTCTGTTATATACATCGTTTATGAGAAAGAGAGAGAGACTATAATTGATCTATCAGTGGTATGCCCATAAGTGTATATAAAACAGCGGTCTCTTTCTTACAGCAGATTTCAAATACAAAAAATAACATCTTCCATTTCACGTCAGTAAAATTTCAGTCATCTCTTTCTGTACACGTGAAAAACAAGAATTTTCACTGATCTATCTTTCTCTTTCTGGCGTGAAAACTGCGCATCAAAATTTCAAATTGATCACATTGTACACATTCATCTCTTTCTATCTCATAGCAAAAACCTACCATTATCTCATTTTAACGAGGCGTTTAAAACGTGTTCGTCTCTTTCTAAAAACAGTCAAATAATATCTTTTAAAACGTACAGAGAAAATTCTCCATCCTTTTCTAGTTGTGATTTATTACTTGAAAAGCAATTTTCTTTTGTGTATATTTGTCTCTTTTCTTTGCACGCACTTAATACGATCTCAAGCGATTTTAAAGCATGTAACTTGCTCTTTCGTTCTTGGCTTTTCCATTCAAAATCTAAAATAAAAAAGTCTTTCCATTTGTACTAGATACAAACCATCACAACAAACATTTGAAAATCCCTTTTCATGAAGCAACTTTGCTCTAATAACATCCATAACAAGCAAAGATTTCTGTTAAGAAAAACATTAGTAAAAATATTTTTCATTTTCATTAGCTCAATTTTCTTGAACGAGTTTTTGCGAATACCTTTTATTAAAGTGTCCTTATTTTGAATGCAGATGTCTGTTAGTATTATTGAACATGTTTTTTCACCTTTCTCAATCCTTTTTATAGAATTCTCGAAGAGTTTCATTACAAGTTGAACATGTTTTTTTCGCAATGTAATTTAGTCTTGGTCGATTTCAACTTTCTTAGAGTTTTCTGATTTTCTCATTTTGTAACTGTTTTATTTTTTCCGTTGCGAAATCTGTGTATTTAAATTCATGGGAATCATGAATATGCTTAAAATGAAGACATTTAAACACCAGTAAAGTTGACTACAAATTAAAACCGCTGTTGTTTTAATTTATTTGTTATTTTACAGATCACACTAATAGAAAAAAATATATATCACTACCAAAGAAGAGAACATACATAGGTTGTAACAATGTGTACCCGAAGGATTTTAATCATTGATTTCTTAGCATGATTTTCATTTCATTTCATTTTCATTTCTCATTTCTTTCTTAATATTTGCAATAAAAAAGTAGATATCATTATTCCCTTTGATGATATTTTTTTTTCAATTTAATATTTATTTTTCAATTTTTCCGTAATTTATCCGTACCACGTGACCCGCTTCGCCATACCCAACTATTTTGGTGTGACATGTGATGGAAAAATATATTTTTTGTTTTTAATTGAAAAACAATATCATGCGACAGCGAAATGACATCATCATTTCTTATTTATTTTTATTTGCCAGCAAGAAACACGAGACCAGTACTACCGTTTTATTGTGACAATACTACGACCATGGCCCATTTCAATACACCACTACACAGAATTCAAAACTTAGGCAATATAATTTCGCACATAGATGTATGGAATGTGTCGCTGATAAAATATAAATATGAAATCATTTATCCATAATTCAAGTAGATACTCACTAAGGAAGTTCTTTGGTGAATTTAAATAATGAAATAATTTATTCATAATGCAAGTCCTAACTAAGGAAGTTCTTTTAAGGTAAATTTGTGAAACAAAATTTTGGGGGTAATCGTTTTAAAGGTGAAAAAAGGCATATTTTCATGATTTTTTTTGTATTAAAAATATCAATACATAAGTCCGTGAGAGTGAATCTCTGGAGGAGCCTTGAAAAAAAGTTATGCGGTGGGACTCCATAACTCGTTATTAAATCATATAAAATAAAAAAGTTGAAATGCTTTCAAAGATGATACGTTTTTCTAGAGAGTGACGAAGCGTTTTTTTTTTCAATTTTTTTTGCAGCATGTTGAAGCCAAAAATGCGATTTTTGCTAAAATTTTCGGTGAATTTGTTATTATAGAATGGAAAAAAAATGGTAAAAGAACTCTCTTTCACTACCTGTTGATTTATATGTAAAAATAGTGTACAAAATTTCAAAGGGATCGGTCAAGTAGATTTTGAGAAAATGTTCACATACTTCAAAAATTTGTTTGCGAGAAAATCGATTTAAAGTTTTTTTATACTCGAAATATACTTGAACCGAGCAAGAGGACCGGTCGCTTGAAACGCTGTATCTTCGTTAGTTTTGCTCCGGTTTACTTGAAATTTTGACACAATATTTTTGACATATTTTACATTCAGAAAAAAAGAGTTTTTAAACACTATCCCCCCCCCCCCCCCCTCTGTGTAAGTAAGAGCTGCAGCATTATTGTGATAATGAAGGTGTGTTTATTGCTTTTTTTCTATCGTCACCGTTCCCGTAAATGTGCTAATATTCAAAGCGCCTAACGGTTTAAAAGTACTCTTCCATTTTTATGTTTTAAATTACTTTTGCCACACGGACACGCCCAAAACACACTTCTATTACCAAATGATTTTTACTACTGTCGATTCTATTGTATTAGTTTTTTTACTCTTTTTTTGTGCTAAAAGCTTCGTGTGGTTTTCATTTCAGTATGTCAAAATTAATTAGACTTTGTCTAATGGGGTGTGTTGTCTTCCGGCGCGGCGTGTCTCATTCCAATCGCCTCGTCGTAGGAAACTGTAAGCGGAGATTCGCTTGGAATGGGAAATGTGGTAGGCGGGCCGGCTTAGGAGGGCCCGTCTCTGAATAACGCATGAGCAAGGAAAATGAAATTCTGATGTTTACTACAAGGTGACAACGAAATATTTATATACAAATATATATTACATATATATATATATACACATATTTTTTTAGCTCATTAGCTCCACACATGAGGCCCTGGCCAACAAAAAATCCTTCAGGGCCTATGTCACCTTTAAGGATGCTGTGTGGGTTTTTTTTTTTTTTTTTACATGAGCTCCACACAGGAGGCCCCGAGGAAAATAATCTCCCTCAGGGCCTATGTCATCTTTGGGGATGCTGCATGGAGGGTTTTTTTAAGGAAAGGAAATGGAGGAGACTTCTGGGAAGGAAAAGAGTTTAAGGGGTGGGTAGGAATCTGGGGTTCAGTGTGTTCAGTCCTGGTCATCCGCCTCCGAGACCTAGACAAACCTCACCCCATGAACCCGGGCACCCCTGCTAAATCACCAAACGTAGCGAACCACTTGGGGTGACCTATGGCAGATTATGATTAGATTATGGGATATTTTTAAGAAAAGGAAGTTCTTGGAAGGAAATCGCTATGAGAAGTGGGTAGGAACCGGGAGGTTAATATGTCCACTAGTGATAGACGTATGAATCCAAGCCTCCCACGGTGATGCAAGCCGATGGGTCGAGAGAGACTTGTTGGAGAGCTCTAGGTTAGGTCTCGGTCAACCAGTCCGATCCGATGAACCCGGACGCCTCAGCTAAATCTCCTAGGTGACCTATGCAGGGGTGTTGATTATCCAATAAATGATTCCCGAGGCGGCGGTACCCATACTCGCCTCCAAATCTATATTTAATTGTGAAACAGGAAATTGAAAGAAGGGTAAATGCAGGGAACTCCATTAATGGAGGACTGGACGCGGTTGGCGCTAGCAAAACTGTCAAAAGAAGCGAAGCTAGCAGTCCACAATGGAGTGCTAGTACCTACCCTGATGTATGGCAGTGAGGTATGGAACCGGCAGAACGATGAAAGAAGACCGAATACTGTATAAATGAGATCCCTGAGGCGTATGTATGGTAAAACCATGAGCGTGTGAGAAATGTGGGGACCCGCATTACGCCTTGCATTCTTTAATGCAAGGCGTAAGCGTAATGAGTAAGATTAAGGTGCCGTATCCCCGCTCAAAAAGAAGAAGATGGAGAGATATATAGTTACGAATGTTGGAGAGAGAGCGCTTATATTTAAAACGATAAAATTGAAGCTAAAATTATGAAAATGTTTAATAAAACACGACTCGTTTAAAATAGAGCAACAATCACGTGGGGAACATCTAAAATAACAATTTAAGAAACACTGTGAATTTTTTCATACATATAACTTTTAAAATAAGTTAAATATTCGAGTCTAGTTTTTGGACTGTTAATTCGTGGTGGAATTCGAATGTATTAGAATTGAATTTTTTGCACTTTGTTCCACTTATTTATTTTCACCAGGACCGGTTTCATCCTACTACGGACATTTTCAGACTGATAGTTGAAATTCTTATGCTACGGCATTTATACAAACTTAGGCAGGGGTACAAAACATTGTCTCTGTATAATGAATGTTTCTATTTTGTTAATTTAAGGTATTATAGATTATTTTGTTAATTTAAGGTACAAATAGGTAATTATAAAGTTTATTATTAAAATTATGAATGATGTTACATAGTAAATAAAATTTACTTATTTATTTTAAATAGTAATAAAAATAGTGATGGGTAATTAGTTAGTTATAAAATAAGTGGGGAATTATAGAATAATAATTATTGTGATTATTAAAGACAGGTAAACATTCCCAGTTAATTGTAAATTCAATATTCATTTATAAATCTAAATTAAAATTAATAAATCTAAATCTAAATTAAATCTAAATTAATCTATATAAATCTAAATTAAATCTAAATTGAATCTAAATTAATCTATATAAATCTATTATGAATATAATTGGACATTTTCTGTTCAAATGACATAATTTGAAATTTTCAAAAGTGCAGTGTGTTGGTTTAAATTAAACATTGTGAAATAAGATTAATCAATAAACATAAAATACTTGCTTAACTATTTTACAAGTAAAATATCGAAAATTTAATAATCGTGTTATAATTATTATCTACTAGCTGAAGTTCCCGGCAATGCCCGGGCTTTACACAGAGTTTTTGAAATCATGTGCAAAATTTCATCAAACTCGGCATTAAGGCGGCGCTTTCCGGTTCAAAAAAAAAGAAGATGGAGAGATATGTAATTACGAATGTTGGACAGAGCGCGCTAATATTTTAAGTGATAAAATTGAAGCGAAAATTGCGAAAATTCTTAATAAAACATGACTCGTTTAAAATATAGAGAAACATTGTAATTTTTATCACAAATATAACTTGTAAAATAATAGAAATAGACTTGTCTTAAATAATTTTCAGAGCATACTTTGCAATTTTTTTCTATCGAGGGAATTTCATATAATTTGCGTTTCGGCGTGGAACGTATCTAGATATTATCTTAAAAAATAACATATATTTTTTAAGAGCTTAAAAACTTCAAATGTTTAAGGGAGATATGTAAGAAATCGGTAGAAATTTGGATAGCGGCGGCTTAGTTTGCATACAAATTAAATCCACACCGCCCGCTTACCAGCCCGCTCGTCGACCCATACAGACATTATCCTTTATATATTATATATTTCAACCAATTTACACAAAACCTTGACAAATTATATACTTAAACCTTTCTCATGAATCACTTTATTTATTGGTGAAAACCGCATGAAAATCCGTTTAGTAGTTTTTGAGTTTATCGCGAACAGACAGACAGACGCGGCGGAGGACTTTGTTTTACATTATGTAGAGATTTATGAAATAATTAAGTAGGTATTCAACGCACGGACAGACAAGAAAATACTTAATTGGGATAGTCAATAAAATTCATAAACATCATTACAGTATTTAAGAGGAAACCCGGTCGCTAAGAATATTGAACAATAGCTGTTTCACCAAACTATTGGTCTTATTTACTCCCCCAAATCATAGAATACTGAGTAATGGCCTCACCAGAGCTTAATAACTTAATAAAAATTCATATTCCGTCGAGATCAACACGACAATCCTATTTATTTCGTTTGCCCACATGTAGAAGAACCAACATTAGAAAAAAATCCCCTATTCCCCGTATATTTTTTTTTTACATGAGCTCCACACAGGAGGCCCTGAGAAAAATAATTTTCCTCACGGCCTATGTCATCTTTGGGGATGCTATGTGGAGGTTTTTTTTTTTTAGGAAAGGAAGGGGAGGAGAGTTCTGGGTGAGCTGTTCTTATATGTGCGCAATATAACAACAAAATTTCACAATATAGACATTTTTAGCAATACCCTTCAGAAATATCGAATAGAAGTAACCTTCGACCAAATGTAATCGAAATCATCGATCAAACTCTCTCAATTTTTAATTGATGTGCTTTGTATATGGGGACCAAATAGTGGAATGTATTCTAAATTACTTCTTACTAAGACAGTGAAGAGGATTTTAAATGAATAAAGTGACGTAAAATCTTTTACTGTTCTTACAATAAACTCCAAACATTTCACAGCTCTATTAGTAACTTCATTAATGTGTGGAAAAAAACGTTAATTTTTCATCAAATACGACACCCAGATTTCTTGATATGAGACATCTTTTTAAGAGAAATATTGTTGATACTATAATGAGACAAAAACTGTATTCTATTGTAAACAAATTGTAAAAGCTATTCCTTAGCATAAAGAGGCTTGGCTCTTGTGTATGGTGAGTGAATTTAAGATGAAAAATTAAAATTACATGAGTATAAAATAATGTAACAATAAAAAGAAGAAATATATAATTTGACATTTATCAATATTTAAAAACAGTTCATCATAATTACACCAGACTTGTAAACTGTAAGCGATCGAGATTAAAGGCGGTACACAACCTTAATAATTTTTGTTTGCTCAAAACTTACATTTTAATAATTTCCGGCAAATTCGTAACTATAATAACCTTTTTACTCCAACAGACACTTGGGGATGTAAGTTCTTTATATTTAAAAATAATAAAAACAATACCTTACCATTAATACATTTTACATACAACTATTTTAAAACTTTATATCAAGTTTTTCAACTATAAAGTTAGCGGTAAGCACCAGATTTTAATTTTCTAGACGATGAATTATTAACTTCTGGAGGTATTCATTTAGAAACATCTTAAATATTTGTAACACGTTCTTCAGAATTGAATTGAAAGGTCGAATCTCCAGGCCCTCTAGGACGAATTCGACCGTACGTTCGTCTAATACGCCGTGCCGCGGGCGTATATTTGTTTGCACGCTTTCTTCACTTATGTTATTAAGATTCCCAAATTATTTGTCTTCTTTTCTTTGATAAGGCGAATTCGACAGTAGGTCTGTCTAATACATGGGTGGCGAATCGCAATTTGTATACACGGCTTCTTTACTTACGTCGTTAAGATTCTGAATATATTTTTGTGTATATTGTCGTCTTAAAGAATATTACAATCATCGATGGAGGTGATCGTTTTGTAAATTTTTAGGTTATCAGCAAACAAGAGCACGCTTACTCCTTTATTTGGATTTTATTGCAAGGCGGAAATATTTTGACCTTCTGACTAAATATGCCCTAGGTCTCAAATAATGTGCCAAGCAATAAATACAAAAATTTGCGAATATATTACAATTAAAATCGGAAAAGTATTTTCGTATATACAAGGGCGAACTACATACATCTTTATGTGAAACACCTTTGAGAAAAGCAAATCTCACAAATTAGCATCTCTCTTTTCCGCCCTGGGGGCCCTCAAAACCTGAAATATTCAGCAGGGCGCAGAGCGCATGCGCTCCGACAAAATCGATTTCCGTCTCCGACAAACCAGAAGTAGCAACACTAACGGAGCCTGGCGGGGGCAGCAGGTATCTACCCCACACAGCCTTCTGAAGGCTGGAGGCTTTCAACTTACACCGCTAGGGGGAGGGGCAACGGAAACGGAAACAGGAGGAAGCGAGAGGAAGCCTCCGACGCTTTTGCGTTGTAGGAAATGATGATTTTGAAGAGGCTGCGCGAAAATTTCGTATAATTATTAATTGTATTCGTGGAACTCAATTTATTTTAAAAAAAATAATGTACGTCAAATTAATTAATGTTATTGTTAAGTTCTGCAAGTATTTTAGTTTTTTATTATTGTGACAACTATTTCGGCGTTCTAGGCCATTTTCAGAATGTGGTTAGGCCACTTTGAGACGACTTATTTAAATGATTCTATTTAACCCCATCCAAATTTAATTTTCATGGTGCCTTAACTGATTTAACGAGAAAATATTAATTGTGACAATGGTTCTCTATTCTGTTATTAATAAAACATAAACATTAATGTGGGAAAAGCAGATTTCAAAGTACCCAATAGAATAGATAATCCATTTTCAAAATTATTTTTTCAAATCGGTTTAACGGGTAATAAATCACAAATCGGTTTAATCGGTAATAAATCACAATTTGGTTTATCCTTTAATAAATTACAAATCGGTTTAACCGGTAATAAATCACAAATCGGTTTAACCGGTAATAAATCACAAATCGGTTTAGGTAATCTTTAATAAATCACAAATCGGTTTAACCTTTAATAAATCACATATCGGTTTCACCGGTAATAAATCATTTTAGGCACATATAAAAAGTGAAATTGGGTGGGGGTAAATAGAATCATATAAATGAGTCGTGTTTTAGTGGTCGTACCACAGTTTGAAAATGGTCTTGTAAGCCGACACAGCTGTTACAATAATAAAAAAACTAAAATAGGGTTCGCAGCCAAACGTCGGGTTCAATTCTCTTCTAACTAATACCTCCATCACTGCACAAGCAACACTTTCCAGCTGCAAAGGTTGCTGTAGGATGAATTTAAATATTGTCAGGTTATTCGTAATCTGTAAATGTTTGTCTTCATAAAGAAAAAAGACATTTTCATATTTCATGATGAAATTTTGCTCACTTGACATTCAATGTAAGATGAAAATTACTGTTTACATCCAATTTCAAAAAATTCTCTAAATCCCGGACAACACCGAAACTTCAGTTATTACGACGGCCGGCGTGGTTCAGCGGTAAGGCTCTAGACTCGCATTCCGAAGGTCGCGGAATCGAATCCCGGCGTGGCAAATAAATTTTATTTGATTAATTTGTGTCATTTCACAATTTATTCATTTAAAATAAAATATAATATATTTGCGGCACGTTCCAGAGTGGAAGATGCTCTCAGTATCGCCCTGGTGTAGGCCCTCAGTAAGAGCACCTTTCAGAATTTTAAACGTTTTAGAATTTTAAACGCTTGAAATGGCTTTAGCCGTGTTTGGTGACCTGATCTGAATAGCCTGGTACTTCCCACCTTCCTCTTCCCCATCTCCTTCCCCTCCAATTACCTTCAGCCTCACAACATACCCCAATTGGGGATGCCATAGTGTCACTGGCTCCAGACGGGAGCAGTTGGGACTCTTGTGCGGTAATCATATAAAAATAAAATTGAACTTTTTTATAAATCAGAAATGTTCTCCATTAACGTTTACAAACAACGGTTGACGTTGAATACATTTTTAATTTTTTTTTTTTATGCAAAATTTACATACATTTCAAAGTATAATTCAATAATTTTGGCCTCACTGGGTGCTTACCCGTGCTGAGACCCCCATTTTATAACACAAGAATTTATACATATAAAATTTTGATAAAAAAAAGTATACAAATAAAAACATAAAATTATGATAAATTTAAACTAAAAATAAAGATTAAAAATTAAAATAAAATTTAAAAATTATGAGTAAATAAAAATCATTATATATTCTGTGTTGTGTGTTTGTGAGTGATGTGCATTTTATATTGATATTGTGTGTTACGAAGTATTCTTTTCATAATAGTGTACTGTGTACTGTTAAATGCTTTTAAAGCATGATATTTATAGTGTCTTTGTCCAAAGCTTGTTTATTTTTTTATTTACTGTCGGAATTTTTATGTTTTCTTTGTATGTTTGTCTACGTGATGGGTCTACGGTATAATAATGATATTTTGTGTTGTTGAAATTTGTTTTTTGGTGAAAAATATAGTTTAGTAGTGTTTTAACGTATAGTTGGTGTATATCTAGTACGTCACAACTGTTGAATATTTGGTCTGTATCGGTCAGTTTTTTAAGTATAGATCGTATTTTGCGCGATTTCTAAATGATCGATAGCTGCGTTTGTTGCTCCTCCCCAAGCAAATATTCCATATTCTATAATTTATTGAGAGTACATTACTGATTCTACATTAAGAAAAGTTAGTCATTGCGAAATGTTATTTATTCATTGGAGATCTGCAGTCATGCTAGGGAACGATGAGAGAAGTTATCGATACAATACTTATCGATCAACTGTGCTAGGGGTCCAAGAAAAGCCGGGAACTTGTTCGAAACAATCCATACTAATATTATAAATGCGAAACTGCTCGAGTTTGTTTATGACCTTTTCACGCATAACACAATATAAAGGCTTTAAAAATTCATTCACCAATAGAAAGCTAAATTATATGCGCAGACTATATTTTGTATATGATGGTAAGCTCTGGCGTAATGAAATTATAAATATTAATATATTATATTTGTTATACGTTTTCTGTCGCTAACTAAAGCAAATTTTTGCTAACGTCAGAAAAAAATCGTTTCCATGGAAACGATTGCTACTGCTTCAGAAAATTCAAATATTAGAATATGTTTTATTTTTTTGGACAAGCTTCTGTTTTGGAATAAATGTCAGTTCCTACATTAAAAATATAATTCGTAACGATTATAAAGACTGAATAAATAGTGTAATTTTTTATTATATTAACAAACTTTCAAATATTTAATTAAAAATAAACATCCGAAATGTTTGTAAGCGCATAAATTCCGAACGAATGAACAAAATTGGATAATTCTTTTTTTCTTTGAGCTATAGCTTTATGAAATTTAGGTGGTAGGCGAGATGTTTGAAAACTGAATGTAAGGGAATGAATGTATAGAATTCGGGAGGGGGCGGGGGTGGGGAGGAGGGGGTATAATTGATAAGTTCATCCGCTACAGTAATTTCCCGTAATACCATGCGAGCGAAGCCGCGGGGAAAAGCTAGTGTTAATATAAAAATTCAAACAGAAAATTAAACAAAAAATTGCAATAGTGGTGTTAACAAAGTTACTTGTTTTAATTAAATAAAAGAAAATTATAAAATCAAAAAGCATACCTTATTCAAAATCGTTCATAAGTTCCACAAGACATCAACTTGAATGGTGCTGCCAGTATTGCCACCTACAAAAAACAGATGTAACAATAACACCATAAAGCCCGACCAGTTTCGCCTTTTCGCATCGTCATGTCACGACCGTTCCTATCGGTAGCACAATGGACGTTTGATAACCTTATTACGAGGGGCGGACTTGACTTGATCGTTGTCACTTTTATTATTGCCTTCAGAATCGCTCTGGTGAAAGGACAGCTTTCTGAATCGAAATCGTTGCGTTGTTTGGAATGGCTTAAGCCGTGTTCAGGGACCTGAAGAGCTATTCTCTATCTTTTGTGAGATCGAGATAGATCTCAGGCGAGACGTCCTGTCAGATTTGTGTGATTTTTTACGGCTGTTATTTGCTTTTTCTATGGGCCGATGTCGGAATTTCAGCTGTGAGCTGTCACATACTTTAGTTTAGGTCATTTTTAACCCCCGACGCAAGGAGCGGTGTTATAAGTTTGACGTGTCTGTGTGTCTGTCTGTCTGTCTGTCTGTGGCATCGTAGCTCCTAAACGAATGGACCGATTGTGATGCAGTTTTTTTTGTTTGAAAGCTGACGTAATAGAGATGGTTCTTAGTGACAATTCATGAAAATCTGAATGGAGTTTTAAGGTTATCAGCCTTTTTGGTGTCGGGGGTTTCTTAAATTTTTGTAAATTTTACTTATAAACACGAATTCTTGCAATTATGCATGATTATTTATTCATTTAATAGCCAACAACAGTAGAAAATCACACAAATCTGACAGGAGATCTCGCCTGAGATCTATCTCGATCTCACAAAAGATAGAGAATAGCTCTTCTGAATGATTTAGAATGATTTCACTTTCCTCTTCCCACAGATTCAGCCTCACAACATACCCAAATCGTAGGGTTTCCATAGACCCAATTGCTCTGAGCAGTTTTTTTCTTCAAAAACTTCTATAGTACCGCTGTGATTTGAAATTCAATGAAAGGAAAAAGCGACACTAAAAAGAGACAAGCTCATATTACGTACATCTATAGGATTTATCCCGCTAGAGATGAGAAAAATCGGTCTCCTCTTTGTACGGTGCTTCGTAGCCTTCCCACTTTTGTCTAATTTAGTTTTTTGAAGCTTTCACTTGCCCACGTTTGAACTGCACAAATGTTTTTTTTACATTAGCCCCACGTAGGAGGCCCTGAGGAAACTAATTTCCATCCTAAGGGAAGCTGTGTGGAGGTTCTTTTTAAGGAAAGTAAGGATATGAAGTCCTGGGAATGTTAAAATATAAGGGTAGGTAGGAATCTGAGTGTGTGCAGGTGATAAGACATCATCTCATGAACCCGGGCACACATGCTAAGTCAGGCAGTTTACAACAAAATTAAAAATAATTGTACCGTATTACATTTTTAAAAAAGACAATCGGCATCTTCCCATCAGAAATACATACTTATAAGTAAAAAAAATAAAAATATAGTAAGTATTTAATACAGTAAGTATTTAATAAAATCTTTGGCTTAGTATCCAAGACTAAGGATGGGTTGTTTCAAAAAAATTGATGGATTCATCAAATATTTGAAGTTGATTTTCACGTTCTGTGTGAGTTCTTTTCAAGTTCTGTTATTATATAGTTATAGGACAGTTGCTTCACAATACTGAAATAATCACAGAACTTGAATAGAACTTACACAAAACGTGAAAATTAACTTCAAATATTTGATGAATCCATCAAATTTTTTGAAACAACCCGTCCTTAGTGTATGATTTGTTTCTACAACAACTCAAGAAAATGGCATTTCAACACCTCTTTGAAAAGTCATTAAAAATTATGAAAAAAAAAAATTTAAAATACCCCATAACTTAACCTATTTAACTTATATTGACTTTTTAAAAGGGGTGTTGAAGTTGTATGATTCTGAGTTGTCCGGTCCCCATCTGATTCATATTTCATATAATTTGTATTTCTGTCTAATGGCTAGTGGAAGAGCAATGTTTAATTGCAAACTATTTAAACACTTTCAGTCTTACTAAAAAAATGCCTTCACGATGGTTCAATGGTATATCTGTTGCGTGCTCGATAAACGGCATTTTTGTACTTTTACTTATAAGAATATCACTTTTTTTATGATTTTTATGTTGGTCATATTGAATCCTCCTAGATCTGCGCAGGCGCCGCGGCCATCTTGTTTTATAGCTTCGTTTGATATGTTTTGTTGATAATTTAGTTTTGTCAATGACAGGTTTTAGGTTATTTCGAAAATTTTATGAATTAATGACTTTTCCGCGTGTATTTAATAAAACTTCCATGAAAGTAATATTATTTAATAATGTAAAATTCTTATGCGTGTGTAAATAAAAACCGATTCAAGAAATCAACGTTTTAATTGCGTAAAAATGAATCCAAGATGTCAGATTTAGACGAAGAAGCTTAAAATACTGCAATTTTAAAACACGATCTATATTTCTGTTAGAAAAATTTAAAAGGTAATTTTATCTAGTTTATAAAATGGTAGATACTTGTTTTTACGACATCTTCAAAAATAAGAAATATACAATATATTTAAAATACGTTGGCAAAATTCCAAAATTTGTTGAGAAAACAGTCGTATACATGAGATAAACCACCCACTCAGGCTGTGTAAGCAATGTATATTTCTTTCCATGAACATTTTTTTAATTAGTAATGTTTTCACATACACGTTCGTTTATCAATTGAATAAAAAAATTTACGGGGTTTTTTGGTAAGGCTGTTTTTGGCGAAAAGTGGTTTTAGATAAATATATAAGAGATATAGAGATAACGACATTTGGACAAACTAGAATAGTTTCTCGAGCAGTTTGGACATTATCTAAAACTGTTCGGTGTGAAGAGGTATGCTGTACTACGATTTTGGCGGTGACCGGACAACTCGGAATGAAACCAACTCAGAACTATCTCAGATAAGTCATTTAGAGCGATAAAAAAATATAATTAAAAAATTGGTTAAATAGGTTAGGTTAGGGTTATCGGCAAATTTAAAATTATTTTTTTCATACTTCGATGAATTTTCAAGGATGTGTTGTTTTGACTTTATTCTCAGTTGGCATGGAACCGTTTTTGGCATAAATTTGTCTAATATCCAAAAAACGAATTCTCTTAAACATTTTATTCGAACTGCTTATGATCGGTAGTTTTAGAATGTTCTTTAAAAGCTAAGCTGGGCGTGAAAAATCAAATAAACAAATCTCTGGTATTGTGAAGAGGCGTTTTAAAGTCGTGTGCCGGGCCTGTCCATGACCGGCAAAACCTTCCCGTACTGGCTGGCCGCAT
This sequence comes from Glyphotaelius pellucidus, assembly GCA_936435175.1. Lineage (NCBI taxonomy): Eukaryota > Metazoa > Arthropoda > Insecta > Trichoptera > Limnephilidae > Glyphotaelius > Glyphotaelius pellucidus. The sequence goes on along the minus strand of OW386566.1, from coordinate 17,599,432 downwards.
GCTGTCTGTAGTTCTGTATCCGTACAGTGTACACTGTACAGTGCGGCTGAGATATGTATCGCGCCACCGTATTGTGTGTGGGAGAGGCTAACGAGGGGTCTACGGGTCGTTCCCCGCTGGGCTACCCGGTACAATACTGTATTGAGAAGCTGTTGGGTGACCATGAAGCTGTCCAGCATATATAAGTCAAGTTAGCTAGAAAAATGGGGATCAAATAGCACAAATTCCGACAGAGCTGAAATTTGGCAGAGACCTTGAATACACCATAAAAAATAAAATACCGAAAGTCCCAATCGATCACATGTCCACTAAAAAGTTATTCAAGGTCAAAAGTTAAAATTTACGGTTTTTTTAATTTTTCTCGTAAACAGTAAGTTTTATCAAAAAATAGTTGAGACAAAAATTGTAGATCATAAAATTATCCACAAAAAATGTTTAATTTTTTTTTTCTAAGAATCATCTATTCTGAGATATAGCGATTCTAAAAGTTGAAGGAGTTACATTCTATATAATATGCATTGTGCTTGCGATTGATGAGGACTTAAGGTATTTTATTTGTAATGGTGTATTCAAAGTCTCTACCAAATTTCAGTTCTGTCGGAATTTGTGCTATTTGAAATGTTTATATTGACCGGACTAATAATGTTTTATCTCCCGGCTTGCAGAATTAACTTGCCAATGGTCACGCCAGTCGGGAGAGCTGTCTTGTTGTTAATTAGAATCACTTCGAATATCGATGCGTTTAACATTAAAGAAGCACAATTTAGACGGCAAGCTCTGTTGCTGTTAGTTTAAATCTGCTTATCATATGTAAAATATTTTCTCTCTTTTAAATGTTAATTTTCTAATGTTTTTTAAATTGAATTGAATGAAATCATAATTATTTTTTGGGTTATTAGGCCGCGTTGCGCTACCCCCTTCTTTAGCCAACGTTTTTGACAGCGTTACAGTGTCCATCATCAGGGCAGATGTGTTGTTTATTGCGGTGAAGTGGCGTTTATGTATGCAGAAGTGATTCCATCTTGCTGTGGCTGGTATATCAGTATAATAATTAATAATCAAATCAGTGTAGTTTTCGGCGTTTAGTTTTGGCGTAAAATCATACGTCATATTTGAGATTGCGAAAATAAATTCCTAGTGCGGCCATGCGCCAGGCCTTTTTTAAGCGATAAATTTAATAATATCAAAATTGTAAATGGAGAATAGACAGTCCTGATTTAACTTAGCTCATTGAATTTCATATGCCCACGAGAGCCACTCGTTCTAAAATCTTGTTTAAATGCTACAATAACCGGACTGTGTATACGAAACACTCGCTTGTACCTAGATTACATGAAGTTACTAATAGATATGCAGATGTGGCAGATCTATTTAACTGCACGGAAGCTAGGAACAAGTAGGCTTTACTATGAAATATTTTCAATCAGTATTAACTTTATTTGCACTATAGAATTTTATATGTAATTGTATCTCTGTTATAATTTCTTAATCAAAAGCCACAATTAACTGTTGTACCCTTTTTTATTATTTCTTATTTGACTATGATTTTGTGATAGGTAATTCGTGTTTATGGTATATGTATATCGTTTACATTAAATAAATAAATAAACCGAAACCCCCATCGAGAGTCTGAGGTCTAATAACAAGAAAGTTCTAATTTCACGAAACATAAGTAATATAAGTCGATAAATTTATGAGAACGATTTTTTCTTTTTTGTATGAAAACCATTGTGCACGTGCGAGCCTGCTCAGTCAGTGCGCTTGTGACTGCCCGTCTGATCGCCCATCCTCATCGTCTAACATATAGCGCAAAGGTTTCCAACCTTATCTAAAGATTTTTTTTCAACATATTTATTGAATACAAGCGTGTAGTGTGGTCACCATGTCCCCAGGGAATTATGACGTAACTGCAAACAATGGGCATGTTGATTCGTCAGCGCAGTTCCAAATACAAATAACTATAATTCATATTCAAAAATCGAACGCAACCTCTTTTTTTTATTATTGTTGTACAACGCCTTCTCTCCGCCAATGGGAATTGAACCCAACATTTTTTTATTCAAATGAGGAAGGTAGAATGATTGGGCAAATTTTTGGATTGATAGAAGCGACGTGGAGTTGGAACGTTTTACCTTTCTTTTTTATTTTTTTTTTATTACTTGGATATTTTTAAATGAGATTTTTTTTTTCAGTTATGTTGTTTTTGAGGATACAAAAAATTGAGCAAATCAGGGTCTCGAAAAGACCTCATTTTGTAAGAGGTAACACAAAACTGTTTTGGGAAGAAGAACGGTTTGTAAAAACTACCCGTTCTCATACAAAATGAAAGCCATTTGGGCAGACGTTTGGCAATCTCACAGTTGTGGACCGTTGTCCGAACTATCAATCGATGAATGACGATTATTTTTTGGAGCACATTGCATTGCAATACCGGTAGAACAAGCTAAATATTAATAACACTTCACTTTTGTTTAATCTGTGTTTAATAAAAATTCTATGCAATGATTAGCCGTTATTTTGTTCTAGCTTTTACCCCCGGCTTCGCTCGCAAGGTATTAGGGGGAAATTACTGTAGCAATCAGCAATACATAATGTCCTTTCCCGTGCGTCCTCGTTCCCTTCCACCTTCCCCGCCTTCTCCCACCATCGTCTCTTCCCTCTCCGCGAACCCCACCTTCCCCCTGCCTTTCCTCTCTGCCGCCAAATTTTATATGAAACACACACATTTTCATTTATACAAATTTCATAACGCCAGAGCTTACCATTATATACAGCCTATGTAACCCGCTGATAATGTAGTTTTCTATTGGTGAAAGAATTTTTAAAATCGGACTAGTGGTTTAGGCGTGAAAGCGTAACAAACAAAAACACTCACTTTCGCATTTATAATATTATAGATGTGTTATTACTGGCATGCCACAATCCCACTAAGGTCAATCATTGCATAGAAATTAATCATTCATAATAATTATTGACGGCCTCCGTGGTCCCGAGGCAAGACACTCGACTCACAACCCGAAGGTCGCGGGTTCGAATCCGGCGTGCGCAAATAAATTTTATTTGATTAATTTGTGTTATTTCACAATTTATTCATTTAAAATAATAAATAGTATATTTGCGGCACGTTCCAGAGTGGAAGATACTATCAGTATCGCCCTGGTGTAAGACCATTCAGAATTGAAACGTTGCTTGAAATGGCTTAAGCCGTGTTTAGTGACCAGATCTGAATAGCCAGTTACTTCCCCACCTTCCTCTTCCCTATCTCCTTCCCCTCCCCACTACCTTCAGCCTCACAACATACCCCGACTGGGGATGCCATAGTCTCACTGGCTCCAGACGGGAGCAGTTGGGACTCTTGTGCGGTATTAACTGTAAAAAAAAAAAAATTATAATGTGTATAGAATATATAACTATAGAATATATAGAACTATATATTTATATTATATCAATTATTTTTGGATTTTTTACAACTGACCGGCTGCTAACACTGTACAAATCTCAAATTTTGTACAGGGTGTTCTTTCACAATTAATTGATTAAAAATAACATATACTTAGTGTATTTGCGATAGAGTTCAATAGTGCAATACACTCTCAGTATCGCCCTGGTGTAAGATCACTATCCAGAATTAAAAATATAGTTTTAAATGGCTTTAGCCGTGTTTGGAGACCAGATCTGAGTCATCTACCTTCTTTCCCTCCCCACTTACCTTCGTCTCAAAACATACCCCAATTTGGAATGCCATAGGCTAACTGGCTCCAGACATAAACGGTATTTGTTAAAAAAAAAAAAAAAAAACAGACAATGCGCAAACACGTGATGATAAAACTATTAAAATTATGTGTGTAATTATTTTTTGATCATGAGTATTTATAATTTTTCAATATGTTTAAGAAAACTAAAATGTTATATATTTTTTTAAATAGGTAAGATCGTAAACAAATAGACAAACTGAAGTATTTTCGTCACAAAACAAGTGCCCGGATCTTTTTTTTAATGATTTTATTTGAACTAAAATTAAAATTCTGAAAAGCAGCTTTTCCAGATAATTTATTGATTTATTTTATTGCATGATTATATGATTTGAAATGTATGTTGTATAATACAAAATGTTGTTTGAAAATTTAAAACGGTAAAACCTTATTGTACTAAAAATAGACAAATTTTCTCAAAATTAAAAAAAAATGGCTTTACTAGATAAAAGATCAGTCTTTCGAAATCAATTTATATTTTTTGTGGAAAAGAGTCAAAACGTCTAAAATTTGATTTAAAAATTACATATTTCCGGTTGTGTCTGGCTATTCCCTAATTAAAGCCTTGTTTAGGATTTGATCAAGGGAACATGAAGGCCCCCCCAGGACCAGAACTGAATAAAAAGTTTGTAAAATTACATCAACTTCTTAAACAAGAGGGGAAGGTGGGATTGTCATTTCAAAACCAAACACTTATCGTTGTACTATTTTTTTATAAAATATCTATTTATTTTTTTAACGGAAGACAGAAGTATTTCACAAGAGTCACAGTCATAAAAAAATGCTGCAGAATCGACTCCAATTTCAACAGAAAAAGAAGTCCATTGCAGTCGTATCCAATATCACTCCTCTAGCTTAATATTTAATCAAACACATTACGTTTCATTTGCTTTGTGTACGGTTTCCTATTCGGCTCCTGCATTGTTAGGCCGACACGACCGCTGACTAGATCTGCACAGCCGGGCTGGTGGGAGTCCCCTCGGCGCGTGCTCGCCGCGTGGCACGGTGGGATTACCAAGTAGAACGGGGGGCGACAAAGGAAGCTGGCAAGAATCAAAATAGCGGATTGATGGATTAATCTATTTTGTGCACTTTGAGGTTATGGCTAATGATCACTTCGTGGGAGGAATTGCTTTTGAGTGGGGTGTGGGGTCAGAAGATACTTTCAGTATCGCCCTGCTGAAACGTTGCTTGAAATGGTTTTCGTTTGGTGACCAGATCTGAATAGACAGATACTTTCCCGCCTTCGTCTTCCCCATCTCCTTCCCCTCCCTACTATCTTCACAGCCTCAAACATAACCCAATCGGGGAATCAGCAGTCTCACTGGCTCCAGACGATTGATAGCAATTGGGACTCTTGTGTGGGAAGGATAGGATGTATCTGCTTGTTCAGATCTGGTCACCAAACATTTCGGTTTCGATTCTGGTAGTGGTCTTTCACACCATAAGAGTCGCAACTGCCCGGAGCTAAAATGAGAATGAAGAAGGGAGGGGGAAGAGGGGGTTGAGAAAGAGGATTGTTTTGAAATACATAATGTAGGGGCGGTCGCCAAACATGTCTAAAGCCATTTCAAGCAACGTTTCGAGAATATAGCTTTTCTACGTATTGAAAATATCTACCACTCTTAAACGCCGTTGACTGGCTGTGATACTTGGCTACGAGTCCGGAGGTCGCGGGTTCAAATCCCGGAGTGTACAAGTATAAATATATTTTACTATTTTGTGTTATTTTACAATGTATTAATTTAAAATAATATGTATTTGAGGCCAGGTCCAGAGTGGAAGATAATCTGAGTATCACCCCGGTGAAAACCACCATTGTTTGTAACATTGCTTGAAATGACTTTAGCTGTGCTTGGTGACCAGATCTTCTCCACCTTCCTCTTCCCCATCTCCTTTATCTCCCCATATCCTTCAGCCTCACAACAGTTACTCCATAGTCTCATTAGATCCGGGAGCAGTTGGGACTCTTGTGCGGTATTCAAATAAATTTTTACGAACGCATCAAAATGCCATATCGAAGCGATGAGTTAATGAATGGTGGGTTTAACAGGGGGATACTTAGAGTACAGTAATTAATTAGATACCATTTTGAGGTAGGTACCTTTCTTACCGACGCGTGCCGTTCAACCGGTCACGTGACGGTTTGCGCGGGAAATAAGGGCCCGCGGCGTTCCTATTTCAAACAATAATGTTGTACCAAATGGAAGTGATGTTAGCTAGGGAGAGGGGTAACACTGGGTGCCAAATGGATTGGATTTAGGGACAATCCACACGACACGAAGACGCCTTATTAAATATGTAGGTGGTTTAGAAATTGTACAGCTGGGCAGGGAACTGGCAGAGGAAAGAGAAGATATCAGATTCTTGAGGTGTATGTGTGGTAAAATTCCTACTATTTAAGACGCCATATCATGTTTTACATGAATACATTAAAAAATAATATTGCCAATTGTGACTCTCAGACCCAAATGTGTCGACTATACAACGTATGCGCGGTCCGTTTCGGCCGGTTTCATACAAATCTTAAATTTGAATTTGAGATCAAAATACCCAACCTAACTGAAAAATTATTTTTGCGAACCAAAGGTATATCAAATATCTAGTCCGGATGTGAACTACTTTATTTATTTTTGCTTTAAATTATAAGATATAGTCCATTCAAGATTTTAATGTTTCACGATTTTAGAGGCAATTAGGGCAATTATTTGTGAGTAAATGAAAAAAAATAAAAAATAGTTTTACTATATTTATTATAAAAATATAATGATTTATGAAATAAAATTTAAAATTTAATGGTTTGGGTGGTTGCTCGGCCTATTGACCAGTGATGGCATGTGGAAGAATATTTTGTTTGTTTGATCTTTATGAAAAAAAAAAGATATTTCTATAAAGTCACCGGATTTCAAAATTTCTTTTCATTTTTTTACTTCAAATAATGTCAGGTATCACTTCTTCTTCTTTCGTATGGTGGGGGGGTCAGAGGGGGACATCTAGGTCTGCGAGCTAGTCTAGGGCCTCAGGCGTTGCCCTGTGGACCTCATCAATCCCGCCGGGGAATGAATGGAGCGGGCATTTGTTGACCACATGTTCGGTGGTCTGCACCTCACCGCATTCACACATCTCCGACTCTTTAAGGCCCCATTTATAGATCGTATAGGCACAACGGCTATGGGAGCACCTTATCCTATTGATGGCGGACCAGAGTTTGCGAGGTTTTGCCCACAATTCCATGGTCGACGTTTAGCTTAGGATGAAGCCATAGTAAATAATGCAAAATCACACAAAATCATGTGTTTTTGTTTTGAAAATTTGATCGCTTAGAAATATTATAGATGCTTCAATTAAATACTGCGTGTAGAACATATCTTGGCCCTTAAAAATATCGGTCGTTTTTTTATTAGTCTTTTAATAAGCCTAGAAAAAAATAAAGTAACAGGTCTATAAAAAAACAATTTCAAGTGCAAACTCTCCTACGTATGAATATCTTTTCGGATATGGTTTTATTGTTTATTGTAGCAAATTTAGTTTCTTTTATGATAATTGCAAAAAAAAATGATATTTTCGCCCGATATTCACAAAATAAAATAAAATATGCATTTTTGCGTTGTTATTTCACAATACAGGGCAGCCGACGAATGTGGATTTTCAAAGTGACCCTTATGTCGTTCACCGAAGGACTACTGGCTTGCCACACCCCACTTACTTTCAGAACCGCCCTGGTCGGAGCAGGGAACAGACGTGTATGCTCCACGTCGCTCGGTTCCGTGAAATCAATTTTAAATTTCCTTGTTATTACAATAAACAATGTGTAAAAAAGGAGTTAATGTTTTTTTAGGCCTTTACGAAATCAACCTGTAAAAAAATTCTCAAATACCTTTTTCAACCGTTCTAAAAGCTTTTTCTCAAATATTTTTAAACTCCTCCCACAAAGGGCGTGAAATCCGATTTCGATTTTTCCCTGGACTATTGGATCCCCTTAATGCCACAATGAGAACCATAAGCGAAACATTAAAATCTACTCGTCTCCCTTGGCTCCCCGTACTTGCGAATATAACCCCGCCAAATATCAGACGAGAGATTGCAACACTAAGGGAGTACAAGAAGGCGCTGCAAAAAAGCGCAATACCTTTGCACGATGATGTCGTCTTTGAAGTCCCGAAAACCCTTCTGGACAGAAGGAGAAAGACTCCTCCATTCATCTTTCAGGAATCATTGCTTAGTAGATTAGTGAAAACATAATAAAACACATAAAAAACCGTAATACTTTTAAAAGCCATTATTTTATCAAATATTGATTAATCATTAAATAATACATTTAAAAAAATCAAACGATAAAATTCAAAATTCAAAAAGTTACAGGATGTTGAGTGGGGGGTCTAAAAAAATTGCGCGCCCTGGTTGACACAATTGCAACCCTCCCAGTAATCTAAAAAAAAAACTAAATTAGTTCTTAATCCTAACAACTGCGGCCATGGCCCGAACTAAGATAAAGTAAAAAAAAATATTTTTCGTAAAATGGCTGCTGCTGAAATAAAAAATACATTTTTTCACCAGTTTATTTGACTTTTCAAATTTTTAAAAATAGTAAAAATTAAAATTTTGTTATAGTTTTAGTTACCGCCATAGAGAAATGTTTAGAAAAGGCTTACACCAAATTTCAAGCAAATAGGTTCCGTAGAACTTGAGATATCGTGTCAACCGCCTTGAAAAAAGTGATTTTGATAAAAATGCTTTTAAAATTTTGTTCTTTTCAGATTCTGGTTAGATTTCGTATAAACCGCGATATTAAAATGGTTACAACTTTTAAAATAGTGCGAATTTCGAAAAATCCTTTTAAGGAGATATTTTTGAATATTTAAACTTTGGAAATATGAAGAAAAAAATATTGTTTTTTTTTTTTTTTCTAGATTAGAATACTGTCTTAATTTATTTTTTAAAGTAACCAATTTCAGCTTGTTAAAGCCATCTTCAGACTGGTACAAATAATTATTAATCGTAAGTTTACTTAGATAACAAATGGGGGTGAGGGAACTGGGTAGTTTACAAGGATTTTATTCAATTTATGTATACGGTTTTGCATCTTTTTGCCATGTCGTCTTTGACGAACTTAGTAAGCAACTTAACTAACTAACTAACTAACTATCACGCCGTTTCTCCGCAGGGATAGGCAGAGAGGACGGACCGCCAAACAACTCGATCTTGGCACACACTCCTTGCTCGTTCACATTCATACATCGTCTCATACATGCTCTTAAATTATTCTGATTCGTGATATATCGCCCGACTCAATATCTGATTCACTTGGTCGTGCCATGTCTTCCTTGGGCGTCCCCGACTTCCTTGGCCATTCACATTTGTGTCATATATTCTCCTTGGTGACCGGACAACTCGGAATGAAACCAACTCAGAACCATCTCAGATAAGTCATTTAGAGTGTAAAAATATATATTAAAAATTAATTAAATAGGCTACGTTAGTTTAGGGTTATCGGCTAATTTAAAATTATTTTTTCATAGCTTTCAATGACTTTTCAAGGAGGTGTTGAGTTGACTTTATTCTCAGTTGGCGTGGAACCATTCTCCTTACACTCCTTTCATCATTCATTCGCTCTACGTGCTCAAACCATCTGAGCGTCCCTTTCTTAATCTTACTCATTACGCTTACATCAACCTTGCATTATTTGCGGATCTCCACATTTCTCACATGGTTTTACCACATATACGTCTCAGGGATTTCTACAGCATTCAGTCTACTTTCATCCTTTCTCTGCCAGTTCCATGCCTCACTGCCATACATCAGGGTAGGTACCAGCACTCCATTATCGACGGCTAGCTTCGCTACTTTTGACAGTTTTTTGTTGGCGCCAACGGCGTTCACTCCTCCATCAATGGAGTTACCGGCATTTACCCTTTTTTGATATCTCTATCAGTCTTACCATCTTTCGTAATAATACTTCCCAAATACACAAACTCATCCAACTGGATATTTCCAATTATAAAAAATCTTAGTTAATGAACAATTATAGGTACATAAAATTATTAAAAAAGTTGCGACCATTGTCTTTTTCTATTTTTCTGTGTCTTATTTTCTTTCATATTTTCATTTAGATTATAAGTGTTATCTTCTACTTCAATGATAAGATAATAATTATTAAAACCAATAGCAGTTCACGATGGAGTGCTGATATCAACCCTGATATATGACAGAGGAAGGACGATAGTAGAAATGAAATCCTTGTTAAGTTTTTTTGGCCATAAATAAGACCATAAAAATATGTTTTATTATGAAATTTGAAATGCTGATCGGACATTTATATCTTTTGGAGTTTCTCGGCTACCGAAATCCATTTTGATTTTTTTCCCGCCATTGTCGACGTCTTCCGAAGGCATTTCCGGTTATTTGAATTCAAATTTGGAATTCTCCGTTTTTTGTGTTCGAATTATGAATTTTTTCGTGCATAAAGGACGGGATACGCGCCGGATTTGGTATTTCGAATAGATTTTTTAAACGTAGTGAATGCTAACACATTTTATTAGGGTTTTTAACATTCATAGAAGATTTTTAAGCGTTATTTATTGATACAATAAATCATGTTTTTTTTTTCTTCGAGTTCATTGGACTATTAACCGAAATAAGGGAGAGCTTTTAAAATTTTTAATTGAGGTTGAAGGGAGTGGGGAAGTGAAGGAGATGGGGAAGAGGAAGGTTGTGAAGTCTATGTCTTTTTTTAAATGAGCTCCACACAGAAGGCCCTGAGGAAAATAATTTTTTTCAGGACCTATGTCATCTTTGGGGATGCTGTGTGGAGGGTTTTTCAAGGAAAGGAAGGAGAGGACAGTTCTGGGAAGGAAAAGAGTTTTTTTTTTACATGAGCTCCACACAGGAGGCCCTGAGGAAAATAATTTCCCTCAGGCCCTATGTCATCTTTGGGGATGCTGTGTGGAGGGTTTTTTAAGGAAAGGAAGTGAAGGAGAGTTCTGGGAAGGAAAAAGGTTTAAGGGGTGGGTGGGAATCTGGGGTTCAGTGTGTCCTGGTCATCCGCCTTCAAGACCAAGACAAACCTCACTCTATGAACCCGGGCACCCCTGCTAAACCACCAAACGCAGTGAACCGCTTGGGGTGACCTATTGCAGAGGTGTTGGTTATCTAATAAAGGTTCCCAGGGCGGCGGTACCCATTCCCGCCTCCCAAAAACGTCATGTTCTACGTCTACGTAACTGGTCTCCAAACACGGCTAAAACCAATCTCTCTCTATACTATTGCACACGCCATGTTAGGTGCTTTGTCGGCCGGCGTGGTCTAGCGATAAGGCTCTTGACTAGCAATCCGAAGGTCGCGGGATCGAATCCCGGCGTGGCAATTACATGTTATCCGATTTATTTGTGTTATTTCACAATTAATTCATTTAAAATAATATATAGTAATTTGCGGAACGTTCCAGAGAAGATACTCTCTGTATCGCCCTGGTGTAAGACCACCATTCAGAATTGAAACGTTGCTTGAAATGGCTTTAGCCGTGTTTGGTGACCAGATCTGAGTAGCCAGGTACTTCCCCACCTTCCTCTCCCCATCTCCCATATAAATAAATATTACATTGTATGTATATTGTAAATATTACATATACCTATTGTAAATATAAAAATATTGTAAATATTAAATTATTGTGAATATTCAAATTGCAATATTTACATTATTGCAAATATTACAATTTTAGGTTTTACTCATAAAAGTTAAAATAAAAAATTATATTCATCCTAGACTTGCAGAAAAGTCGATAGATGTCGCACATTAAATGAAATGGATAAGAATTTATCCAGACACCATCTAGATTGCATTTAGTTCGAGTTGAATCTTGCAATCATACATAAAGATGGCAGCCAATAAAAATATGCGTTAAGAAAAATGAAGATAATATGGGTGGTTCTTAGTCGAAGTAAACTAACTAACTAACTAACTAACCATCACGCCGTTTCTCCGCAGGGGTAGGCAGAGAGGACGGACCGCCAAACAACTCGATCTTGGCACACACTCCTTGCTTCGTTCACATTCATACATCGTCTCATACATGCTCTTCTGTTATTCTGACTCTTGACATCGCCCGACTCAAGTATCTGATTCATGGTCGTGCCATGTCTTCCTCGGGCGTCCCCGACTTCGTCTGCCATTCACATTTGCGTCATATATTCTCCTTACACTCCTTTCCTCATTCATTCGCTCTACATGCCCAAACCATCTGAGCGTCCCTTTCTTAATCTTATTCATTACGCTTACATCAGCCTTGCATTCTTTGCGGATCTCCATCACATTTCTCACACGATCATACATGGTTTTACCACACATACGTATCAGGGATCTCATTTCTACAGCATTCAGTCTACTTTCATCCGGTTAAAAGGTGACCGAATTGGATATCGACACCTTAGCTCAGTGGTCAAGAGCACTCGCCCAGAAAGTAGGGAGGTCCTGGGTTCGAGTCCCAGAGGTGCAAATATCTTTTTCTGATTTTTCTGTTTCCAGATTTTCGATTGAGTTTCGCTCATAGTGTCTTCATTTAATTAAATATATTTTTTAATCACTCTAAATGACTTATTTGAGATGGTTCTGAGTTGGTTTAATTCCGATTTGTCCGGTCACCATGCAGATATCTTCAATAATCAAAGTCGCCCCCGATCAAAGTCGCCCCATATTTCGGTATCTCCGTACGGAAGTGAGTTCTTTTTCAAAACTATTTTAAGACGAATTCCTAAGGCATTGTTGGAAATACTCTTAAAGTTCACTTTGTCGGAAGTACTTTGTCAGATTTTTAATATTTTATTGTTATAATCACAAGGGTGGGTTCTGATTTGATATTTAAACAGGAAACATAAATTATTTTGACTTTGTAATACATTATAGTAGCGAATACCCGGGATGCGTTGCGTTGAATTTTTCGTAATAAGAATTGGATGAAATAGGGAATCTTTTTGGTTGTTTTTGAATTGAATTAAGATGGCGCTAACAGACATCATGAATAATCATCAGGGCAGATGAGATCTGTCCGACTCATCTGCACTTAAGATGGAAACTGTAACGCTGTCCGAAACGTTGGCTAAAGAAGGAGGTAGCGCAACACGCCACAACAACCCAAAAATAAATAACAATAATTAATTAAATAGATATTCGAAAGATATTCAACGTATGAATCGGCTTCAGTTATTCAAGCCAGACTGCCCAACTGGTCGTGCGAACAAATCTAAAACGTTCCGAATTAAATCCACGCATTTTGGTTACGCTATTCTGTGCACTATGCCTACGCGCATTAAAGTTGTTTTCTGCGCGTTGGATGCTCCCATCGAATGCGTATCCTGCTTCAGACAAATCTCGGCATGCAGAACTAAACACGCTTGTGCGAAAATAAAACTTTTTTTAACACAGTGGATGCCGAATGAAGCAGAGAATCCGCTGGTGCGTTTACGCGACATTCGACATACGACTCACATGAGCATCGAGAATAGTATTAAATGTATTTCGGCCCGGTCCGCGCGTCGCGTTTTGTTGTTTTTGGCCACTGAGGCCAGACGGTGACGTTAAATTGCGGTATTTTACTGTTTACGGCTAGAAAAAAATAAGCCCAAAGCTTTTTCATGCGGATTAAATAACTAACAATTATAATTATATTTAGAAAATGAATTTTATAAAAATATACTAACAGACAGAACGATTCGTCATAATAGACCCGATATAGTTTTACATGACAAAATTAAAAAAATAACTTATATCATTGATGTCGCTATTCCAAATTCCTGTAATATTCAAAAATCTGTTTCTGAAAAAATTAGAAAATATACAGATTTAGGAAATGATATTAAAAGAATTTGGCATTCTCGGACTATAAAAATATTACCATTTGTTATTTCGGCTACTGGCATTATACCTAGCTCTCTAATTAAAAATTTAGGCTTATTAGATTTGTCAAAGAATCTTTATATAAAAATGCAAAAGTCAGTCATATTAAATACATGTAGGATTACGAAAGATTTTTTAAATATTTATATTGAGGGATCGGTAGGATTTATCGGTTCAGTTAGGAGTTCTATCGAGCCGAACCCTCTGATATGAAAATATCTGGAGTCGGTGAAGTATTTTCCCATATGGTCTCTGGTAGGTTGACGTGTTGTTCTTGTATAGTTTTGTATTTAGTATACTTATACAATGCAATTACATCGCGTGAATTGACTAGATTAGCATTTGTGGAAAAGTGTGTGGAAGGATTAAGTTTTTCCTGTGAGGAAGATTTAACCCGGACATAAAATCTAGAGAACAATTAAAAATACGCCTAGAAATGAAGCGAAGCGCAGCATCCACAGTATGTATGGAGGGACCGCGCCTGATAAGAAAGACTACAATAAAACATCAGTTAAAACCATTCAATTATTATGTTAAAAAATCCAACAGTGAGCTGTTATCAACGGTAACAATAACATATACTCGTATCAAATAGATTTCATTTAGAACACCCTCCCCCTAAATGGTATTTAGTCCCTTCTGTATAGATCGACCGACTTCCACTATCAAATTACATTTTCATTAGCAAATCATTACCAGAACACTTGCACGCTCTGTGGGGAGTTATTAGTACTTACTACCAACTAGTATAATGTGTTATTTAGTTAGGGTGCGGAATCTGACTCGATTCGATTGTTTATTCGTGTCCACATCGTGGAGAATCGCAAAGAAGACAAGACTGGTGTAAGCGACGCAAGTAAGATTGAGAAAGAGATGCTTAGCCTCGATGACATTGAGCGAGTTTACAAGCTACTAGCTGGGAAATTCACTGTCTGTTAGTAAACTCGCTCAGTGTCGTCGTATTTCTATCTAACTGCTCTCGACTCGCATTCCGAAGGTCACGGAATCGAATCCCGGCGTGGCAAATAAATTTTATTTGATTAATTTGTGTTATTTCACAATTTATTCATTTAAAATATTATATAGTATATTTGCTGCACGTTCCAGAGTGGAAGACACTCTCAGTATCGCCCTAGTGTAAGACCACCATTCAGAATTGAAACGTTGCTTGAAATGGCTGTAGCCGTGTCTGGTGACCAGATCTGAATAGCCAGGTACTTCCCACTTTCCTCTTCCCCATCTTCTTCCCCTCCTCATTACCCTCAGCCTCACAACATACCCCAATTGAGGATGCCATAGTCTCACTGGCTCCAGACGGGAGCAGTTGGGACTCTTGTGCGATATTCATATTAAAAAAAAAAAATCTACGAAAATAGTTGAAAGTTGGTCAACTTTGCTCGCTACTCGCCAGCGTGTGCCTCAAGATGGCGGCCCACGAATAGCTAATTTCGTAAGTGTCAGAATTAGTTCTTGCGGGAGTCGTTATTCTCGCTACTGGCTAGCGTTTGGCGCTAGCTGCGAGCTCAAGTTTTCTACAAAATGTCGACAGAATAGCGACGGAAGTCGTTATTTAAGCTACTACTGAGCGAGTAGTCAGTTTTGTGTGTCATCATGACAATCTCACTCGCTGATTCACCCACTTTTAAACTTCCCGGCTAGTAGCTTGTAAACTCGCTTAATGTAATTGAGGCTTTAGATGGTTTAGGCATGTAGATGGCCTTCGTGGTCGAGGGGTAAGGCTCTCAGAGGTCGCGGGTTCAAATTCCGGCGTGGACAAATAAATTTTATTTGATTATTTGAGTTATTTCACAATAAAATAATAATATTATAAGGATTTTTATGGCACTTTCGCAGTCGTAAGACCACCATTTAGAATTGAAACATTTTTATTTGAAATGGCTTTAGCCATCTTTGGTGAATAGATCTGAACAGTAGGTATTTCCCCACCTTCCACCATCTTCCCCATCTACTTCCTCTCCCCTCACAACATATCCCAATTGGGGATGTCAGAGCCTCACTGGCTCCAGCTGGGAGCAGTTGGGACTCTTCTCAAGAATCCCAAGTGTTCTCAACCGTTTGGAGCCGTTGAGACTATGGTATCCCCAATTGGGGTATGTTATAAGGTTGAAGGTAAATGAGGAGGAGAAGGAGACGTAGTAGGGACGTACCTACAATTCAATTTGGGAGAAGAGAATGGGTACCGCCGCCCCGGAAACCTTTATTGGATAACCAGCACCTCTGCCATAGGTCACCCCAAGTGGTTTGCTACGTTTGGTGATTTGGCAGGGTTGCCCGGGTTCATGGGGTGAGGTTTGTCTAGGTCTTGGAGGCGGATGGCCAGGACACACTGAATCCCAGTTTCCTTCCCACCCCTTAAACTCTTTTCCTTCTCAGAACTCTCCTTCCCTTCCTTTCCTTAAAAAAATTTGCATACAAATCCGCCCGCTTGCCATCCCGCTCGGACATTCTCCTTTAATATTTCAACCAATTTACAAAAAACCTCGACAAATTATATGCTTAATCCTTCCTCATGAATCATTCTTGGTGAAAATCGCATGAAAATCCGTTCAGTAGTTTTTGAGTTTATCGCGAACCGACGACAAACAGACTGACACGGCGGAGGACTTTAATTTATAATATGTAGAGATGATTTCTGTTCCACAAAAGTATTATGTATATGAAATGTTTGTAAAAGCCAGCACAGGCGTAAATTAATATAAATAATTAATTATTTAATTAAATTTTTGAATTTTTCCTACTCTGAAAATCCAAAATAACGCAATATCAATTCATCAATCAAAAAACTGGTTCATCATTCAATTTTGTGAAACTTCAAAGCAAGTTACGTAATTTTTCTCTTTGCAGCGGATTTTAAAAATCGGATTTTACAATTTGGCAAACGTCAAAAAGCCCGCCACAAATGACGTCACACGGTTCGTTTCGCGCCAAATCCCGAGCTTTTCATTCGATAATAAAACGTCAAAGGATTCGTTCTCACGTTTGAATGCGTCCCTCGCATTGGCTGCGTTGATTCGATTGTCATAGACAATTGAACTGATTCTTAGCTAGAAGATAATGGCCATAGATAATAGAAGATTGTGTACATTTATTTCCAATCAAATACACACACATTTTAAATGATTAAAAATTGTTATTTTCTTCTTAGCTACGCGTTGATGATTTATTAAATATTTTTTTTAAGAATAACCTAATTTTTTTTAAATTCCCCTATTGCCTTATGTTACTACCATCATTATAAGGCTTGAGAGCGGCATATTAATAATGGTGGTCATTCATTTCTTCCGTCATGCACTCCTCAAATGTCATCTTTCGGGATGCTGTGTGGAGGGTATTTTTGTGGAAGGAACTTGTTCCACAGTCGTGCTGTTCAACTCAAGAACGAGTCGTAAGAACATGGGTTTCTTCAAAAACTCCTTTTCTCAAGAAGATCCTTCGCACAGCATACCCAAAGATAAAAAGTCCCGAAGGAAAATATCTCCTTCAAGGAAGGAAAGAGGTGTTATAAGGGGTGGGTAGGAATCTGGGGGTCAGTGTGTCCAGGAGTGACGGACATATGAATCCATCCCTCCCACTGCGCTGCCAAGCCATGAGTCTGACTGAGGAGGTCAAAGGGTCTCCCTCCACCGTCCTCTTCCGATACGGCCCTTGTGGTAAGGTACTTGCATATCTCACACCATGAACCTGAGCATTCTGCTACGACACCAGTGAACCACTTAGACGATCATCTTGCTTTGAGAAATTGATTGAATTTCCATTTTTTTGAACAAATCATTTCATTCTCCATATGTTTCTTCTCATGTTTCCCCAGTTTCATTCGATTATATTTAATTTTCAAAAATACTAAATTTAATTCCATTCAATGATTTTTTAAATGAATCATTGTTACTATAAATTTGTACAATAGGTTTTTGCGTGAGTTGTTTGAAAAAGGAGTATTTAATTTTTTTTTTCATTAACTCCACACAGGGCCTCCCCTGTGGAAAACAATTTCCCTCAGGGCCTATGTCATCTGAGATGCTGTGTGGAGGGTCTTTTTGAGGAGAGGAAGAAATGAACAGGGTCTTGAAGAGATCTATGTTGTAGGAAGGAGGAAACACAGAGGCCGGAAAATTGTTCCACAGCCGAGTTGAATATAAGCACGAGTCGAAGAAACAAGCCGTTTTCATGTGACAAATGTCAACCGTGTACATATGTTGGGCGCGCGTTTGGCGTGTCTACCGACTATGTTCCGGTGCCGAAGGGATCAATGACGCTAGTTTCTCGGATCATCTTCCGTTGAAATACCGGTAGAACAAGGATAGCATTCCCACCCAGCGCCTGTGCTGTCATATAGTTCAGGGGCAGGGTGTGAAGACGGGAGGATGTGGGGAATCTGGGAGGGGGGAGGGGAACGATGGAGAGCGGGGTTTCACTTGAGGGGGTAGGGGGGAGGGCGGGGATGGTGGAAGGGGAACGCGGGTGAGGTGGAAGCGGGAGCGGGGATGCAATGGAAATGACTGGCAGAGGAGGGGTGGAGGACAAAAGAGGAGTAGAGGGAGGGATTGCAAAGGAGATATAGCAGCGGTAGGGGATGGAGTAAATTTGGAAAATCCAAGCTTCCCCCCCAGTCCCTGTCACACATCTTCACATTAGTACCCTTTACACACAGAGCTCGGAGCAGGACGTGCCCCGCGCCACTTCAGGCCGCCGCGCAGAAAAGTAAATACCGAAAGTAATATAACGGTTTACAGCGCAGTTCACTGTGAGACTTTTCTGCGCGGCGGCCTGAAGTGGCGCGGGGCACGTCCCGCTCCGAACTCTGTGTGTAAAGGGTACTATTTGTGTGACCCCCTCCCCCCTAGTGTGACGTCACATATTTTGCAATTTTACATTTAAAAATAATCAAAATAGTAGAGTTGGTAATATTTTAAAGTTTTTCGTCGACATTTAAGTAGCTATTGTGACGATCATATCTAACACAACGGGAGGGGCATAATGGGATAGGGTGGGGCGGGATGGGATAGGTAAAATATTTTTGTGACAAATGCACTGCATGCGACGTCACAAAGGTGATGAAACCCCCACATACCCCTTGTCACACAATGTCACGCTTCTCTACCCCACCCCCCCCTTAATGTGTGACGTAATTCAGTACTCACAAATGAGTCATACAATATCCACGCATTTCAATTGCTCTACCGAAAAACTATTCAATCCGCCTTCTTCAAGTCCGCGTAAAGCATATATTTATATCGGAAGTGGTCCCTTGAGAGACGGTTAATAAACATACTTCACTATTGGTTAAAATCGATCAATATTTAAGTGATTTAAATTGATATTAAAATATTATATATTCAGTGACAGAACAAGTGACAATTAGAATTTGAACAACGCATCGGACGCATACATATAGAAGGCTCCAATCGTAGTACCTTGCATCGATGTAACGGTGCGTGCCGTGCAACATGACGCATATTATATACTACCGCATCAAATAATCTATGCTGTTTGCTCAAGCAGGGCTGTCACAAACAACAAAAATGAATCTGAACGATAACGCCCTCCTATCTATTAATGAAGCAAAAGAACTTATTGACGGCATCCACAGTGCCATTACGGATCCAGCTTTAAAAATTACTAAAGACCAGATGGCGAAGCTTTTGACAAAATTATCTACTCTTTCAAGCAAAATGATTGACGTTGGAACAAAGGTTGGAATAATTGAGGGGAAATTAATGACATATGAAAAAATCATCACCAAACCCCCGCAGGAAACAAGTACAGGCGACAAAAGAACATACGCAAGCGTAATTGATAAGGGAAAATCAATATTACCCAAAGAAAATCTACATACAATAAAAATAATTTCAACCAATAATGAAAACGCGGACCAAATAAAAGTAAACATTCAAAAACAGATAAGAGTCGGAAAACTGGGGATAGAAGTATCTGAAATAAAAAAATCAAATAAAAACCACGTAATCATCTCTTGCCCAAAGAAAGAAGATTCTGATAAAATAATTAAAGAAATCAACAAGAAGGAAAATAACAGCATAACCGCAACAGAAATTAAGAAGCGCAAGCCTAATGTTATCCTTAAAGGAATACACAAGGATTACAACGTAGAAGATTTTAATGAAGATTTTATAGAACAAAACGAAGATATTTACCAACTTATCAAAGACGATAGTAAACACATGCCCAAAATAATGGCAAATATAAAAAACAAAAGAAGCGAGAACTTATCCAACTACGTCCTAGAAACAACCGGTCAAATGAGAAAATTATTAATCGAAAAAGGAAGAATAAACCTGGGATTTATGCGGGTTCATGTAGGCGACTCAAACCCGTTGTCCCAATGCTACCATTGCTTGTGGTTCGAACATACTGCCAACAAGTGCCGAAAAAAAATGGAAAAACCCAGATGTCTCCACTGCGCACAAGATCATACACTATCGAACTGCCCGAATAAAACTCAACCACCGACGTGCTACAATTGTCTAACCTTTAATAAATCAAGAAATGGAAAAACAAATTCGGACCATCGAGCGAATGATAGCAAGTGCCACTACGTCAATAAAATGACAGAATCTGCTTACCAGAAAATTGACTTTAATTAAAATGTTATATTCTTTAAAAAAAACAAGTAAGAAATTAATATTTCAACTATATTTTGTTTACAGAGTATCAAAGTCGGCACCCTGTTTATTAGCGCCTGTTCAAATTCATAGTATGTACCTAAGAACTAGCAACTCCCAGTCGAGTGGCATTATTATTACTAAGTATATGATTATTATTGTTCCGCCCGACTATGAAGTTATTCATATAAACGAATTCTCAATTCCCTACAAAACGTACCTCCAAACATATTTATATACATACTCAATCATTTTACATAAGATACACGATTTCAAAGTAGGATGAATAATATTATTACGGACGAACTAGATAACACTTATAATATAAGAGAAAAGGTATGTAATAATGTTGATCAATGCAACCTTCTCTTCAAAAATATGACTAACTCATTAACCATTATGCACTTAAATATCAGAAGTATTTACAAAAACATAAATGAATTATTATGCACTCTTAGTCTATTGAAAACTGAACTCGACTGTATAGTTTTGACCGAGGCCCACCTTAATACAATAAATATTGATAGTATACAACAATTACCGAACTTTACATGTATTACCACGAAAATGCACATTAACAAGAATAGTGGCATAGTTATATACGTTAACCAAAAACACCAAGATATATCTTATAAAGAAATAAACATGACACTCACTAACTGCCTAGCATTACAAATAAAAGTAAATAAACAGATTTATCAGGTTATTGCTATATACCGAACCCACGGTTCGAAAACTCAACAATTTATAGAGCAAATTAAAGATTTAATTAATAAAAACAAATGTCAAAATACTATAGTAACGGGTGACTTCAATATAAATATAGGTTTAAATTCAAACAGTGTCGAAAAAAATGATCTACATAATACGATGGCTGAACTGAACTTCATTTCATGCATAAACGACTATACTAGAGTTGTGCCCCGACAAAACCCATCATGTATTGATCATATTTGGACAAAAGCTGACATAACTACACAATTAACACCTGTCATTTGGAAAACAAATATAACTGATCACTTTGCGTGTTTTTTAATTCTTGATTTTAAAAAAAAAATATCCTTTTCCTCAACTGCATTACAGCAGTATAATATAAAAACCATTAACACACAACTTCTAGAACAAAAATTAAAATCGGAAAAGTGGGAAGAAATATTAAATACCGAAGATGCCGAAAAATCTTCAATTAATTTCGAAAAAACACTTCGCGATCACATAATAAATGCAACTAAAGAAAATAACGTCAAACTAAAATCAAAACATAGAAAAATTAAACCTTGGATCACCCATGGAATAGTTACCTCAATTAGGAATAAAGAAAAACTATTTTATCAAACCCGTAAACAACCCAATGACTTTATTTTATTACAATTATATAAAAAATACAGAAATAATCTTACAAACTTGATTAAAAAAACAAAAGAAAATTACTTCAAAGAAAAAATTGAAGATTGTGGTGAAGATAACAAAAAAGTCTGGGCTACAATTAATAACATCATTGGCAAGGGTAATAAAAATAAACAAATAAATAAAATAACATATGACAATGAAACAATAGAGACAGTAAAAGAACCAACTAAAATTGCTAATATTTTCAACAACTACTTTGCAAAAGTCGGTGAGAACCTAGCCAAAAAAATTGACGCTGTCCAATCTAAAAAAACTTTCAGTACATCCACACAAACTTGCCAAAATATTTTCAAAAAGTTTGAAAAATGCACACAGATAGAAATAGAAAAAATAATAATGAACTTACGAGTGTCAGCGAGCCCTGGTTTCGACCATATCACAGTAAATTTACTTAAACAAATGAGACAACTAATATCAAAACCAATAGCACATATCATAAATAACAGCATGCAACAAGGAATTTACCCGAAAATATATAAAAATACAATAATAACTCCGATTTTCAAATCAGGAATTGCAACCGACATCTCAAACTACCGTCCCATATCTATTGTATCAAACGTAGCAAAAATATTTGAAAAAGTCGTAAAGTCACAATTAACTAAGCACATCACTTCAAATAAAATTATTAATGATAACCAATTCGGCTTCAGAGAAAATTTAGGCACGCAAGATGCAATCGCAAAAATAACCTCAAGAATATATAATGCTCTTGACTCGGGAAATAAATGTTTAAGTATATTCATTGATCTAAGAAAAGCTTTTGACAGTATATGCCACAAAAAACTAATCAAGAAATTAGGAAATATTGGAATTCAAGGAACAGTTATAGAATGGTTCAAAAGTTATCTACATGAAAGACACCAACACGTGAAAATTAACAATACATTGAGTGAACCCACCTATTCAGAATTTGGAATTCCTCAAGGGACAGTGTTAGGTCCAATATTGTTTATCATTTACGTGAATGAAATGCTTACAATACCGAAAATTGGAAAAATCATATCTTTCGCTGACGACACAGTCTTAATCATAGAAAAAAAAACTTGGGATGAAGCCTACCGAACCGCAAATGTAGAAATAAACAACTTAAAACAATGGCTGGATGACAACTATCTTTCCTTAAACTCTGACAAAACTTACTTCATGACATTTACACTATCAGACAAATTCCTTCCAATTATAAATTCCAATATAACTATTCATAGCTCTTGTAAAAATTATACTGACAACTGCAACTCATCTAAATGCACAAAAATTTCAAAAAAGAACTACATTAAATATTTAGGCATAATAATAGACCAACATATTAAATGGACAGAACATATTGCACAAACTATAAACAGAATACGTAAACTTTTTTACATATTCCTCAAACTAAGAAATATACTTCATAAATCTATACTACTGAAGGTTTACTATGCATTAGCCCAATCAGTTCTGCAATACGGAATAATAGGTTGGGGAGGAGCGTATAAAACCAACTTAGCCCCACTTGAAATAGTACATAGAAGACTTATCAAAATTATACTAAAAAAACCTTTAGACTATTCAACTCAAAAAATATTCGAAGAATTCAAAGTTTTACAAATAAACAGAATCTATCAAAAAAATGCATTACTCCAAATCCATAAAGACAAACTAACAATAAATTCATTTAGCACCAGGCCGAGAACAACAGGACAAATAATAATCCCTAAACTTAATACTACAACGGCCCAACACCACTACACATACTCAGCCATAAAATGCTTTAACGAACTCCCTAAAGATATTCAATCCGAAAAAAATTATAAAATTTTTAAGAAAAAAATTAAAATACATTTCACCAGTAGGTAATTTCATGTTTGTGTTATATTACGCCCACTTATATTTTCAATGTGTACACAGGTTTTATATTTTATAATTTAATTTAAAAAAAAAAAGTTTCTTCCTGAAATAGTGCACAGGTATATAATTTTACATACATGTTGTTTTTATTTTATTTTTTCATAAATACGCTCATGGTAGCATCAATTAAACATACATCAAAATATCAATTGTGTTAGTACTCCCTCCCTAAACACGAGAAATTCTCAATTAGAGAGGTATTATTACCACCATTAAAAAATATTTGCATTACATGTACATAATTAAAAAAATAATTGTACTTATACCTAACTTTGTAAAATTGTAAAAATGGAATAAATAAATAAATAAAAATAAAAAAAAAAAAAAAAAAAAAATTTATGGATGGCCCCTTATCCAAAAAGAAGTTTATCCAAAAGAACTTGAATAAATAGATTTTTTAACCCAAACGCTTTCTTTCTTTGAGTGTCGGGTATTCGCTAGTAAATTGAATAAAAAATAAATAATTTAATTTCCATTTTTGTAACTGATCATTTCTCTTGCAGTAGAAAGCATTGTTTTTATTAGGAGGGTCGGTACACACCTAGCTCTATGGGTAATTCCTTAGTAACGCAGAATTAAGCTGGCCACCCTGTATTGGCAGGATGGGTGCTATAGGGGGGGGAGGGGGGGGGGATTGTACTTGTTAAGTAGGGAGGGGGGCGAGAAATCGCAGTTGTCGTGTACTCTCATGCACTCTTGGCTCGCAAATTGGCAGAATGGAGAGCACAGGGTGTTTAGAAAGAGTTTACTTTTCAGAAATTGCATTTATTGTAGGTATAAAATTTGCTTAAATTCTTTAACAAGGTATTGTTTTACTGTAAACAACGTTACAGCATGTATGAGCGTTTTCTTTGCAGAAAAGAGATAGAATTGAGCGAAGCCTCGCGCTGTGAAGTAATATTTTAAGTTCGTGCCTAATTAATTAATCTTCATGTACCTACACGAACGAACAAATACTAACATTTTATATTGAACGACAAATATTAACATTTTATATACATACATCTCATTCCAACTATAGTTTGCATTCTCCAATACAGCGTTCACGTAGTCTTGGCAACAAATATTTAAACAATATGAATGTATTTGATAATAATTTGAATTTTTCAAACATCAAACGGCTTATGTGCCAACTATTTCTTCCTACTTCATAAACTATCTTTATCTCTATTTTTACTAACTTTCTCTTATATTTTATGTTACCTATATTTTGTTTCTTATACTTTATGTTATTTCCTATATTTTGTCAAAAACATGTACTGCACTATATGTAAAAGCCCCACGGACGTTTAAATAAATAAATAAATAATGTACAACATTTGTTTCAAAAATGCAATTTTTTGCAGTTTTGTCATTGATTTCTCTTCAGATCATAATTTTTAATATGAATCCCAAATTTGATTTTGTTCGGCCCCATAGAGCCGGAAATAAGTAAAACTTACAAAATTTTAAGAAACCCCCGACACAAAAAAGAGCTGATAACCTTGCAACGCCTAAACAGATTTTCATGAATTCGAGCTAAGAACCATTTCGATTACGTCAGCTTTCAAACAAAAAAAACTGCATCATAATCGGTCCATTCGTTTAGGAGCTGCGATGCCACAGACAGACAGACAGACAGACAGACACACAGACACGTCAAACTTATAACACCGCTCCTTGCGTCGGGGGTTAAAAAGGCTCTCAATGTATAAACCCAAGCCTTACATTACGTTTGTTTTACCCTGAGCGCATTTGTTTTCTGTCATGCTTTAGATATCCAACAGATTATCTTCCATTTTTCATTACACTAGAACTCACTAAGTTTTTCAGTCATACATTTAGTTAAGATAATAACGCGAAATTCCTAATTTTCAAAATAAATTTAAAAATAAAATTTTCGCACGTTTTTTTGGTATTTTAAGATAAAAAGTAATATTAGACATTCTAAATACTTTTTGTCTGTGCTCTTGGCAATCTTGAATAGTCATAAAATGGAACGCCATAAAATTAAAAAGTTGCGTACCTAGTGTCTTTCAATTTTAAATTTGGAAAAAAAAAAAACAAAACAATAAGATAATTTTTTTTTATGAGAAAAACTCTCTTTTTATAACTTTTGAAGGTTATTCCCATCAACGTAATATATCTTCTTCTTCAATGAAATAAGAGTGCAGTTCACACGAAGTAGAAGTTAATCCTTCACAATAACTTACACAATCTCAACCAATAGGAGACCTTGAAAAGTGAGCTCATAATCAAAACGGCCAATGCTGTAAGGTTTCATTCTATCTCATTCTCTCGCGGGCTAAATCCTATTGATGCACGTATTTGTTTCTTTTTAGTGTCGTTTCCGTTTTATCGAGTTTGAAATCTCAACGGTGCTAAAGAAGTTTCACTTTAAAGGTTATATTAAAAAACGACGTTTCACCACATTTTTACTGCAAAATACCAAGAAGATGTCCTTTTTTTACAAAAGCTCCACACAGGAGGAAAAAATTCTCTCAGGGCCTATATCTTATTTAGAGAAGCTGTGTGGAGGGTCTATTTACAGAAAGGAAGTAGAGGGAGCTATGAGAAGAAAAAAGGTATGAGGTGTGGGTATCTGGTGGTTATCGTGACCAGGAGTGACGCGCATATGAATATGAGAGTGCGACCGGAGAGGTCTAAGTTAGGTCTCCCTCAACCAGTCTCTCCCGATCCGGCCCGCCACGCAGTTGTGGGCAAAGGCATTCGCCACAAAGACTTGGATAAACCTCACCTCGTGCACCCGGGAACCCCTGCTGTGTTATCAAATGTAGCAAACCACTTAGGGTGACCTATGGCAGACGGGGGTTGGTAGTTCAATAAATGGTTCCAATAATTTAATAAATGATAAATTTGGTAATATTGATACGTACCAGATATGGATGCTAAGCGAACGAACGCGCTCTAGAGTCGAAGCTGCCGAAATGAGGTACTTGAGAGGAGTGGCAGGGGTTATGAAATGGTATCATATAAGAAACTCGACGATCCGAGACGATCTAAACATTGAACCACTGTTACTCTTCATAGAAAAATCGCAACTGAGGTGGCTTGGGCACGTACTAAGAATGCCTGATGACCGAATTCCGAGGAAGATACTAAGGGCGATTCCAGAGGGTAGGCGTCCAGTGGAACGCCCCAGACACAGCTGGGCGAGGCAACTTCAGAAACTGTGTGAGGAGAGGATGGGACTGCCATGGACGGAGGCCGAACAGTCAGCACAAGACAGGGACGTATGGAAGAGCCTTGTCGATGCAATGAGTCCCCGACCCGAATAGGATAAGGGGATGAAGATGATGATGTTACATTACGTAGGTAATAAGTACTTCGGTAGAAAATGAATTCAGAAAAATTATCAAATGTGAATTTATCGTTTTTCGGGTCACCCTACTCAGGATATCGTTTTCAATGGGGTTTTTTGTTTAGCGTCGTGCGGTTTATGCGCCCTTTTCTTACTCTCCCCCGTGACGATAGAGGGCCTACCAGAGGTATTAACGGAGGGCGGGATTTGCTTTCATGTTCAAATGGAGGATTTACAACAAATGAAAGAAATCCGACAGACGAAATGCGTTTTTATTTATATTAAATGTTTCTTCTGATTTCTAATTCATTTCACTTAAATGTACATCAAAATTTAAAAAATATATTAATACTAGCTTTTCCCCGCGGCTTCGCTCGCATAGTATTAGGGGAAATTAGTGTAGCGCTTGCATATATCAATTTTCCCCCATTCCATACATTGATTCCCGGTACATTCAGGTTTCAAACAGCTCGCCTGCCATCTAAATTTCATAATGCTATAGCTCAAATAAAAAAAAATTATCCAATTTTATTTATTCGTTCGGAATTTATGCGCTTACAAACATTTCGGATGTTTATTTTTATTTAAATATTTGGAAGTTTGTAAATATAATAAAAAATTACACTGTTTATTTTTCAGTCTTTATAATCGTTACGAATTATATTTTAATGTAGGAACTCTCATCTGACATTTATTCCAAAACATAAGCTTGTCCAAAAAAACAAAACATACTCTAATATTTGAATTTTCTGGAGCAGTAGGTAGGGGGCTGACTACCTACCAGCATAGAATCCACAAATATTCAACATCGTTTCCATGGAAACGTTTTTTTTTTCTAACGTTAGCAAAAACTCGCTTTTTGTTTTGTGTGTTTGCGTGAAAACGGATAACAAATATAATATATTAATATTTATAATTTCACGACGCCAGAGCTTACCATCATATACAGCCTACAGTCTTCGCATATAATTTAGCTTTCTATTTGTGAAAGAATTTTTAAAGTCTATTTATTGCATGCGTGAAAGCGTAGCAAACAAACTCGAGCAGTTTCGCCTTTATAATATTAGTATGGATATACCTACAAAAAAGGTTCCTGCATTTTCTTATAATTGAAACGTTTTACTTAATTTTATTGTCAGTATGCTTACGTAATAAAAAGAAAATGTTTTTTGTTTTAATTAGTTGCTTTGAATAATCTGAAAGTATGTTGCATGTTGTGTGCTGATGATGCGGTGCTGATTTCTAACAGTATGGAAGATCTACAGTCGCTCGTGTCTAGGATGACTGAAGTATGTATGAAGAATGAGTTAATGATGAATATAAGTAAGTCTTGGTGAGATATGTCTAGGTCTTGGCGACAAATGCTTTTGCAAATCTATTGCGTGGCGGGCCGGATCGGGAGAGCATGATTTAGGTAGACCTTTTTACCTCTCCAGCCACTTTTACCTCACTGCCGGGAACATTGACTCCCAGATTCCTACCCATCCCTCATACCTTTTACCTTTCCAGAACCCCTTCCCTTTCTTTGCAGTAAGAAGGCCCCCTCTCATAGCATCCCCAAAGATGACATGCCCTGAGGGATTTTTTCATCCTCAGGGCCTTCTTAGTGGAGCTCATTTAAAAAGTGATTTTAAAATAGCTTTTAGAAAATACATTTAATTTTTGGTAATTATTGCTAGGGCGATATTTGCTATATTTTTTATCAATACATAATAATTATTGTTTAAAAAAAATCTACGATTTTCAAAAAAATTACTAAAACTAGGTCAAAGTCGAGCAATACTTAGGTACAGGACAGGCCAAACTTTAGAACCGGCCTGAACATTGTACGATCAACTGTCGCGCAATTACTGACTTTACAATGAATGTAAGCGAAAGAGAAATACGCGTTAAAACATACGTACGACAGAGAAAGGCGTGGGTGGGGAGGCATGCCACTTTTCTGTCCTTAAACTCGCCAATTGCGACGATTTCTGATCAACGTCAGGCCGGTCTTAAAGTTTAGCGTGTACTTCGCATGTAAAGCATTCATAGGTACTAACTCCCTTTTAAAATATCCCCATCAAATCGAACAAGTGTTCCTCTAACAATATCGAATTCCGACGCCCTAATAAAGACTGAAAAACAATTTCTCCATTCAGGACAGATTAGCGGGACTCTCGATTATCCGTCGGTCCGTGACTGCGCCTGAATGGCCGAGGCCACATGGCACGATCATGCCGAACACCTCCGGAAATAGCCGAACGCACACGAGGGGGATTTACCACTGAAGGAATACACTGATAGAAATGATTATTTTTTTTTCTTTATGAACTTCACACGGGAAAATACTTTCTCTCAGGGCCTATATCATCTTTGGGGATGCTGTTTCTACAGTATTTTTAAGGAGGAGGAAGACGTGGGAAGGAAATTTTTTTTATTTTTTCTCCCAACCGCTTGTAGCCAGTGAGCTTAATGCATTCCCAATTAGGTTATGTTGTGAGGATAAAGGTAGTGGGGAAGGGAAGGAAACGGGGAAGAGGAAGGTGGGAAGGTTCTGGCTGAATAGATCTGCTCACCAAACACCACTAAAATGAATTTTTTTAAATTAAATCGAATTAATTGATATGTTATTTTCACAGTCAAAAGTTTTATAGTGATTTATTTTTGAGGTATTACGCCGTGTTGCGCTACTTTAAAAAAAAATGAATACCGCACAAGAGTCCCAACTGCTCCCGGTTAGAGCTAGTGACACTGTCGCATCCCCAATTGGGGTATGCTGTGAGGCTGAAGGTAGTGGGGAGGGGAAGGAAATGGGGAAGGTGGAAAAGTACCTGGCTATTCAGATCTGGTCACCAAACACGGCTAAAGCCATTTCAAGCAACGTTTCAATTCTGAATGGTGGTCTTACACCAGGGCGATACTGAGAGTATCTTCCTCGCTGGAACGTGTCGCAAATGTAGCGTATATTATTTTGAATGATTAAATGTGTAAAAACATAAATCAATTCAGTGAAATTTACTTGCGCACGCCGGAATTTGAACACGCGACCTTTAGATTGCTAGTCGAGAGCCCACATACTTAAGGCTTTACCCCTCGACCACGGAGGCCGTCAAAAGATGAGGAATGGACAGGAATCTGGGATCTGTGTTTCCACAAGTGACATACGACTCCATCTCTCCAAATGCGGTGCAAGGCGATGGGTCGAGAGAGTCCGGCTGGAGACGGTAAAGGCTCTCTCTCAACCGGTCTCTCCCGATCCGGTCCGCCACGCGGTAGGTAGGCAGATGCAAACACCACCAACACATTAATTAAACTCATCCCATGAACCCGGGCACCCTTTCTAAGTCACCAAACGTAGCTTGCCACTTGAGGTGACCTACGACAGAGGTGTTGATTATCTAATAAATGATTCCCGGGCCGGCGGTACCCATACCCGCCAAAAAATATTAATCACATGTCTAGGAATTTTATTGCTTTCAGTGGAAGCTACGAAGAGTTCCGAAGATGCCATAAGGCGAAAGCACTCGAAAGTATGTTGAGGTTTGTATTGTGGGCATATATTGGATACTGGTGGGTATTTTCTGTAGACTGAAGTATCCAAAGGGGTACGAATTCGTACATGAAACAATGTTGGTTTTATATTCAATCTTGAACCAGTCAGATACTTTACGGTCAATCTTACTAAAAAACGTGTTGTATAATTTACACAACTGATAAAACTTTTATATAAAAATCTAACTAACTAACTATGACTAACCTCTGCCATAGGTCACCCCAAGTGGTTCGCCACGTTTGGTGATTTAGCAGGGGTGCCCGGGTTCATGGGGTGAGGTTTGTCCAGGTCTTGGGGGCGGATGACTAGGAAACACTGAACCCCAGATTCCTACCCACCCCTTAAACCCTTTTCCTTCCCAGAACTCTCCTCCCCTTCCTTTACTAAAAAAAACCCTCCACACAGCATCCCCAAAGATGACATAGGCCCTGAGGGAAATTATTTAAAAAAAATGTATTTTTATTGGGAAAGACAAAATTGTTTTAAGATTATTTCAAAAGTGATTAAATATATCTACGGTTTTATTTATGTCATTCAATAGCACCTATCCTGCTATGATGTGCTAGAATATCTGTTCTGCCGTGTGGTAACAGTTACATAGATTTCCAAACGATGGAGTAAAGATAGTTCTAAACCTTTTGATTGTTGGTACCGGTAACCGAATTTTAATTACTTTACCCGCCAGACTGCTGGCATAGATAGGTATTCCCAATTTAGTGTAAAGCATACAACCCTCTTTTTCAGATCTAGTTGAAAAATTAATATAAAAAGCTCTTATAACGCCAACTTTTGGTATATTGCAATGATATTCGTGAAAAGCACAAATCTACTTGACAGAATTTTCAAGAAAATTTTTATTTGGAAAGTTATTTGAAGATGTTTAGTAAAAATGGATGTTGAATTTGTGTGAGTAATTAGTGGAGGGGTTCAAAAGAAATTAACTTTTAGTAAAGTGGCGAAAAGTTGTGGAATGAATATTTTCAACGAGTTTTGAGTGTCGAATATTGAATTTTATAGGGTGAATTCACCGTGAATTGGGAGGGATTTTTAAAAATGTAAATATCATTGCTTCTTGTTTTATACACGACCTCTGTCGAACAGCGGATAGGGAGACGTTTCACGTGAATATTGTTTAGTAGATTAATAATTTTGAAGTGAAACTTCTTTAGCGGCGTTAGTGATTCGGAATTTGGATGAAACGGAAATTACGCATTAGCACCTGCGAAACATCACACTGCGCTCATTGGCCGATTTGATTATGATGTCACTTCTAAAGGCTCCTATTGGTTGAGATATATATATATATTTTTTATTAAATATAATGGTACAGAGGTTACATGTTTTTATAAATAAAATAAAGTGTTTCTTTTAAAAAATACATTAATTAATAAGTATTACACCCTTTTTAGAGCAGAGCTCGAGTTAAAATAAAGTGTTTCTTTTAAAAAATACATTAACTAATAAGTATTACACCCTTTTTAGAGCAGAACTCGAGTTAAAATAAAGTGTTTCTTTTAAAAAATACATTAATTAATAAGTATTACACCCTTTTTAGAGCAGAGCTCGAGTTAAAATAAAGTGTTTCTTTTAAAAAATACATTAATTAATAAGTATTACACCCTTTTTAGAGCAGAGCTCGAGTTAAAATAAAGTGTTTCTTTTAAAAAATACATTAACTAATAAGTATTACACCCTCTTTAGAGCAGAACTCGAGTTAAAATAAAGTGTTTCTTTTAAAAAATACATTAATTAATAAGTATTACACCCTTTTTAGAGCAGAGCTCGAGTTAAAATAAAGTGTTTCTTTTAAAAAATACATTAATTAATAAGTATTACACACTTTTTAGAGCAGAACTCGAGTTAAAATAAAGTGTTTCTTTTAAAAAATACATTAATTAATAAGTATTACACCCTTTTTAGAGCAGAGCTCGAGTTAAAATAAAGTGTTTCTTTTAAAAAATACATTAACTAATAAGTATTACACCCTTTTTAGAGCAGAGCTCGAGTTAAAATAAAGTGTTTCTTTTAAAAAATACATTAATTAATAAGTATTACACCCTTTTTAGAGCAGAGCTCGAGTTAAAATAAAGTGTTTCTTTAAAAAAATACATTAACTAATAAGTATTACACCCTTTTAAGAGCAGAACTCGAGTTAAAATAAAGTGTTTCTTTTAAAAAATACATTAATTAATAAGTATTACACCCTTTTTAGAGCAGAGCTCGAGTTAAAATAAAGTGTTTCTTTTAAAAAATACATTAATTAATAAGTATTACACCCTTTTTAGAGCAGAGCTCGAGTTAAAATAAAGTGTTTCTTTTAAAAAATACATTAACTAATAAGTATTACACCCTTTTTAGAGCAGAACTCGAGTTAAAATAAAGTGTTTCTTTTAAAAAATACATTAATTAATAAGTATTACACCCTTTTTAGAGCAGAGCTCGAGTTAAAATAAAGTGTTTCTTTTAAAAAATACATTAATTAATAAGTATTACACCCTTTTTAGAGCAGAGCTCGAGATAAAATAAAGTGTTTCTTTTAAAAAATACATTAATTAATAAGTATTACACCCTTTTTAGAGCAGAGCTCGAGTTAAAATAAAGTGTTTCTTTTAAAAAATACATTAATTAATAAGTATTACACCCTTTTTAGAGCAGAGCTCTAGTTAAAATAAAGTGTTTCTTTTAAAAAATACATTAATTAATAAGTATTACACTCTTTTTAGAGCAGAGCTCGAGTTAAAATAAAGTGTTTCTTTTAAAAAATACATTAATTAATAAGTATTACACCCTTTTTAGAGGAGAGCTCGAGTTAAAATAAAGTGTTTCTTTTAAAAAATACATTAACTAATAAGTATTACACCCTTTTTAGAGCAGAGCTCGAGTTAAAATAAAGTGTTTCTTTTAAAAAATACATTAATTAATAAGTATTACACCCTTTTTAGAGCAGAGCTCGAGTTAAAATAAAGTGTTTCTTTAAAAAAATACATTAACTAATAAGTTTTACACCCTTATTAGAGCAGAGCTCGAGTTAAAATAAAGTGTTTCTTTTAAAAAATACATTAATTAATAAGTATTTCACCCTTTTTAGAGCAGAGCTCGAGTGAAAATAAAGTGTTTCTTTTAAAAAATACATTAACTAATAAGTATTACACCCTTTTTAGAGCAGAGCTCGAGTTAAAATAAAGTGTTTCTTTTAAAAAATACATTAATTAATAAGTATTTCACCCTTTTTAGAGCAGAGCTCGAGTTAAAATAAAGTGTTTCTTTAAAAAAATACATTAACTAATAAGTTTTACACCCTTATTAGAGCGGAGCTCGAGTTAAAATAAAGTGTTTCTTTTAAAAAATACATTAATTAATAAGTATTACACCCTTTTTAGAGCAGAGCTCGAGTTAAAATAAAGTGTTTCTTTTAAAAAATACATTAATTAATAAGTATTACACCCTTTTTAGAGCAGAGCTCTAGTTAAAATAAAGTGTTTCTTTTAAAAAATACATTAATAAATAAGTATTACACCCTTTTTAGAGCAGAGCTCGAGTTAAAATAAAGTGTTTCTTTTAAAAAATACATTAATTAATAAGTATTACACCCTTTTAAGAGCAGAGCTCGAGTGAAAATAAAGTGTTTCTTTTAAAAAATACATTAATTAATAAGTATTACACCCTTTTTAGCGCAGAGCTCGAGTTAAAATAAAATGTTTCTTTTAAAAAATACATTAATTAATAAGTATAACACCCTTTTTAGAGCAGAGCTCGAGTTAAAATAAAGTGTTTCTTTTAAAAAATACATTAACTAATAAGTATTACACCCTTTTTAGAGCAGAGCTCGAGTTAAAATAAAGTGTTTCTTTTAAAAAATACATTAATTAATAAGTATTACACCCTTTTTAGAGCAGAGCTCGAGTTAAAATAAAGTGTTTCTTTAAAAAAATACATTAACTAATAAGTTTTACACCCTTACTAGAGCAGAGCTCGAGTTAAAATAAAGTGTTTCTTTTAAAAAATACATTAATTAATAAGTATTACACCCTTTTAAGAGCAGAGCTCGAGTTAAAATAAAGTGTTTCTTTTAAAAAATACATTAACTAATAAGTATTACACCCTTTTTAGAGCAGAGCTCGAGTTAAAATAAAGTGTTTCTTTTAAAAAATACATTAATTAATAAGTATTACACCCTTTTTAGAGCAGAGCTCGAGTTAAAATAAAGTGTTTCTTTTAAAAAATACATTAATTAATAAGTATTACACCCTTTTTAGAGCAGAGCTCGAGTTAAAATAAAGTGTTTCTTTTAAAAAATACATTAATCAATAAGTATTACACCCTTTTTAGAGCAGAGCTCGAGTTAAAATAAAGTGTTTCTTTTAAAAAATACATTAATTAATAAGTATTACACCCTTTTTAGAGCAGAGCTCGAGTTAAAATAAAGTGTTTCTTTTAAAAAATACATTAATTAATAAGTATTACACCCTTTTTAGAGCAGAGCTCGAGTTAAAATAAAGTGTTTCTTTTAAAAAATACATTAATTAATAAGTATTACACCCTTTTTAGAGCAGAGCTCGAGTTAAAATAAAGTGTTTCTTTTAAAAAATACATTAATCAATAAGTATTACACCCTTTTTAGAGCAGAGCTCGAGTTAAAAGGCGGAGAAAACGAATATTAAGCACAGTTTAACAAAGAAAAAATAGTAATTTTCTTTTTTAATGTGTAAAACAAAAGATAGGTATTTAACAGTGAAAGAAGAAAAAAAGTCATATATGTAAGAATACACATACACACACGTAGATATACACACACATATAAAACGGAAATGAGGCTACGTCCTAGGTCTGTGCTCATTGGCTGCTTTGATTATGACCTCACTTTTCAAGGCTTGAGATAGTTTCGGTAAAGTTTCACTTCTACCGTGTGTGAACTGCACTCGTATTTTATTTATTAACCACGTAATATTATCTTCGGGCGTGCTGTCTAGAGAGTTTTTTAAGGAATGGAAGGATAGGAAGTACTGGGAAGAACAAATTATGAGGGATGGGTAGGAATCTGGGGTTCAGTGTGTTCATGAGCGACGGAAGTATGAATCCATCCCTCCCACAGCGGTGTTGTGCGATGTATTGAGAGAGTTCGGCATTCAAATGGTCTCTCTCAGCCGACCTCTTCCGATCCGGCCCGCCACACCGCTGGTTGGTAGACGCACGCTTAGTTACTAAAGTATCGAACGGCATGATAATTTATTTTTTTACTCCTGAAGAAAATAATTTCCCTCAGGGCCATATCATCTGAGAAGCTGTGTGGAGGGTCTTTTTGAGGATAGGAAGGAATGAACATTGGTCTTGAAAAGGCCATAATGCTTTTTTCAGCCAGGTTGTTTTCATAACTATGAATATGAACAAATCAAAGAAACATCGCTGGTTTCATCAGTGATTTTATTATATTTATATTTTAATAATAAATATTATATTTATTATATAAATTTGATAAAAATCATAACTGGCCATTATTTCGGATTTGTTTATAAGTCCTGGGAAAATCCAAAACGCATGGAGCACGTTTATTACGGAGATAAATGAACTGAATAAAAATCTCATTAATAATAGGTATTTAACACGGGGACGAAGTTGCTAAACTCAATAGTTTTTGGTTTTTGGTAATTGACGGCTACACCAAAACTAAATGCATAAACCATTTTAAACTATACTGTAATACCTAACTTTTAGAGAATTGGTGCTGGTAGCACGATATCGTATCTACTCAGTTCACAAGAATCTTCGATTACACATCTGCCCTGATGAAGGACACTGCAATGTTTTCCGAAACGTTAGCTGAATATCTACATACATAAGCCCTCACTTCACAAGAATCTTCGATTACACATCTGCCCTGATGATGGACACTGCAATGTTTTCCGAAACGTTAGCTGAAGAGTAGGTACGGAGACGGCCGGCGCGTACGTACAGAGCGGTAAGGCTCTTGACTCGCAATCCGAAGGTCGCAGGATCGAATCCCGGCGCCGCGGCGTGGCATATAAATTTTATTTGATTAATTTGTATTTTTTCACAATTAATTCAGTTGAAATAATATAAAGTCAATTTGCGGCACGTTCCAGAGTGGAAGATACTCTCAGTATTGCCCTGGTGTAAGACCACCATTCAGAATTGAAACGTTGCTTGAAATGGCTTTAGCCGTGTTTGGTGACCAGATCTGAATAGTCAGGTACTTTCCCACTTTCTTTCTCTTCATTTCATTACCCTCCCCACCACCTTCAGCCTCACAGCAAACCCCAATTGGGGATGCCATAGTGTCACTGGCTCCAAACGGGAGCAGTTGGTAAACTTGTGCGGTATTCATTTTTAAAAAAAGTAGTGCAACATGGCGCAATACCCTAAAAATAAATCACTATAAAACTTTTGGCTGTGAAAATTTCAAATCATGACCAAATAACATTTCAATTAATTCACATTCATTTTTAAAAATTCATAACCGGTGCAATCACCTTTGAAAGAAAAGTGATCAACAAACGCGGTATGGTGCCGAAATATTGGTTTTGAACACTTGACTGTTCCATTGTGCCCCACCCCTGTACGAGTACCGCTACACCACTGTGGCTTGTATTATTAACGATTATTAAAACTTTACTACTTTTTAAATATCAAACTAAAAAATCATTATCGTATTAACTTCCCGTTGGACTAAATAATAATTTTTTTAATTTTTCTTTATTCACCAACACACAATTTGATACTGTAATAATAGTTTGTAGACAAATCAGTTCCAATTATTTTTGAAAATTTATTAAGCCGCCGCTATCCGAATTTCTACCGATTTCTTACATATCTCCCAAACATTTGAAGCTCTTAAAAAAATATGTTATTTTTGAAGATACATTCCACGCCGAAGCGCAAATTATATAATATTCCCTAGAAAAAAATCGCAAAGTATGCTCCGAAAATTATTTAAAACAAGTCTATTTCTATTATTTTACAAGTTATATTTGTGAAAAACATCACAATGTTTCTTTAAATGATACTGAAGATACCTTCCACGAGATTTTTGCTCTATTTTAAACGATTTATGTTTTATTAAGCATTTTCCCAATTTTCACATCAATTTTGTCATTGAAAATATTAGCGCGCTCTGTCCAACATTCGTAATTACATATCTTTCCATCTTCTTCTTTTTGGGCCGGGAAGCGTCGCCTTAAGACTCTCTTAAGATCTCTCGCCTTAAGATCGAATAATTATAGCCGACTTAATATTTACGTTAAAAATTGTAAATGGTAGAACAGACAGTCCTGATTTAACTAAGCTCATTGAATTTCATCCCACCCACGAAAGCCACTCGTTCTAAAATCCTGTTTAAATGCAACAATAACAGGACTGAGTATACGAACCCTCGCTTGTACCTAGATTACATGAAGTTACTTTTCAATCAATATTAATTTTATTTGTACTATAGATTTTTGTATTTCTATCTCTGGTGATATTTTTATATATATTTTATATATTTATATCTCTGGTGTAATTTTTCATTCAAACGCCACACTCATCTGTTAAACTTACTTTTTTTTACTATTTCTAATATTTTTCCTATGATTTTGTGACATGTGTGCTAATGGTATATTTTTGGCGTTGATATTAAATAAATAAATGAAATAATAAAATTTTATATTTTAGGTTGGCACTTTATAGCTTTACTAAAATCAGTTGCAATTTTGAAAAGACACTTAAATTCAAAGCAAATTTTAGTTTATTGATCTAGATTTCACGTTCACGTTAACGCAAGACTAATCGTCACCTTAGTTGGATAAGGTTCTATCTACGCCTTACCGCGCTAAGGACTTTGACACCTAAGCACATGTTCTTAGGTATCAAAGTCCTTACCATTGTAAATTGCAGTTAGAACCCTATTCAAATGAAGTGACGTAATGTACAGCACAAACAAAATTAGTACGTTTGATAGGTAAGTAGGTATTTGTTCGCTTGTCTGAATTCTTCAAACAAACAGTTACAATTTTTTTTACATTAGTTCCACACAGGTGGTCTCGTGGTTATCGTTGGGGATGCTGTGTAGAGGTATTTTTAAAGAAAAGATGGAAAGGAAGTTCTGGGAAAGAAAAAAAGGTATGCGGGATGAGTAGGACCTACAACGGTGCAAGGCAATGGATCGAGAGGGTCCGGATGGAGAGCTCAAAAGGTCTCCTCAACCAGTCTCTCGGCCAGCCACTCAGTAGGTAAAGTTAGTTCTAGAACATCTACAAAACATCTGGTTACAAAAACATTTTTTTTTTAATAAATACCGCACAAGAATCCCAACTACTCCCGTCTGGAACAAGTGAGACTATGGGGTGACCCCAATTGGGGTATGTTGTGAGGTTGAAGGTGGTGGGGAGGGGAAGGAGATGGGTAAGAGGAAGGTGGGAAGTACCTAGCTATTCAGATCTGGTCACCAAACACGGCCAAAGCCATTTCAAGCAACTTTTCAATTCTGAATGGTGGTCTTCCACCAGGGCGATACTGAGAGTATCTTCCACTCTGGAATGTGCCGCAAATATACTATATATTATTTTAAATGAATAAATTTTGAAATAACACAAATTAATCAAATAAAATTTATTTGCCACGCCGGGATTCGATTCCGCGACTTTCGGAATGCGAGTCAAGAGCCTTACCGCTGGACTACGCCGGCCATCAAGATCTCGACAAACCTCAATACATGAACCCGCCACCCCTACTAAGTGACCAAACGTGGCGAACCCCTTGGAGTAGGTAATAACCTACGGCAGGGGTATTGGTTATCAATAAAATAGTCGCTTGATTCATTCTACGATACTCTTTAAGCCACCGCTATCCGAATTTCGACCGATTTCTTACATATCTTCCTTAAACATTTGAAGTATTTCAGCTCTTAAAAAAATATATGTTATTTTTGAAGATAATATCTAGATAAGTTTCACGCCGAAACGCAAATTATATGAAATTCCCTCGATAGAAAAAAATCGCAAAGTGCGCTCCGAAAATTATTTAAAACAAGTCTATTTCTATTATTTTACAAGTTATATTTGTGAAAAAATTCATAATGTGTTCTTTAAATGATACTTAAGATATCTCCCACGAGATTTTTGCTTTATTTTAAATGAGTCATGTTTTATTAAGCGTTTTCAAAATTTTCGCTTCAGTTTTATCATTGGAAATATTAGCGCGCTCTGTCCAACATTCGTAATTACATATCTCTCCATCTTCTTCTTTTTGAGCCGGGAAGAGTCGCCTAAAGAATTTTATATTCCTCAAATGTAAAATACCACTTTGATATTTTTGTCTTTTGACTTTTTCCAAAATCAATTTAGTATATATACATTATTATTAAACTTTTATTTAGAACGAATAAAACATTTTCAATTAATTTAAAACTATCTGTTTTACGAAGAATTGGTTTATTCTGTCCGAAGAAGGGGATCTACTAGCATTGAATATCAAACTCCTTGCTAAATAATACTACATTATTAAATTTATCAATAATTCCTTCATCCAATTTGAAAATAAACGATTCAGCC
This sequence comes from Glyphotaelius pellucidus, assembly GCA_936435175.1. Taxonomy (NCBI): domain Eukaryota; kingdom Metazoa; phylum Arthropoda; class Insecta; order Trichoptera; family Limnephilidae; genus Glyphotaelius; species Glyphotaelius pellucidus. The sequence goes on along the minus strand of OW386566.1, from coordinate 17,559,473 downwards.
ATTCCGAGAACAACTTATCTTGGACTATCGGACGAAAAAGTCGACTTCAACATTAAATATTCAACGTAATATTATCTATGGTGAAATAGCTATGGGGGATATGTTATTAACGGCTCTCTTTACCTCAGGGGACGTCCATTAATCACGTGAGGCTCGAAAGGGGGGGAGGGGTTCTGAAAAAATCACGAAATATCACAAAAAGGGGGGGGGGATATAATGAGTATTTATTAATATCACGTGTATTAATTTTTCATTGAACGCACGATTTCTAAACCAAACAGCGGCGCCTTGAATCGCCGTTGAAAGGCAACGATTTTCCCGCGCGTTGCGACAACCGCTCGGCTCACCAGTCGCCAGTGATTTTGACGCCGAATACATGCGTAAATCGTTGCCGCGTATGTTTTGAATTTGGATTTTCAAAATGAACCTTATGTCGTCTACCTACTGGCTTGCCACACCCATTTTCTATCACTTCTGTCCCGGCCGGAGCGGGGAACAGACGTGTAGGTCCCGCCTCGCTTGGTTCCGTGAAATCAATTTTAAATTTCCTTGTTATTACAATAAACAATGCGTAAAAAAGGAGTTAATGTTTTTTACAGGCCTTAACGAAATCAACCTGTAAATAAGAATTCTCAAAAACCTTTTCCAACCTTTCCAAAAGCTTTTTCTCAAGAATTCTTAAACTCCTCCCAGAAATGGGCGTGAATTCCGATTTCGATTTTTTTCTGTACTATTGGATCACCTTAACGCTTTCTCCTTTGCTTTTATTAAATCCCTACGCAATAGTCCCCAGAAGTTCGTACGAATTGAGATAAAAATAATACGAAAGACATTGAAATAAACGTAATGACTTGCTTCTATGATCAAAAGAATATTGTTTGGGAAAATAAAAGGTCTCTTTGTGGCTTTATTTTTTCAATCTGTAAGCATAGTTTTATAAAATATTCAGGACTCGGTAGGCCAGTGGGAAATAGATTGGCTGTACATTTTTTTTAAATATTTCTGACTTTCACCCTTCAAAGGTGAATTTATGTATTTATATCTTCGACCAAGTATATCAAGACATGCCCTGTGAAATTAAAAATGACGCCAGAAACCAATAAAACTGGCTCAAGGCCCATTTATGAAAAAGTGCGAGCATTATTTCGTACTATTTGGATCGCATAGTGCTTTGTGTTTTACCTTTTATCGGTCCACACTGAAACTAATTGCTGTCCCAGCCGTCCTGACGGAATTAATTTTTTCAAACACAAAAATATCCTACTTCCGAATATTGTACAAGGTACAGTCCGCGGACTTTATTTTCGATAATGTAACCAGCTATCTGAATACATAAAAAAAATTATGCCTTACCGATAGCTTTAAGGCAGCGTTTTAATAAATGTAATAATATTGACGTATTATTTTTTTGGCAAGCAAAGTTTCTGACGTCACTTAATCACCCAAATGCTTGTGACGTCACCACACACCGATACTAACACATAGACGAAAGGCTGGCATCACGAAATGGCAGTGGTTTTTAAACTTTTTAAAAACGCGACCCGGTTTGTATAAAACGGAAAACTTTAAAATACATTAAACGCAGATCTTAACAAAAAACCGCTGCACTATTCTTCAATTAAGGTCGAAAGTTAACCTATCTTAAGCCATAGCATTCCGAATTTCTACCGTTTTACAACATATTTCTCTAAAACACTTTAAGTTTTTAAGTTTCTAAAAAAATATATGTTGTTTTTGACGATAATATCTATACATTTGCCACGCCGAAACGGTAATTGAATGAAATTCTTCCGATAGAAGAAAATCGTATGTTTCGAAAATTATTATAAGCACTTTATTTTTGTTACATTACAAGTTATATATATATGAAAAAAATCATAATTCATTTTTTTCTTTAAAGCTATGACATTTCCCGCGAGATTTTGGTTCTATTTTAAAATAGTTTAAACGAGTCATGTTTTATTAAACACTTTCACAATTTTCGCTTAAATATTATCGTTTTCGCGCTCCCTCTAACATTCGTATTTACATATCTCACCTTCCTCTTCTTTTTGAGCGCTTACTAACGGGCTTTAATTAACTACGAATTTCTGTCATTTTTTAATTATTACTTATACACAAAAAAAACTTAATGATTGAGCAGCTGATTCAAAACTTTTAAGAAAGATTATAGTTTTCGGCTAAGACATTTTGCAAAACAGAACAGAAGCCTTTGAATATTTTTTAGCGCAATTTTTTTGATATTTTTTGTAGTCAAAAGTCCGGAAAGCAGTAAAAGGGCTTGCGGGCTGCTGGTTGCTCATCACTGTGTTAATGATAAGCGACCAACCTGGGCAGCCCACGGTGCGTGGGCGGTAAAAGGGTCAATTTTTCGTAATTATTTTCAAGCAAACGATGAATGGATTTTTTTTTTATTTAAAACTCATGATCAATATATACATATACGGGACTGTGTACAAGTTTTTTTACACGAATCTAAAGTATGGTTAATCTAAAGAGTGTACACCGCTTTCAACAGGACACTTCGACGAAATTGCTGCTTGGTGGTTGACAACGAGCCATACGGTTCATCAGAAAAATAAAATTAAAAAATTATCAGACGCATCCGCCACCAAGACCCGGACAAACCTCAATTCATGAACCCGGGCACCCCTGCATAGTCACCAAACGTAGCGAACCACTTGGGGTGACCTATGGCAGAGGCGTTGGTTATCCAATAAATGGTTCCCGAGGCGGCGGTACCCATACTCGCCTCCGAAATTGAATCGCTTGTCATAATAAAGTAAAAAAATATTTTTGTCTAATTAAATTTATGAATGTCTCGCGATCCCCACTTTGAAAACCATTTATATACGACACAGCTTGTCGAAACATCATGCATGCAACACGTGTTCACCTTTTGAAGTGTTAGTTCGACAAATCACACAATGGAATTAGACGGTGCTCAGTTTTATATTGCCGAGAATTCGCATGCAAGACGGCGGAATTCGAAGGAGAGTTGTATTGCGAAATTACTGATACTTGGGGTTATTTTTTTCTGATTTTTACTATGAGACGGCTTGTCTAGGGTATACTAGGTCAATGATTTATATTTATTAAATGGACAAATTTCAAAATTATATGTAAGACTAGCGATTTCCCAGCATGCGTTGCAATGCCAAGAATATGTTAATAATATAATTATTAATCAAGAAATTGTTTCTCTCTGCATTTCCTTTCCCATTCGTCCCGTTCACCTTCCGCCGCCCCTTCTCCTCCCTTATCCCCTTCCCCTCAAGCGTTCACCCTTTTTTAAGTGAATACTCACGTCTGGAGCCAGTGAGACTATGGCATTCCAGATTGGGGAATGTTGTGATGCTGAAAGTAATGGGGAGGGGGGAGGAGATGGGAGGAGGAAGATGGGGAAGTACCTGGCTACTCAGATCTGGTCACCAAACACGGCTATAGCCATTTTAAGCAACTATTCGATTCTGAATGGTGGACTCACACCAGAGCGATACTGAGAGTATTTTCCACTCTGGAACGTGCCGCAAATACACTATATTTTATTTTAAACACAAATTAATCAAATAAAATTTATTTGCCACGCCGGGATTCGATCCCGCGATCTTCAGATTGCGAGTCAAGAGCCTTACCGCTTGACCACGCTGGCCATCGCCTCCTCCACCTGCCCCGCCTTCCCTCTCCCCTCTCTGCTCCCCCATCCCTCCAACCGTTCCATATATTCAGTTCCAGTACATTTAGTTTTCAAATCTCTCGCGTGCCACCTATTACAACTTTTTTTATTAAAATTTTCATTTTTCGTATATTGACTAAATGTTCATAACTGAATGTTTGCAACACATTCGAAAAATGAATTTTGATTGAACAATCGACGGTTTCAAAATTTCATTCTCAAATTGTAATGATTAAAAAACTTTTCAGGTGTATTGTCATGTGGTTGTAATAATCCAGAAAGCCGCTAGGGTAGAAAGAGGGTATTTTGAAAGTTTCAAACATTTCCTAGTTATTAATATTAATATAGCAATACATAGGTAACTTACATACGCTTATAAGGAAACATATTTTTATATGTATAGATTGGAGTCGAGTTCAGACTTAGAAGAGATGGTATGTTTAATGAAGGGGAGGCAATTTTAGATAAGGCTTGATAGAAGAGAGGACAATTGCTTAGAGAGGGACAACCAAAAAAAAAAGTGATCTCAAGTTTCCACTTCTAGACCACAGAATGTACAATCTGGGGAGTCAAGGACGTGAACTTTAAAAAGGTGAATTCTCATTCAATTAAGTGAGGAAATTTCTTTTTTGGAATAATGGGGGAATTGTTGAAACCACGGTTTTTATGGGATAGTCCTTTGTATAGAGGCGTAGCAGGCTTCCTTGGTTATGCATTATCGTATCGTATTGATAATAATGGAGTCGCCAAAGAAATTAACAAAATTATATACTAATTCAGTCAAAAAGTTATGCTTCCTATTTTTTTAATTTGAATAAAGTTATTAAAGGCAGTATTCTAGTCTAGAAAAAAAAAACAATTTGTTTTTCTTCATATTTCCAAAGATTAAATATTCAAAAATATCTCCTCAAAAGGATTTTTCGAAATTCGCATTATTTTAAAAGTTATAACCATTTTAATTTCACGATTTAGTCGGAATCTAACCAAAGTCTGAATAGAACAAAATTTTAAACGCATTTTTCTCAAAATAACTTTTTTCGGGATGGTTGACACGACTCAAGTTCTACTAAACCAATTTGCTTGAATTTTGGTGTGAGCCTTTTCTATACATTACTTTATGGCGGGAACTAAAACTATAACAAAATTTCAATTTTTACTATTTTAAAAAAAATTGAGAAAGTCAAAAAAACTGGTAAAAAAATGTCTTTTTTACTTCAGACAGCCGCCATTTTTCGAAAAATAATTCTTTTGACTTGTTCTTAGTTCGGGCCATTTGTTTGAATTAAGAATTAATTTGTTTTTTTTTTTAGATAACTAGGAGGGTTGCAATCGTGTCAACCAGGGTGCGCCAATTTTTTTAGATCCCCCACTTCAACACCCTGTAACTTTTTGGATTTTTAATTTTTTCGTTTGATTTTTTTTGTGTACTTTTAATGTTTAATCAATATTTGGTAAAATAATGGCTTCTAAAAATATTATGGTTTTTTTATAGCACCTGAAAAAATACCTACAATTCATGCTTCTAGACTAGAATACCCCCTTAAGTGAAATTTTTGAATTTGCCGCTATTCCTCAAACCTTCTTCTACAATCTACTGCAATAGTAACTTTTTGCGTCAACAGGTGGCAGCACTGCAGTCGCTTGCAAAATAGCCGACATCGACATTCACACAGCGTTCTGTGATTGATCTTAACTATAGTAGGTGAAACGCCCATTCGCATTCATGAAACACTGAAAAATGTGTACCATGATGCAACAGTGGATATCAGCCCTGCTAGATGATGGGTTCATCGCTGTAAAGAAGCTGAAAGATAAACACAGCTGGCTGACAAAAAGCGGAACGGTGCAGGCCGTTGATTGCAGTGACTGCACTTCCTAATCATTCGTGGTGACCCTAGATAATTACGGATGTCGCATTCTCTCCCTCAGTAAAGTCAGTGTGATTACGATTATTCGCCAACTGATTATTCAACAAAAGTTTGTGCAAGGTGGGTACCAAGAAAGTTAACCCGCCAGTATAAAGAAACAAGAAAAATAATAGCCTCACAACACTTGCAGCGCTTCATTTCTGGAAAATATTGTGATCGGAGACGAAATATGGGTTCATTTTTTTTAACCTGAATCAAAGAGGCAGTCAATGGAATTACATCACACAAACTCACCAAGGACATAAAAATTCAAAACTGTGTGATCGGCGGGGAAAGTTATGGCGACGGTGTTCTGGATGTGATCGTGCTTTTTACAACACTGTGATACTTGCCCTTGTTAAAAGATGGACCAAAACTGTGGAAATGGACGGATATTATATTGAAAAGTAACAAATTAAACGTCAACAGTGCGGTTTTCAACCCATGTAATTACATTTTTTATTATTTGACAATTGTCAAAAAATCTATTTTTTTATAAAAATCTATTTTTTTTCTCCTTTAATTAAAGGAGAAAAAAAATAGGAGGCATTACTTATTGAATTGAAACTAGTAGTTTACATTTTTATTTCGTTTACCCTGATTGTAAGTTTTTAGTTTACACTCTTTAATAGTAAAAAAGTTTTGTTCTGTGTTTGAAGGTATTTGTACCGAAAATGGATAAATTATCATATGACACGTATATTTTTTACTCCAAATATGCTCAGGAATCTAAAGAAAATCTTTCTTTTAGTCTTTTTTTTAATCTGCTATTTACAGTAGTGACGCCTCCGACTGCAGACTTAACTATGTCGTTCTGTAAGTATAAAAAATAGTTTTTTTTTAAGTAGGACAAATTTTCCGTACGAATGATCTGAAAATATTTCCTCCCACTATCGTAATTATAGACGGAAAGTGTTTCTTGTGCACTGATGAAGGACTTAGCTAGCACAGATATTGAACACATGATGCCTGCCTGGGCAACCGACGCATTTGTTCACTCATCCACTAACTATGGTTTGAAATCATTTGAAATCGGTTTGAATCGAGCAGCTTTTACGTCGGAGGAAATTTTAGGTTGAATGAAAGAACTACATATAATATTTTGTAGGTACACTAGGGTGGTCCTTCAAATAATGTTTTCCTTCGATTTCGGATACTTTAATAGTCTCAAAACTGCACGTTAAATATTGATGACGCTAAAAATATATTCTAATCTCCTTTGCACGTTAAATACTGATGACGTAACAAATATATTATAATCTCTTTCTTCTTCTTCGTGTGCCCTATCAGGTCCCCCCGACGTTGGCGATCACTCAAGAAAATGTCTCTTTATCTTGTGCTACCCGGAATAGCTCCTCCGCACTTCTAATGCCGGTCCACTCTCGTATATTTCACAGCCAAGACATTTGTCTCCTACCAGGCCCTCGGCGACCTTCTATGTTGCCTTTCAATATTAATTGGAGCAAGTGATACTTTTCCCCTCGGAGTACGTGACCCAGATATGAAATTTTCCTGACTTTTATTAATGTGAGCAGTTCTCTATCTGCTCTAGCCGCTTGAGAATTTCTCTGTTGGTGATCATGTCGGTCCATGGAACCTTGAGTATTCTCCGGTGAAGCCACATTTCAAAAGCCTCTAACCTGTTCATGGTATTTACTTTCAAGGTCCATGTCTCACATCCATAAAATAATAATAAATCAATAAATAATCTCATTGGCGTGTTAAATACTGATGACGTAAAAAATACATTCCATACTCGATTGCATGTTAAATACTGGTGATGTAAAAATATTTTCCATACTCATTTACATGTTAAATACTGGTACAAAAAAGATATATTCCAATCTCCTTTGCATGTTAAATATAATTTTCAAAATGCGTTTTTATTTGTTTTTACTCCTCAACCCAAGTTCAATAGTGAAATTTTACTCACATTATCAAAATTACGATTTTAATACATAATATAAATTTATATCTTTGTATTATTGTAGAAAGCAATCACTTTGTGGTTTGACATATTTAATAAAATAAAATACTTTTTTGTTTAAAACCACGAGATTTATTAATTTTTGAACCGACCGGTTTCGCTTAACTTAAGCATCATCAGGGTACAAATTAATGTTAATTTGTACCCTGATGATGCTTAAGTTAAGCGAAACCGGTCGGTTCAAAAATTAATAAATCTCGTGGTTTTAAACAAAAAAGTATTTTATTTTATTATATCTTTGTATATAACATCTTCCACAACAAGCGGTTGAGTGGTTAAAATCTTTGGCTTCGAAACTGGAAGGTTAAATCGATGCAAATAATTTGTGTTATTTCACAATACATTCATTTCAAATTACACATATTAAAATATTATATTTTCGGCACATTTTAGAGTAGGAGATACTTTCAGTATCGCCCTGGTGAAAGACCATTATTCTGAATTAAAGCTTTGTTTGAAATTACTTTAGCCGTGTTTGGTGACCAGATCTGAATGGCCCGCTACTTCCCCATCTCCTTTTCGTGTCCATTCCCTCCAGCCTCACAACATACCTTAATTGGGGATGCAATAGTCATTATGGTTCCAGATGATTTGATCGTTAATATTCACAAGCAGATATGGGTACCGCCGTCCCGGAAACCATTTATTGGATAACCAACACCCCTAACATAGGTCAACTCAAGGTTTTCGTTATGTTTGGTGACTTAGCAGGGGTGAGGTTTGTCTTAGTCTTGGCGGCCAATGCGTTTGCCCACCTACTACGTTACGGGCCAGATCGGGAGAGAACGGTTGAGGAAGACCTAACCTAGACCGCTCCAGCAGGACTCTCTGCACCCATCGCCTTGCACCGCAGTGAGAGGGATGGATTCATTCATCCGTTACTCCTATACACATTGACCCCCAGATTTCTAATCACCCCTCATACCCTTTTTCTCCCCAGAACTTGCTCTACTTCCTTACCATGAAAGACCCCCAACACAGCATCCCCAAAGATGACATAGGCCCTGGGGAATTTTTTCCCTCAAAGCCTCCTGTGTGGATCTAATGTTAAAAAATGAGTTGGGAACAGTTGGTGCTCTGGTGCGGTACTCACATACTTTTTATTTTTTTTATTTATATGTATGTTTATTGTAGTGAGGGTGTAGTAGTGGAAAAGGAGACCGGAAGAGGAAGGTTCTGAAACCTTGACAAAATGAAACCCTGAAATCTCAAAAAAAAAGTTCTTGCTTTGGCGGCCCACCCTAAATGACACCCTTATATTCTTGAAGGGTGGCTTTCTACCTACAGATGGAGGTGGAACAGGGTGGTTTGGAGTAGGTGGGCGGTGAGGGGTAAGGTGAAGGTGGGGTGCGGAAGAGGGGTTGTTTAGGGGGTGGCAAAGGGAGTGGGTGCTTATTTCGTTACTATCTACTACCTCCCGAAGGCTATGTGGAAGACTTGTATGAAGATTTGTAGCCACGGTAAAAAATATTCATGTATTTATTTACATATTTTAATGGTTAGTTAGAAATTATGTTGTTTGGGGATGCGTTCAGACGGGACTTGAAAAACATGCAAGAGTTCAAAAATACGTTTTTTTATGTAAGTTTCGACTCCTAGACACTTCTTCCACAGAAAGTAAGATATGGGAAGTGAATTTTGGTGAAAGTGGACAGAGCAATCTACAGAGGTTTATAAGCTAATTTTAATAAATTAAATATTAATATAATGCTTGCTTTTATCTGCCCTTTATTTTGATTGTTTAATTGTAAGTTGATGCGGTTGGTTGTGCCCTTCGATCAATAATGGCTAGATAGGCCATACCTTACTAACTCGCCTTTGAAAAATGACCCCATGTAACATTAATTTCACAATACAACTCTTCTTCGTATTCCATCGCCTCGCTTAGAAAGCCTCGATAATATTTGCAAGTTCCCTACAGTATAAAACAGATCACAAAGTTCGTTCTCAAATCCCATTCTGTATATTCGTTTATCAACCAATAAGATGCCTCAAATATCATACGTCACATGTTATGAAGATGAATTTCTTGGTAGAAACTAGCCGTACAAGTTCGTAAAGTCGCTTGAAGAAAGAACCTGAGAGCGTTCATTGTGTGACAAGAAGTGTTGTTTTAGTTTGTATACAAACGTCAACAAATACGTCACGAAACCAAAGCAAAGGGCTGAATCAGGTAAAGGATAAATAAATAACAAGAAACATTTAAGCTTTCATTTTTAGTTTTTACATTCTGAATGTGTTCAGATGTTCAATGTACCTGTAGAACCAAAACAGGAAACGTGTACGTTTTTATTATTGGACAAAGGTTTTTTTTTAGTAAAAAATTTTTTTATAAAATAGTTAGTAGATAATCATCAAAAAAAGTTTGTGGCTTGACATTATAATTAAATGGAGTTATTTATTTATTATTGTATCAACTATTATTTTTAATTCTTCAGGACAGCTTTATTGTACACTAATCTAAATACAGATAGTAGGTACATTAAATTAATAGGCCCTGAGGAAAAATATTGGAAAGATGCTGTGTGAAGGGCCTTGATGGAAAGAAAGGAGAGGAAGCTCCGGGAAGGAAAAAAGGTATGAGGGCGGGTAGGAATCTGGGAATCAACGTCCAGATTGTCCTGGAGTATTGGACTTATGAATTTATTCCTCCAACCGCGGTGCCGATGGGTCGACAGGGCCCGGCTGGAGAGGTCTAAGTTACGTCTCCGCCAACCACTTTCTCCCACTCCCCCAACCACGATCCGTCCCGCCACGAAGTAGGTGAACAAACACATTCGCCGCCAAGACCTCGACAAACATCACCCCTTGAACGCAGGCACCTCTGCTAAGTCACCGAACGTAGTTAACCACTTGGAAAGACCCATTGCAGGGGTGTTAGTTATCCAATAAATGGTCAGCGGGGCGGCGGTTATGGGTTTCTCCCAACCACCTGGAACCAGTTAGACTATGGCATCCCCAATTGGGGATGTGAGGCTGATTGTAGTGGGGAGGGGAAGGAGATGGGTTAAAGCAGCGGTTGTCAACCTTTTACCTGCATACCCCTTAACTCTTACTACAAATTTGTTGTACCCTCTTTCTATCTTGTGTACCCCTTACCTATTGTACCCCGTACCCTCTATTTATTCCTATCACGTGTAAAGAAATCACAATGGGGATTTTCGCAAACTATGAAAATCGTTAAAACGTGTAGAAGATTTAAAGATTATTATTCTGATTTTGATTATCGTACTTATACGTAATTTTAATATTTTCATTCATAATTATTGATTTCAAAAAATGATCTTTTTTTTTTTAAGTTTTCTTTATTCATTTAAATGTTTGTTACATGAATTTGATTTTTCGACCACCATGCTAGGCACATGCCTGTGTTGTGGTGGTCGATTTTCTATACAGTACTTTAACATATATGCAATATAAAAAATGTGCGAGAATATAAAAAAAAAATATAAAATAATATAATAAGAAAGAATATTATTGAAAACAAAAGAATATACAATAATGTAAATGGCTATGGAGTAATATGAAAAAGTAAAGAAAAATAAAGTAGAATATAGAAAAAAATAATGTAGTACTAAAAGTGTAGAACATAGGAAGAACATGGGAGTTCAGAGAACATAGAACACAGGAATACTAAAAGTGTAAAGTAAAGAACACTAAAAGTGTAAAGAAAAGAAAGCATAGGTATACATGAAAGAAAATAAAAAGCATGTTATTATAAAATATATAAGATAAAGTATATACGGTAAAGTAAGTGCTATATAGTAAGCACATAATAAAAGGTTTTTCATTTCAGTGGAAATCTATCTGTGCGTGGTTATATTTGTAGGTAAATTATTTTACAAATAAATTTTATTTTTTTTTATCTAAAACCACACATTCCGAAACGATTCCAACTGGGCAATATCGACATAATACAACCCTGTTTAGCAGTCAGCCGGACATTACGCACACTTGTACAGTTTGTGACGCGTACCAACGCGTGTTTCAATATTGTGAACTAACACATCGACAATTTAGCACGCGATGAATGCGTGCGTCGCGTCGACTTGATAATTATATCAAAATTAATAAGATTTGTAATAACTTACCGATGGAAAGTTAATACGCTATTGTTACTTTTGATGTCCAACGAATTGTAGCAACTATTAATTATACATTTAGGCATTTTAAAGTGTGTAAAGACCAACACACAAGAAACGAGAAGCCGTTATGTTTTGAGCCTCTTCAATGTATTAGTGAACGGACCGGGCGAAGTGAAATGACGTCAGAAACTTTGCCTGACACTATTTAAAAACCTTACTTTTTTCACGTTAATGAATGCGGTGTCCAAAAGCTATCGGCAAGCCATATATTTTCTTTTGTATTCAAATAGCTAAATACATTTTCAAAATTAAAGTCCGCGGCGTGTACCTTGTATAATATTCGGAAGTGGGATATTTTTGTGTTTGAAAAAATTAAATCGGTCCGGACGACTGGGTCACAAATTAGTTTCATTATAGACCAATAAAAGGTACAACACAAAGGACTATGCGATTTAAACGGTGCAAAAAAATGCACGCACTTTTTTATAAATGGGCCGTGAGCCAATTTTATTTGGTTTCTGGGGTCATTTTGAATTTCACAGGGCGCGTCTATCTTATACTTGGTCGATGGTTGTGCCACTTCAACGAGGTCAAAGTAGGAGCATAGTGTCCTCTCTCTCCTCGCTATTTTCTACCCATTGTTTCCAATGAATTGAATGCCACAGAATACCAACAACATAATATCTCACAATGGTACAAAAGAGCAGTTCGCACACGCCGAGTATTTTAGTCGAGTAGAGAGTATAGTAGTAACTTAACGCGTCCGAACGCCACAATTTTAGTAGAGTGGGTTAATCAGCTCTTTAGTAGATTCAATCCATTTCGTTCTATTTTTTCGGCGAGTAGCGACCCCCGCCACGCGTCCTTACGCACTGACATGCGCAAACCCGTCGTTTTGGCAGAGTTCATCTGTGGATGCGCCGAAATGTCGTGGCATTGGAGCGAAGAAGCTACTCTAAAATTATTTATTAATGCTGCTATTAATCTCTTTTCTTGTCTATAGTTTATTTATTTTCTTCTTACTAATTTATTCTTCCACCTCTTCTGAAATTTCCTCTCTTCTAAGCTTGTTGAACGTTTGCGCGGCCCTTTTCGGCCCGCTTCATACAAATCTTAAATTTGGATTTGAGATCAAAATACCCAACCAAACTGAAAAATTATTTTTGTAATCAAAAGGTATATCAAATATCTAGTACGGATGTATTTACTTTGTAGTGTAGCAGACCGTCATTTGCAACGGGCGGCGGGCAATGATGTACTCTACTTGAAAGAAATGCGAACGATTTTCGTCGAGTCTTAAGTCAAGCAGCAAGTATACTCGCTACTTGACTTAAGGCCGCACTCTTGAAACGCACGGCGCTGAAAAAGAAGAAGATGGAGAGATATGTAATTACGAGTGTTGGACAGAGCGCGCTATTATGTTAAGTCGTAGCATAGCAGCGAAAATTGCGAAAAAGCTTAATAAAACATGACTCGTTTAAAATAGAGCAAAAATCTCGTGGAACGTATCTTAAATATCATTTAAAGAAACATTGTGAATTTTTTCACAAATATAACTTGTAAAATAAAAGAAATAGACTTGTTTAAAATAATTTTCGAAGCATACTTTGCGATTTTTTTCTATCGAGGGAATTTCATATAATTTGCGTTTCGACGTGGAACGTATCTAGATATTATCTTCAAAAATAACATATATTTTTTTAAGAGCTTAAAAACTTCAAATGTTTAAGGGAGATATGTAAGAAATCGGTTGAAACACGAATAGTAGACCCTTAATACTTGACCAATGTGAACAAGCCTTTACGGCTTGTAATCTGGCGATGTTTATTTTTGCAGCCTACACTTGGTAATTACTCAACTTGTCAGGGTTTCCACAGTCTCCACTATTATTTATATGAAACGGATTCTTGAATGGTTGAATCTAAAAGACGATAGTTATTTTTTACTTTCACGGCGGACATCACGAATTAAAGTATGTGTAACTTAGTATATTTATTTACACTTCAGACTAATAAAGAGTTAGTTGATATTTTTTCACAGCGATACACACGTTGGAATAATATATCTTGACCTTAGGTTGTCATGACAGAGTATCGGTAGACTTTGAGGGTGAGAATACTCGGCGATAAACTCACGCGTTAAAGCGATACGGCTTAACGGAACGAGAATACTCCCACACTGATTGCAAGCGGCGATCGATTTTACTCATCATGCAGATTCAATTTCGTTATATTCTTAATGGTTAAATCTTAACTCTGCCGTTGGCGGAAAGTAGAACAAATACATCAGGAACCCAGGGCGTCACGGGACAATACCGTTATAGCAATATTTCATAAATGAAACCCATTGGTATCAATTTATAATTTTTATTTATTTATTACAGAGGGTTTTTACGTGATTTGTAGTATAATTTTAATTTTACAGATATTTTGAAACTTAAGAAATAATAAAAATAAAATTACAAATAAAGGTCTTACAAACACTGAAACAAAAACAGAATAATACAGCTATTTTATAGGTTTACAAGATGTATTCAGTAATAGTGTTGAAACAAATGTTTTAGATAATCCACAAAACTCGTCAAGTCATATTGAAAATGTGTTAACATCACCCAAGTATTGATTTCCCATGAAGTCGTTGTATCGGAGAGTGGGCAACGTAGTGACGCTTATGAGTGCTGCTGTAGAATATTGTATTTTGTCGTGTTGTTACTGTGGGTGTTCGTAAGTTAATGAGTTGCAGGAATTCACAACAGTCGAATTTAGAGTTAAGTATTTTGAATAAAAATGTTAAATCGTTTATTTTACGTGTGCCTTCTAATGTATGTATTTTTAGAGTATTTAATAAGAAATCGTATTTTAAGTCTTCTACTGGGATATTTAATTTAAAATTTATAAAACGCAGATTTTTTTGCATTCGCTCAATGTTATAAATGTGAATTTTTATAAGATGGGGACCAAAATACTGAGATGTATTCGAAGAGGCTTCTAACTAGAGATACATACAATAGTTTAATGGTTTATAATTTTGTATTAACATTATAAATTGGAAATTATTCCTAGTTGAATAGCCAAAGTATTTCATTTGTTAAATATATTTTCTATAGTAAATAAATAAATAAAGAAAAATAAAATTAATGCAAATCTTCGCTCCTCGCCCACCAACGCCCAACGTGTACCGCCGCACCGCCTCAGCCGTAAGCGGCTTACGGCGGGCGGTGGTGGGTGGATGAGGAGCCGCGGCGCGCCTGCGCAAGAAACTCTGCTGAATAAATGTAGGATGTTTTAATATGTACGTGGAAGGTTCCACCGGAACGTTCCGTGTTGATACTGACTGCGATGTTGTATTTTGTAGGGGAACGTACATACCACGTATATTTATATAGATACCGTACCGGGAGAATGGAAAATAACTGTATAAATAAAAATAACATCAAAGTCGACATGAAGATGAAGAAATCATTAAAAAATATAAATTTACACAAACACAACCAACAGTCAACAAACATGAGTATGTGGAATTAACAAAAATAGTAAACAATCATGAAGCTTTTTTACATTATCTCCAAGCAGCAGGCCCTGATAAAAATAATTCCCCTCAGGACCTATGTCAATTGTGGAGATGTGTGAAGGGATTTCGAGGAAAGGAAAGAGACGAATTTCTGGGCATTGGAGGTTATCCACCACTTACCTGCCCTGGTAAAAGTAAAAGATGGTTACTCCTTCAAGGCTCTCGCAAGGACTCTAATTTTTTTGAAAGAACGAAGCTACATTTAATTAAGAACGAATCTAGAACTCTAGTGTCCCTGCATACGTTGTTAGTAAGCAGTATGCAAGTGCTTAGCGGGAAATACAAGATACAATATGTGTTAGTATGACGAAATATAGACAAGACAATGGTACAGGTTGGTGACAGTCCACGAGGCGGCAAGCGCTGGGTGATTGCATCCAGCGTATCCTTACTACAAGCACCTGTATGGGAGGAAGTATACAAATAACAAGGGCATGGCAAACGGGTGGGAGTCCCTCCAGTTGGCAGTTCCAGCAAGAATGCACATGACGTTCGGTCTAGCCGTAAACCGTGAATTTCTGAGTAGACGAGGGCACCCACCACTTTCCCGAACCGTTTTAAGGACCAGATTGGTCCCTCTATCGGTTCTCACATCAAGACTCTACATTTATTTTTTAAACGAAGCTACTATGAAATGATTCTAAAAGCCCCCGAATGTCCCTACACGGCACAACATACAATTATACATAGAAAATTTTTTTTTTTTAAGTGTTCTCATCCGAGGCAGTTTGTTCCCGTTCTTGAAGCTAGCGGAGAGACAGCATTTATAGAGGAATATAAATTAGAAAGAAAAAACAATTGAAACATGTTCCCACGGCAGCCACAGCACAAGAGCAGCATCTAGAGCTTCTGGCGAGCCACAGGCAGTCCTGAGGATAGACAGTGAGCAGTGGAAGGAAAGTTGGTCCTTCAAACCCTTCACACCGTCCCTGGCAGCACAAAATGGCCAGACATGACCCCTATGAAGATGGTGGGATAGTGGAGAAGACTGCTGAAGAACCCAGGGGACTAAGTAACTCACTCCAGCCGACAGGGCCACAAGAGAACTGGAGATCAGGGTCGAAAGGAACCCACCTCTCACTGCTACCGCTACATCAGGGGTGGCGCAGTGGACAGTGCAGGAAACTAAGCGATTGCAGATAGTATACATTAAGGGCACCACCTATGCCAGGCAGGGACAAGGGGGCTATTCCACCCCCTTATGGGGAAGGAGTAATAGTACAGACGAAAATTTCTGGGTAGGGAAAATGTATTACCGTTGGGTAGGAATCTGGGGGTCAGTTTCTCCAGGAGTGATGGACTATGAATCCATGACTGCGGTGCAAGGCGATGTTCCGAGAGAACACTGCTGGAGAGGTCAAATGTTCTCTCTCAACCAGTCTCTCCCGATACGGCCTGCCACGCAGCTGGTGAGCAGAAGCATCCACCGTCGAGACCTACACAAACCTCATCCTATGAACCCAGTCACCCCTGCTAATTCACCAAACGTAGCGAACCTTTTAGGGCTACCTACGGCAGGGGTGCTGGTTATCCAATAAATGGTTCCTGGGGTGGCGTTCCCACATCTTTTTCACATATTGAGACGACTCTAGCTGTGTTTGGTGACTAGATTTATGAACTTCCTCACCTTCCTTTTCCCATCTCCCCACTTCCATTAACCTCACAACATACCCCATTTAGGGTTGCAGTAATCCAACTAGCTCCAGACGTTTGGTAGCAGATGGGACTGGTACTTTACATTGAAAAAAAATGCAATGCATTTTACCCCCAGACACCTCAGACTACTGTCATTTTATAAGTGGGAAAATGTTGCTTGTTCTTTGACGGAGGACTTAACCAGCATAAAATTGAGACCGCCAAATGCGAACCCAACACATTGGATCACTTAACCGTTAAGGGGGTATTTTTTATTTATAGCCATTATTTTACCAATTATTGATTATGCATTAAAGAGTACAAACGAAACAATTAAAAATTAAAAAAGTTATAGGGTGTTCTCAAAAAAAAAGTGGGGGGTCTCAAACAAATGGTTCGTTCTGGTTGACACGATTGCAACCCTCCTATTAATCTTAAAAAAAAAAACAAATTAATTCTTAATCCAAACAAATGCGGCTGCGGCCCGAACTAAGTAAAAGTCATTTTTTTTGCAAAATGGCGGCTATCTGAAATAAAAAAGACATTTTTTTACCAGTTTTTTTGATTTTCCAAATTTTTTAAAAATAGTAAAAGTTTTAATTTTGTTATAGTTTTAGTTAGCACGATAGAGTAATGTATAGAGAAGGCTCACAACATAGTTCAAGTAAATTGGTTAAGTAGAACTTGAGATATTGAGTCAACCGTTTAACCGTCAAAACCGGTCGTACTAAAATGGCTCTTACTTATATAATTCGAATTTCGAAAAATCCTTTTAAGGAAATATTCTTGAATATTTGACCCATCGAAATATGAAGAATTCTTTTTTTTTAATTTTTTTTCTAGACAAGAATACTCCCCTAACAGGAATACACGATTTTGAAAAAGAAAATAATAATAATTATTATTTTATTTATTTATTTATTTATTTTATAAATCAACAAACAAGTCCCGCTAATATATTATAATTACTTACAAATATATTTAAAGTTATAATTTACATCTTTTATCTACAGTTTAAAGATTTTTTCATAAATTTTATCATAAGTATCAAAATAAATATTCTTTTTCCAATAACTAATTTTTCACCATATATTTAACCTTATTCATAGAATTATGTTGCTTTTTATTGTCAGGTAATAAATTAAATATCTTCGTTATGTTGTATTCAAACGTTCTCTGTCCGTACTTATTATTAAATTTCGGAACTATTAACCCGTCGTTACGCGTGAATCTAGTGCTATATTTATGATCTAGTTTCTCTTTATGCTGCGGGGTAAATATATGCTGAATTATAATTTTTTACCATAGTATTGCCTTTACAGGTAAAATTTTTGCACTCTGAAACAGCAACGGAGTATTGTGTCTTTGTTTGAAAATATGCAATTTAAAAAATACATCATAGTATTTTTTTGCTAACCCTGTATGTAGATACATATAAAGGCACACACAGGGTTGTCAAATATATGCCCATACATATTCTATGTATGTGCGGTGTGTGCGTTTTCCTATTTTCTCATGACGATGTTTAAAGAAAGTGGATAGTTTTCCCGGAAAAGCTCAAACAATATACTATTAAAAATAATACAAAATATTTTTAAAAAACACGTCTTGGTCGACATTTATATTTGACTAATTAACTAACCATTATTATTACATTTACAGCAGGAGAAGTCGGAGAGAATTTACTGACAAACAACTCGGTTTTGGCGCACACTCATTGCTTCATTCACATTCAAACATCGTCTTATGTGCACACTTCTGTTATTCTGACTCTTGACAAAATTTGACAAAATTGATGGTTTATTTGATCGCGCCATGTCTTCCTCAGGCATCCCCGATTTCTTGAACCATTCACTCTTGCGTCATATATTCTTCTTACCCTCATTTCTTAGTTCATTCGCTCTACATGTCCCAACCACCTAAGCGCCCCAATTTTAATCTTACTTATTACGTTTGCTTTCTTTTTAGAATCTATACACGGTGGTTTGGCATCATTTTAAGATGACATAGGCCCTGAGGAAAATAATTTCCCTCAGGGCCTATGTCATCGTTGGGGATGCTGTGTGGAGGGTTTCTTAAGGAAAGGAAGGAAAGGATAGTTCCGGGAAGGAAAGGGGTATCAGGGGTGAGTAGGAATCTGGGGTTCAGTGTGCCTGGTCATCCACCTTCAAGACCTAGACAAACCTCACCCCATGAACCCGGGCACCCCTGCTAAATAACCAAACGTAGCGAACCACTTGGGGTGACCTATGGCAGAGGTGTTGGTTATCCAATGAAGATTCCCGGGGCGGCGGTACCCATTCCCGCCTCCCAATATAAGATGTAATACATACTAGCATAATATATACTAGCAAAATATACTAGTTAAAAGCCCGCTCCACAAGTTTTTGCTGCTAGGCCCTGCGGGCGGCACGAAGATAGCTTAATCACAAACTATCATCCGTATCCAGTAGAGATTAATAAAAATTCAAATCCAAGAGTTCTAATGCCTGCCAGTCGACATTCCTCATGCTAGCTGTTAACAAAAATGGCGCCATCTTTTGGTATTATTAGCTATTTGCTTTAATTCGGTTCTATTGCGATAGTACTTTAAGTCACAAACTTGTACTCAAGTTTTCACGCAGGTTTTTCTACTTTCCGTGTAGTTCAGCCCTGATGAACAGTTAGGTTGCACTGCATATTTTTTAATTGTATTTTTTTAAGTGAGTTTTTTATAAGAGAGGGGATGAGATGGAGAAGAGGAAGGTGGGGAAGTACCTGGTTATTCAGATCTAGTCACCAAACACGGCTAAAGCCATTTCAAGCAACGTTTCAATTAACTAAAAGGTGGTCTTCTACCGGGGCAATACTGAGAGTATCTCTTTCTCTGGAACGTGCCGTAAATATACATTCTTTAATTTTAAATTATTAAATCAATCACAACATAATCTATATTTGCGCATCTTCGGATCGCTATTCAGGGTGCTTGCCCCTCGACCACGGAGGCCGTATACAGAAATAGTTATCAAACAGTATTAGTAGCCTTGCGTCTGCGTGATTGAAATTTAAGAACCCACCTTTGAGTGCATGACTGACCCCGCACCGTATGCGCCGCGCCTGCGTACGTGAAATTTCAAACAAAAGCTATCGTTGTAATTCGTTTTTGAATTCAAGAATTCGTCAAAGGATGGCGCCACTTACGTTAGCAGGTCGCACGAGAATGTGCCCCCTCCCCTCCCTATGACAAATGACAACCGTGTACAAATGTTGGGCGCGTGTTTGGCGTGCTTCCCGACTATACACCGCTGCCGAGGGGATCAATGACGCTAGTTCCTCGGAGCATCTTCCATTGTAATATCGCTAGAACAAGGACAGCATTCCCACCTGACGCCTGTGCTCTAAAGATTGCAATCCGTTTGTTAAGAGGAGAATCTATCAAACGAACCGTCCGTTTCTGCACAGTCGAGGGTTTTTTTAGGTATTTTGGGTCTCCAGACCAGAGGTGGCTGCCAAATTCAACCGTGCGGCGCACTTGCGATTTGTTCAGGGTCAGCAATGGTGTAATATTAAAGAATCTGCGGGCCCTGTACAGTATGCCCAGTTTCTGAGAGGCTATATATAAATTCTCATTATTGATTGTGTTTTATTTTATTTCAACTAAACCTGTAAAAGTGCGAATGTCTATTATTAATTAGCGTGCCTGTATTAATATTATGACATCGGTTTTCTTTCGTATCACAATAGATCAAACTTTGTATTAGGGTTTTTATATATTATTATGAATAAATAAAGATATTTTCAATACACACGCCCCCCTTCGAACTCCTAATAGATGTGGTCTCATGTTTCACAGCCGATGTCTATTAACAATTCAATGTGTGCGGAGTTTGACGTCATTTCGTTTAGCGGCCCCTGTTATTAGATATAGCCCCGTTTACCGCTGCTGGGAGAGTGGAAGCGAAGTATTCCCGCGGGTACAAGGCTTTCGCGGTCTCGGAGGGTGCAGAAGTGGGGGTGGGGGTGGGGTCGATAGTCACTCGATTTGTCGTGAAACTAATAGATTATTAAATATGCAATACTTTCTTATGTGGGTAGGTTCCGTATATGGTTCCGTATTGGGAGGTTTTACTGCCCGGTTTCGCCCAGCATTTTATTTTTGTTAAACATTTTTGATTTCAGTACTAAATAGGGAGGGGGAAGGCGGGTAAGGTGGAAGGGAACGGGGACGCACAGGAAAGGACATGCAGGGAGAATCAATTTATTTCTTTGAATAACATTGCAACTTATGCCGGGGACCAGCTAGTGTGTTATAAATGTTATCATTACCTCACGTTTTGTCGTTTCAGGTAAAAATATATTTTTAAATTCACAAAGTAACCTTTTTTTAAATTGCGGTCGGAAACTGTTGTTTTATAAACTCGTATAGTATCAACACTGGAGCGACAACGCAATTTAAAACTTTTTTCTCCGATTGCTCGACATTTTTTGATGACAAAAAAAAAAAAAAAACATTCCTCCGAATTTTAATATGGAGACATTCAAACTGATTATAGATCTATACAGCCAATGAATTCACCTATCTTTCGTCGATTATTACATATTCCTAGAGTTTATTAAAAAAAATTTATAAAATCGTACACTTCTACTTAATTTCTTACAAATAAGTAGAAGACGGGGAAGACATGGCATGATCAAGGAAATCAGATACTTGGGTCGGGCCATGTCAAGAGTCAGAATAATAGAAGAGTATGTATGAATGTGAATGAGGCAAAGATTGTGTGCCAAGACCGACGGTTTGTTTGACGGTTCGTAAGCGCAACGAGCAAGATTAAGAAAGGGACACCTCAGATGGTTTGGGCATGTAGAGCGAATGATCAAAGAAAGGAGAATATAAGACGCAAATGCGAATGGTAGAACAGCAAGATCAAGTGAATCGGATAGTTGAGTCGGGCCATGTCAAGTGAGTGTTCAGTTTTCTATTATCCTCCCTCTGCCAATTCCGTTTTTCTGGCGCCGTATCCTTGCCCGAAAAGAAGAAGATGGAGAGATACGTAATTACGAACGTTGGAGAGAGCGCGCTAATATTTTCAAAGAGAAAATTGAAGCGAAAATTGTGAAAATGATTTATAAAACATGACTCGTTTAAAATAGAGCAAAAATGTCGTAGGGGGTAGTATCTCAGGGGCTGTCTAAAACAACGTTCAAAGAAACACTGTGAATTTTTTCATACATATAACTTTTTAAATAATATTATTTTCTATTAAAAACTGTGCTATACAAATCATTCAAATATTATTACTATAGAAAGAAGAAAAAAATTACATGGTATTGAGAAAATAACACGCAGCAGGGGTGGAGGGTTCGTCATTAACAATTTGTTTTTATTTTTTCTATTACGTGTTTGGTAAATTGGTCTGAAGACAAATGGAAAATATCGGCATCTGAAAAGATGTTATTGTATTTTGTGAACGTCCTTTTGAGAAATGAATGTTGTATGTAATTTGTTTTTGATTGCGGGATGTGGAATAGTTGGAGATATGCAAGAATGTTCAAGGAGATATGCAAGAAATTCGGGTAGCAGCGGCTTCACTGCCTTTTACCAGGGTTCATATCAGCCCTCCATTGTGGACTGCTGGTCCATTCAATAAACAACAAGCAAATTATAAGAGAAAATGTTTTGATTGAAAAATCTGCAGTATATTCGTTTCAAATTACACGGCAGTTTGTTAGGGCGTTCAGTCCCCTGGCCCTGGTCGGATCTGTGGATTATCTAATGTTGTCCGCAACATGTCGAGCATTACTGCACTGGGAATTCATTAGCTCGCCATCCCCCGGGATCCGGGTTCTGCTCCCCGAGGGGATTTGCTCACCCAACCCTTGGAGCGAGAGTATATTTTGTAAGAGTTCGGCCCTATTAACGCTGTTTTGGTTGCGGAATGAATTTGTTACAATGAGGAACAGGTGTTTGAGAATTGATTAAATTTTAGTGTTTTGAGGTTAGATTTCAAAATCTATATACATTAAGCGATTTTTGCCATATATTGGCGCTATTTTAAATGTCTCCGATTGCTTTACGAATAAAAGTAAAAATTGCTTTACGAATAAAAAATAATTATCTACTTGATTCGGCAATTTTTTTTTAAAATATTTGTAGCTCCCACGTTTGTTATTTTGGATTTAAAACGAAGCTATCAAAATGCTTTATCTATTGCTAGCTTTTCCCCGCGGCTTCGCTCGCATGGTATTAGGGGAAATTTCTGTAGCGCTTGCACTTATCAATTGTCTCCCCCTCCCCCCTCTACCCACCCCCTCCCGCATTCCATACATTCATTCCCGGTACATTCAGTTTTCAAACAGCTCGCTTGCCACCTAAATTTCATAATGCTAGAGCTCAAAGAAAAAAGAATTATCCAATTTGGTGCAGTCGGAATTTATGCGCTTACAAACGTTTTGGAGATTTATTTTTATTGAAATATGTGGAAGTTTGTAAATATAATAAAAAATTACAATATTTATTATACAGTCTTTATGATCATTACAAATTATATTTTTAATGCAGGAACTCTCATCTGACATTAATTACAAAACATAAGCTTGTGCAAAAAAAAAAAAAACATTTTTTAACTTTTGAATTTTCTGGAGCAGCAGCCGACCAATAGGTAGGGGGCTGAGTACCTACCAGCATTGAGCCATTAAATATATCAACAATGTTTCTATGGAAATGATTTTTTTCTGACGTCAGCAAAAACTCGCTTTTGTTAGCGACAGAAAACCTATAACAAATATAATATATTAATATTTATAATTTCATAACGCCAGAGCTTACCATCATATACAGCCTATAGTCTTCGCATATAATATAGCTTTCTATTGGTGAAAGATTTTTTAAAGTCTTTTTGTTGGTTAATGCGTGAAAGCGTAGCAAACAAACTCGAGCAGTTTCGCATTTATAATATTAGTATGGATGACCATAGGTGTCGCATATCCGAACTTTGTAGACTATTTTATAACGATGTTAAAAATAAATTTTTAAAATATTTTTTTCAAGCAGAATTTCAGATCAGATGTTTACGGTTAAAATTAAGTCCTTTTTCCATAGAAATGCACCTTTCATTAACAAGTATACCACAGACAATATACAGAAATCAAAAATATTCTATGTTGACTCGAATAAGTACCTCTCTCGGCAGTTTCAAAGTAACAAACACGCAGGATTCGCGCGGTTATAAACTTTACGATTTTTTAAATATATTTTTTATAAATCCTACAAATATGAGGTAAACGGTAATATACAGGGTAATTCATTGGCTATATAGCACTATAATAAGTTTTTATGTCTCCATGTTAAACTTCGAAGTTATGATTTTTTTAATGTTGGCGAAAAATTTAAAAAGTGATCTTGTGAAAATCTCGAGCAAACGAAGAAAATGTTTTAAAATGCGCTGTCGCTCCAGTGGTTAAAATGAAAATATGTATGTAAATATAACATTTGTATGTATGTATGCAATGCGTTGCAAAACCATTCATCCGATTACGATGAAACATTGGGGATTTGATGTGCGCATGCCCGCAATTCTTACTATATATAATAGTGAGTTCTGGCATCATGAAATTATGCTTTGCTACCAGTTCTGATTATTCAGTCGCTATCGGATTGCAATGAAACTTTGGGTATTTCATGTGTACCTGCCAGCGATGGTCTCTATATATATTGGTGAGCTCTGGCATCATGAAATTTGTATAAAAAATTGCTAAAAGTCGTATCCGCGATCCATAACTAGAATAATTATACCAAGACGAGACCAATTTAAAACTAATGTGGTCGACACATGAATAAAGACCCCATTAACTAATTAACTTCCGTTTAGTGTCAAAACGTAAATACGAACTGCCAATGCATTTTTAGGTCATAATTCAAAATTGCCAGTTTATTAATATTTTTACATAATCGCTTGGTGTTTGACATTTCGGAGTATCAATTCATAGAAAATACTTTCAGTGTTGCCAGCGTTCAGTATCGAACGTTATCAACGACGTTATCAACGACGAAACCGTGCTCGGGGCATCGATATATATATTTTTTTTGGAGCCAGTGAGCTATGACATTTCCAATTGGGGTAGGTATGTTTGTGAGGCAGGAAGGTAGTGGAGAGGGGAAGGAGATGGGGAAGAGAAATGTGGGAACGACCTGGCTATTCATATCTGGTCACCAAACACGGCTAAAGCCATTACAAGCAACGTTTCAATTCTGAATGGTGGTCTTGCACCAGGGCAAGAGAGTATCTTCCACTCTGGAACGTGTCGCAAATACACTATATTATTTTAAATGAATTTATTGTGAAATAACACAAATTAATCAAATAAAATTTATTTGCCACGCCGGGATTCGACCCCGCGATCTTCGGATTGCGAGTCAAGAGCATTACTGCTAGACCACGGCAGCCGATATAAAATCATCGGAAGTTATTGATTTAATTTATTTATTTAATATCAACGGTATAAATACACCATAAGCCACAAATGTCACAAAATGTCACATAATGTCACAAAATTATAGGAAACATATTAGAAACAGTAAATAATGATTAAAACATGCCTATCTATCCGATATTGTAAAGTTATCGATTTCTTTGTGAAGCTCCTGGCATGTGGTCAGCAACAAAACGATCGCTTGAAATATATTATTGGAACTAAAACCACTACAATATTTGGTCAGAAGAAAATCATGTCAATAAAAGTAAACATTCTCAATTTGGGAGGCGGGAATGGGTACCACCGCCCCGGGAATCTTCATTGGATAACCAACATTTCTGGCATAGGTCGCCCCAAGTGGTTCACTACGTTTGTTGATTTAACAGGGTGAGTTCATGGGGTGAGGTTTGTCTAGGTCTTGGAGGCGGATGACCAGGACGCACTGAACCCCAGATTTCTACCCACCCCTTAAACCCCTTTCCTTCCCAGAACACTCCTCTCCTCCTTTTCCTCAAAAAAACCCTCCACACAGCATCCCCAAAGATCACATAGGCCCTGAGGGAAATTATTTTCCTCAGGGCCTCCTGTGTGGAGCTCATGTAAAAAAAAATCACAAAATGCCAAACTATCAAGTAAAAATGTATTAAAGGATTTTAAGGAAAATGATAATGTTTTGGTGTACTTAAGACCCTTAAGAGGTCCTACGAAATTGGTTATTGGGAATTGTTGTTAAAATTAATTCCATGGGTATATTTGATTCAATTAAATGGAGGAAAGGTTAAAAATAGGTTCATGTAAACCAAATGAAAAAAAAATGTCATAAGTCAGATAGGTAGGTGCCAATAATATGTAGAAAAAATTGGTCGAAAAAAATATTATTAATTCTGAAATTTGAAAGATGACAAATATTCTTCTTCTCCTTCTTCTTCCCCTTATGCTATTCGGGTCGGGGACCCATTGCATTAACAAGGCTCCTCCATACGTCCCTGTCTTGTGCTGACTGCATGGACTCCGTCCATAGCAGTCCCACCCTCCCCTCACAAAGTTTCTGGAGTTGCCTCGACCAGCTGTGTCTGGGGCGGCCCACTGGACGTCTACCCCTCTGGAACCGCACTCAGTATTTTCCTCGGAATTCGGTCATTAGGCATTCTTAGTACGTGTCCAAGCCACCTCGGTTGCGATTTTTCTATGAAGAGTGGCAGTGTTCAATGTTCAGATCGTCTCGGATCGTCGTGTTTCATATGTGATCCCATTTCGAACCCCTGCCACTCCTCTCAAACACCTCATTTCGGCAGCTCGTACTCTAGAACGTGATCGTTCGTTTAGCATCCATATCTGGTGACCGTAAGTGAGCGTCGGGCGGTATACCGTTTTGAACACTGCAATCCTTGTCTTGATGCTGAGCTCGGCTTTCCTTGTCACTGAGCCGTAGAGAGGACGCAACACACCGCCTGCCGTCTCGCCGTCCATCGCTGGGGAATTCCACCTTGAGGTATTATCTGTCCAAATGTTACGTTTAAATAAGACGCGGCAGTAGCCGAATTGGTAAAGGCGTTTGTAACGGTAATACGAGAGATTCTGGATTCGAGTCCCAGTTGCGACCGTTATCTTTTTTGTTTTTCTGTGTCTTGTTCTCTTTCATATATTCGTTTAGATTATTAGTGTTATCTTGTCCTTTAATCAAATAGATGCCTTTAAAAACACTTACATTTCCTATCGATTCCTCAGATTTAGTTTAGTTCTAGAGTCGGGGTGAGCAACCCCGCGGGAATCCCCATAAATAATTAGCCTGCTATTAGTCCTGGTATCGGGTTACTTCAGAATACTACAGTACCCGTGTCTACTGCCTACTGCTTATGTGCGGTCGTGTGCGCGTACACTTGCAGGCTTTCTGACTTAGGGTTGGGACCAACAAATGTTAAATAATACATTTTGATTGTCGAAATAAATACATTAATATTTTTTATTTATGATATAACTTAAGGAGTAAAACCTCAAATTGTAATCCATACTAATATTATAAATTCGAAACTGCTCGAGTTTGTTTGTTACGCTTCTACGTTTTTAAAAATTCATTCACCAATAGATAGCTAAATTATATGCGAGAACAACAGGCTGTATATAATTGCAAGCTCTGGCGTAATGAAATTATATAAATATTAATATATTATATTTGTTATACGTTTTCTGTCGCTAACAAAAGCAAGTTATTGCAAACGTCAGAAAACAAATCGTTGCCGTGGAAACGATGTTGATATATTTGTGGGCTCTATGCTGGTAGTTACTCAGCCCCCTATCTACTGGTCGGCTACTGCTCCAGAAAATTCAAATATTAGAATATGTTTTGTTCTTTTTGGACAAGCTTATGTTTTGGAATAAATGTCAGAAGAGAGTTCCTACATTAAAAATATAATTCGTAACGATTACATAGACTGTATAATAAGTAATGTTATTTTTTATTATATTTACAAACTTCCACATTTAAATAAAAATAAATGTCCGAAATGTTTGTAAGCGCATAAATTCCGAACGAATGAACAAAATTGGATAAGTAATTCTTTTTTTCTTTGAGCTATGAAATTTAGGTGGTAGGCGAGATGTTTGAAAACTGAATGTAAGGGAATGAATATATGGAATGCGGGAGGGGATGGGGGTGGGGTGGAGGGAGATAATTGATAAGTGCAAGCGCTACAGTAATTTCCCGTAATACCATGCGAGCGAAGCCGCGGGGAAAAGCTAGTTATACATAAAGATGAAAAATATGCGTTAAGACAATGAAGATAATTTTGGTAGTTCTTAGTCGAAGTATAATACAGTTAAATATGACCGTAGAGGATAGAGTCGAATCAGCTCAGTGGTAAGAGCAGAGCCACAGCAAGGCTGAGGTCCTGGGTTTAATTCCTATATGCGACCACCTTTTTCTAATTTTCCTGTTTCAGAGTGGCTAAAATATTGTCTTCAATGATTAAATACTTAGGGCAGTCAAAAAGTAATGCCTCCTATTTCTTATGTACTTAAATAAAGTTAGTTAAGTGAAAATTTTGAATTTGGTGCTATTCCTCAAACCTTCTTCTACAATCTGCCAAAAGTAACTTTTTGGGTCAACAGGTGGCAGCACTACGGTGTAACTCTAAGTGAACAGCTCAGGTACGGGGGCTCCATCGAGGCCAGAGTTAAGTTAGCCTCTCAGAAACTGGGCATACTGTACAGGGCACGCAGATACTTTAATAGTACACAACTGCTAGCCCTGTACAAATCGCAAGTGCGCCCCACGGTTGAATTTGGCAGCCACCTCTGGTCTGGAGCCCCAAAATACCTGAAAAAACCCTTGACTCTGTGCAGAAACGGGCGGTCCGTTTGATAGATTCTCCTAATTTAACTAACGGATTGCAATCTTTAGAGCACAGGCGCCAGGTGGGAATGCTGTCCTTGTTCTACCGGTATTACAATGGAAGATGCTCCGAGGAACTAGCGTCATTGATCCCCTCGGCACCGGTGCATAGTCGGGAAACACGCCAAACGCGCGCTCAACATTTGTACACGGTTGACATTAGTCACATGAGAACGGGTCGTTTCTACGACTCGTTCTTGAGTTCAACAGCTCGGCTGTGGAACGATTTGCCGGCCTCTGTGTTTCCTCCCTCCTACAATATGGGTCTCTTCAAGACCCCTGTTCACTCCTTCCTCTCCTCAAAAACACCCTCCACACAGCATCCTCAAAGATGACATAGGCCCTGAGGGAAATTATTTTTTCCTCAGGGCCTCCTGTGTGGAGTTAATGTAAAAAAAAAAAAAAAACTGCAGTCGCTTGCAAAATGGCCGACATCGATGTTCGTAATAGACAGCGTTCTGTGATTGATTATTGACTAATGGGTGAAACACCCATTCGCATTAATGAAAGACTGAAAACGTGTACTATGAAGTAAGAGTGGATGTCAGCACCTCTAGTTGATGGGTTAAGTTAGGTTAAGTTAGGCTGGGTTAGGTTAGGATAAATGTCGACTATTGGTTTATAATCGTTGTTTTTTTAAATGTTAATAACTAAGAGAGAGAGGCAAATAGCTGGTGTTTTGTCAAGAGTTGTCGGGTGCTTACTGAAATCTCGATTTGATTTGCATACAAATCTTCACTTTTTTCTGAGATTTATGATTTTTGCGCTCTTGTCCTTGACGAGGGAGGTCCCTGTGTAAGTCTAATTTCTAAAAATTCTGTGTAAATCCCGTGCAAAGCCGGGGACTTCATCTAGTAAGCAATAAAAGATTGGGAGAAGAAGTGAAATGCTGAAAGCAGAACACTGGAGCAAGAAGGCGGGATAATTGATTAAAGGGCTAAGCAGAAACTGGGAGAAGCAACAGTAACAAAAAGCGGAAGAAGCCAGAAGAAGCTAAAAGTTGCATGATGAAGAACGTGCTAAAGTGGCAAAAAAGAAGAATAATGATTTAGAAGAAGCCAAAATGAACTTGAAAGAGCCAGAATAACCAAGAAGAAACAAAAAAGGAGCAAGAATGCGCTCAAATAAGTTCAAAGAAATTACCGTAAAGAATAATTACAAGAATCACATAGAAGTTATGAAAAGCAAGAAGAATCATAGGAAACAAAAAATGTAAGTAGAAACAAGAAACGCATTTTTGGGACAAGAAGAAGCCAGAAAAAGCTAGAAAGAACGAGACGGAGCAAGTAGAAAAAAGAGGAGCAAGAAATAAACAGAAATAAATAAAAATAGAGCAAGAAGAAGCTAGAAAATGCTTTAAGTAGCTCGACGAAACTAGCAGAAACAATAATGATCACGACCAAGAAAGGACCAGAATAAGCCAAAAGGAGCAAAAATATTACTATGATACTAACATCATCCTTTTCTTAATCGTTTCGTTTTAGCTTTGAAAGATAAAACAAGAACGTACTATATTTTTGTTTGATTAGTATGACTAAAACCTGCCTTTATATTTATTTAATGTATGGAGACAGATTGCCGACGCACCCGCGCGCTCGGCTGCCTTTTCCATTCGGCTGGCATACACAGTTCGTCCATTCGCTACGAAAATCCGAATGCTATTGTTGAAAACCCGATCTGAAATGATCGTCGTCGCGTCGGTAATCCGAATACAGTGGATGCACTACACCAAATACGTTATATGCGATCCGTCAGATACTTGCGATGCGGACCCGTGGTCGCTTACCATGACATTTTTGTGTGGAGAGCGTTCGCTATTTCAGGAGTTTCTTAGCATTGTCGGTGCCAGGAGCACAGAAATTGACCATACTGTAACGGTTGATAAATTCACTTAACTTTAATATTGGTGATATTACTTTGTCAACTTCTGTGCTCCGGGTACCAAGATTTAATAAATTGTCATTGTTTTCAATCTAGCGATACGCCACACAACTCTATTTTGGCACACGCTGTCTTCATTTACATTCATATTTCTCTTGATAAGACTTGGCTCAAATATTTGGATTACTTGACCGTGCCGTATCGTCTTTCTGGGGCACCCTGACTTCTTGTACCATTCACTTTTGCAGCACATGAGATTTTTTATGGGAGCGTTTGCTATTTCAGGCGTTTCTTAGCATTGTCGGTGCCAGGAGCACAGAAATTGACTATATTGTAACGGGCGAATAAAGTAGTGTGAAATCACTTAACTGAAATATTTGTGATATTATTTGTCAACTTCTGTGCTCCGGGTACCAAGATTTAATAAATTGTCATTGTTTTGAATCTACCGATGCGCCACACAACTCTATTTTGGCACTCTGCTGGCTACATTTCGATGTGACACGACTCGGCTCAAGTATTTGGATCACTTGATCGTCTTTCTGGGGCGTGCGTCCCTGACTTCTTGTACCATTCACTTTCGCGTCACATAACATTTTTTTGTGGGAGCGTTCGCTATTTCAGGCGTTTATTGGCTTTGTAGGTACCAGGAGCACAGGTATTGCTATCGTGTGAATAACGTGGCGTGAATTTGAATTAAATTCCCCTAAATATTGTGATATTACTTTATCAACTTCTGTGCTCCGGATACCAAGATTTGATAAATTGTCATTGTTTTCAATCTACCGATGTGCCCACACGGCACAATACCGGCTTGATTTACGTTCATATTTCTCTTGACATGACTCGGCTCACTTGATTGTGACATATCGTCTTTCTGGGGCGTTCCTGATCCTTTTACCATGCACTTTCGCGTCATATAACTCCTTACTACGTTTATTCGCTCTACGGTCAGTTGGTGCATTTTCTCATTTTCTTCATGGGTAGTATCCAAATCGTTTTTGGGCTGTCTATCAGCAAAGTTTTTGGACTATCTATTAGCGATGTTTTTCGAAAATCTATCAGAAATTTTTTTGGATGGTATATATTAGCAATGTTTTTCGACGGTCTATTAGGAATGTTTTTGGACGGTCTATTAGCAACAATGTTTTTTGACCGTCTGTTAGCAATGTTTTTGGATCGCCTATTAGCTATGTTTTTTGGCCATCTATTTGCAATGTTTTGGACCGTCTAATAGCAATGTTTTTCAACCGCCTTTAATAAATTTTTTTGAGCAGTCTATCAGCAATCTTTTTTTACAAACTATCAGAAATGTTTTTGGATGGTATATATTAGCAATGTTTTTCGACGTCTAGTAGGAATGTTTTTGGATAGTCTATTAGCAACAATATTTTTTGACCATCTATTAGCAATGTTTTTTGATCGTCTATTAGTTATGTTTTTTTTGTCCATTGTTTTCAATGTGTTTGGGATCGTTTATTAGCAATGTTTTTGACCGTTTGACAGTCTGTTAACAACATTTTTGACCGTCTATTAGCAATGAGAAGACCGTCTATCAGAAATATTTTTGGATGGTGTATATTAGCAAATTTTTTCGATGGTCTATTAGAAATGTTTTTGGACGGTTTATAAGCAATTTTTTTGATCTTTTGTCTATTAGCAATGTTTAGTACCGTTTATTAGCAATATTTTTGGGCCGTATACTTAGCAATGTTTTTTGACTGTCTAATATCAATGTTTGTAAATATTTCGTGAGGAGGTATTAAATAAAAGGTATGAATGATTTTTAATTTATATATTTATTAAAATTTTTGAACACTGAAGATCGTAATATAAACCCTTTTATCTTATGAATGTATTTGCCTTTCACTTATATAATAATTTTCGTTTTATTTAATTTCATTGTACTTGAAGAAACTTCTTTCAATCACAAATAATTTAATTTAAAAATAAATTAAAGATTTAAGAAACAATAATATTTTGTATTATGCTCAGAAGCATAGCTGTGCAGATTAAAAAAAAATAAAAAAAATATTTTTAAATTTCATTTTTAAATTTTAAATTTTTTTAAATTGTTTTGTTATTTTTATTTTACATAATTTGTTTTTGAAAAAAAGGGTTTACGATTTGAGATGACTTTACATAAAATAATTGTAAATAGAAAATACTATTACACTAAAATATAATCTGCGAAATTATCGAATTAAAAAATCGAAATAATATTTCAATTTAAAACTATACACAATACAATTAATTATTCATCACACACCATTGGAATAAAACTATATTTTAATAATTAATCCTTAATATTAATATTCACAATTAAAATTTAATATTTTTTACACGTTGTTTTTTAAATTAATAAATTCCAATCAAAGAAATCATACATTTTTTATGACATTTAGCTTAAGAACAATATGATATGATTACAAAATGCAAAGAAATTCACTAAAATAATAATATCTTTTTTACAAAATATTTACAAAAAAAAAATTATGAATCTAAACATATTTTTACAGTTATTATAATTTATATTTTGTACATTTAATCTAACTAACTAACGTACCTATATATTATAAATAAAGTATTGCATATTTTTTTTAATATGCTGCAACGCCCTTAAAATTACGAAGTTAATGATTCAGTTGGCATTTTTCATCGACAAATTTTTTATAAAAATCGATGGAAGATTCGATTAATTTTTAAAAATATTAAATTATTTTTTAAATACAGCAGATTCTCGATGCACGTCTTAAGAAAACATTTAAAAGTATTTTTAATCTGATGTTGTAGATGGTGCTAATTTAATTATTTTAGATAATAAACAAATTAAGCTTTAAAATATTAAGATGGATTGATTGTTTGCGGCTGTACATATGCAGTACTAATACGAATAAATAGTTTTGTCCATACAAAAATATATACAAATAAAATATTGAATTGAATCAAGTATTGTATTTGTACGCCTTTATTGAGAGAATTGTTTTTTTATACAGACAAAACTATTTATTCAAATTCATATTGCGTACTCGTGTTAAGAGGAACGTATGCGCGGCCCATTTCGGCCAGTTTCATACAAATCTTAAATTTGAATTTGAGATCAAAATACCCAATAAAACTGAAAAAATATTTTTGTAATCAAAATGTATTGATATCAAATATCTAGTACGGATGTGAGCTACTTAAATTATTTTTTTATTGTTTTTCATTTACTTGCCTCTAAAATCAAAATTGCTCAAACTGCCTAAATTGCCTCTAAAATTATGAAGCACAAAAATCTTTAATAGCCCATATCTTATAATTTTAATCAAAAATAAATAAAGTAGCTCACATCCGTACAAGATATTTGATTACCTTTTGATAACAAAAATATTTTTTTAGTTTGGTTGGGTATTTTGATCTCAAATCCAAATTTAAAATTTGTATGAAGCTGGCCGAAACGGGACGCGCATACGTTCCAAGCAAACCAAAAATGTATGCATTCTTAGTTTGCCTTGCATCACTACAAATAAAGGTGATAGGCATAAAAATCGCTTGGCAAACGGAGTCTAGAGGTCACGTTTTTATATATTTTATGAATAATTTTATATGCCAGAAAAAAGTTAATCCATGGAAACTGCCACCGAAAATTTTGATAATCAAATATAACTTGCAAGAAGCGCTTTTTTGTGTAATAATTAAATTATCGTCATCTATGACAGAGTGGTTAATGAATAAACAAAGAGTAAAAAAAAAATAATCCAAAAAATAATTTTTAATCAAAATGAAAACTGATCAAAATGCAAAAGATTTTGTTTACAATGAATCTATAAGTTAGGTTCCCACTGAAAATAATGGAGTTCTTTCACAAAAGATAATATAGATTTGTGAACGCATCTTTTAACATCTCTCCCCGTAAATGGTAATCTACTGTATTTTTAAAAATCCTTAACTCAGATACAAATATTGATATTAAATCAAATATTTTACATCATTTGAACGATAACACGGTCATACGATATACAATAGGCCTTAAAATTCTGAAAACAGATTGATCAAAAAAAAATTTGGATGAATACAATTTTATAAATTGCACATGGAATTTAACGAATTTCGAATTTTGATATGTTTATAACACTAATAATTTAGCTTTGAAGATTTTGAATACGGATATGTCAAATTCTTAGAAAATTATTAATTCACCTTTTTAATTTTTTAAAAAGTTAATAAAAACATTTTATTGAGTTATTGTATTTTGCTTATAGCATTACTCATTTCGATGACAAAGTGTCTGATAATGGCTCGAAAACCGAAAGGGCAGTCACGTTGATGAAATTTTCCACACTTGACATTCATCAGAACAAGAAGAAGGTCACTGTCTTTATTAGATTTGAAAAAATCTGCGTAAAGCTCGGGCAACGCCCGGGATTCCAGTCAGCGTTACATAAAGCATACATTTTTTTAAATTGAACTCTCCAAGCCTAGGACACAAAAAAAATTGTCATGATGTCACAAGTCCCAGAGATAATTCCAATGTTTAAACGATTAGACAAGGTTCAAATAAAAAATAAATGATTTTAATTGTCAAATTTTCGATATTTTTTAAACTTTAATTTATCGTGTGAAAGAGTCCACACTCACAATCTTACAATCACATCAATTTTAAATTATTTTTTTCAAAAATTTCTAAGTTTATACACCAAATTCTTTCGTTGCACTTTTATATACATTGTAATAGGCCAATTTTGAAAAACAATCATTGTTTCTGTCATCTTCGAAGATTTTGAAAATAGCAAGATAACAAAACAATGGTTTTAAATTTTTGAATTGCAATTGAAAACTTTGTCTTCTTTTTAAATTTTGATGTTAACCACTTTTTAGAACACTTTCAAAATATTGAAAAGACTTTTATATAAACTATGCCAGTGCATAGCTTTTTATAGTTAATAAATATCTTTGTGATTTGATGATTAAGATCAAAGATATTGCCTCCAATTTTTTGAAACCTGTTTTTCCAACTTTGCAACTTTGAGAAAGCTGTTTTTCCAAAAACCCATAGAAATTTTAATTATAACACGTTTAAAATGTGAAAATATACTCAAAAATCAAAAGTGACTCGCGTGAAGTGATTCCAATTTGTACTGATCAAAAAAATGAGCTTGTTAGAATAACTTTACTAAATTACGATGGATTACAATGTATCCAAAAAATAATTTTAAAATTTTAACAAAAATAATACATTACTACTTTTTTAAAAGCTTCGTCTATCGTTTAGTGGTCTTTTTCCAATATTACAAGATACGTTGCAAAATATCAAATGTGAACCAAAGCAAACAATTTGTTAGTTATATACTCAATTATATTGATCGTCTATTACAACCTTTAAGTTACAAATATTTTTATTAGACTCATTCAAGGTCTTGAAATTACAGAAAAGCAAATAAAACTATGTCAAGGTAGATGATCCAGAAGTAGTAACACATCCAATTTCATCAATTTTGGCTTTTGAAACCATCGATTACTTCATCATCAATGTTATATATCTTTCTTCTTATATTACTCAAGGTCTTGAAAATGATTCGCAAACATAAATGTGTCAATTTGCATTATGTAATTCTTTTTAAAACATCGTCCAAATAATCTTTAAAGTTACATAATGCCTTTTTTCGATTTTTTCAATGTCTTGAATATTATTAAAAAATATCAAAAAAGTGTCAATATAATCCAATATTTTCATAGTATACAAAAGCATTGATTTTTGTTTTCCACTAAAAAAAAAGTTGTAGATCTCTTTTTGCAATTCTCTCAAGGTCTTGAAAATTACAAAAAAATATCAAGGGAAGCAATTTGATACTTTCATTGTACAAATGCATTGATTTTAGTTCTTCAACTTTAAAAAAAAAGTTGTATATCTTTTTTTACAATTCTCTCAAGGTCTTGAAAATGATTTAGAAACATTACAAAAGTATTAATCCATAGTTTTTAAGTATTTAATATGTATATTTAGTCTATTTTCTTTTTTTATATATATTTATTTTAGCACTAGACCATGTTAATCCCGTACTTGTCAGCTGATAGGCCGAAGTATTCAGCGGGTGGGGGTGGGTAGGGCTGCTGGGACTGGTGAGGGGGGCCAAGGGCCGAGGGCGGCTGGCCGTAGGGTGGGAAGGCTGATGCCGAAGTGGGCGGGGGAGGTGGGGGGGAACCGAACCCGCCCTGGCCGCCGTACTGCGCCGGTGATGACATGGCTCCGTTGAAGTATTCCATCTGAGAACAAAAAATAACAGTAAGTTAATAATTATTGTGGTAGAAGAAGTCGGGGATACCCGAGGAAGACATGATATGATCAAGTGAATCAAGTACTCCGCTCATGTCAAAAGTCAGAATAACAGAAAATTATGTATGTCCCATTGGATGACGTATGCATGTTTATGAATGAATGAACACGGATAGTGTGCCAAGACTATTACTACTAGAATTGTGTGGCGTTTTATCCTCTCTGCCTACCCTTGTCGAGAAACGGTGTTGCGGTTTGTTATGTTTTGTTTTCGCAAATGTAATGCCAAGATTCTCGGTGCCCATGCTTTGTAGAAGCATTTTCATATTTATTTTATTTTTTAGCTGATTTTAAAAAAATTTATTCAAAAGAGTTGAAATGTACCAACTGGATTATTTTTAACAAATTTTTTTTGAAGGCTGTGTTAGCTTTTTCCAATATTTCTTAATATATCCTGTTGTTAAGCCCTTTCTCAAAGTTCACCCAACTTGAAATCAATATCGAAACACATGAAACCTGACTTTTGTGTAGGAACAGTATTCAACCGAACATGTCAACCAGTTTCGGTGCAATCGTGTCTTCGGCAATCTCCGTACTAAGAACGTCAAAAAAGGTGCTTTTAAAGCGGAACATCCTGTAGTCGTATTTTATGCATACTGTGCAAGAACCCTGGGACCAAAACCGATATGTGCATATCTACAAACAATTATTCCGTATACTCTACGTTTCACATTTTACGTACTCACGACTATTAGTGTTTTTTAAATTTTGTTGCAATGAAAGTAAGTCGGATTTCTTTTGAATTCAGTGTATTGATTATGCATGGAGTTTCAGCTTCTTTCAACCGATGTCTATAGGTTGCTTTGTAATACGAAGTTCTGCTATATCCCAACAGATGTCAGCCGAGCAGGATATCAAAAGAGTACCATCCATCGCCGTTCGTGTCTTTTGAGTACGAACGGTTACAATGATGGTCGAAGGCTTCGAGATTGGGCAGGCTCCATCATTCCGCCCGTCGGAGCGACAGAACCACGTAGAGTCTAGTCTAGTAAGAATGACTGTCCGGTATTATGTTCATTGTAAATATTCACGATAACTAAATAAACCAACTAGTAATCTTCTTCTTCTTCAATGGCGCTACAGCCCATTTCGAGCCGTGGCCTCCTTCAGGATAAGCCTCCACCGCTCTTTGTCCTCGGCCGTCATCTTCCAATCTGCAACATGGAGTATTTCCCTTGCATCTTTCCTGACATCATCCTCCCATCTCAGCCTAGGTCTGCCTGCTTTTCATTTACCTCCCGGATGTCCTGTTAGAACCTTCTTCGGTACTCGTGTGCTTGGCATTCGGTGCACATGTCCGGCCCATTTTAGTCTTTGGAGCCTTATATTTTCGTAGCTCTATGGCTCGGTCGGTCAGGAATTCAGCAAATTCTGTTGTTTTATTTTCGTTCCTAGCTCTAACTATTGCTTGGTTGGAGATTCCCCTGAAATATTCCTCGCTTATCAACGGTGTCATTCTTATTTCTTTTGTAAATTGTGACTGACGTGAACTCGTGAAGGAGATTATTACCTATTGGTTGTTATTCTGTTAGTGTTTTTAAAAGTGTTGTAAGACATTTTTCAAAACAACAAAATAAGTGGACTGAAAAGTTTTTTTTTTTTTTTGTAATAAACGTAAACTCATGTACGTAAAACCCGAATACAAATAAAGCAGAATCGATCGATAACTGCATGAAAAAATAATCATCAGTTTTTTTTCCGTATTTTATTACTGGGTATACATAAATAAATAATTAAGGATTAAGAATAAATTGTAATGTTATTTTTATGAAGTCGAAATTAGCGCTTTGATTTTCTCAAAGAAAACTTTGATGGGAGGGGGAGGGGGGTGACACCACGTTCTTTCTTGGGGTGACACCACGTTATCCGCCCCGGGTGCAACCCATGCTAGCTACGCCACTGCAACAGTACACATAAATTCTCGCGGCTACACTGTCACAGAATAGTGACAACAATTACAGAAATCTGCATAGTTTTTTGTCCAATTTCCAGAGCAAAAAGTATTAAGTTGGTATTTCCGTGAATAAAAATACAAATTCTAAGCCTGTTTTTCTCTAAAACCCTAAAAACATCAACAAAAACACCCGCTACGCGAGTCTAATGGGTACAGTTATTGATCTTCTATAGTTATTCAATAGTTCAAACTTCTGACGTAGTTAGCAAATTTGTGCAGATTATCAATAGAAGAAAATACGAAATGCGTCATAGTCCATTAGAAATTTTGAATTGAAATCATTAACAAAGAAAACAGAATAACAAATTGAGGTTACCGCTGAATCGGTCCATTTTTGTCATTTTGCAGATCAATGAAGAGGTAAAACGGTAAAATAGTGTATTTTATTAACGCCCATAGAACTTTTATATGTTGGTGGTACAATTTTGATTTGACAGATAGTTTTGAAACTTGCGAAAGAAATAATAAAAATAAAATTAAGTTAGATAATAAAGAAAATACATATGAAACATCAACTGAAAAATAAAGTGGTTAGATAGTTTTGGATTAAATATTTTACATGATCCACAAAACTCGCCAATTTGATATTAAAAGTCAACATCACCTAAGTATTGATTTCCCATAGTGTGAAATCATTGTATTGGAGAGTGGGCAATGTAGTTACGTTTATGAATGCAGCAGTAGAATAGTGTATTTTGTCGTGTTGTTATTGTGAGTATTCGTAAGTTTATGATTTGCAGGAGTGTAAAAATGAAATTCAATTTTATTGGAATATCTTTTGAATGTTTTACTAACAAATCTAAACGAAAAACGAAACAGAACCATTTTGGAGGCGGATATGGGTACCGCCGCCCCTGAAACCATTTATTGGATAACCAAAACCCCTGCCGTGAGACATCCGCAGCGGTTCCTTACGTTTGGTGATTTAGCAGGAGAGCTCGAGTTCATGGGGTGAGGTTTGTCTTGGCGGAGAATGCGTTTAACCACCTACTGCTTGGCGGGCCGGATCGGAAGAGACTGGTTGAGATAAACCTAACCTGGATCTCTCCAGACGGACTCTCTCGACTCACGTGGGAGGGATGTATTCATACTTTCGTCACTCCTGGACAATTTGACCCCCAGATTCCTCTACCCACCTCTCATACCTTTTTCCTTCCCAGAACTTCCTCCCCTTCCTTTTCTAAAAATACCCTAAGCACAGAAACCCCAAAGATGGCATAGACCATGGGGGGTTTTACGAAACGAAAAAAATAACAAGAACAAGACACTGGAAAATAAATAAAAAATTCCAACGGTCGCATCTGGGAACCGATCCCAGAATCTCTTGTTTGTAAAAACTTATTTGAAGATAATATTGTTAATTATAAATTTGATATACGAGATCCACAAAAATGACGTAAAACAAATAGGTCTAGGTCTAGGTCCCAATGGCCGAGTTGGTTCAGGCGCTGTGTCCCGATAAGACGAGAGATCCTGGGTTAGGTTCTCAGTTGCGACCGTTACCTATTTTATGTGTCTTGTTTTGTTTCATATTTCGTTTAGATTTATTAGTATTATCTTCTCCAATAAAAATTAAAAAATGATCAAAATATTAAAAACATTAAACTAACGATTGAATTACCTGAGAATGGTAGTAGGGTGAATTGTAGGCGCTCTGCGAGTAGGAAGACACTCCGTGATGATGTCCTGCGCCATATTTCGCATACTCTGCACCACCTCCAGACCAGTGGAACCCATTGTACCCTCCATCACCATGGTAGCTAGCACCCAACCCACTGGAACCCAAACTCTGCGGGGTCACTGGAGGAGACGGAGTTGTCATAATACTTGAACTGGATCCAAGAGGAGTCAGATTTCCAGCCACTCTCGGAGACGAGAAATGCTCTTTAGACAAATGTCCAATTCCGAAATTCTTATCCACGCTTGAATACCCTTCGTTTTTGAGGTAAAGATCGACAGATTTTGAAGCCAGACTTGTGTAAGGATCGTGTTTAACAGCAGTATAAGCCAAATTAGCTACTGATGATGACAGATTGTTGACTGCACTCTCCCCACTTGATGATGAAGAGTCTTTATTGGACATCAGCCTGTTGTTGCTTTCCGAATTCCCAGTTGCTCCGTTTGAAGTGTTGTAATGGATCGGCAAAACATTATTGCCGCTTTTTGAAACTGCTGAATCATAACCCGATAATAACGACTCTTTTTTGCAAATCACGTTGATTGGGGGGCTCACAGAAGTTGAGGGAGTGATTGGAAGATTGGGAGACGATGTATGATTCATATTTGACAGTCCAGAAAGCGAGCTATTGTTTTGCTGGTTATTTTGCTGGTTGCTTCCGGGCGTTGGGTTCTTGCTTGGTGTTGATTTGTTGGCGGGGTTGTTTGAGTTGTTGTTGTTGTTGCTGGAGTTGGTCTTGTTGGAGTTGTGGCGCGTTGAAGAGCTGGAGGAAGACTTGGATGAGATCTGGTTGTTGGCTGTTTGTTGCTGCAGTTGTTGGCGGCATTTGGCCCGACGGTTCTTGAACCACACCTGGTGACAAAAGAAACAAATAAATTAATAACAAATTTAGATACATTAATGGGGGGGGAAGGTTTTAAAGGCTAAAAAAAGGCATGCTTTCAAGATTTTTGTTTGGAGATATGAATAATGTTGGTTTATTTATTTTATATACATGTTATAGTTTGTATGATGTCTGAAGTATTTTTGAAAACTTTTTTAATTAAGAATATCAATAAATAAGTCCGTGAGAGCGCATCTCCGGGGGTGCCTCGAAAATGCGGTGAACATCAAAACTCGTTAACAGATCATTTTAAACAAAAAGTCGAAATGTGTTTAAAAAGTGATATGTTTTCCTAGGTAGTGAAGAAGCATTTTTTTTCATATTTTTTTTGCAGTATGTTGAAGTAAAAAATGCGATTTTGCAAAATTTTTCGAGTCTTTGTTTTTTTAAAATGGAAAAAAAATGGTAAAAAAAACTTCGTCATTACCTGTTGATTTATGTATAAAAATAGTGTACAAAATTTCAAAAGGATCGGTTAAGTAGATTTTGAGTTGTTCACGAACTTAAAAATTTTTTTGCGAGAAAATCGATTTAAAATTTTTTTATACTCGAAATATACTTGAATCGAGCAAGAGGACCGGTCGTTTGAAATGCTGTATCTTCGTTAGTTTTGCTCCGATTTACTTGAAATTTTGACACAATACTCACGACGTATTGTACATTTAGAAAAAAAAATTAAAATGATTTTTAAAACTAACTTCCCCCCCCCTTAAATAGAGTAGGTACTGGAAATACCTTCTATATGGATTAGAATGATACAAAGATGCCACTGACTGAAGGTAGCAGGGAGTGGAAGGAGATGTAAAGGTAAAGAGGAAAGTGGAAAAGTACCTGGCTAATCAGACATGGTCACCAAACTCGATTCAATTTCAAGCTAAGTTTCGATTATAAATGGTGCAGGGCAATACTGAAAGTTCATATCTACCATTCTTCATTATTAAATCGATTTGTTCGGGATTATAAGACTGATGCTTCGCTAACGATCTGATTACCGTCTTCAAAGAAATAAAAGCCGATCGCAAAAGACAAACGACGATCGAATTAGAAAATCATTTCATTTATTTTTGAAACTCGACCCTCATTTCAATTCAATTCTACCCGCTTTTAAAATTAGGGGGGAAACTTTAACAGCGGAACTGAAATCTAGAAAGATGGCCAGAAAATAATTATTCTTCTCATATATCTTTCTCTTTATCTCCTATTACAGGTTCAAAAGCGTCAGTCTAGGAGGCGGGTTTGGGTACCGCCACCCCGGGAACCATTTATTGGATAACTAATACCTCTGCCGTAGGTCACTCCAACTGTTTCGTTTTTTTTTAAGATGAATACCGCACAAGAGTCCCAACTGCTCCCGTCTGGAGCCAGTGAGACTATGGCATTCCCAATTGGGGTTTGTTTATGGGAAGGAGATGGGGAAGAGGAAGATGGGAAGTGCCTGGCTATTCAGATCTGATCACCAAACACGGCTAAAGCCATTTCAAGCAACTTTTCCATTCTGATCGATGGACTTAAACCAGGACGATACTGAGAGTAACTTCCACTCTGGAACGTGCCGCAAATATATCGCATAATATTTTTAATCAATTAATTATGAAATAATACATATTAATTAAATAAAATTTATTTTCACGCCGGGATTCAATCCTGCGACCTTCCGATTGCGAGCCGAGAGCCTTACCCTTTACCCTGAATATGTTAATTTAGGTGTAATTATTGATTGCTTTTTCAAATGGGATTTACAAATAAATAAAGTCTGTGAACGACTCAGATCTGTTGTTAGCAGATTATATAAATTAAAATTTAATGTTCCAATTTGCACACTTCGAATAATTTATTTATCATTAGCTGAATCTATTATAAGATATGGAATTACAGCTTGGGGACTCTCCTGTAAAACAAATGTAAATCGTGTTCAATCAGTTTAAAATTCATTAGTTAAATTATTAGCTCGTAAAAGTTTATATGAACAAAGGCTTAATGTTCCGCACTTGTACCAAAATTTCAAAATTCTCTTAGTAAGAGCAATTCTGTGGTATAAAGTTATATTTAAGCATATGAACAGCCCTATATACATAAATAAACTAGACCACACTTACAATACTCGTTTTACATTAAATGAAGGACTAATCACTGATTACCTCCGGTAAAGATAAGGAGTATTTCAAAACATATTCATACTTAAATTGTATAACGTAAAAAAAAAAAAAAATTTACTGTTATTACTAACTATTATTTTTAAATTATTGTACCATGTAAACAAAAAACCTGGATAACAGCCACTATGTAAATTGCCATCTTAACACAGGTGTTTCTCACCTAGTGAGATGAGCAATGTGTCGTTAATGTAACCAATGTAATATTAAAATAATACAAAATAAAATAAAAATAAATAAAATAATTGTACCTAAGCATTTAAACAAATATGGACAAAGAACGCTGGACTACATGATACCTAATTGCTTAAATATGTTACCTGTCGAAATTAAAAAATGTACAAATGGTAAAACAAATATTATGTTGAAAAATTGGCTTGCCGAAAGAAATGATTTGTATTAGATTAATACAAAAATTCTAACTGCATAATAAAGTAAAACAAGTTTATTTATATCTTCAAAGTAAAAGTACCCATCGACAAACTGCTAAAAAGTAGTTTATTGGGACTTTTCTTTTTTCTGTGTAGCATTTAATTTTTTGCTGTCATATTGTATTACTTTGTATTTATAATAAATAAATTAAACCTTGAAAACCGAGGTCATCGAATCCATCATTTGATTATTAATACTGTAACGCTGACCGAACAGCATCCCCAAAGATTACATTTTTTAATTTTTTTCCTCAATGTGCCTTCTGTGTGGAGCTAATGTGAAAACAATTTACAGAAACAATTAAATATTTTAATCAATACAACGATTTTAAAATATGTTACGAAAATTATTTTTTATCAATTTAGTAATTGTCAGTTATATGAGAGGCGCACAACGTTTATATTTTAGGCTACCGCGTTTCAGATTCCGCTCTAACGGAAGCTAATGGAATTTTGGATTTTGAAATCCAATCATATGGTCGCGTGCGTTCACTTTACTCTGCCTTCCCTCGCCCTTTCCC
The DNA here is from genome assembly GCA_936435175.1 of Glyphotaelius pellucidus. Taxonomy (NCBI): domain Eukaryota; kingdom Metazoa; phylum Arthropoda; class Insecta; order Trichoptera; family Limnephilidae; genus Glyphotaelius; species Glyphotaelius pellucidus. The sequence goes on along the minus strand of OW386566.1, from coordinate 17,514,954 downwards.
TTCCCCTTTATAAGGCCCGGGTAGGTACCTACCCCAAACAGTCAGCTAAAAAAGTACAAGATTTTTTTTAAGTTACAGGTGCATTTTTCATTGTTGACAGATGTTAACTCATCAGCTACTTTGGTAATAGCGGGTTGTTTAACAGAATTTAACAGTGAAAAAAAAACTGAAAAATATATAAGTACTTATAAAAAAAAATATTTGCCCCGAGATCGTTGCCTTTTAAAAGGAAATATTTCAATTTTCTTAAGATAGAAAATCAAAATCAGTTTTCTTTAGATAGAAAGTCAAAATCAGTTTTCTTTGGATAGAAAGTCAAAGTCAATTTTATTTAGATAGAAAGTGAAAGTCAATTTTCTTTAGATAGAAAGTCAAGGTCAGTTTTCTTTAGATAGAAAGTCAAAATCAGTTTTCTTTGGATAGAAAGTCAAAGTCAATTTTATTTAGATAGAAAGTCAAAGTCAATTTTCTTTAGATAGAAAGTCAAGGACAATTTTCTTTAGATAGAAAGTCAAAGTCAATTTTCTTTAGATAGAAAGTCAAAGTCAATTTTCTTTAGATAGAAAGTCAAAGTCAATTTTCTTTAGATAGAAAGTCAAAGTCAATTTTCTTTAGATAGAAAGTCAAAGTCAATTTTCTTTGGAGAAAGTTAGAGAGATGATCAGATATAACCTTCCGAATGAACATTCCTTTCCCGGTACATTCAGTTTTCAAACAGCTCGCATGCAACCTAAATTTCATAATGCTCATCAGTAGTAAAAAAAATAATTATCCAATTTGGTGCAGTCGTTCAGAAGTTAAGCGCGTACAAACATTTCGGAGATTAATTTTTATTTATACAGATAGATAGATATTAACTACGACGCCTGAAACAAAATTTCCCGCAAATACATCAAATTCGTTTCCACGGCAACGATTTGTTTTCTGACGTTAGCAATAACTCGCTTTTGCTAGCGACAAAAAACGTGCAATAAATATAATATAATATTAATAATTATAATTTCATAACGCCAGAGCTTAAAATTATTTACAGCCTATAGTCCTCGCATATAATTTAGCTATCTATTGATGAAAGAATTTTTAAAATCGTTTTATTGTTTTATGCGTGAAAGTGTAACAAACAAACTCGATCAGTTTCGCATTTATAATATTAGTATGGATAATTTAGAAGTATAGATGAAAAATGACGAAATCTGCAAATTAAATAAATTAAATAATTAAAATAACCGATTACAGGTAATAACGCTAGGTGGTAATGAATATAATATATTAATATTTTTAATTTCATAACACGCCATAGCTTACCATTATATACAGCCTATATTACTCGCATATAATGTAGCTTTCTATTGGTGAAAGAATTTTTAAAATCTGTTTATTGGTTTATGCGTGAAAGCGTAACAAAGAAACATAATGTTTATGCGTGAAAGCGTAATATAAGTAAAATGACAAAATCATAAATTAAAATGGCTGATTACAGGTAATTACAATAGGTAGGTACCTAAATAATTGAATTAGTTTCAATTTGGAAAATGACGCATTTAAAAATAAATTCAGTTCATTGATTGTGAAAAATTTCACGAAGAAACAATTCTCGTCAGAATTAAATTTTTATGATTTGTAAGCAAAAAATAAAAATGATGTAGGTTTTTTGTTTAAAATTTCAACATTATGTACTTTTCCTCAATTCTCTACCGTGCGTAAATTGACATAAAAACAATTTACAAGTGTTGTTTTTTATTGATGCAATTTTTTACTTTGTGTCATTTGGGTCTTTTGTTTGAGTTCTACGCACCGAAGTATTTGCTTTTTACTGATTGCACTTTCCTACACAATAAAGTGCAATATATTATGTTCTTGTTAAATAAAAAATGCACAACTGTATCAATAAGTATCAAGTCGATGTTTTTAGGGTGTCGAAAACGCCATTAAAAAAATGCTTGTAGGGGAGATATCTATAAAAACCATAAACTAAGACAATGACACCGTTCTGTGGAAACCGGTTGGCATTTACACATAACAAAAGTGTTTAATTTGTATATGTATAAATTTGTTTATATAAATAAGAGTGTCAGTGGCTGTTGGCTTGATTGGTCGCGGAATGGAGTTGTTTTTTTTAACAATGTACAGTTTTATCCCGAGCCTAATGAAATTTTGCATACACAACGTAAGAGGAAGGTCACTGTTTACACTTATATTTCGAAAATATCTGTATAAAGCTCAGACGACGCAGGAGGAGTCGTTTTTCTTTTTAACCTACATAAAGTTGTCTCCACCAGTTAGTGGAGAAAAATTCTACAGAATTACCAATATTATTATTTTATAATTACTTTAAAATCTACTGTACTAAAGACGAAACGACTGTGTGCGTTTAAAAAAAATATGTGTTTATTTTTGTAGTAAAAATTACGAGACAGAGTTGTAACTCCTCGTAACAGAAGTGTATTTCATACAAATCACAGCTGTCTTCTGCCACCACAACTCGCGTATTCTATAATGTTATAAAAAATGATATGACGACATAAAATATAAAACTATTTTTAAACTCTTAAAGGTAAAACCTATCAAGGAACAGCGATTATTATTTTTAACGATATTTAATAAAATATTTTTAAAAATCTCAAAAACTTGACTCCTACAATTTTTATGTCGTACGAGACTTTTGTCAAGTGGGTTCATCAATCATTCGAATTAGGTATACACGCAGCTCGTGTTTGTCACCCCCAATAGGCATTTTAAGCCTCCTTCCCCCCTTGCTACAATTTCCCCTCTGAGATCCAGAGAGATTCATTTATAGTAAAAACAAAATGTGACAGAGTGGTGGAAATGTGACAGAGTGGTAAAAGTTATGTAGGTTAAAAAGAAGAACAACCCAGGAACTTTTGCTAGTACTTACATAAGAATAGTATCAAGGTGTGGGTTTGTTTTTAAATAAATCTAAAGTTTTATTCTGAAATTGATGTAATTTTACACAGTTGATCTTCAAATTATGGGGAAGGTTGCTATTTGCATGTCATTTCGAAAACCACCTCCATCCCGCTTTCCCATCCTTTAAATCAGGATTTTGATACTTCTTGATGAAATTTTGTTCATTTTGAATTTTAATATATAAGAGTAAAATTATAACTGTGTACATATTAATTTGAAAACTCTGCGTGATGTCCGGGTAACGTCCGGAACTTCAAGTATGAATTAAAGATAAAGACAAGGCACGGCTGGCCGTAGTCCAGCGGTAAGACTCGCATTCCGAAGGTCGCGGGATCGAATCCCGGCGTGGCAAACAAATATTATTTGATTAATTTGTGTCATTTCATAATTTATTCATTTAAAACAATGTATAGTATATTTGCGGCACGTTCCAGAGTGGAAGATACTCTCAGTATCGCCCTGATGTAAGACCGCCGTTCAGAATTGAAACGTTGTTTGAAATGGATTTAGCCGTGTTTGGTGACCAGATCTGAATAGCCAGGTACTTCCCATCTTCCTCTTCCCCATCTCCTTCCCCTCCCCACTACCTTCAGCCTCACAACATACCCCAATTGGGGATGCCATAGTCTCACTTGCTCCAGACAGGAGCAGTTGGGACTCTTGTGCGATATTCATATAAAAAAGGCACAAGTGAATCAAAAATACTTGAGTTGGGTCATTTAAATCGTTTTTAATTTAATAAAAAAAGACGTACTATGAACACCCCTAAAAAATTATGAGTTTGTATAATTTATGTTTGTTTGTTTGCGATGCCACCGGGCGGCGGTTTATAGGGGGCGACAATTGTATACAAACAAGAACATTGTAGATACAAAATATTTAAACACATTTTATTAGGCGATTGCAGTTTCAAGAACTGTATGAATTAAGACATCAAATTGAATTAAAATTAATATTCCTACCTATACGTTAAAAATACCCAGGATAAGAAATTTTTTATTCAACTTCGTAAAAAAATCCAGTGAAACCAATCGCGATGTAAAACTTTTCAAATATTTATTTAAATTTGATTTTCTATCGGCTGCGCCAGTTTGATGTGAATGATTATTTAAATACCACAACAAAAAATTGTCTTTTTATTAAAACTTTTAAATTAAAACGATCATGGTATGATCATGTTCCTCGGAGCATCTTTCATTGAAATACCGGCAGAACAAGGAAAGCATTTCTACCCAACACCTGTGCTCTAAAGATTGCAATCCATTTGTTAAGATAATAATGATGCAAAATCATACAAAATCATGTATTTTTGTTTTGAAAATTTGATCGCTTAGAAGTATTACAGATGCTTCAATTAAATACTGCGTGCAGAACATATTTTGGCCAATAAAAATTTCGGTCATTTTTTTCGTCTTTTAATAAGCCTAGAAAAAAATAAGGTATTAGGTCTATAAAAAAACACTTTTAAGTGCAAACTCTCCTACTTGTAAACCTCTTTTCGGATATGGTTTTATTGTTTAATGTGGCAAATTTAGTTTCTTTTATAATAATCGCAAAAAAACTGATATTTACGCCCGAACTTCACAAAATAAAATAAAATATGCATTATCTCGTTGTTATTTTGGACATCAATCAATACGGCCCGCACTCCACGAATTTGGATTTTTAAAGTGAACCTTATGCCATCGGCATAAAAACCAGGCAATTTTCATAATCATTTCTTATCAGTCCGTCTGCGAAGAGATATAGACATCCTAGACTCCGCATCTCTTGTGAAATCAATTTCAAATTTTCTTGTTTTTACAATAAACAATGCGTAAAAAAGGAGTTAATGTTTTTTACAGGCCTTTACGAAATCAATCTGTAAAACAAACTTCTCAAATACCTTTTCCAACCTTTTCAAAAGCTTTTTCTCAAGTATTTTTAAACTCCTCCCAAAAAGAGACGTGAATTTAAGTAAGGAGAATCTGTCAAACGGACCGCCCAGGGTTTCTGCAAAGGGAGATTTTGGGGCTCCAGAACAGAGATGGCCGCCGAATTCAACAGTGGGGCGCACTTGCGATTTACACAGAGATATCATTTGTTTACTATTTAAAGTATATCGATTAAACAATCATGATTCTGCGTCCATTACAATTCTTAAATCACAATACATCAGTAGCGAGTTGCGACAATAGAAATGGTACGCGCCAATAATAACGTTATTTGTGTTGTGCAAATTGTAGGGGGGTGGAAAACGGATACCCGGCACCGCCCGTGCCATAATAGCGTGATTTATTATTTATTTGCGCTGCTGTCAGTTGCGCCCCGGCCGCGTAACGCGATACGCGCGCAGGGTAAATACGATAAATACGCCGAACAAAGGGGTAGGCAACCTAACGTCATTATTTTAAAGTGTCAAATTTTCAGGGTGGCCAACAGCGAGCATATTATTTAATTTAATGCATTCTTAACCTAACCTAACCCTTCTTTTGAAGTAAAACTTCTTTACGCACGCTTGACTTGGGGAGTAAGCTGGTGAATGCGTGACGAGAGCGTTACGGGCGAGGCGAACGGAAGTTGAGGGGGAGATATAAGTTAGTGAAGATAGAAAGAGAGAGGGTTACGTTTCGTATATTACTGTAGGAGCAAAAGAGAGGTGCCAGCACACATTTTCTTTCTCTTTCTCTCATAGCCAGTTACGTTTCGTATATCTAGGACACAGTGCAGGCCTATTGTCTGTATCACACTGTAGGAGCAAGAGAGAGCAGTGAAGTTTTACTTCAGTCGTGTGGTTTAAACACTCAAACTCGTTTTTTTTCTAATGTATGACACGATTTGTTGTTTTCACGACCAAAAGTATATATTAACGTGGTTTATTTTTTGGGATATTATGCCGTGTTGCACTACCTCTTTCTTTAGCCAACTTTTCGAACAGCGTTACAGTGTCCATCATCAGGGCAGATGTATAATCGGTTCACATCAGTTACAAATCTGCCCTGACGATGGACACTGTAACTCTGTCCGAAACGTTGGTTAAGGAAGGAGGCAGCGCAACACGGCATAACACCCCAAAAACAAATCACGATAGTTTAACATCATTTGTTTATTCATTATTAAATTATTTTTTACTAGCTTTTCTCCGCGGCTTCGCTCGCATGGTATTACGGGAAAATTCTGTAGCGGTTGAACTTATCAATTATCCCCCCTCCTCCCCACCCCCACCCCCTCCCGCATTCCATACATTCATTCCCTTACATTCAGTTTTCAAACATCTCGCCTGCCACCTAAATTTCATAAAGCTATAGCTGAAAGAAAAAAAGTATTATCCAATTTTGTTCATTCGTTTGTTAAAATAATAAAAAATTACACTATTTATTATTCAGTCTTTATAATCGTTACGAATTATATTTTTAATGTAGGAACTCTTATCTGACATTTATTCCAAAACAGAAGCTTGTCCAAAAAACAAAACATATTCTAATATTTGAATTTTCTGGAGCAGCAGCTGACCAGGGGGCTGAGTACCTACCAGCTTAGAGCCCACAAATTTATCAACATCGTTTCCATGGAAACGATTTTTTTCTGACGTTAGAAATAACTCGCTTTTGTTAGCGACAGAAAACGTATAACAAATATAATATATTAATATTTATAATTTCATAACGCCAGAGCTTGCCATCATATACAGACAATAGTCTTCGCATATAATTAAGCTTTCTATTGGTGAATGAATTTTTAAAGTCTTTTTATTGGTTAATGCGTGAAAGCGTCATAAACAAACTCGAGCAGTTTCGCATTTATAATATTAGTAAGGATTGTTTTTAATTTACTCACAAATAATTGCCCAAGTTGCCTCTAAAATCGTGAAACACTATATATAATCTTTAATGGCCTATATCTTATAATTTAAAGCAAAAATAAATAACGTAGCTCACATCCGTACTTTGTTTGGTTGGATATTTTGATCTCAAATCCAAATTTAACATTTGTATGGAACGGGCCGAAAAGGGCCGCACAAACGTTCCACTTAATTCAAATAAATTTAAGTGTAATTTTCAAAATTGAATCCAAAACATAATAATTTAACAAAAAAATAGTTAAGCTGTCATTTTCAAAATTGGAACTGTGTATGAAGAATTCAAACAATCGATAAAGTACCTACGTGAATTATATACATATATTATTTTTTACCAGAAAACTGCTTTAATTCTATATTTGAAATGTATTTAAAAAGCTTAGGGTTATTTATTAACCAACTAGGTTTACTAATATAATATCCCGTGATTTTTCACGGGTCTGCGTTAGTATAGTATATTTTACTAACAACTCTATATCAGTATTAGCCATTGTAATAATAACAATAAATCAGACAACACACAACCCCAAAACGCAAACACACCATAATAACAACCATTTTCATGGCCGTCCAAATGTGCGGCGATAAATCATAAATCTACCATTCACACATTGCAGAATTACTTAAACTACACACTGAACACACAGTTCATAGAAGTGTCATCTACACCGACTGCAAACAAAACTGTTGTCGCCAATAACATCTTTTGACTCGTAGATCTCAGACAGGACAATGAAATTGATCGATTTGTTCGGTAAACCAGGCGCGTGCGTTGTGTCCATACATACCATATTCGGGTTGTTCTTCTTTTTAACCCACATAATTTTTACCACTCTGTCACATTTCTACCACTCCGTCACATTTTGTTTTTACTATAGATGAATCTCTCTGGATCTCAGAGGGGAAATTGTAGCAAGGGGGGAAGGAGGCCTAAAATTCCTATTGGGGGTGATAAACACGAGCTGAACAAATGAGTTTTTTCAATATGCGAGGCGGGTATGGGTACCGCCACCCCGGGAATCAATTATTGGATAACCAACACCCCTGCCATACGTCGCCCCAAGTGATTTGCTAAGTTTTGATGAGGTTTTGCTAGGTCTTGGCAGTGGATGTATTTGCTCACCTACACCGTGGCGGACCAGATCAGAAGAGGCTAGTTGAGGGAGACCTTTTAACCTCTTCAGCTGAACTCTCTCGACCCATCGCCTTGCACCGCAGTGGCAGAGATGGATTCGTACGTCCGTCACTCCTAGACACATTGACTCCAGATTCCTACGCTACCCTCATACCAGAACTTTCTCTCTTTCCGTCCATAAAAAGACCCACCACACAGCATCCCCAAAGATGACACAGACCCTAAGGGATATTTTTTTCTTCAGGGCCTCATATTTGGAGCTAATGTAAAAAAGCCTTAGTACGAGTATATAAAGTCGTTAACCGTTTCGAAAACATAATTGCAAAAGTAAGCAATTTTTTAGCTCATTTTGGGCACACCGACACACCCACAAAACGTTTCTATCGCTTCATCTCTTTTGTGGAATTATAGAAGTAACATTATAACATTATATACAATATTAAATCAGCACATATGCCTGCCCCACACAATATGATAAATTACAGCAAGTTATTCGTGGGGTGGGGGTCGGGTCATAAATCACACTTTTATTATTTAGTGAGGGGTGGGCATTATAATTTGTGTGGCTGTCAACGCTACCATTATTTTTGCTTTAATTTATTTAAGGGATGAACAGAGTTCCAACTGTTTCCAATCGTCTAGAGCCAATGAGACTATGGCATTCCCAATCGGGGTATATTGTGAAGCAGGAAGGAGCGGGGATGGAAAGGAGATGAACAAGAGGAAGAACCTGACTATTCTGGACTAGCAATCCGAAGGTCGCGGGTTCAAATCTTGGCGTACACAAATAAATTTTAATTGATTGATTTGTGTTATTTCACAATTAATTAATTAAAAATAATATATGTTTGGAACATTTGCGGCACGTTCTAGAGTGAAAAAAACTCTCAGTATCACCCTGGTGTAAGACCACCATTCAGAATTGAAACGTTGCTTGAAATGGCTTTAGCCGTCTTTGGTGACCAGATCTGAGTAGCCAGGTTCTTCTCCACCTTCCTCTCCCACCTTCTTCCCTTCCCCACGACTTTCAGCCTCACAACATGTCATAATAGTCACTGGCTTCAGATGTGAGCAGCTTGGGAGGTATTCACATAAAAAAATAATAATAAAAATGGCTTAAAGCGCAGTATCCCCGCTCAAAAAGAAGAAGATGGAGAGATATGTAATTACGAATGTTGAAGAAAGCGCGCTAATATTTAAAACGATAAAATTGAAGCGAAAATTTTGAAAATATTTTATAAAACACGACTCGTTTAAAATAGAGCAAAAATCTCGTGGGGAACATCAAAGTAGCATTTAAAGAAACACTGTGAATTTTTTCATACATATAACTTCTAAAATAAGTGAAATGAACGTGTTAATAATAATTTTTGGAGCATACTTGGCGTTTTTTTTCTATCGAGAGAATTTCATATAATTTGCGTTTCGGCGTGGGGAACGTCTAGATATTATCTTCAAAAATAACAAATATTTTTTTAGAGCTTAAAAAATTCAAATGTTTAAGGGAGATATGTAAGAAATCGGTAGAAATTCGGGTAGCAGCGGCTTAAGCCGTGTTTGGTGATCAGGTCTGAATCGCCGGGTTCTTCTCCATCTTCCTCTTCCCATTTCCTTCTCCTCTCTACTACCTTCAGCCTCAAAACATTATCCAACTGGGGATGCCATAGTCTCAATGGCTCCAGAGGGGACCAGAGAAAAAAGAGCATCGAAGCAGAATTTCCAGGCGGTAAAAGTTATGTAAATTTCGTCTGGATAGAACTCACCATTCGAGAGTGAAATGAGAAATGAGAAAAAATATTATATTGCCTACTTCAAAGACTGTACATTTTCAAGTACGTACAGTCAAGTATGTAATATCGGTTTCTGGAGTATCTAGTGAAATTGTACTTTACCCCAGTGTTCTAGGCTCTATTCACTCTAAGGGTGGATTAGTACCGCCCTAATCTCTCTCGCACTCGCGTCTGCACGCCTTCCTTCGTTCCTTTTCATCCCTTAAGCCAGGGGTCGGCAGATCGCGGATATTTTCGCTTGCTGCCAAACGAAAGCAAAGACCTGGTTGTTCCGCGGAAATTCAAATGTAAAAAAAACCACTGGAGCGATTATGGTCGAAAAATGGACCACTTTTATTTTTCTGCGATTGATAGCGGTCCAAAATTGAACCACATTTTCCTACCATTCGTAAAACATTTATTGTAATTATTTAAAACATTTCCATAGCCAGCTATTTATTTTAAAACAAAGCTATTGAAATGCTTTATCTATTATGACCATAGATGACGCAAATCCGAACTTCGTAGACTATTTTAGAACGATGTTAAAAATATTTTTTTAAATATTTTATTCACGCAGAATTTCCGATCAGTTGTTAATGGTTTAAATTAAGCCCCTTTTCCATAGATATTCCACCTTTCATTATCAAGTATACCACAGACAATATAATAATAAGTATATTAAACTGTTATATTTTGCTTATGTTAGAAGTCAGCTTGAGTACAATTCTCCCGTCTGGAATCCACATTATAATACTCATGTACAAGCGTTGAAAGAATACAAAACAAATTCTTACGTTTTCTAAATTTTAAAATGGGTATTCCAGCAATTGTGTTGAACTATAACACTCCGTTTTTGACAAGGCCTCCTATTATATTTGGTTCCTCTTACTAGAAAGTCTGCCGACCACTGTCTTAGACCTCCCCTTACCAACCATCCTACAAACATCCCTTAGACCGCATTCGCGACATACTCGTACACTAACTACCACTGTGTTGTCAAATGTTGAGGGTGGGGAAATAGGTTCTTGCAAAGGAATGAAAACTACCCTTGTAGTATTATGTTTTGAAGTTGAGGGTTGAATTAATTTAAAAGGCGAGTCGTTTTGACACTCCTGACTATTTTATAGAGGGGCAATAAGTATTGTACAATGTACAAGCAATTTATACTTTTATTGTAGCTGATGAGAATGGAGCGCTACTCGACTCTGTCTTGGCAAATGGTCCTTGCTTAAAATAGTCCAAGAGACGGGTCGTATGCATGACATCGACGATCGTTCCCTTTTTCCTAGAAGTCTTGTATAAAACGAAAAAGACAGAAGACCAGAACAATTTGGGGGGAGGAAATAGGTAACCAACACCCCTACCATAGATTACCCCAAGTGGTTCGTTACGTTTGGTCACTTAGCAGGGGTTCGTAATGGCATGCCAGAGATGTTTAAGCCGCCGCATCCCGAATTTCTACCGATTTCTTACATATCTCCCTTAAACATTTAAAGTTTTTAAGCTTTTAAAAAAATACATGTTTTTTTTAAGAAATAATATCTAGATGTTCCCCAGGCCGAAATGCAAATTATATGAAATTCCCTCGATAGAAAAAAATCGCAAAGAAGTCATATGTATGAAAAAATTCACAGTGTTTCTTTTAATGCTATTTTAGATGTTTCTCACGAGATTTTTGCTCTATTTTAAACGAGTCGTGATTTATTAAACATTTACACAATTTTCGTTTCAATTTTATCGTTTTAAATATTAGCGCGCTCTCTCCAACATTCGTAATTACATATCTCTTCATCTTCTTCTTTTTGAGAGGTTTTGAGGGTATACGGCGCCTTAATGGAGTGAGGTTAGTCTAGGTCTTGGCGGCTTGTGCGTTTGCCCAACTACTGCGTGACAGGCCGATCGGGAGAAACTAGTTGAGGGAGTTTTTTTGTAACTTTTTACCTCTCCAACTCTCTCGACCCACGCCTTGGGACGCAGTGGGGGTGGATTCGTACATCCGTCATTCCTGGACACATTGCCCCCAGAGTCCTACCCACCGTTCATACCTTTTTTCCTTCCTAGACTTCCTTTCGGCCGGCCCTAAGGCAAACGACGCCGAGCGGTAATAAAAACATCAAGGGCAGTATATCAGGCGCCCGGAACGGACTGCTCCAATTGCGCCTGTACAATCGATTGGAGAGGACTCCCACCCGTTTGCCATGCCCTTATTATTTGTGTATTGTGTCTTCCTCCCATACAGGTGCTTGTAGGATATGCTGGATGCAATCACCCAGCGCTTGCCGCCTCTGTACGAACTGTCACCTACCTGTCCCATTGTCTTGTTTATATTTTGTCATATTATCACATACTGTATCTTGTATTTCCCGCTAAGCACTTGCATACTGCTTACTAACAACGTATGCAGGGACACTGGAGGTCTAGATTCGTTCTAAATTAAATGTAGCTTCGTTTTTCAAAAAAATTAGAGCCCTTGCGAGAGCCTTGAAGGAGTAACCATCTGTTACTTATATCAGGGCGGGTAAGTGGTGGATAACCTTCATTGCCCAGAAATTCGTCTCCTTCCTTTCCTCTAACGTCCCATCACACATTTTCAGAGTTGACATAGACCCAAAGGGAAATTATTTTTATCAGGGCCTGCTCCTTGGAGATAATGTAAAAAAACTTCATGATTGTTTACTATGTTTGTTAATTCCATTGTTGACTGTTGGTTGTGTTTGTGTAAATTCATATTTTTGCCATGCATGAGTAACCATCTGTTACTTATACCAGGGTAGGTAAGTGTTGGATAACCTCCAATGTACGGGACCGGCCCTGACCTCATGTTGGAGAGAGTTCGCAGAAGAAATTTCTGAGATTTCTCTACTGCGGCTCTATCCTACCGACTTTCTTTTGGGCAAGCTCAGAATGAACCATCGGGTCAGAAGAAATGTGCACATTGAATGGTTTGAATGTGGATGGTTTAAAAATTCCGACCCTGATTGGCTGGTCTATTAATTTGAAGTAAGTTAGGAACTATCTTCTTTTTTTTTACACGAGCCCCACACAGGAGGCCCTGAGGAAAATAATTTCCCTCGGGGCCTATGTCATCTTTGGGGATGCTGTGTGGAGGGTTTTTTTAAGGAAAGGAAGGTGAGGAGAGTTCTGGGAAGGAAAAGGGTTTAAGGGGTGGGTAGGAATCTGAGGTCATCCACCTCCTGTCCTGGTCATCCACCTCCAAACCTCACCCCATGAACCCGGGCACCCCTGCTAAAACACCAAACGTAGCGAACCACTTGGGGTGACCTATGGCAGAGGCCTAACTAAATAATCATAGTTTACCCTAGCAACATATAAAGAAGTGAAAATCAATAATAATTTAAGTGTGTGGGTATTTACCTGAACCCTGGACTCTGGAAGATTGATTTTCAAGGCTACTTCCTCCCTCATGAAGATGTCAGGATACCTGGTCTTCCCGAACAGAGACTCCAAGACGTCCAGCTGCGCCCTCGTGAAGGTGGTTCTCTCTCTTCGTTGTTTTCTGGGGTTGACTCCTGAAGAAAAAAAAAGAAATGGTTAGAATGAAAATGCAACCGAATATAGAAAAGACAATAAAATACACAATAAAGCACACGTTAGATGATATTGGATCATTTCTATAGCGCCGTTTACGTGGGAAAATCAACTCAAGAGTCTTTAACAACTTATTTTATTGGAATAAAGGGCTTCGCTGACGGAGAAACTGAAATGAAACCAGTAGTCAACGCACCAGTACTTTTGCTTGTGTGGCAGTTGCTTTTCAGTTGCCTTGTTAACAGGTTGCCATGGTAGCGCTCACGAATTTCTAATTGCGTTGACAACTGGTTTCATTTCAGTCTCCCCGTGAGCGAAGGATTTAACTGTTGTTATAATATTTTTTTTAAGATTATTCCCATCAATGTAATATATCATCGAATATAGTAATAAATCTAAACGAAAATATGAAAAAGAATAAGTCAAGAATAACAGAAAAACAAAAAAAGGTAACGATCACAACTGGGACTCGTGACCAGGATCTAATTTCGAAGATAACATTGTTAATTCCGAATTTGAAAAATGAGATCGAAAAAAATGAGAGGAAAAAATTTTAAAAAGTCGATTTACGGAGAATAATATTACGTGATTACGTCATATAATAACGATGGAGTGGAGGAGAGATAGATGCGTCATAAGCCGAACGCTTAGGCCGAACGCTTGTTCCGCGCTATCGCTTGCACGCTCGGCTCGGCGGAACGTGACAATGAGTCATGCTTTTTCGTGCAGCCGGCGTTCATCGATTAATAAGACGTTATCACGTCAAACATATAGGTCACAATGGTCGAGATGGTTAACACGCCAAGTGTCCAAATTACATCAATCTCGAAATAAAACTGTAAATTTGTGTAAAAAATTGGTTGTCTGTAAAGTCGGTTTACGGACGATAATTTTACGTGATAACGTCATATAATAACGATGGAGTGGAAGAGAGATAGATGCGTCAAAAGCCGAACGCTAGTTCCGCGCCCTCGCTTGCACGCTCGGCTCAGGCGGAACGTGACAATGAGTCATGCTTTTTCGTGCAGCCGGCGTTCATCGATTAATAAGACGTTATCGCGTCAAACCCACAAACATACACCTTTCACATATACCTACTTTGATATAGATTCGGGTACCTACTTACCTACCTGTCTACAATTTAAAAAATGTTCACCATCCCAGAACATATTACGAAAGTTTCAAAACTGTTTCTATTACAGCCAAATTAGAAATGCTCTCAAATTTCGTAAAAATACACCCAATTTTGGGAAGCCTTTATTACCTGTGCAATTCAAAAAATAGAAAAGGTCCAAACGCGTGTCAATTTCAAAAGATGAAACATCTTTGTTTGAACCACGCACGTTCATTTTTTGAAAAGGCTTTGACAAACAAATAAAATCTAGCTATGAAAAACATTACAGGAATACATTTCACGAACGCCATGCGTTATTCATAAATGTCTTTCAAAAAGATGCATGGCTAATTTTGAAGTTACCCAAGAACTGATAGGTCATTTAGACATTTTTTTGTTATGCTATTTAAGGAATGAATTGGGCGGAGCTTGGGATCAAGTTCGTGCCCGATTCGGGTTGTCTTGTTGTACATTACGCGACGTTTGAAGATTGAATGGTTTATCGATGATAATTATGAACGTTATATCTAAAGGTTTTTTAAAAAGCGATTTTTGCATTTACTGTTGAATTTTGCAGCCCAAAAAACTTGTGACTCTGTGCAGATAGATTCCTGCATGTTAACTCTATACCCATTTAAGGCTCTAAAGAAATGGATGGGTCGGATATATGCACCGAATGCCAAGTACACGAGTACCGAAGAAGGTTCTAACAGGACACCCGGGAGGTAAACGGAAGGCGGGCAGACCTAGGCTGAGATGGGAGGATGATGTCAGGAAGGATTTAAGAGGACTACTCCATGTTGCAGATTGGAAGACGACGGCCGAGGATAGAGAGCGGTGGAGGCGTATCCTGAAGAAGGCCAAGGCTCGAAACGGGCTGTAGCGCCATTGAAGAAGAAGATGTTAACAAACGGATTGCAACCTTTAGAGCACATGGGGTTAGGCGGGAATGCTGTCCTTATTTCACCGGTATTTCAATGGAAGATGCTCTGAAGTAGTATCATTGATCCCTTCGGCACCGGTGCAGAATCGGGAAATACGCCTAACGCGCACCCTTCATTTGTACACGGTTGAAATTTGTCACATGAGAACGGGTGAACGGTGAGACCGTTCTCTCGGCTGTAGAACGTTTTCTTCCTCCTACAACAAAATGTTCACACTTTCCATCACTCAAAAAGACCCTCCACACAGCATCCTAATAGATGAAATACGCTCTGAAGAAAATTATGTTCCGCAAGACCCCCTGTGTGAAGATAGTAAAAAAGAATCTCAATTTCTCGAAGCCATTGGGACCATTCTTTTCCAAATGTAGTTTTTTAAGGCTAAAGGAAGTAGGATATTGGAAATAGGAAGGTTGGGAATGGAATACGATTGCTCAATCGCAATCGAGCAGAGAAATAGACGAGCCAAGAAGAGATGAGAAGAATCAAGAAGAGGCAAGAAGAGACAAGAAGAAGTAAGAAGGAGAAAAATCCCAGAAGAGACGAAAAGAAGCAAGAAGAGAAGAGACAAGATAAGCCACAAAGAGCCAAGAAGGGCCTAGAAGAGCAGAGAAGAGATGAGAAGATCCAAAAAGAGACAAAAAGAGACAAGAATAGCCAAGAAGTGCCAAGAAGAGACGAAAAGACCCAACAGGAAATAAGAAAAGACAAGAATTATCAAGAAGAGACGAGATGATCCAAGAAGATGCAAGAACAGCCAAGAAAAGCCAGAAATAGACAAGAAGATCCAGGTTGGGAATGAAACAAGATTGCAATTGGCATAAGGTGAGGGCTGACTGCCATACATCAGTGGTAGGTACCAGCGTGACATTAATTAAGTAAATTAATTAAATGTATATAAGTGTAGGTACGTACTGAATTAAAACAAATCAATTTAAACCCAGGTAGACGGGTATCTATCTATTTGGCTATAAGATAAAATAGGTATAAAAAAGGTATGTGACAGGATAAATCTGATAGATAAGTATATATAGGTAAGTAACCTAAATCAAGCCTTGAAAAATGAAGGATGTCCATTTTCTAAAACTTAATAATTGTGGGTCGGTATCTTTCAAATAAGTGTTGGAATGTTGGGGGGTGCTGTACCTAACGAAGACTTGACTTGTTTTATTGTCTATGGTTTAAAGCAGGGATCTCCAAGCTTTTCAAGCCAGGGGCGATGTCATATAATTCCAGAAGGTGTGCGGAAAGAAAAATGTTAAGATGAAGACATAATAAATAATGCAAAATCATACAAAATCATATGTTTTTGTTTTGAAAATTTGATCGCTTAGAAGTATTATAGATGCTTCAATTAAATACAGCGAGTAGAACATATCTTGGCCCTTAAAAATATTGGTCATTTTTGAACTTATAAACCCCTTTTCGGATATGGTTTTATTGTATAATGTGGCAAATTCAGTTTCTTTTAAGATAATCGTAAAAAAATATATATTTACGCCAGAACTTCACAAAATAAAATAAAATATGCATTTTCACGATGTTATTTCACAATACGGCCGGCAGTCGACGAATTTGGATTTTCAAAGTCTATACCGTCCGCCGAAGAACTACTGACTAACCCCATCCATTTTCTGTCATTCCGCCCTCGGCCGGAGCGAGGAATAGACGTATAGTCTTAGCGTCGCTTGGTTCCGTGAAATCAATGTTAAATTTCCATTTTATTACAATAAATAATGCGTAAAAAAGGTGTTAATATTTTTTCAGGCCTTTACGAAATCAACCTGTATTAAAAAATTCTCAAATACCCTTTTCAACCTTTCCAAAAGCTTTTTCTCAAGTAATTTTAAACTCCTCCCATAAAGGGGCGTGAATTCCGATTTCAATTTTTTCCTGAACTATTGGATCGCCTTAATATTTTATGTTTTTCTCTTTAGTTTACAATTAGTTAAAACACGTTTAAAATCGGTTAATATCAAAACGTTATTAAGTTCTGACAGTGTGATAAATGTGGAGATCTGCAAACAATACAGAGGTTTGATGTAAGCGTAATGAGTAAGATTAAGAAAGGAACGCCTAGACGGTTTGTAATATTCATAGAGATGACGGGGTTGAACTTAATAGTTGTTGATATCCGGTACTTGACGACTACACCAAAACTAAACGCCAAAAACCATTTTAATAAACCCTAATAGGATTAACGCGTGCAAAACGGTATCAATTCCACATACGTTTATCAATACGCATTTCACCACAATCTGCACATCTGCCCTGATGATGGACACTGTAATGCTGTTAGAATCGTTGGCTAAAGAAGGAGCAATTGCAACCCGGCATAATAACTCAAAAATTAAAAATATTTAAATTGAAAATATTAAAAAAAATATCTGATTTTGTCTGATGCAATCAATTCTTAAGCCGCCGCTATCCGAATTTCGACCGATTTCTTACATATCTCCCTTAAACATTTGAAGTTTTTAAGCTCCTAAAAAAATATATGTTATTTTTGAAGATAATATCTAAATAAGTTCCACGCCGAAGCGCAAAGTATATGAAATTCCCTCGATAGAAAAAAATCGCAAAGCATGCTCCGAAAATTATTTAAAACAAGTTATATTTGTGAAAAAATTCACAATGTTTCTTTAAATGATACTTAAAATACCTCCCACGAGATTTTTGCTCTATTTTATACGAGTCATGTTTTATTAAGCATTTTCCCAATTTTCGCATCAATTTTGTCATTGAAAATATTGGCGCGCTCAGTCCAACATTCGTAATGACATATCTCTCCACCTTCTTCTTTTTGGGCCGAGAAGCGTCGCCTTAAGTGCGAAATTTCAAACACCAATTATATTTGAATCACTACTTCACATGACTTTAGCCATTTTTAGTGACCTAACTGTCAACTTCTTCATCTTCAGAACAATCCCCGAATTCGAGATGATACAGTATCAATGATTCTATAGCGAGACTATGTACTTAGTTCATAAGTTATTAGATTATTTTCTAAATTATATTATTTCTTCGTTCGCGGTCCGTAGATTGGAAACTTCTGACTTAAGGTCAACATGAAGTCCCTACAAACAAAAATAAAACCAGACATATTTAAAAGCAGGTAGTTGTATCAGTTTGAAGGCTGCATTTTTTATTCAATGTGGGAGGCATTCCAATCTTGATTTTTTTGTAACTGGGCGGGCTGGCATCTTATACGCCCATCGATTAGAGCTTTGGGTATACTGAAAGTACTCGAGTTACCTTTACATTGAAAGAATGTAATCGAAACCATCATGTTTATATGTAGGGTCTACCTACGCTTAAAATCAGAAATATTTGTGGAGATGAGAACGCCCAAATCGTAGATAATAATAGACATCAGATATTTATCTTTATTTTTACGTTAACTCCACAAAGGGTCCCTGAAAATAATTTCTACCAATGCCATCTTTGGGGGTGCTGTGTGGAGGGTCTTTTTAAGGAGAGTAAGAAATGAACATTGGTCTTGAAGAGATCCATGTGGTAAGAGGGAGAAAACACAGATGCCGAGCTGTTAAACGCTGTGATAAAAATGTCATCCGCGTAAAAATGTTTGGCGTGTTTCTGGGATGGGATCTATGACGCTGATTTCTCGCAGTTTCCATTGAAATACTGGTAGAACAAGCACAGCATTCCCACCTGAAACGCCTATGCTCTAAAGATTGCAATCCAGCCTTAGTTCGTTTTTGTCCAACAGACCATAAGATAATTTTACAGGAGGGGAAGGTTTTCTTTCATTATTTCAATGCAACATTATGATAGGTGTTTAAGATAAAGTTATTTTCGTAAAGGTAAAGGTCTCATTTATTTAAATAATTCTTAGTTAAGTGATTAACTATCATTTTTTATACTTTATGTTTAATTTTAAAGTGGAGGTTGAACAAAAACTAAAATGGTCTGTTGGACAAATAAAAACTGAGACGACGAAATGGGTCAAACGAACGGTTTTTGCACTGAGTCAAGGATGTAATTTGGGACTCCAGACCGGAGGTGGCTGCCGAATTCAACAATAGGGCGCACTTGAGATTTGCACTTGAAATTTGAAAATACATGGTCAGCAGTTGTGTAGGTACCTACCTACCTACTAAAGGAATCTGTGCGCCATGTACAGTAGGTAGGTACGCCTTATTCTGGATTGAGGGAAAAGGGACCTCACTTTGGGCTCACGCACACGCCCAAAGCTCACTTCTAGTATCGCTTTGCCTTCAGTGAGATACAGTAGATAGATACGTATGAATGTACAACTTTAAACCTTCTGAATTATTTAGTTAGTTATTTTTATTATGGAATTTATTTAATTCGTCGACAACACAATGGTGAATGGAGACAATGTTCACGGAGGAATGTTCAAATACTTCTCTTGTCGGGGATTATGGAGAAGGTATATAATATGACTATTTAATGTTAATAGCAGTGGCAGGCACAGAGCTTTCTTGCTATTTTTAACCAACTCAAATGTAACTACATAATATGTTCTATCAGGTGTAGATTTGTTTTCTCTCAAACTAACAAATAAACTGTCTTCTAATCTTTATTTATACATAGACATTCAAGGTTTTGAAAAAAATATATTTTGATAAAAAAAAAACAGTTTTCAAAATTTTTATTTGGAATAATTAAACCCTCGCATTCCGAATTTCTATCGTTTTATAGCTTATTTTTTTCGAACACTTTAAATTATTTTTTTATTGTTTTTCATTTACTCACAAATAATGGCCCAAGTTGCATCTAAAATCATGAAACACTAAAATCTTTAATGACCTTTATCTTATAATTTAAAGCAAAAATAAATAAAGTAGCTTACATCCGTACTAGATATTTGATATACCTTTTGATTACAAAAATAATTTTTCAGTTTGGTTGGGTATTTTGATTTTGAAACGGGCCGAAAAGGGCCGCGCAAACGTTCCACTTAAAAAGTAGTATATCTGCAGGTTACTTGTGGTCCTGTCACAATCACGTAGTTTGTAGGCATCTCCATGAACGGAGGGCCTAACAATCTCAGTTGGGACTCTTGAGCAGTATTCACATAAAAAAGAAAACTTCCTGTCCTTCCTGTGCTTTAAAATATACTCTCCACAGCACCCTCAAAGACGTAGGACCTAAAGGGAATTGTTTGAGTTAATTAAAAAAAATTATAGGTACCTAATAATTTTTTCCATGAAGAAACTACATTTTCATCACGCCACTAGCCAGAGTGGTACTTGGTAGAAAACCTAATAAAATATTATTGTAGAAAGCAATCAC
The DNA here is from genome assembly GCA_936435175.1 of Glyphotaelius pellucidus. Taxonomy (NCBI): domain Eukaryota; kingdom Metazoa; phylum Arthropoda; class Insecta; order Trichoptera; family Limnephilidae; genus Glyphotaelius; species Glyphotaelius pellucidus. The sequence continues at coordinate 17,494,397 of OW386566.1, read as the reverse complement.
TTTGTGGTTTGACATATTTAATAAAATAAAATACTTTTTTGTTTAAAACCACGAGATTTATTAATTTTTGAACAGAATACAGTAATTATAATTCCTCGAACTGAATACAATACAAAAGTGGCGGACTTCATCGACACTGACAATTTCACAATACTGACGAAAGATCCAACCATTAAGTTCCAAGAAAATGTGAAACAAACTCTTCAAGCATGTAAAACTAAAATATTTCAAGATGAATCGTATCACAAAGTAAAATTTTTAAATAAAAATCCCAAAACTCCTAAATTATATGGGTTCCTCAAAATACATAAGAATCATTGCCCCATCAGACCTGTAGTTTCGTGTTGTAATGCCCCAAATTTTAAAATATCATCAGTTATTACTAATGTGTTTCAAAATACCAATGTTTTTTCACCTAAACATACCCTTAAAAACTCTTTTTCATTGGTAGAAGAATTAAAAGATATGATTCTCCCTAGTAATTCTAAACTAATTTCTTTTGACGTTGTAAATTTGTTTCCCAATGTTCCCATAGAAGAGAGTAAATGTTTAATTTCTGATTTGCTAAATAGCTCTGATCTCTCTACAGATTTAATAAAAGATTTAACTTCCTTGTTTAATATGTGCCTGAATCAAAATTATTTTCAATTTAATAATGTTATATATCAGCAACGGGACGGCCTGGCTATGGGCAGCCCTACCAGTCCTCTGATTGCTGATATATTCATGGATAGCCTAGAGAATAAAATTTTATCTAGTACCTCACCTCTTATTAAAAACGGTCTGTACTGGAAAAGATATGTTGATGATGTTTTGTGTATATGGTCAGGGACGGAACGTCAACTTAATTCCTTCCTCAATCTTATAAACTCTTTTCATAATCAGATTAAATTCACGTTAGAGATAGGCAACAATTCAACCTTAAATTATTTAGACCTTACCTTATCGATCGTTAATAACAAAATTGATTTTAACATATTTCGTAAACCCTCTTATACTGACATTGTCATACACAGCACCTCCAATCACCCTATTTCACATAAGCACTCCGCATTCCATTCAATGGTCCATCGTTTGGTCACAATTCCAATGTCCGATAATAATTTTGCTAATGAACTAAAAATAATTAAAAAAATAGCGGTAAATAATGGCTATGAATCACATTTTATAGATTTAATCTTAAATAAAAAACTAAAACAAATAGCCGTTAATCGCTTCTTATTTGCTAGTCCTTGTCCTCAAATCAATGATAATAATATTAATCATCAATGGCGGCGAATTTTATTCATTAATAATTTTTCTACCTTAAGTGTAAAAAACCTCCCTTCTGAAGTCAGACCGGCCTTTTATACTAATAACAATCTAGGTAAATTTCTAATTAATTCGAAAGATAAGGACGACAAATTAAATCATTCGGGAATTTATAAATTAAATTGCAATAATTGTTCGGCTTTCTATATCGGTAAGACAACACGTAGTGTCAATATTAGGATAAAGGAACATCTCCGTTGCCTCAATAATAACGGTTTTTCAGAATTCGCAAATCATTTGATCGATAAAGATCATACGTTCTGTCATAGCACCGGTGCTAACATCTTACATAAAAACGGGCATGGTAACAGACTAAACAATCTAGAGGCGCTAGAAATAAAAAAAGCTGTAAAAACCAAAAGTCATATACTTAATAATCAATTAGACATATCAAGCAGTCCTATATTAGGTCTGTTTCCAATAAACCCTTAAAAATAAAAATTCCCAGCGCTCCTTATCACCATGCCAGTTAATGCTTTGTTTCTCCAAATTTATTATTATAACCCATTAGTCTACATAATTATCTTTCTGTTTTTCCCATTACTTGAGTACTTATGTTAATGTATTTTATGACCGTTTATTTGTTTGTAATATTTGTATCACGTTGTCTCCCTCTATATTTTGTTATATATAAGCACACATTATGTACTTCTTGTTTAGTATTAATTTGTACCCTGATGATGCTTAAGTTAAGCGAAACCGGTCGGTTCAAAAATTAATAAATCTCGTGGTTTTAAACAAAAAAGTATTTTATTTTACTAATAAAATATAGTTATCTGGTGTATTTTATAATCTTCTTAAGTAAGGTCAACAGATTAGTACCTACCCAACCTGCCTGGTTGCACAGGAATGTAGATAAGTACCTACTTATTGAAGAGATGCACATTACATTAGGAATATGGAAACTGGACAAGTTAAGTTAGCCCCTCAGAAGCTGGGCGTACTGTAAAGAACCCGCAGTTACTGAAGATAGTACCTGTAAACCTGTTGACCCTGTACCAATCTCGAGTGCGCCTCACTGTTGATTTTGGCAGTCACCTTTGATTTAGAGCCCCGAAATACCTCGAAATAGTCGACTCTATGCAAAAACAGGCAGTCCAGTTCAACTACCTTAAGGCGGCACTCTTGAAACGCACGGCGCGGAAAAAGAAGAAGAAGATGGAGAGATATGTAATTACGAATGTTGGACAGAGCGCGCTAATATTCCAAACGATAAAAGTGAAGCGAAAATTGCGAAAAAGCTTAATAAAACATGACTCGTTTAAAATAGAGCAAAAATCTCGTGGAACGTATCTTAAGGTGATCCCATAGTCCTTGAAAAATTCGAAATCGTCTGTTTTGCGAGGGATTATAAAATACTTGAGAAAACTTGACAACCAATAATAGACGAGAGGCGTCAGGCTCATAAATCCCGAGTTCCGCCCTCAAATACACTGTGGTAAAAATTGTGAAAAATATTAACATAATAATTATATTAAATACTTATTTATGATTATCAAAATACATGGTAAAATTAACATATTATGAGCCTAATTTGTAGAACAAGTAACTTTCATTTATCAAATTTTACAGGAGGCAGTAAAGACTGTTTTTTAAACTCATGAACCAAGATGAACCGCTCTCCTTCGCACGGAATAGACTAGGTTTATAAAACATTTGAACGTACTTAAGATTTGTATAGTTTGTTAATAAAAAATGTTTAATAATTTTGAATTTTTAAATTATTTTTTATAATATAACTTTATAGGTAGTTATTAATATGCAATTTACAGTTATTTTATCATACGATTTATTTAACTCTTCTATACACCCTTGCAGTTCACATTTCTTTAGAATTCTATTGAAAAGTTTTTATTTTCAAGCAACCAGTTGGGCAGCGTTGTGGGGCGGCTTAAAGAGGATCTGTAAGAAGGGATGTATTAACGCGAATTTTGAAGATGACGGAATATATGAAGGAATCATTTGCTCTGTGTGGAGGAGGGTACATTAATGCAAACATTTAGTTTACAGTTAAGTAATTGACTGAGAGTGGTGAACTCCAAATTTTAAGTGGATAAAAAAAAATCTTCATTCTTGGGAATCTGTTTTATATAATACCGACTAAACTTTAATTAACAGTTAACAAAATTATGGCGTTGTTTCTATCAAGAAAATTTATCTTATTTTCTAGTGCCTTTTTTTATTTTTTTTTATGTGAATACCACACAAGAATCTCAACTACTGCTATTTGGAGTCAGTGAGACTATGGCATCCCCAATTGGGGTATGTTGTGAGGCTGAAGGTAGAGAGGAAGCGAAAGAGATGGGGAAGAGGAAGGTGGGGAAGTACCTGACTATTCAGATCTGGTCACTAAGCAACGTTTAAATTTCGAATTTTGGTCTTACACCAGGGCGATACTGAGAGTATCTTCCATTCCGGAACATGCCACAAATATACCATAATAAATTATATTTAATTATTTGAACCCGCGACCATCGGATCGACTTTCCCCTCAAACACGGAGGCCGTCAAATACATTTGACCAGGAGGCCTACAATTATATTTGAACTGCTAATAAATTAGATTGTTTAAAATTCTTTTGGACAATTTGCATTTATTTAAAAATAAAAATATTGGAAATAACAATTTTCAACAAAAATATTCACCAACAGTTTGGCGGTTAACAACTGAAAGGGAAAGCTTCGGACTGTAATTTAGGTATTAATAAACAAAAAAAATATATTTAATCATTCCCCAAAAGTAAGAACTTGGCAATAAAAGTTAATTAATTAAAGCTAATACGTTTCTCTTCTACGGAGATTTGATGTGCATAGTTAGATTTATGCCAGTGTTAACAACGTAAAAATAATTAAGTTCATTAATGTTACGGCGGAATTTAAAAAATCGTGTTTTTTTAAATAAAAATAATATAACTTTTTAAAAATGTGAATCGAGTACTTCAAGGAAGTCGCTTTATACGGAAAATGAAACGAATTTATAAATATTAAATTGTTAACGATATATTGAAATTTGCTCACTGTGCGGTATTGTTGTCACTGTTTAATACTCAAAAGCGCGCCAGATTTAAAATTGTAAATGTCAAATCATTGGCAAAGTTATTGCCTACTTCAAACGACATTTGGCAACAGAATTATTTTTTTTTTTTCAAATTCGAGTATTATTATATAAATAAAGTAAATTATAAAGTGGTTAACCGGTATATTCAAACATCTACGTTTATAACTAGGAAATTTTAAAATCGATAGTACGTAAACTCGAATAACATTTTACGGCGCAGAGAGTCACGGACGTCGAGGACGTCCGTCCACCACAACTGTTGGGTGGAGAATGCGACAAAAAGGCGGTGACGATTGTGTGGTCCTTACGTCCATGGCATAAGGTTCACTTTGAAATAACATTTTCGTCGAATGCCGGCGGTCTTGATTGATGTCAAAAATAACAACGCGAAAATGCACATTTTATTTTATTTCGGGAAGTTCATGCATAAATATCGACTTTTTTCGCGATTATCATAAAAGAAACTAAATTTGCCACATTATGCAATAAAATTAAATACGAAGAGGGGTTTACAAGTAGGAGAGTTTGCACTTGAAAGTGTTTTTTTATAGACCTTATACTTTATTTTTTTCTAGGCTTATTAAAAGACTTATAAAAAAAATGACCGATATTTTTAAGGGCAAAGATATGTTCTACACGCAGTATTTAATTGAAGCATCTAAAATACTTTTAAGCGATTAAATTTTCAAAACAAAAATACACGATTTTGTATGATTTTGCATTATGTCGCAAGGCATCATCTTAAGTATCATTTAAAACATTGTGATTTTTTTCACAAGTATAACTTGTAAAATAAAAGAAAAAGACTTGTTTTAAATAATTTTCGGAGCATACTTTGCGATTTTTTTCTATCGAGGGAATTTCATATAATTTGCGTTTCGGCGTGGAACGTATCTAGATATTATCTTCAAAAATAACATATATTTTTTTAAGAGCTTAAAAACTTCAAATGTTGTAAGATATGTAAGAAATCGGTCGAAATTCGAATAGTGGACCCTTAATAAGCGGATTGCAATCATAGCTATGTTGTCCTTGTTTTACCGGTATTAAATAGAAGATGCTCCGCCGAACCAGTGCATAGTCGGGAAACATACCAAACGCGCGCACAACGTACCTATGCACTCGGTTGATATATTTCACATGAAATTGGGTCGCTTATACGATTCGTTCTTGAGTTCAACAGCTCGGCTGTGGAACGATTTGTCGTCTTCTGTGTTTCGTCCCTCCTACAACATGGGTCTCTTCAAGACTCATGCTCACTCCTTCGTCTCTTCCAAAGACTCTCTACACAGCATCTTCAAGGATGACAAGGTCCTGAGGGAAATTGTTTTCCTACCCACCTATATTATTCAAAGAAAGAATTTGCCTACTACGATTTTCTGAAAATTTTCATTTAAAAAAAAGTTGAAAGTTGAGAATTATTATTAAAAATTTGTATTTTTGAGCCACTAATACTTAGTTGGGTGAGAGGAGAGGACGCCAAATATGTCGGTCTTAGCACACGTTCCTTGATGAAAGAATCCAGTATAAATTGTGCTGGATGGTGTTTAAATCAATCAATGAAATGGAACCTGAAAACCTTATATCTCTGAACTATGTGTCCCGAAAAATACTGGTCCAAGGCAGTCAACCCTTAGATCAGCAACATCATCAGCTATAGGCAGACTAATGGAACCTAAGCGCAAGCCAAATACAAAGATTGAAGATCGCGCTTTTGGAGTATCCGGGCCTAAGGCTTGGAATAAACTCCCTCCGGAACTAAGATGCATAACAAGCCCAACAGAATTTAGGTCCAAATTAAAAACCTACCTTTTTGGGCTCTCATATCCTTAATTTAAATAAACCTATCTGAGAGTGTCATACTTTTATTTTCTATGATATGTCTTAATTACACTTTTCTAATTAATTTTCTAATTACTTGAATCTTTGCACATTAATTTGTACTACTGTACCGCCCACTATAAAACGTTGCTTTTGATTTCCAAAATACACTCATCAAAGAATGTATTTTATACTAATATAAAATATATTTCAGGATTAAACACATATAACAAGTGTACACAATAATGTCCTCTGCGTGCGAACTATATCTAAATTTCTTAATAGACAATAAACAGTGTTAATTTCAAGCGACCTCCCAGGTAAGTATGGACCTGTATACATTTTTAAGAGCATCGCGTTCATTGGTCGAGAAATTGTACATATATTTTCTTATGAACCGGTGGATGCAATTTTTAGCCATTAGTTGTTTTAATTGTTTGTCTAGTTTGTAGTTTTTCTAGATTTTAGAAATGTATTGTAAGTTTGTGAGGCGCCCTTGAGGTGATTTTTCACAAAAACGGCGCTATATAAATCATCCAATTATTATTATTATTATTATTCACTCACATTCATACATCTTCTTTCACATACTACTTACTTTGTTATTCTGACACTCGAAACGGGACAACTCCAGCGTTCGGTTCACTCGATCGTGCCATGTCTTCGTCGGACATTGGCGTCGAAGTATATTACATACAGGTATATACCTACACATTTCTTCATTCATTCGCTCTGCATGATGCCCAAACCATCTAAGCGTCACTTTCTTAGCATTAATCATTAATCATTTTTATTATTTATTATATGATTACCAAAACAAGAGTCCCAAATGCTCTCGTCTGGAGCCAGTGAGACTATGGCATCCCCAATCGGGAAATGTTGTGAGGCTTCAGGTAATAGAGAGGGGAAGGCGACCGGGAAGAGGAAGGTAGGAAAGTATCTGGCTATTCAGTTGTGGTCACTAAACACGGCTAAAGCCACTTTTAAGCAACGTTTCAATTCTGAATGATGGTCTTACACCAGGGCGATACTGAGAGTATCTTCCATTCTGAAATGTGCCGCAAATACACTATATATTATTTTAAATGAATAAATGTTGAAATAAGACAAATTAATTTGCGCATGCCGGATTCTGAGCCTGCGACCTTTGAATTGTTAGTCGAGAGCCTTACCCCTCGACCACGGCTTGCCTACATCATCTTTAAATTCTTTTCTTATCTTTATATCTTTCATACGATCATACATGGTTCTATCAGACGTACGACTCAGGGATCTCAATTTCACAGCATTCAATCTACTTTCATCTTTTCTCTGCTATTTTCGCGCCTCACTACCATACATCAGGGTAGATACCAGCACTCCATAGTGGACTGCTTGCTACGTTTCGTGGACAGTCTTCTGTTAGCGCCAATCACGTTCAGTCCCCAATTAATGGAGTTACCTGCATTTACCCTGCTTTCAATATCTCAACCAGCCTTCTCATAATATAAAGAAAAAAATGAATATTCGAGAAATGAACCCCTAAAAACGTGTTTTTTTAAATCCAAAATTATTTAACCTTCAAATAACGAATCGATTCTCTAAAAGCATTCTCTAAATTCAAATTCTAATTTCGAACGTTGAAATTTCCTCTATTGATTTATTTCAGGAGAATTCGTTTTGGCTCCTCCCTCTTTCAGGCGATAGGCGGAGCTAACAAGGCGACGCCCATTACATTTTCATCGCTCTGTCCCTTTCCGACACGCGGCGTTGCTACGTGTCAAAGGGAGAACGTCGCCCGAAACCAGCTTTTGATTGGCCGGAACGAAAGGAGATGAATTTAAACGGAGCATTTCTGAATTTATTTGAAAAAATGTTTGTGAGGAAAATATATAATGTTGATGAAAGAATTTGTAATGTTTATCGTTGAATTTAATGAAGTCTCGACTTTTGCATAAATGCGATGCTACCTAATGATATTATTTTTCAAAAATAGATACTCTAATAGGTATCATTCATTGTCTTTTGGACAGGTTTACAAACCGGTTTCGACCGAAATTTCAGATCCTTTTTTCGAAATCTATTTTCTTAATCAACAATATGAAATGGAAATAATAAAACAGTAGATATCTAGGTACCTAATATATATATTTTTATATGAATACCGCACAAGAGTCCCAACTGCCCCCGTCTGGAGCCAGTGAGACTGTAGCATCCCCAATTGGGGTACGTTGCGAGGCTGAAGGTAAAGGGGAGGGGAAGGAGATGATGAGAGAGGAAGGTGGGGATGTACCTGGCTATTCAAACCTGGTCACCAAACACGGCTAAAGCCATTTCAAGCAACTGTTCAATTCTGAATTCTTACACCAGGTCGATACTTGGAACGAGCCGCAAATATAGTATATATTATTTTTAGAATTAATTGTGAAATAACACAAATTAATCAAATAAAATTTATTTGCCACGCCGGGATCCGATCCCGCGAACTTCGGATTGCGAGTCAAGAGCCTTACCGCTAGACCACGCCGGCCGTCAATATATGTAAAGTTATTATTAATAATGCATAGGTACATATTTCAAAGCTCTTTAGCTCATGATAGAAATAATTATTGCGATCTGAAAACAACTACGTTTCCCTACATGGTTTCCTACCTACAAATTCTAGAAGCAAAAATTTATAGATAGATTGGTAGGAACTTAATAATTTCTTGACACCAGAGCTCACCGTTGCAGTGATTTTATTGTCCTATAATTAAGGGTTAGTAGGTAGGTAGACTGAGATGGGAGGATGATGTCAGGAAGGATGCAAGAGGACTATTCCATGTTGCAGTTTGGAAGACGAGGGCCGAGGACTGAGGGCGGTGGAGGCTTATCTTGAAAAAGGCCAAGCTTGAAAAGGGCTGTAGCGTCAATATTGAAGAAGAAGAAGATGGTAGGTACCTAAATATCGATTTTAGTGAAAAATTTAAAAAAACGTGTCCAAACCATCGTGTATCACATTTGCGACAGTCTCACGTGGCGCACGCCGTCTAAATCTCACATATGATACAGCTGCAACAATGAGGTTAACAAATGTTTGAACATCGCACCAGAGGGGTTAACTTTTATTGTTACCTACCATAGATCATTTATATATCTACAAACTTTATACAGGCACAAAATACTATTACATATTACAAACCCCACTCCGTCTCCCCGTCGGGGTGGGCAGATTTATCACGCTTTAGGGGTAGGTACCGGGTCGGGATGGGTAGGAACTAGGAACCCCCCAGTATGAACACTGCCAGGTGCTCGGTGGTAAAGCAGATGTAGGCAAACCTAAACGCAAGGGTTCGAACCCCTAATCCCGTAGGGGGTGATAATTATTTTTGTTACGCTATGATACTGAATAAATTAAATATTTATTTTTGATAGGTAGGTACCTATCTAGCTAGCTAAAGTTGATAGAGAAATAAATAAATGCCTTTTTTAGCAATTTCCTTGTGCTTGATTTTCTTATTATTATTTATTTTTATGTGAATATATAGGTAGGTACCTACCCATCGCACAACAACGTTTCGATTCTGAATGGTGTTTTTTTACCAGGGCGATACTGAAAATACCCACCACTCTGGGACCAAAACGACCTATCTTCAGATGTAGTCAAAATCCATTGTCAGAAGTCATTTAGAATTCAACTCAACCATTTGGAATCCATTTTATTCATGAAAAATCTATCGAGCGAATCCAACATAAATTTTTACGAAACATAAATTATAGATTAGGAATTCCTATTGAAAACATTAGCTGCATGTCACTGTTGAAAATTATGGGCCACATTTAGAGAAAGAAGAATATGTACTGATCTATTTTTTCTCTATAAAATTGTTAATAACATGTTTGACTCCCCTGAACTCCTAAGGCTGATTAACTTTCATGTGCCTAGTAGAACGGTTCGTCAGAAGGTACCTTACCATTGTAACAATTCAGGCACCAATGCAGAAATAAGCTCAGTAATGAACCGACTGCATAATGCAGGGAATAAATATTACATGAACACCAACGGTACTGAATGTCTACCAGCCTATAAAAACATTGTTATTAAATCTGTATGTCCATCTTGATAGTTTTGAAATGTTTATAAATTTTCAATATGTATCGAAATTTATATGAATATATCATCCTATATTTTACTCTGTTGTTTTTAAGTAAAAATTTTATACTTAGTACTTATTTTAATTGTGTAATCTCTTTTATATCAATTGTATTTTTAATTTTATCACGTGTAAAAGCCCTAATTGGGCGTGTACAAATAAATAAAAATTATTAATTTCGCGGGGCCTTTGTGGAAAACGCTTCGGACCGCTCGACCACAAACCGATCATATTAAAGCATCAAACGAATAAAAAAATAGACTCTAAGCAACTATCTATGTACGTACTTGTATCATTTATATAATTTTTTAAATAGAGACGAACATTCTCTGGTGTTACATCCAAAAATTCTTACGAATTCCTTCTTATGCACTTGTAACGGATTGCAAATAATAAAAACGAAACGAGACCTAATTGTGTTTACTGCAACCGGGTGATAGCATGTGTATGAAAAACAAGGTACGCAAGGAAAAAGGATGACCAATTATTTACCACTGTATCTCTGCGAAGGAGCACACGATACAAACACACTATATTAGTATAGTTCAATCGCGATTCCTAATGGTAATTAACGCTTCAACAAAACGAATGATTACCTACAAACGATATTATATGCTGGGTACCTACCGTGATGGTCAAATTCCTTCTTTTTACTTAAAATCAAGATTGTGTACCTACATGAAAACACCAACAACTTTATATACAACTATATCTACAATAGGCAATATACCAAATCTTATTTTGTTTTAAAAACAAATGCACTCGAATTTCCACCAATTTTCTTGCATTAATCCGAATTTCAAATACTTTTCCAGCAAGGTGATGGTTAGGGAAAGGTAGGAATTGTATAAGGGACATTTTTTCCATTAACTCCACACAGGAGGCCCTGGGGAAAATAATTTCCCTCAGGGCCTATGTCATCTGGGATGCTGTGTGGAAGGTCTTTTTGAGGAGAGGAAGGAAATGTTGTAGGAGGGAGGAAACACAGAAGCCGGCAAATCGTTCCATAGCCGAGCTGTTGAACTCAAGAACGAGTCGAAAAAACGACCCGTTCTCGTGTGACAAATGTTAACCGAGTACATATGTTGGGCGCGTGGTTGGCGTGTCTCCCGACTATGCACCGGAGCCGAAGGGATCAATGACGCTAGTTCTTCAGAGCATCTTCCATTGAAATACCGGTAGAACATGGATAGCATTCCCACCCGACGCCTGTGCTCAAAAGATTGCAATCCGTTCGTTAAGGTGGGAGAATCCACCAAACGGACCTCCCGTTTCTGCACAGAGTCAAGGGTATTTTTCAAGTATTTTGGAGCTCCAGACCAGAGGTGGCTGCCAAATTCAATCGTGGGGCGCACTTGCGATTTGTACAGGGTTAGCAGTTGTGTATACTAGAAGGAACTACTTGGTAGGAACTGAGTGTATTCTCATTTCAAAACCAAACACCTGGCTTTACGAATAGCCTGAATGTGAATTTCTCCTCCTATCTTCCATTATAACAGTGGGAAAGTATTGCTTTTGCAATGATTGACAGGAATTGAATACGACGCATTTGTCAAGTCAGCTACTAACCGTCTGATAAAAACTTCGGTTCAATTTTAGGTATGTACCTAAAGTAAAAATGATACAAAACAACGCAGGGGAGGCAACTCCAAATTGGAATATAATATTTCTATTTTATAAACTAATCCCTTCTTCATCGCCAGGGGGTGAATTACAATAAGGGATGAACTCATTCACAAAAGGCAATCGTTGCAATTCAGCCAATGAGGGGACGATGAAGGTTGTTTTTGAAAGGCAACGATAAATGCAATGGAAAGTTATTATTGTGTTTTTTGCAATGAATTATTTTATTTTATTGTTATTTTTTTCAAATGTCACATAATACCTAGATCTGTACCTATAGGGTAGGGAAGGTCCTTGTACCTCGGGATATTTTTTTGAAATACCTACATTTTAATAGAAATTGATAAATTATCTTAAAATTATGATTGAAACCAATTAATATTTAATAATCTTACATTTAGTGAAATAAATTGCTTACGACTTAATACAAATTGTGAACTCATTTCAGAAAAGTAAAAAGTTACTTTTGTCCCAAGGTACAAACAAGGCAGTAATATAGTTTTTTTATTTATTTTTTTTTTGATAGAAAGCAGTAACTTTGTGGTTTGACATATTAAACATTGAAATAACACAATAATTTTATTTGTAACATTATCGTTATTTGTTTTTGGGGTGTTATGCCGTGTTGCGCGACCTCCTTCTTTAGCCAACTTTTAAGACAGCGTTACAGTGTCCATCATCAGGGCAGATGTGTAATTGTCCTGATGATGGACACTGTAACACTGTCCGAAACGTTGGCTAAGGAAGGAGGTAGCGCAAAACGGCATAACACCCCAAAAACAAATAACGAAAATACTTTTGGCCGTGAAAATCTAAAAACTTTTCTTGTTTGTAACAGTTTAATTTTTTTACCCTGAAGATGAAGACCTTAAAGCGAACCGGTCGGTAGTAGAAAAATAAAATAAATCGTGGTTACAAACAAAATTATTGTGTTATTTCAATATACTATATAGTATTGTTCAGTTTTTTGACAGCTCACTTTTGTAATTTAGGCGAAAAACGACCTTGCCACCCCTCAAGTTTCATCCACCCTAAGGATCGGTTTCGCTCAAAGTCACTTTCACGATTTGCCCGGATGCGAAAATCGACCGCACCGCCTATCCAGTTTCACCGACCGCAGAGACCATTTTGGCATCAAAGAAATCTGGAAGGTTTTTCAAGGAAAAATCCGTTCCGTTTTTTTTGTCGCCAAAATCGACTCTTTTCCCCCACATTCCGTACAACCGTACTGCCTATATTTGCTAGACAGGACACGCAGAGATAATCCCTTTTACTTTCGAGCATCGAGTTCGGGATCGTTGAGGTAGGTCGCAAACTTAATTGAATGTCAGATTTTAGCCTTAAAAACCAGACCTCACGGCGATTTTCGTTGTCGTTTCACGGTATACAAAAATGCCGCCGAAAAAGCGACCCCTGCTGAAATTTTTTTGAAAAATATTTTAGCCAAGATATTTCCGCAACTTATTCAAACGTCGTTGTGTACGCGTCGCATGTTAATTATTTCAGGAGAGCCTGTCGAAAACGACATTTTTCCAGAAAAAATCACCAAAATAACGTCATCAGAGATTGATCGAGGTGTATAGATTTTGCTGGCCAGATAAATTTCAATGTTTTTCATTACAAAGTAGGTACTTATTTCAATAACAATTGTATTATTTAAAAAATTGACGAAATTTTAAAGGAAATGCGCAGGTACATGTAAATGTACAGGTAAATGCTTCTGGTAGCTATTAGATTTTAATGCAATACTATGGTAAAGTTGTTTCAATGAAATTGAATAATTCAACAATTTTTTTAAAGTTACTTTTCACGTTCTGTGAAAGTTCTATTCGAGTTCTGTTGTTTTATCATTGTCGGCCAGTTGCATCATAAAGCTGAAATAATTACAGAACTTGAATAGAATTTGAACACAACTTTCACAGAACGTTAAAATTAACTTGATAAATTTAATATTTTTTTTATTTTTTTGGAAACAACCCGGCCTAAATATTTTTCGATTGTGTTTTTTTTTTCGTATGCGCAGGTGTACCAACTGAGAATCTGAGTAGGTACCGGAATCGTCTGATGATATTGCATATGTTTTTTTTGGAAATTTGTAATGAAATTACTTGAAGTTGATTGGGATAATTTTTTTTTGTTATTTATTTTTGGGGTGTTATGCCGTGTTGCGCTACCTTCGTCGATTTATTTTTTTTTGTATTTAATTTAACGCTTTTATTTAATATAACGCTTTTTTCGTATTTTGCTTCTTTATTCAACGTTGCAGGCGGGCATTGGTACTGCCGCCCCGGGAACCATTCATTGGATGACCAACACCTCATAAAAATAGGTATAAAATAATTTTGAAAATTATATTTTTATAGGGCCGTTTTTGTGAAAAATGACAAAAAGGGACACTACTACAATATTGAAAATCTACCAGGAGCACATAATACGCAGGAGTAAAGTATTACAGAGAACACATTTATTTACTAGACTATGAGGCAATTCTTTCATTGACCAAAATTATGAATTTAAATAAATAAAAAAATCCAAAGACGGGAGTTCTTGAAGTGAAACTTTTATAGCACGGCTGTGATTTGGATTTTGTATGAAACGGAAATGACGATTACTGCTCCTGCGACGCATTGACTGTGCTCATCGGCCGCTTTGATAATGATGTCACTTCTAAAGGCTGCTATTGGTTGACATATGAAAAATTATTTATTGTTTTGGTAAAGTTTCACTTCTTCCGCCTAAAAACTGCACTCGAATTTTTTTTTTGATAAAGTCCGTAGGTACCTGCTCGGATACTATATATCCTGAACATTTCTAATAAAATGAGTAAATTTAAATAAAGATGATCCAATTTTTTTTGCCAAATGGTGTAGGTACCTTTTGAATACTGTACGGGAACTAATCGTTCGTACATTTTAAATAAAATTTTAATGTGAATACCGCACAAGAGTCCCAACTACTGCCGTCTGGAGTCAGTGAGACTACGGCATCCCCAGTTGGGTTTAGTTTTAGTTTCTGAAAAATTCTGAATAATACATTTTTATAGCGCCGATTTTTTTAAATTAGTGCAAGGGCAATAATTTTTTTTCAAAATTTAAAAAATTTCCAAAATCGTAATTTTTATTCCTAAATTCAAAAATTTTAAAAATCAATTTTTTTTTTCCAAAATACAAAAAATTTTTTTTCAAAGGTCGTTTCAAAAGTGTCGGCGACTAAAGTGACACAGTGGTAGGAGTCTTTGCAACAGTAAATTATACGTTACGGGTAACAAATTACGCGTATCGACCTACACATCCCAAATGGCGCAGTGAAAAATTGAGCAGGAAGCTCCTTGGCCCCCTTTTGCGAGAAAAGGCCCGTACTGAACGCTTTGAACCGGGCAACCGAAGCGGCCCGAGAGCAGACGTACGAAATTGGGCTGTCAACTATCTGTGCCCTTTGTAGGCGCACACTCCTTGCTTTATCCACATTCAAACATCGTTTTTTCTACACCTATTTTATTTAACAAACACTCTTCGCTTTGTCCGCGTTCACACGTCAAATCGCATAGTGTTTTAACCCTTTAGTTGCCTGCAAACGGGCAAAAGCTAGTTTATAGTAATACTAGCTTTTCCCCGCGGCTTCGCTCGCATTGTATTACGGGAATTTACTGTAGCGCTTGCACTTATCAATTATCTCCCCCCCCCACCCCCACCCCATCCCCTCCCGCATTCCATATATTCATTCCCTTACATTCAGTTTTCAAACATCTCGCCTACCACCTAAATTTCACAATGCTATAGCTCAAAGAAAAAAAGAATTACTTATCCAATTTTGTTCATTCGTTCGGAATTTATGCGCTTACAAACATTTCGGATGTTTATTTTTATTTAAATATTTGGAAGTTCGTAAATATAATAAAAAATACTCTTTTTATCACTCAGTCTTTATAATCGTTACGAATTATATTTTTAATATAGGAACTCCCAATCTGACATTTATTCTAAGCTTGTCCAAAAAAAACGAATTCTAATATTTGAATTTTCTGCAGTAGTAGCTGACCAGTAGACTGAGTACCTACCAGCATATAGAGCCCAAAAATATATCAACATTATTTCCATGGAAAAGATTTTTTTATGACGTTAGCAAAAACTCGCTTTTGTTAGCGACAGAAAACGTATAACAAATTATAATATATTAATATTTATAATTTCATAATGCCAGAATTTACCATCATATACAACCTGTAGTCTGCGCATATAATTTAGCTTTCTATTGGTGAAAGAATTATTAAAGTCTTTATATTGTGTTATGCGTGAAAGCGTCATAAACAAACTCGAGCAGTTTCGCATTTATAATATTAGTATGGATAGTCGTTTAAAAGCACTGTATATTTTTTATTTTATTTATTTATTTCATTATTTTAATATTACAGTAATTACGTATTGCCCATCTCACTAGGTGTAAAACGCTTATTCATATGCCAATTTAAGGAACTCTTCTTTTGATGTACCGTAGTGTAAATAATCTACTAACTGTTCTTCTTCTTGATCTGTAAAGACACGCTTGACATCGTTGTGGGGTTCGTAAATGAATTCGATATTTTCTGATTCTTTGTGCTTCTTTACATAACGAATAAGTCAGTCCCAAGATACAAAAAAATATGTATTCCGAGGTACAAATTCCTGCCTTGATGACCTTAATTACGTGTGAAAATTGAAAACACAAAAATGATATGATTTCCGTTAAAATACGGTATTATTTGGGAGGCGAGAATGGGCACGGCCGCCCCGAGAACCTTTATTGGACAACCAACATATCTGCCATAGGTCGACCCGAGTGGTTCGCTACGTTTGGTTATTTAGCAGAGGTGCCCGTGTTCATTGGGTGAGGTTTGTCTAGGTCTTGGAGGCGGATGACCAGGACATACTGAACCCCAGATTCCTACCTAACCCTTACACCCTTTTCCTTCCCAGAACTCTTCTCCCCTTCCTTTCATTAAAGAAAACCCTTCACACAGCTTTCCCAAAGATGAAGGAAATTATTTTCCTCAGGGCCTCCTGGGTGGAGCTCATGTAAAAAAAAAAATGAAAAACAAAAATTAATGAAACAAAATTTACTTGCGCACGCAGGATTTCAACACGCGTTATTTTCCAAACCCACATTATATGGTAATAATTTTTCATGTTTACAATGATCAGTGTAGTTCACCTAATGTTTATCTGAAAGTCAGTGATCCTGAGGAGAAAAATATATGTTTTTTAAATGCTTTCAGCTTCACAAATCCTACAAATTTAATATCCCGTGATTTTTCACAGATCTGCGCTAGTTAAATATAATTTAAAATCATTTCTTCCGTTACTTTTCACACCCCATTGTTTATCTTCAAACCCCACGCCCTTGTCTGTTTATTTGTTCAACAGATTCAATTAGCTATAGGGGTGGGTGCAGACGGGGAGAGGGGGGGACGGGCAGTAGAGACTTGTAGAGGAGAGTGTAGAGGGGTAAGGGGGTGGTTGGTGAAGCTATCCCAGATGAAAGTGTTTGTGAGGGGTGTCAGTAGCTGGCTAAGGGATGAAGTTAAATTATTGCAGTTTTGAATGCCGCTGTTTCTTGATGAAATAATAGCGGTAGGGAGTATCAAACTACGGAATAGCTGTCATAATAACAATTACACAGCGGAAACATTAAACTGTATTTATATTTTAAATATTGGGTGGCCGCTTCGGCAACCGTCATAACAACAATTGGATAACAAACACCCCTGCCATGGGTCACCCGAAGTGGTTCGCTACGTTTGGTGATTTAGCAGGATTGTCTGGGTTTATGGTAAGAGGTTTGTCTAGGTCTTGACGACAAATGCGTTTGGCTACGTAATGCATGACGAGCTGGAGAAATGGGAGAGACTGGTTGAGGGAGAACTAACCTAGACCTCTCCAGTCGGACGTTCATCAATCGGCTTGCACCGCAGTGGAGGAATGGATTCATTCACTCCTCATACCGTTTCCTTCCCAGAACTTCCACTCCTTCCTTTCCCTAAAGAGATCCTCCACACAGCATCCCCAAAGGTAGCATATGCTATGAAGGTTTTTCTCCCTCAGGGCCTCCTATGTGAAGCTAGAGTAAAAAACATATAGATACATTTTATTGAATATATATATTAAAAGAAAAAAAAATATTAAATTGGGTTTCTACTAATTAAACTACGATAAAAACAAATTTTTAAAATATGATATTACAGTGAAAATATTTAAGTCCAAATTTTCGTTTATTTCGGTAGGTACCATTTACGTTCCTATAATGAATTACAAATTTAAAAAAAAAAATATATATATATATATATATTTAAAAACACAATATTATGGCTAAAATTATCTGCGACAGTTTCCCACGATAAACTTTTTTTCTTACTTATGAAATTATTCACAAAATAAATAAAAACCACTTTTGCACTTAAAATTGTGACCTCTAGACTGCCAAGCAATTTTAATGCCTATTAACTATATTCGATTTAGTTCGATTCGATATATGGCGTTTTAAAGCACACTAAGAATACAAACATATTTGGCTTGTGGCTTCCTCTTCTAATAATATCTACCATTCTGCATTTGCCCTGGGTACATTCTGTATTGCTCAGTACGCCACTGGAAAATAAATCAATGACCATCGTGAGAACTTAGCGTGTGTAGCAATGTAAAACGTAACAAGCTTGTGTTATTGTACTCTGTAAAAACGTTGCAAAGTAAAATGTAAGCGATGGAGTATTTTTAAAGAAAAAATGATTCACATGATTTATATCTTTTTTTAATGAATTCCGTGGCGATGTTATTGTGAAAACAACAAATTTGAAAAAATGGGTAGGCACTTTCAACTTTCTCTTCCTTTATCTCTTCCCACTCCCTCTATCCTCACAACATAGGTTCCCGATTAGGGATGCCCTAGTCCCACTAGAACTTTTGTTCGGTGTAAAAAATTGCAATATTTAATAAAAAAGTTGAAGTGCAATTATATAACTCGATGGAAATAATCCATAGGCATTAAGAAATTGTCATAGTCGGGATTTAAACCAGCGACCTTTGGGTCCAGAGTCAAAAAGCATACCGCTCTACCGCAAAGTTCGTTAGGTGAAACGCATAATCACAGTTTCATTTTGAGCCACGGTCATTTATGAATAAAAAAGCAGGGGGTCAAGATTAGACCCTTGTGGTACACCAGAAGTTACAACTATAGAGCATGATTTGTATCCATTAAAAAACAGTAGTTGTGTTCTGTTATATTCCTAAATATGATTTCACCCAGCGAAATAAGATGGAGAGATTAACTTTATCAAATGCTCTTTGGAAATCAGTTTAAATTGCATCTACTTGTAAGCTCTCATAAAAAGAATTGCGCACATAATTACAATATTCCAAATGATTTGATTTGATAGATCTGTTAGGAAAAAAAGCATGTTGCGTAGTACAGAGAAAGGGTTTAGTGTGAAAAATATTTTTATATATCATGGATTTAACAACGTTAGCAAATAACATTAATAAAGAATAAGGTAAAAGTACAATTTATCCAAATAAACGTCTTTATCTTGATGAAAATTCTTTCCTCAAACTTTCTCCAGGCAGGTGGGTAGGTACCTTTTTATATGAATACCGCACAAGACTCCCAACTGCTCCCGTCTGGAGCCTACAGTGAGACTATGGTATCCCCAATTGGGGTATGTTGTGAGGCTGAAAGTAGTGGGGAGGGAAAGGAGATGGGGAAGAGGACTGTGGGAAGTACCTGGCTATTCAGATCTGGTCACCAAACACGGCTAAAGCCATTTCAAGCAACGTTTCAATTCTGAGATTACCATCCACTCTGGAACGTGCCGCAAATTTACTATATATTATTTTAAATGAATAAATTGTGAAATAACACAAATTAATCAAATAAAATTTATTTGCCACGCCGGGATTCGACCCCGCGACCTTCGGAATGCGAGTCAAGAGCCTTAAAAACATGATTAACCATACTTGATAAAATAATCATTTTCTGACGCGTAGTCAAAGTTAGCCAATATCTATACAGAGTAAGGCTTACTTGAATAATAAAGTGGGTGCAGCAGATTTTCTAAAATAGAAATGTAACTTACAAACAAATTTACAGACAGATGAAATGCAAAACCGTCGAGTAAAACAGGACTTCGCTACGCTCAAGCAATAATTCCCATCGTAATAATTGATTCAAGGATCATATCACTTATCACCTCCCAACATCACCCAGAAAGGCTTTCCGGTATACACGTGCGGGGCACGTGTCCGTGCACTCGACTAATAGGCGCGGAACAGTCGACGGACCTCGATAGATAGTAGATGATAGAAGGCACCGGCTAATAATAACATCAAAAGAGGGGGCTGAGCGACGATGGTGCAAACGGGAGATAAACGCTAAGCCGGGGAATGTCTTTATAATTCATTTATAAAAATGACTTCATGGGCTTGAAATATTGATCTGATAATAAGAAAATAATGGTAGATGCTTTCAGTATCGCTCTTTTTTATGTGAATACCGCACAAATGTCCCAACTGCTCCCTTCTGGAACCAGTGAGACTATGGCATCCCCAATTGGAGTATGTATTGAGGTTAAAGGCAGTGGGGAGGGAAATGAGATGGCGAAGAAGAAGGTGGAGAAATACCTGGATATTCAAAACTGGTAACCAAACACTGCTAAAGCCATTTCAAACAACGTTTCAATTCTGCATGGTGATCTTATACCAGGGAAATACTAAGAGTGTCATCCACTGGAACGTGCCGCAATTATACTACATATTAAACAAATAACATTCATTTGCGCATGCCGGGATTGAACCCGCGACCTTCGGATTGCTAGTCAAAAGTCTTATCCCTCGACCACGGAGGCCGTCAATAATATTTTCTCACCAGTCTCGCCTTTTTTTTTACATGAGCTCCACACGGGAGGCCCTGCGGAAAATAATTTCCCTCAGGGCCTATGTCATCTTTGGGGATGCTGTGTGGAGTTTTTTTTAAGGAATGGAATGGGTGGAGGAGTTCTGGGAAGGAAAAGGGTTTAAGGGGTGGGTAGGAATCTGGGGTTCAGTGTGTCGTGGTCATCCGTCTCCAAGACGTAGACAAACCTCACCCCGTGAAGCCCTGGTGAGAAACAATGATTCAAAGTTGAATATTTGCTTTAAATGGCTTTAGGTGTGTTTTGCGACCTTATCCAAGCCAGGTAGGTACCTACTTTCCAAGCATCTTCATCCATTCCCGCAATCTTTAATCTCACAACATGCCAACTGATTTCGGACAGTTGAGACTCTGGGGCACTTTTTTAAATTTAGTATTTAAATTTTCGAGGTACATATAGGTTTATCAGGGAAATCAAATAATAAACGCTGGATGACAAAGTTCTAGTTAAACCTAAATAAAATATCATTTCTACTGCTTTCATTCCCTTTAGATCTAATTTCGAGCAATTTTATGCCAAAACGCCAAACATTGGTAAAAAAAACATTAACTCCTTTTTTACGCATTGTTTATTGTAATAACAAGGAAATTTAAAATTGATTTCACGGAACCAAGCGACGCGGGGCCTACACGTCTGTTCCCCGCTCCGGCCGGGGCAGAAGTGATAGAATATGGGTGTGGCAAGCCAGTAGTCCTTGGGAAGACGACATAAGGTTTATTTTGAAAATCCAAATTCGTCGACTGCCGGCCGTATTGTGTAATAACAACGCAAAAATGCATATTTTATTTTATTTTATGAATATCGGGCGTAAATACCCAATTTTTTTTTGCGATTATCATAATAGAAACTAAATTTGCTACAGTAAACAATAAAACCATTTCCGAAAATAAGTGGGAGAGTTTGCACTTGAAAGCGTTTTTTTATAGACCTAATACTTTATTTTTTTCTAGGCTTATTAAAAGACCGATATTTTTGAGGGCTAAGATATGTTCTACACGCAGTATTTAATTGAAGCATCTATAATACTTCTACGCCATCAAATTTTCAAAACAAAAATACATGATTTTGTATGATTTTACATTATTTCGCATGGCTTCATCTTAATGCAATGCAGTCTCACGTCCAATGAACAATCAAATAAAACAAAAAATGCAAAATTAGACATAAATTTCCATTACGATCTCTACTTTGTCTATTAACGAGCCGAAATGCCTAACATCAGTGTTGGAACCCAAACTCCTTCATGCACTACTAGCACCGCTTCATACAGCAATCAAAATAAACTCACATAATCTTCCAGGAGCACAGAATTTCCAATAGATAAATTGTTTTAAATTCTTTCTCGTGTTAAATATACAAAAGATGTAAATTAACTTGCTTGGGTGACGTTAATGCACATTCCATTATTGAATCCACCCTTATTGTAAGGCAGTATATTCACCCCTTGCCTCCAAGCGTGACATACTTGAATTAAATGTCTATCAAGACCAAACTTAGAGAAAACATCCCCACGCCACCCACGATAAGGGCGGTTTTTAGAGGGTAGCAAGGAGTTGTAATAAAAAGGAAAAGGTTTTGCTTCATGAACTTTTGAAGGAAGTTTGTGAATCGTTTTACGCAAATGAAACGATATTGTGTTATAATAAATCAACCGTTTTTATAATAAGGGTTGGGAATGCTGCGTTTGTTCTACGGTATTTCATTTGAAAGTGCTCTTAAGGCGACGCTTCCCGGCTCAAAAAGAAGAAGATGGAGAGATATATAATTACGAATGTTGGACAGGGCGTGCTAATATTTTCAATGATAAAATTGAATTGAAAAATGGTGAAAATGCTTAATAAAACTTGACTCGTTTAAATTAGATCAAAAATCTCGTCGGGGTTGTCTAAAATAATGTCCAAAGAAAAACTGTGATTTTTTTCATGTGTTGTTAAATAATAGAGACAGACTTAAAAATAAAAAAAAATTCGGAGCATACTTTGCGATTTTTTCTGTCGAGGGAATTTCATGTAATTTGCGTTTCAGCGTGGAGGTTGCATAGATATTATCTTCAAAAATAACATATATTTTTTTAAGAGCTTAAATTCAAACTTTTAAAGGGAGATATACAAGAAATCGGTAGAAATTCGGATAGCGGCGGCTTAAAATGGCTTCAGGGGTTTTACGCGACCAAATCTAAGAAGCAGAAAATTGCTTACCTTCCTCTTCCTTTCCTCCCCTTTAGCCTCACAACAGAACCCAAATTATTGAGGCACACAAAAATAACAAACGAATTTAATTCTTCAGGGTTCATCCGGTTAAAAACTTGAAAAAATCACATAAAATTATTTTTAGACCATATTCCTTTTAAAAACCTCTTAAAATCACGAATTTCCCACATCTATCAAAGCAAGTGTTTCTTCCGAGTTGTTTATTGATACTAACTTGTTACAAAATCAACCCCTAATAAAAAGCCATTAGCGTGTGTTGTTTTTAGCAGCCCCCGGAGTGAACCAGTGGCACCCCTGCGGACATTTGGAGAACTAGCGAGGGTTTACCAACTACAAAATATATTTCCTACATACACCCCCGGGAAATGAACTCTAAACTCGTGAATAGGGCGTGCACAAAGTAAGCACAATTTGTCCTTACTTCTTCTAAAACTAATAAAATATCGAAAATCTTGATTTTATTGGCCAGTCTGAGGCCTTCACGTAAAAAGTCTAATTCTAGGCGGCGCTTCCCGGCCCAAAAAGAAGAAGATGGATAGATATGTAATTAGAGCGCGCTAATATTTTAGTGATAAAATTGAAGCGAAAATTTCGAAAATGCTTAATAAAACATGACCCGTTTAAAATAGAGCAAACATCTCGTGGAGGGTAACTTAAGTATCATTTAACACTTCCGTACCGGACCAGGGGAACGCACTTACACTAACGAGAGTTTTACGCTGTATCTAAGTTGTTTTTTAAACCACATACTCAATAATTTGGGTAATCCTAGAAAAAATATTTGGTTATCGATCTGCATTAAAAAAATTAATATCGGATTACTACTTTTCTTAATATTAATTCATTTATATCAAATTCCGGTCGAGAATCTGTCCAGCCCGCCCCCATACCCCTCCGTTCGGGCGTTACCCCGTATCCATCCGCTGGAAGTATCGGGACGATTCTAAGCGATAGCAAGTAATTTCTGAGTTGTTAGTGGAAAGGACTAGATCCCGTTTGTTTACACTGCGCATCTAGTTTGCTCTTTTTAAAATGCTATAATGTTCGCTTGCCGGTCAAAGATCATTCGGTCTGGATCGTTTCCGCTACGCGCCAATCGCCAGTCAACACTCGGAAACAAAGCGTTATGGTGGCTATCGGCCCGCCTTCTCTGTTTTCTATGGAGAAATACGCGTTATGGTCTAAATTCGTTAGAATATTAATTATGACTTTATTTATGAAACGATTTAGATAATGACCATTGAAATAAGATGAATATGCTTCTTTCTAATTATTACCAAAACAAATTTCCAAAAATTGTGTCATTAACACCCTTTAATAAGCAAAACAAATTGGGGTCCCCGAGTGACCCCCCTTCGGATGAAGTGTGATTTTTTTCTTTCCGGGACGAAAAGGTTAAAGAAACATTGTGAATTTTTTCAAAAATATAACTTGTAAAATAATAGAAATAGGCTTGTTTTTAATAATTTTCGGAGCATACTTTGCAATTTTTTTCTTCGAGGGAATTTCATATAATTTGCGTTTCGGCATGGAACGTATCTAGATATTATCTTCAAAAGTAACATATATTTTTTAAGAGCATAAAAACTTCAAATGTTTGAGGCAGATATTCGGATAGCGGCGGCGTAAGCTGGCGACCTCAGTTTTCTTTCAAAACGGAGTAGATCACTCTTCTAGTAATTATTTGTTTAGAGAAATATTTGACACCCTCGGGAGATTTTTTTAAATATATTTTTTTATATGAATACCGCACAAGAGTCCCAACTGCTCCCGTCTTGAACCAATGAGACTATGGCATACTCAATTTCGGGTATGTTGGTAGTGGGAACGGGAAGGAGTTGAGGAAATGGAAGGTGGGGAAGTACCTGGCTATTCAAATCTGGTCACCAAACACCGCTTAAGCCATTTCAAGCAACGTTTCAATTCTGAACGGTGGTCTTACACCAGGGCGATACTGAGAGTATCTTCCACTCTGGAACGTGCCGCAAATATACTGTATATTATTTTAAATTTGTAAATTGTGAAACAACACAAATTAATCGTATAAAATTTAATTGCCACGCCGGGATTCGATCCCGCGACCTTCGGAATGCGAGTCCAGAGCCTTACCGCTGGACTACGCCGGCCTGTTTAAGGGAGACCTAACCTAAACCTCTGCAGCACTTTCTCGACCCATCGCCTTGTACCGCAGTGGGAGGGATGGATTCATACGTCCATCACTCCTGAACACATTTATTACCAGATTTCTACTCACCTCTTACACCTTTTTCCTTCCCAGGTCTTCCAATCCCTTAAAATACCCTCTACACAGCATCCCCAAATATGACACAGGCCTTGAAAACTTTTTTTCCATGTGGAGCAAATGTAAAAAAAACACTTTCCTAAAAAATTGATTTTTTAAACTAGTTTGACATACCTAGGTAGGTACCTTCCTAGTCTGTGCTGAAATAGATATTATATAGCTGGAGCACTTTACGTATGGTGCGTCTTTATAAGCATCATCAGTCATCACAATAATTGTAAATCAAACCAATAATTACACTGGGAACAAATTTAACATTATCAATCCAATAAATACAGAGCTACATTTTACAATATTTCGTGGAAAATCATCAAAATACATACAGGGTGCGGTATTACGTTAATGCCCCGTCAAAGCTGATTCTAAACCGCAAGAGTGTTTATAAACACACTGTAGTTGTAAATAGGAACTTTATATCATTATTACTGGTTGTAATCCCTTCAATTAATGACTGTGGTTTTTGCACATCACAAGGCTCTGCGTTTTAATTAATACAAATGATTTTAATGGCGCATTCTCGAAATTCTACCATTGTAATAATTATTTTGATTTTGAGTGGATTACCCATCGCTCTAAAATTTACTTACTTCACACAATAAATTTATTAAAATGATCAGAACGAAGAATTATTTACGATTTAAGGTGATCCAATAGTCCAGGAAAAAATTGAAATCGGAATTCACGCTCCTTTACGGGAGGAGTTTAAAATCACTTGAGAAAAAGCTTTTGGAAAGGTTGGAAAAGATATTTGAGAATTTTTTATTGCAGGTTGATTTCGTAAAGGCCTGAAAAAAATATTAACTCCTTTTTTACGCATTGTTTATTGTAATATCAAGGAAATTTAAAATTGATTTCACGGAACCAAGCGACGCGGAGTCTGTACAACTACTATTCTCCGCTCCGGCCGGGGCCGAACTAATACAAAATGGGTGTGGCAAGTTAGTAGTCCTTGGGTGGACGGCATAAGGTTCACTTTAAGGCGGCGCTTCCCGGCCCAAAAAGAACAAAGATGGAGAGATATGTAATTACGAATGTTGGACAGAGCGCGCTAATATTTTACGTGATAAAAATGAACCAAAAATTGCGAAAATGCTTAATAAAACACGACTCGTTTAAAATAGAGCAAAAATCTCGTGGAAGGTATCAAGTATAATTTAAAGAAACATTGTGATTTTTTTCACAAATATAACTTGTAAAATAATAGACTTGTTTTTAATAACTCCCTTCTACCCTTCCCCCCTCTCTATTCCCATCCTTAGCCTCTTAATCCTCATCCTTTATTTCTCCTCACCCCCCCTCTCACATATTGTAACAAAAAAAAAAAAACTTATTCAGAAAACACCTTATTATGTCACACATCATTTACTAACATAAGTGTAAGTTTATAATTGGCATAATGAACTATTTTCTTATTGTATTATTTTGTAATTTATGATTTGCTGTTAACTTTCCTAAATAAATAAAATAAAAAATAAAATAATTTTCGGAGCATACTTTGCGATTTTTTTCTATCGAGGGAATTTAATATAATTTGCGTTTCGGCATGGAACGTGTGTAGAGATTATCTTTAAAAATAACATATATTTTTTTAAGAGCTCGAAAAATTCAAATGTTTAAGGGAGATATTTAAGAAATCGGTCGAAATTCGGATAGTGGACTCTTAAATTGTGGTGATAAATTTTGCTTGTGCAATGATGGAGAATTTGGCTAACTAAGCACGCGACGCTGCAGTGAGCATCCTTTCCCTTTTGCTACCTCTTCTCTCCCTCTTCCTACCTTCCCTTCGGTGACACTCAAACACATTCCTTTCTATCCACTCTACCTACTGTGACTGTTAATCTCTCAAACCGATACTCTTGCAGGCCCCAGGCCCGTGGCGTTTATAATAAAGTACTAAAAGAAATTTGCATAAAGATTGGGGGAATCTATCAACCCAAACAATACAATTTACAAGCCCAAAAGTTATCTTTTTTAAAATTAACTCCACACAGAAGACCCTGAGGAAAATAATTTTACTCAGGGCCTGTATCATCTTTGGGGATGCTGTGTGAAGGGTCTTTTTGTGAAAAGAAAGAGTGATCCTTGGTCTTGAAGAAACCCATGTTGTAGGTGGGAGGAGACACAATAACAGTTCAAGAACCATCCCGTTCTCATGTGACGTATGCCAACTGTGTACAGAAATTGGGCGCGCGTTTGGTGTTTTGCCTGTGCCCCGGTGCCGAAGGAAGTAAAGAAGCTAGTTCCTCGGAGCATCTTCCAGTGAAATACCAGTACAACATGGACAGCATTCTCACCTGACGCTTGTGCTCTAAAGATTGCAATCCGCTTGTTAAATCTACCAAACGGACCGCCCATTTCTGCACAGAGTCAAAAGGTTTTTTTTCAAAAAATTCAACAGTGAAATTATAGATATGATTTTAGTTTTTCACGGCCAAAAATATTTTTGTTATTTATTTTTGGGGCGTTATGCCGTGTTGCGCTACCTCCTTCTTTAACCAACGTTTCGGACAGCGTTACAGTGTCCATCATCAGGGCAGATGAGTAAAATTTTACTTAAAATGTTGGTTAAAGAAGGAGGTACCGCAACACGGCGTAACACCCCAAAAATAAATAAGAAAAAAGTGAAACTATAAATTAAATTTGAAATGTTTTATCATTTCGCCCAAAGCAAATCAAATTGAGCTTATTTCGGCATACAGAAACGCCCACAACACATATCAATCTTTAATTAAATGAAGACATTATGAGCGAAACTCAATCGAAAATCTGGAAACAGAAAAATCAGAAAAAGATATTGGCACCTCTGGGACTCGAACCCAGGACCTCCCTACTTTCCGGGTTCGTAGTTGGTCAACCCGGAAAGTAGGGAGGTCCTGGGTTCGAGTCCCAGAGGTGCCAATATCTTTTTCTGATTTTTCTGTTTCCAGATTTTCGATTGAGTTTCGCTCATAATGTCTTCATTTAATTAAATATTACAGTTTGAGGTTTTACTCATAAAAGTTAAAATAATAAATAATAACATATCAATCTGTTTATTTCTCCGGTGATTGAAATATTACAAACACTAAACAGTGATTTTAAATAACGAAACAAACTTACATAGGCAAAGAACTCAACAAAATGTATTTAAATAGAATATTTCATTTAAAAAATATAAAACAGTAAGTAAGTACATGAAAATCGATTTGTTTTAGTTAGGTAGGTAAATTCATTGCACAATTTTCCGGTCGAAAAAGACATCAGCTGTGAAAAAGCTTCCCATTAAAGCCACCCTAACGAAATCATCCCCCGGCGTCGTGATTGTATAAACAAACACCAGGGCGATACTGACAACACGATGTTTCACTTTAGCCAGCCCCCTTTGTTTTTACTGTGGCCGCCGCTAGTGTCGGTCACACTCAGACACACTTAGCAGGAGTATCTCTAGTACCCTATTTTTCCCATATTTATGTTTTTCTTCTTCGTGTGCCCTATCAGGTCCCCCCGACGTTGGTGATCACTCTGGAAAGTGTCTCTCTATCTTGTGCTGCCCGGAGTAGCTCCTCCGCACTTCTAATGCCGGTCCACTCTCGTATATTTCGCAACCAAGACATTTGTCTCCTACCAGGCCCTCGAAGACCTTCTATTTTTCCTTTCAATATTAATTGGAGCAAGTGATACTTTTCCCCTCGGAGTACGTGACCCAGATATGAAATTTTCCTGACTTTTATTAATGTGAGCAGTTCTCTATCTGCTCTAGCCCGCCTGAGAATTTCTACGTTGGTGATCATGTCGGTCCGTGGCACCTTGAGCATTCTCCGGTGAAGCCACATTTCAAAAGCCTCTAACCTGTTTATGGTATTTACGTTCAAGGTCTATGTCTCACATCCATACAGCAAGACTGACCACACATAACAACGTTCTCTGCCTTAGTTATAAATTGAGGTTGTCGTTGCAGTAGAGAGATTTCATCTTACTGAAAGCAGTTCTTGCTTCCTCAATTATGTAATTAACCTCTACTTCTGGGTCAAGAGTCTCCGTGAGAATGCTGCCGAGGTTTCTAAATCTTGCCACCTTTTCGACATTGCAACCATTTAATTGTATCACTCATCTAGTACATATTTATGTACGGCGTGGAAATGTGGACACTTAGAGCCAGGGAAGAAAACTGATAGAAGCCCTGATAACAGTGGTGCTGGAGAAAAAAGCTCAGGATTCCATGGACAGTCTGTTAGGAACTTTCTTAGTTAGTGTGGCAGGCTGGATTGATGGTGTCCACATAAGAATTCACATTCCACATAATTTGTTTGT
This sequence comes from Glyphotaelius pellucidus, assembly GCA_936435175.1. Classification (NCBI taxonomy): domain Eukaryota; kingdom Metazoa; phylum Arthropoda; class Insecta; order Trichoptera; family Limnephilidae; genus Glyphotaelius; species Glyphotaelius pellucidus. The sequence continues at coordinate 17,464,736 of OW386566.1, read as the reverse complement.
TTGTTACGCTTTCACGCATAAAACAATAAACCGATTTTAAAAACTCTTTCACCAATAGAAAGCTAAATTATGCGAGGACTGTAAGCTGTATATAATGGTAAGCTCTGGCGTTATGAAATTATAAATATTAATATATTATATTTCTTATACGTTTTCTGTCGCTAACAAAAGCGAGTTATTGCTAACGTCAGAAAACAAATCGTTGCCATGGAAACGATGTTGATGTATTTGTTGGCTCTATATTGGTAGGAACTCAGCCCCCTACCTACTGGTCGGCTGCTGCTCCGGAAAATTCAAATATTATGTTCAAGCTTAAGTTTTGGAATAAATGTCAGGTGAGGGTTCTTACATTAAAAATATAATTCGTAACGATTATAAAGACTTTATAATAAACAGTGTGATTTTTTATTATATTTACAAACTTCCACATATTTAAATAAAAATAAATCTCCGAAATGTTTGTAAGCGATAATTCTTTTTTTCTTTGAGCTCTAGCATTATGAAATTTGGGTGGCACGCGAGCATTTTGAAAACTGAATGTACCGGGAATGAATGTATGGAATGCGGGAGGGGGGGATAATAATTGATAAGTGCAAGCACTACAGTAAATTCCCAGTAATCAATTATAGTCCAAACCACAAACGAGCCACGAAACACGAAACTATTTACTTATTTTTCAAAAACAGTACAAAAACAAACATCGCGCTGGGTTTTTTTTACCCCATATCTAAATCAAGCAAGTTACTTTTGTAGATTTATTTGCGTTTACGCCGGCTGTATTTATTCATAGACGTATCATTATAAGGAATTGCAAAGGCAATAGCAATATGGCTGTCAACACGAATCGATGACAACTTGTATGCTTTTCTTACTCGTCAATAATATAATAAGTGACAATACACTGCGCGATGTGAAAATAAACATCATGTATAAAGGTCTACACGACCGAAGGGTCTTTACGGTGATTGACGAAATTGTAACATCCTGTGTTGGGAGGAAGGAATGAAAATAAAAATTTTAAGGGTGGGAATTTTAGATAACTTATTTAAAACAAATAATGTTATTTTTCACATTATCTCCCCTCACAGGAGTCCTTGAGGAAAACAAAATCCATCGGGACCTGTGTCATCTTTGGGGATGCTGTGTGGATGTTATGAAAGAAAAGAAAGAAAGTCCTGTGAAGGATAAAAGTATGAGGGTGTGTAGAAATCAGGGAGTCAATGTGTCCGAGATTGTCGGACGAATGAAACCATCCCTCCCACTGCGGTCAAAGGCGATGGGTCGAGAGAGTCCAGCTGGAGAGGTCAAAAGATATCCCTTAACCAGACTCTCGATCTAGCCCGCCAAGAGTAGAACCTCGTGAACCCGGGCACCACTGCCAAGTCGCCAAACTTAGTGAACCACTTGAGTCGACCTACGGCAGAGGTGTTGGTTATCCAATAAATGATTCCCGGGGCAACGGGGCTCATATTCGCTTCTCAAATTGGGCATATCACATTTATAAAACCACTGGAGCGACCACGCGAAAAAAATAAATTTGCCTCGATTGCTCGAGATTTCTAAAAGATCATTTTAAAAATTTTTCGCCAACATAAAAAAAAATCATACCTTTGAATTTAAACATGGAGACATAAAAACTTATTATAGTGCCATATAACCAATGAATTAACCTGTATTTTACCGTTTATCTTAGATGTGTAGGATTTATAAAAAAATATTAAAAAATCGTAAAGTTTATAACAGTACGAATCCTTCGTGTTTGTTGCTTTAAAACTCCGTGAGAGGTACTTATTCGGGTCAACATAGAATATTTCCGATTCCCGTATGTTGTCTGTGGTATACTTGATAATGAAAGGTGCATTTCTATGGAAAAGGGACTTAATTTTAACCGTGAACGGATGATCAGAAATCCTGCGTGAAAAAATATTTAAAAAAATTATTTTTAACATTGTTCTAAAATAGTCTATGAAGTTTGGATTTGCGATATCTATAGTCATAATAGATAAAGCATTTCAATAGCTTCTTTTAAAAATAAATGGCTAGCCATGAAAATGTTTTAAAAAATTATTATAAATTTTAGAAAAATGTGGTCGAATTTTGGACCGCTATCAATCGCAGAAAAACAAAAGTGGTCCATTTTTCGACCATAATCGCTCCGGTGGATAACATAAAATCACAAGAGAAGCCAGTAGTAATGATAATAATGTCAGAAAAATCGTTGGGTTCATAAAGACCAACGTCTCTACAGCGAATTTACTTCTTTTATCGAAAATTTCTTTATAAAATTTTGATGTTTGTTTGAACAGCTGTTTTAGCAAATTCTCATTGTCAATTGTGCAATTTTAATCCTGGTACGGGAACGAAGTAAACGCGACCGTCCTCTTTAGAGATGGGTTTTTCGGGATGCTGTAAGTCAGCAATGGACCCATTCTTCCTCCATTGAGACTGCGCTCACTCCCCCTATAAAAAAGCCTTTTTGGGATGTGACCAGGTTTATAAAAAAGGATTGCACGGACTTGCTTTGTATTCTATTTTTTGATAGAAGTATTGTGTACCGGATTTTTTTTGTAAGGATGAAAATGCGTGCGTTTTTTGTTGCTGTATTTTCTACGATTTTATTAAGTGTGTAGAAACATTTTAGGATTTCTTTAGAACCTTTTTAGTAAAAGGCCAGTGCAGAATCATGAAAATCACTGGATTTTAATTTAGTAAGTCTAGTTAATTAGTAAATAATGCTTTCTTGAAAATGCACAAAGCCCAATCCCTTAAAAAATTGCGAAATTAGATTTCACTAGTTTAATTAACCTTAAGAAATAAAAAAAAACAATTCAAATTTCATGAAGAACAGATAGAGAAGTTGACTTGACATCAATAACTGAAACATGACACCATCAAAAACTTATACCATTAATTCCAAACTCGATTACTTACTAAAATAAGTAAAAAAACCAAATTTTGGAATAACCGTCTATAAAACTTGGTCTATAAAATTGAATTAAGCAAATCGTGTTGTGTAACGTTTCAATCTTTCTGTCTGCCCCTGCGAAGAAATGGTGTAAGAGATAACAACATTATTAATATCGTTTTAGGACCATAGATTCTGTAGAAACACAGATTTGACCACGGATAATGCACAGGATGTACACGCATTAGGTGTAACAAACCACGCCTATTGTATTGAAAGACACGCTTTTGTTAAACATGTCTTTATTTACATTTAACGGTACATTACAAAGAAAATTGTCCAAAAGAGAATTTGAATACAAAAATGCCGACAGATATGAAAAAAGAACTCTGTCCAAAAACTAAATTTAAAATTCGGAGAACGGGTTTGAAAAAGAAAATATCACGGTTTGTATTGTGTATTAATGAAGTGTAATGTGTTTAAAAGTGTGGGGAAGTGGAACTAAAGGCGATACTATTAACGGTTTGAATTATGAATGAAGCCGACGGGTAGGTTTCATCAATGAAAACTGAGCGAAAGCCAAGCAAAGAAAAAAATAACCAAGCTGAAAATTTGCTAGCAAAATGCCTTTAGATATAGAAAATGTTAATTCTGACTTAAGATCTTTCTGAAATTTCTGATTAACAAACTTTCAAAGTAATAATCTCCTTCAACGGAAGCAATCTTCCGGGCAGGCCTCCATTGATATGCTTGTTGTAACTCTACATGACCAGCTCTGGGATGGGGGCTCCATCGAAGCCAGAGTCAGGATAGCCTCTCAAACACTGGGCGTACTGTACAGGGCCCGCAGATACTGTAATAGTACCCAACTGCTAACCCTGTACAAATCACAAGTGCGTCCCATGGTTGAATTTGGCAGCCACCACCTGAAAAATACCCTAGCCTCTATGCAGAAACGTGCGGTTCGTTTGAAAGATTCTCCCATCTTAACGGACGGATTGCAATATTTAGAGCACAGGCATCGGATGGGAATGCCATCCTTGTTCTACCGGTGTTTCAATGGAAGATGCTCAGAGGAACTAGCGTCATTGATCCCTTCGGCACTGGTGAACACTTCAAACGCGTGCCCAACATATGTACACGGTTGATATTTGTCACATGAGAACGGATCGCTTCTTCGACTCGTTCTTGTGTTCAATTGCCCGGCTCTGGAACGATTTGCCTCCTCCTTCCTACAACCTACAACCTACAACATGTGTCTCTTCAAGACCAATGTTCATTCCTTCCTCTCCTCAAAAAGACCCTCCACACAGCATATCAGAAGTCTTATCATTTATAATTTATTAGAATTATGCTTTTAACTTAGATGATATGCCAAATTTTGATTAAAAAGAAGAAATGAAAACATACATCAATTCTACCCTTGAAATAATTTAATGCATAAATCAGAATGTTTTATACATTTATACATTTAGAAAGTTATGCTATAGAAAATAGAATATTGTATCTCATATATGCTGACAGCTGTTTTGATGTTGTAATGCAAAAACATCCAATAATTGAGACATTCACCAAAACATCCTTATAAAGCCGTACTTTTCCATCTATCCAAACAAATAATATCCAAAATGGGAGCAACGCATTTGATTGAAAGATGTCAAATAAGAAATGCGGATAATATTTACAGAACTGCCTTTAAATAAGCATCTGAAATGTGATAATTGCCTATTTAAAAAAAGGTTTTAACACAGGACCCAAGAGCGAGCCTTGCGGGACTCCTGATTGTAAACGATTGTCATACATTTTTTTGGATATTTCTTTTCCCCTAGGCTGAACAATACTCGCCCTTTCGCTTCGGTACCTCCGAGCCCATTTTGTCACTATAAAGGAAACGCCCTTTGTGTGAAAACATCGCAATTTTCGGTTTTGAACGCGACAAAGGGCGTTTTTTTGGTTCGGTTAGGGTAGCAGCGTGTTATTTGTTTGGGTGCGACGGTGGATTCGTTTTTAGTTTGTATGAGTCGATTGTGCAGCGGCGAAATTGCTGTCAAAAGGTTTGGGATGAAATTTTAATTGAAAATGTGGATATTTTGTACCCGCATTTGTAAGTTTTGTTGCACTTTCAGATGCTCAAAGTAACATTAACGTGCTTCGTTATATTCACTCCCACATTTTAACATTCCCGGATTACGAACAACCTCATAAATATTTCAATGTCTCCTTCTATCTACGATCATAATAAGAATAAAATGATGCTTGTGCAACGATGGAGAACATAGTTATCTAACAGAGCATTGAACCAGCGATCGAGCTTTGGACCACTTTTTTTTTTTTACATTAAATCCACATAGGAGGCCATCTGGGATCCTGTGTGGAGGGTCTTTTTGAGGAGAGGAAGGAATGAACATTGGTCTTGAAGAGACCCATGTTGTAGGAGGGAGGAAACACAGAAGCCGGCAAATCGTTCCATAGCCGAGCAGTTGAACTCAAGAACGAGTCGAAAAAACGACCCAATCTCATGTGACAAATGTCAACCGTGTACATATGTTGGGCGCGCGTTTGGCGTGTCTCCCGACTATGCATCTGTGCCGAAGGAATCAATGACGATAATTCCTCAGAGCATCTTCCATTGAAATACAGGTAGAACGTGGATAGCATTCCCACCCGGCGCCTGTGCTCTAAAGATTGCAATCCGTTCGTTAAGGTGGGAGAATCTATTAAACGGACCGCCCGTTTCTGAACAGAGTCGAGGGTATTTTCTAAGTATTTTGGAGCTCCAGACCAGAGATGGCTGCCAAATTCAACCGTTGGACGCACTTGCGATTTGTACAGGGTTAGCAGTTGTGTACCATTAAAGTATCTGCGGGCCCTGTACAGTGCGCCCAGTTAAACGCCCACCACTAGTCTAACTAAAATGGTTGACAGCCCAATAAAATTGATAATTTCTTCAAAAAAGATTTACTTAAATACGTTTGATCACTTTAACCAGAAGTAAGGTAAAATATAGCTTATTTAGTGCCCGCGTATACGCCCAGAACACACCTCTATCAAATCATATTATCTTGTGTCACAAGATCTTAATGTCTAAAATTCATAAAAGAAACTTATTAATATCCATCATCACCTATATAAATTTCGCACAAAAAAGTGTTTATTGAAAATTGAAATATAACGCCATGCAATAATATGTTTTTGAAATGTGACACAAATTATTGTCACCGAATATTCCTAATATGACACTGTGACACTACACAAAGCGACACTCCCCATGGTAAGAACTGTATAAAGGAATATGCTCGCATTATCCTGTGGGATATTTGTATTAAAATAGGCGTTATATCCACAAGGGTGACTAAAGGGACAATGAGAAGCGAATTGATATGATTTTGAAAAGATATGTTCAATAATATTTATATATTTTGGGGTTGGTTGTAATGTACATCTGACATTATTTGCAAAGATTGATTTTATTCTGCAATTTTCTTTGGTTGTAGGTACATGTCTACATTCAAAATAATATCTAGCAAGTTGTTTCACAGAGTTTGGTGTCCAGCGGCTGAGAATTTAAATTTCGTCGAACGATGATCTTGCGATTGTACCCTTGCAACGGTATAGGGCGGTTCCGATAAGAAAGATTAATTATTCTCCATACCAGCATTTTAACATAATGACTCAATTTCGATTTTATTTCATTTCAAATTTGCTTTTATAAATACCCACATTAAAAAATGTTCAAACTCGTGATGATAAAACAATTAAAATTATGTACTTTCTTTCATAAAGAACTACAAGTCTGCCAAAAAAAAAAATTCGGGTATGATAATATTTCATTGAATGTATTTGGAAAAATTACGTGTAACGTCAAATTTAAAAATAAATGTGTGCCAACTGAATTTATCATAATTGCAAATGGTAGCTCTTGTTTAGTAGGTAGAAGTTTTTTTTAATTGTTTTGATATTATGTTAAACGGGATTAACCTTGTGAACCCTCAGCCATATATGTAACATCCGAATCCCAGTTACTGACTTTGCGCTATGTTATGGCTAAGCGCTCCGCATTCTTCGCGCTCTATCTTAAAAACGGTTAAGCGCATAAAAAAATATTTGATACAAAATTTTTAGAAAATTTTATACACTACAACTTTTATTATGAATGCAAATACGATTTGAGGTACAAGAAGCGAGATATTTAAAAAAAAACTGATTTTTGCAACCTTTGACCTTAAATATATAAAGACGCTCACGCGTGACCTTATGAGACTTTTGAGATAACATTTAAAATGCTTAAATGAAGATTTATACAAATTTTCACCTTATTCCCTTTCATTCCGAGGTTAACCCTTAAATTGACTGGACTATACACCAAAGAAGTCCATACATATTGAGTGAGTAACAACATAAATTATTATATCATTTATTAAAAATATAATATCAGTTTTAGCAACATTTGTTACATTAGGGGTCATCCATTAATCACGTGATGTTTTTTAGCAACTTTTTAACCCCTTCCCCCCTGGTGATATGTGGTGAGGTTTTAGACTACCCCCCCCCCACATACCCAAAATCACGCGTATTTTTTAAGTATAAAATATATTTAAATTTTCAGAACATTTTTTTAAGGCAAAACATAAGCGGCAACGATTTACGCATGTATTCGGCGTCAAAATCACAATTGGCGACTGGTGAGCCGAGCGGTTGTCGCAATGCGCGGGGAAATCGTTGCCTGGCAACGATGAGCAAACGAAAAATAAATACACGTGATATCTCATTAAATTTGGGAGGCGGGAATGGGTACCGCCGCCCCGGGAACCTTTATTGGATAACCAGCACCTCTGCCATAGGTCACTCCAAGTGGTTCGCTACGTTTGGTGATTTAGCAGGGGTGCCCGGGTTCATGGGGTGATGTTTGTCTAGGTCTTGGAGGTGGATGACTAGGACACACTGAACCCCAGATTCTTACCCACCCCTAAACCCTTTTCCTTCCCAGAACTCTCCTCTCCTTCCTTTCCTTGAAAAAACCCTCCACACAATATCCCCAAAGATGACATAGGCCCTAAGGAAAATTATTTTCCTCAGGGCCTCCTGTGTGGAGCTCATGTAAAAAAAAAAAATCCCCCCCCCCCCTTGTGATATTTTGTGATTTTTTCCGAACCCCTCCCCCCCCTTTCGAGCCTCTCGTGATTAATGGAAGACCCCTTAAATGTAAATATGAACTTGCCTGAACAACAAAATGATCATTTACCTGTATGTAGGTAATAAAAAATGGGTTGGTTTTGAAATGATACAATATCAATTTCTATTATCCTCTCGGATATGTTTAAAGTACGTACCCTTGAATATTGAATCCAAAAGCCAATGGTTCAGCAAGCGATGTACTGTTCAATAACGAATTGGCCACGCAAAGCGAGAAATTTCTATAGCCAATAACTAATTTCTTGTTACCTTTGCCTCGCTTCAATACACAAAGATACGTTAGATTTAAGAATAATACAGAGCCACTGCGTAGGCAATACACACTAGAAATGTATTCCATGTAGATTTGAATGGAAACCAATTTCATTTAAAGAGGTACCTATTACAGTAGTTGAACTATAACTATTTTAGTTAGGTTAGATTAAGTTAGGTTTTACCACCATTCATTTGAAACAACGCTTGAAATGGTTTTAGCCGTGTTTGGTGTCCAGATCTAAATTGCTAGGCACTTCCACATCATCCCTTTTCCCATATCTTTATCTCCCCACTACCTTCAGTATCATAACATACCCCAATTGGGGAAGCCATAATCTCACTGGCAGGCGGTTGAGAGCAATTTATTTAGTTTTATTCTTGAACATACACAAGTTATTACATTGATTTACTTAGATAATACGTTTAGAATAAGAAAAAAAATGTTAATGATCCGTAATTGTATGTAAAAATAATAGTATTTTGTGAACACCTCACTAACCTGTACTGAGGTGTTCCCATGTTTGTGGTTAAGTGCTATTCTGTCGACATAAGTCGAAACACCGAATCCTGCTTGATATTGTCATGAATTGGGACTGTTGTTTTTTTCATGTGAATATCACACAAGAGCGTGAGACTACGGCATCCCCAATTGGGGTAGTTGTGAGGCTTAAGGTAGTGAGGAGAGGAAGATGATGGGGTAGATGAGGCTGGGGAATCAACTGGCTATTCAGATCTGGTTACCAAACACGACTAAAGCCATTTGAAGCAATGTTTCAATTCTGAATGGTAGTCTTCCACCAGGGCGATACTCAGAGTATCTTCCACTCTGGAACGTGCCTCAAATACACTAAATATTATTTTTCGTTAATTAATTGCGAAATAACACAAATTAATCCAATAAAATTTATTGCGAGTCGAGAGCTTCACCCCTCGACCACGGGGCCGTCCGATTTGTACGGTATTCACATAAAAGAATTCAAAGTTAGGCCGTTGTTAAATTAAAAATTAAGTTAAAAAAACTATATTATAACAATTTTATCGAAATTCGTAACGATTTTTTCTACCACTCCGTATATTGAAATATTGAACATTTTGTGTCTATCCCACCGAATAATTGCAGGGTTTTTTCATTGAAATCTAAGTGCATAGGTGGTACCCCATTCAACAACCAATAACCCACAACAAGCAGCGACATGAATCACTATGGAGGCCCTTCGCCACCTTTCACAGAAGATGACAAAAAATATATCACAGGTAACCGCACCGCACAATGGGAAAATTTTCTGCTTGAACTGATAACAGAACAGGGCATATATATTTAAAAGGTTTGAAGGTATGAAGTTGGGTATTTTCGCCATTATTTGGGCATTTTCGCCAAAGTTCGTACACGTTTTTTAACATTGTTATGCTTCCCGTTCCATTAGTTTTAAGTTTTATTTCAAAGTTTGTACACGTGTTTGTCTATTTTATGCTCTCCATTCCGTAACTACGTTTTATTTCAAAGTTTGTACACATCGTCGCTTTAGTTCGTTTTTGTCCAACAGACCAAAACGTAAATCGTGAGAAATAGCGCTTTGAAGTTTTTTTTACGAAAAAGGCATGTATAATGAAATTAGCTAAATTTTTAGTCTACTAAAATATTTTAAAGTGTTAGAAATTGTTTTTTTTAAGTAAAATAAGTTGTAAATGTTTAAAATTACGCAGAAAACACGTTTTTAATTTGGATGTTGGCCAAAGTGACGAATTCTTGTTTGCGAAAGTTGGATATTGGATTAAGGAGACTGGATATTGGACAAGAGCGCTTAACTCTTGCGTAAAGTTGCTTTATCTAACGTGCTTGGTATTACAGGGAGATCGGAAAGAATTTCAAATCATTGAACTTTGATACTTAAAGATTTAGCTTTAGGTTTCGTATGTTTTCGAGGTGAGACCTAAATATTCGGGTGTGATTTTTTAAATAGTTTCTGAGAACATTCGACAATTTTTTAGAAATAATATATCACTTGATTGGGAAACGAGTTTAAAATACCGCCCAAGAGTCCCAACTTGATCCCAACTACATGGAGCCAGTCAGGCTATGACATACCCAATCGGGGTATTTTTTGAGACTGAATGTAGTAGGGAGGGGGAGCAGTTAGGAATGTTGGTTAGTACCTGGCTATTCAGATCTAGTTATCAAACACGACCTTAAGTCTTTTCAAGCAATGCTTCAATTTGAAATGGTGGACTTACACCAGGGTGATATTGAAAGTATCTTAACGTGCCGCAAATACACCATATGTAATATTTTACGGTGACCGTACAAGTCAGAATGAAACCAACTCAGAACCACCTCAGAAAAGTCATTAGAAGTGAAGAAAAAAAATCATAAAAAATTGGTTAAATAAGTCACGTTAGGTTAGGGTTATGGGTTATTTTAAAACAATTTTTTTCATAGCTTTTAATGGCTTTTCAAAGAGGTGTTTAGTTGACTTTATTATCAGTTGGCATGGAACCATATTTTACATATAGGTACATCCTTTTTTATTGATATGTGTTATTTCACTTTTTGATCATTAAAAAACACACTAATACATGTACGTTTTTTTTAATGATTTGGTTGTGAAATATTATTATTTTTTTATATAAACTCCACGCAGGAGGCCCCGAGGAAAATAATTTCCCTCAGTTTCTATGTCATCTTAGTGGATGCTTTGTGGAGGGTCTTTTTAAGTAAGGGAAGGATAGGAAGGAAGAAAAAAGATATGAGGGGTGGGTAGGGATCTGGGGGTCAGTGTGTCTGAGAGTAACGGACGTATGAATCCATCCCTCCAATTGCGGTGCAAAGCGATGGGTCGAGAGAGTCCGGCTGGAAAGGTCAAAAGGTCTCTCTTAACCAAGCTCTCTCTCGCCACGCAATAGCTGAGCAGTCGCATCCGCCGCCAAGACCTGGACAAACTTCACCCCCATTAACTCGGGCACCCCTGCTAAATCACCAAATGTAGCGAACCACTTGAGGTGACCTACGGCAGAGGTATTGGTTATCCAATAAATGGTTCCAGGGACAGCGGTACCCGTACCCGCCTCCCAAATTACAAAAAACTATCAAAATAAAAATTACTTGTGCACACTGGAATTGAAATCTACGACTTCCGGATCGTTAGTCGGATGCCTTAACCCTCGACCACGGGAGGCCGCCGTCTTATAACAGAAGTGTGGTATCCAACATTTTAAAATAAAAAAGATAATTCAAAGGATTTCGAAACACAATAGATAGCTACAAGTTCTTTAGAAATGTGTAAAACAATAGACGACGAATTATTTTTAAAAATGATTCTATGTTTGAACACATGGGATACGATTTTTTTTTTTTTTTTTTTTTTTTTATATGAATACCGCACAAGAGTCCCAACTGCCCCCGTCTGGAGCCAGTGAGACTAAAGCATCCCCAATTGGGGTATGTTGTGAGGCTGAAGGTAGTGGGGAGGGGAAGGAGATGGGGAAGAGGAAGGTGGGAAGTACCTGGCTATTCAGATCTAGTCACCAAACACGGCTAAAGCCATTTCAAGCAACGTTTCAATTCTGAACGGTGGTCTTACACCAGGGCGATACTGGTAGTATCTTCCACTCTGGAACGTGCCGCAAATATACTATATATTATTTTAAATGAATTAATTGTGAAATAACACAAATTAATCAAATAAAATTTATTTGCCACGCCGGGATTCGATCCCGCGACCTTCGGAATGCGAGTCAAGCACCTTACCGCTGCACTACGCCGGCCGGTTTATTTCTATTACACAATATAGACTTGTCAAAAAGAGATCATAAAACCTTTCTAACCACATTTAGCTCCATAACAATACTGTGTTTGAGATACCACTTAGTTGGGCCAAATTATTAGAAGGGTTACGAAATGGGCTGCAATGAAAGGAACTGAAAATGGATCTAGGAAAGAAATAAGTAAAAAGAATAGGATAATCATTAAAAATGTGCGAATAGTGATAAGGTTTTATTGACATTGACACAACAACAACAACAAAAAACTGGAATAGGTAAGAAATAAACGAACACATAGAAATTTGAGGCACTCAATATAGTATTAAAAAAAAAGAAATGCTTGCATTGTCATTCAGTGTACAATTCTCCCATGAAGATTTCAGTAATAAGATATTTATGGGTACACAAATACAACATATCTTAGGCACTAAATGTACCAAAAATACTTTCATTGTTACAGTAAGATTTGGTTGATTAAAATAAAGACACGTTAGGCACGAAATGTACCGAAAACTAAAACTCCTTCATTTCCTTATTCTAATAATAAACTTGTTTTAAATATCTCGAGTAGAATCGCTCATCATCGCCTGCTGCAATATCAAAGTTTAAAATTCTTTTAACTTTGTCAACTCTGTAACAGAAATAAATAAAAAATTGGTTAGAAATTACATTTTGCCTAATTTCATGTAAATGACGCATGACAAATTAATTTACTTATAATACTTCTTTTAGTGGCAAATTCACTTTTTGGAGTCATTTCAATATGAAAACAAATCACTTTGTATACATCACTTATTTTATCAATATTTTCAACATGTTTCAACCAATGGCTTCTTCGTCAGGATAAAATGAAATTTAAATTTTATAAAATTAATTAAATTTTCGTTTCATATATTTATTTATATATATTTTTAATATATAAATTGATTTGATTTGAATCATGTTGATTTCAACCAATTGAAATAACGGTATTAAGTGATTTCAATTTTTACTACAATATTTCACTATCATATAGAACTCGGCATGTATGATAATATATTATGTATACATAGGTAATAATATAAATTCGTTACAGAGTGGTTATAATAGCATTGGGTATTTCGATTATATAATATATTATGTATACATAAAATATTGTAAAATTATATTGTATAATGTTATTATAACCACCCTGTAACCAACGATCAGTTGAAACAATTTGCTGAGAAAATAATAAAATATTAATTACCTGCTTTGTTTTCCTTGGGAATTTTTATCCTTTTCTACAGTGTACATCATTAGGAACTTTGTGTAAAGAAATCTCCCAGAAAAATAGTAAAACAACGTCGTAAATAGTAAAATCACAAGTGAAGATGTTTACTTCCGTGGCGTTATGAACGAATGTTTGAAATGAGAGCAATCACGTGGTCCTCAGCTTGCGATGCTATTGGCTGTTTGGTCTGTTAGAGAGATACGGCCGCAACCGAGAGTTCAAATTTCACACGTAGGTCAAGATATCCCTTGGATGTTGGAGAAATTTATATGAAATGTAACTGAACGGCCGGTTTAAAAACGAGGGTTTCTTTTGGCCAACGTGTGGATGTTGGATTAACACGCTCGAAATGTTGTTTCATTTTGGAGGACGTAAGACAAACTGCGTTTTGAAAACCCTTTACGAAATTTTTGAAATTTTTTTTTTTACTTGTATTGTATAAATAAAGACTTTCTGAGAACAACTGCATACTTAACTCAATTTCGCTAAAAATGGTCTGTTGGACAAAAACGAACTAGAGCGACGACATGTTTATCTATTTTATGATTTCCATTACATTTGTACATGTGTTTATCTGGTTTATGCTTTCCATTCCGTTACTTATAAGTATAAGTTTTATTTCAAAGTTTGTACATGTATTTATCTATTTTATGCTTTCCATTCCGTTACTTATAAGTTCTATTTCAAAGTTTGTACATGTATTTATCTATTTTATGCTTTCCATTTCGTTACTTTAGGTTTCATTTCAAAGTTTGTATTATTTTAAATGAATTAATTGTGAAATAACCCAAATTAATCAAATAAAATTTATTTGCCACGCCGGGATTCGATCCCGCGATCTTAAAGAGCCTTGCCGCTAGACCACGTCGGCCGTCGGAGCTACTAATTAACGTGTATTTTAACCAGTTTAAAACATTTTATCCAAGTCCATTTGTTTATATTTATCTACTTTAAAAAATTCTGTACTTTCAGATATTCGTTAACCCCTGAAGCTGTGAAATCAACATCTTATTTGTGAATATTTCAACTTTTCAAATACCGGTTAACACTTCTCCCAGCCCGTTTTATTTAACAGTAAAGAGGTCAAACCAGTGGCAACCAGTTATAAATTACTGAGATACATAATGATTATTAATTTATTATAATTAAATTCTACATTAATGTAATGTGGCAATGGCAAAGAATTGACATCTATAAAAATCACTAGTTTTTTTTTTTATTCAAAGAGCCGACGGAAAGTAAACAAGAAGAGAAGGTATTTTTTAAAAATATTTTTGTTTAACTTTATTGGGCGCTTTGAACTCGATTGTTCGAATCAACTAACATTCAATTTGGGTGGCGGGTATGGGTACCGCCCCGAGAACCACTTATTGGATAACCAACACCCCTGCACGTAGTCACCCCACTACATTTGGTGACTTCGCTGGGGTGCCGCGGGTTCATAGGATTGGTCTAGGTCTTGGAGGCGGATGTTTTTGCCCACCTACTGCGTGGCGGAGAAAGGTTGAGGGAGACCTTTTGACCTGTCCAGCCGGACTCTCTCAACCCATTTCGGTATCCGGAAGCTTATCAATTCAAGCAATACCGAACTATCAACTAAATCATTTAGAATTTTATATAGAAATACCAAGTCAGTGAAAATTCTTCTATCTGACAATTTGAGCATATTCATATCATTTAACAGAGTGTAATGTAATTTCAACGTGTTCAACGTTTTCAGTGTGTTCAACGTAATTTCTGGAATACCCATTTTAAAATTTAGGAAACGTAAGAATTTGTTTTGTATTCTTTCAACAGCTTATACGTGAGTATTATAATATGGATTCCAGACGGGAGAATTGTACTCAAGCTGACTTCTAACATAGGCAAAATATAACAGTTTAATACACAAAATTTCTAGTTAGCCCCGTTATAAATCCCAACACATTTAAGCCCTTATTACAGATTTCTGTTACCATGTTAACAAATGAAAGATTTGATTGAAAAGAGATGCCTAAGTCTTTGATTTGTGTTAATGTCTCAAGAGCATTGTTATCAATATTGTAATTAAAGATCACTGAATTTTTTATTCGAGAAAATCTAATTATCTGACATTTAAAGATATTTAAGTAAATTAACAATTTGTTGATGTTATCTTGAATAATATTTTGAATAATTCTAAAAATTTTGACGTCGTCAGCAAAAAGTAAGATCATTGTGTTTAAGTGTTCTTGCAATATTAGACACTCGAAACTGAACAAAAATCAATCATTGATGGGGGAGGTCTTATAACAAAACTATTCTCGATAAAGGCTAAAATCCATCAACCTTTTAAATTTATTATATTATTTTTTTATTATCATATTTCAAATAATTCTTCTTTCCTTTGGCGCGCTCGAAGCCGCCAGTTTTGATATCAAAATGTATTTGAAGACATGTTCCTATACGAACCATAAAAACCTCTCCCGACGTCGGGAGTTGGTACTAATGAATTTTGGGTGTACCGTGTCAAATTCGGGAGCCGGTTTGTACGAGATATCGCATGGGTGGGTGACATTTAATGCCACCGGGTGTTTCGGAAGTCCACGACAAATAAACAATCGATTTTGAATTAATTAATTAATTGGACAAAAAATTATTAAGACGGTTATAAAATTATTAAAATTGTTTTGCAACTTCACAGTTTAATGATTTTATTATTAATATATATTTTTTTTTTATATTAACTCCACACAGGACCCTGAGGAAAACAATTTCCCTCAGGGCCTACGTCATCTGAAATGCTGTGTGCAGGGTCTTTTTGAGCAGAGGAAGGAATGAACATTAGTCTTGAAGAGACCCATGTTGTAGGAACGAGGAAACACAGAGACAAATCGTTCCACAGCCGAGCAGTTGAAGTCGAAGAAGCGACCCGTTCTCATGTGACAAACGTCAATAGTGTAAAAATGTTGTAAGCGTTTGGCTTGTTTCCCGACTATGCACCGGTGCCGAAGGGATCAATGACGCCATGGAGCATCTTCCATTGAAATACCGGTAGAACAACCTGAAGCCTGTGCTCTAAATATTGCAATCCGTCTGCTAAGATGGAAGAATCCATCAAACGGACCGCCCGTTTCTCCACAGAGTCGAGGGTATTTTTCAGGTATTTTAGAGCCTCGGACCATAGGTGGCTGCCAAATTCAACCGTGGAGCGCTCTTGTGATTTATACAGGGTTAGCAGTTGTGTATTATTTCTAGCGCAAGTCCGTGAAAAATCACGGTATATTATTATAATTATAGTAGGATTGATGGTTGCATGTTAGCTAAAAAGAGCAGACCCTTTTAAAATACAAAATCTGAGAATATATTGTCAAGATTAAGCGAAATTTGAAAAAATATATATACACATATCAATAGAATAGAATTATAAAAACAATATTACATTAGAAATTATAGATTTCAGGCAGGTACTTGTCATAGCCAATTCCGATTGTGAAAATGGAGTTGCTGTGTGGAGTGTCTATTTGTGGAAAGGCAGGAGGAACCTGGGTCTTGAAGAGACCCATATTACACGAAGGCGAATACGCACAGGCCGGCAAATTGATCCACAGCCAAGCTGTTGAATAAGAATACGTCGTAGAAACGACTCGTTCTCATGTGATAAATGTCAAATGACAAATCTTGCGTTTGGCGTGTTTCCCAACTGTGCACCGGTGCCGAAGGAATGGATTAGTAGTGCTAGTTCCTCGAAGCATCTGCCACTTATTTATTTATTACGCGCCCTAAAGGGCTTTTCTTATAATATTTTACAAGCTATTTGTATCTAATTAAATACTTAAATATTAAAATAAAAAAATAAAAATATAAACATAATGTCAAAAAAGGTTACAACAAAAACACATAACAAAATACATATATAAAAATGTGAACAGAAACGAATCCTCACGCATATAATTGAATTTAAGCGATTCTACCAAAAAAAATTGTAGAAGCTTAGAAGTTATTTATTTATTTATTTACGGACAAATAGTCCATTAAAACAACAATAACAAGAATAAAAAAAGAGATGACAATGAAAGGAAAGTACATATAAATGAATAGCATTGACGAATTATAATATAAAGAACATATAGAAGACTACAAGTCAAAGCTTGAAGATGGATTTAAAAGACTTGATGCAACTTGTATCAACTGCCGAAAGTCATTTAGGCTAACACCAAAAAATTCAATGCTTTGACTTGCGTTAACAAGTCTCGACAATCTGGATAAGGGAGAATGATATGCATAATTAGTAGAATGTTGATTGAGGAACAGCAATTCATTATTTCGAAGTCTACGGGAAGGTATGTTAAACTGGATGAGTTGTAACAAAGCAGGTGTGTCAGTAATACTGTTGACAATTTTGAGTATGCAAATTAGATCAGTGTCTTTTCTACGTTTTTCTAAGGAAGAAATGTTTAAAGTTTGTTTAAATTTTAATTTTAATTTCATCATACGAGTACTCGCCTCTTCAAGTCCAAATCTCCAATCAATTCCTCGTAGGAAGCGATGTTGTACTGATTCGATGTGACAAATATGGACAGCATAGAAAGGAGACCAAATGACACTAGCATATTCAAGGTGAGGGCGAACCAGCAAAAAGTAGAGAGTTTTAAGTATACTTATGTGTTTAAAGTCAGCGGTAAATCTATGAATGAAGTCGAGTAGTTTAAGTGATTTGTTTACGATGTTATTAATGTGATTACGGAAGGAAAGTTTGCAGTAAAGGTGTAGGTATTTTGTAGGTACATAGGTATATTCGTTATAGAAATACTGGCAGAACTAAGATCAGCATTACCCACCCGACGCCTCTACTCTAAAGATTGCAATCCGTTTGTTAAGGTAAAAAATCTATGAAACGGGGTTTGAGCAAGGAAACCCTAACACTTAGTGCGGGAAAACAGATCTCCCACATAATGTCTCCACTTAGTTTCTCAGCAAATTGGTTTAACCGGTAACAAATCAATTTAGACACCTTAAAAAATTTACATTTAGATTCTCATAAATACGTCGTCTCAAAGTGGTTCAACCACAGTTTGAAAGTGGTCTTGTACCGAAACAGCTGTAACAAAAATACATTCTAAAATACTTGCAGAACTTGATAATAACATTATCAAATTTAGTTTTAATTAAATTTTTAAAAAGGTGAAGTTGTTTTTCTTGTACCCTGTAGCTCTTAATGCTCGTGTCATTTGTCCGGTGCCCGAAAGCGGTAGCAGAGATGCTGAGGAGATACGAGATTGGACCAGAAAGAGAAGCAGATAAGATACGTAGAAGATATGAGACGATTCGGATGCTATCAGAACTACCAACCCACCGTATTTATCATAAGGCATTGATTCAAATATTGGGAATATTATTTTTATCGTCATTCTTACAGATCGTATTTTGAATTGCCTGTTTATAATATTTACTAGCTTTTCCCCGCGGCTTCGCTCGCATGGTATAACGGGAAATTACTGTAGCGGTTGAACTTATTCATTATCCCCCCTCCTCCCCACCCCCACCCCCACCCCCTCCCGCATTCCATACATTCATTCCCTTACATTCAGTTTTCAAACATCTCGCCTGCCACTTAAATTTTATAAAGCTATAGCTCAAAGAAAAGAAAAATTATCCAATTTTGTTCATTCGTTCGGAATTTATGCGCTTACAAACATTTCGGATGTTTATTTTTAATTAAATATTTGGAAGTTTGTTAATATAATAAAAAAATACACTATTTATTATTCCGTCTTTATAATCGTTACGAATTATATTTTTAATGTAGGAACCCTTATCTGATATTTATTCCAAAACAGAAGCTTGTCCAAAAAAAACAAAACATATTCTAATATTTTAATTTTCTGGAGCAGTAGCTGACCAGGGGGCTGAGTACCTACCAGCTTAGAGCCCACAAATATATCAACATCGTTTCCATGGCAACGATTTTTTTCTGACGTTAGCAAAAACTCGCTTTTTTTAGCGACAGAAAACGTATAACAAATATAATATATTAATATTTATAATTTCATAACGCCAGAGCTTGCCATCATATACAGACTATAGTCTTCGCATGTAATTTAGCTTTCTTTTGGTGAATGAATTTTTGAAGTCTTTTTATTGGTTAATGCGTGAAAGCGTCATAAACAAACTCGAGCAGTTTCGCATTTATAATATTAGTATGGATATTTAGTGTACAAAAAATGTCCGATCTTTTTACATCTATACTAATATTATAAATGCGAAACTGCGTGTGTTTGTTTGTTACGCTTTCACGCATAAACCAATAAAACGATTTTGAAAATTCTTTTAAAAACAGAAACTAATTTACGTGCGAGTAATTTAGGTTGTATATAATGGTTAGCTCTGGCGTTATTGAATTATAGATATTAATATTATATTTTTATTATACGTTTTCTGTCCCTAAAACAAGCGAGTTATTGTTTAAGTCAAATGTTTCAAACAATAAATAAATAAATGTCGCGTTGCATTGTTTCTGCCCACTCCTGCAGTAATTGGCATAATAATAATAATAATAATAATAAGTTTAATAATAAGTTTTATTCCAGGATGTGGGGAGGATAGTGCAATCCCACACGTCCCATATGATTGTACATATTTATATAATATATTTTATAACATTTTAAAACAACAGATTTTTTTTTTTTTTTTTTAACATAGAATAGGAAAAAAAACAAAATAAAAAAAAAATATATTTATATATATAAAAATTAAATATAAAAAAATAAATAACTAATCAATTCTATTCTTCAAGCTCGGGCCCAGCGCTCACTCAGGAGTGGGGTTTGGTGCTGAAACGCTGCGGTCACCACTGCATTGTCGGAAGCCATTAGCCGCATCCTGGCTCCAGTGACCCGATGTCTCTTTAGACCGGCGAATCCGTGCAGTCCTAGTTCAGTGAACATTGTCGATGCACTGCTATATCTTCTGAATCCAAATATAATTCTACATGCATCATTATATTGGATCCGGAGTCGTTCCATCGAGGTGGTTCGGTAGTTACACCAAGTTTCGCATGTATATAGATTAGTGCAAAATGCATTGAACAATGTTTAATGGTTGTGTTAATTTAATCCATATTAAGCATCAACTGAAATTCCCATTCAAAAAGTTGACAACATCCTATCCCAGAGACAGGTAACCACTCAACCGTAACCTGAAGACGATGTCCGCTAAGAGAAGAAGCGTCATTTTTTTCATAAGTCGTTTATTTGACATAACAAGTCTGCCGCCGTCAGAAAATCAATGGACCGTTCAAATCTTCATAATTAATTAACAACTATAATAATTCTGTGAACCAACCCGTATAAAAAATAATGTTTTTTTTTTACTACAATACCTAAGTATATCTATTTCCTATTTCAGAAAAATTGCATGAGTGTGCGCGTGAGTGCCGTCACACTGGGATAGAATGCATTTTATGACAGATCGGATGTCAGGAAGTGGCTTAATTTCCACTTCCAAGATTTTTCCATTCATTCATTAATTCATTCTCGAAATCAAAATCAAAATTCAAATAAATGTACATATTTAAAAAGTATGTTTCTAATTTTCTCATTTAACAAATCAAAACCAACATTTTCTTCGAAATGATAAGATTTTGAAGCAGTAACTTAATTACCTACTACCTATTTATTAATTTAAAACATAAATATTTTAGTTAACATTTTGTTTTATTTTAAACTAGCGAATTCCCGGCATGCGTTGCTGTGCCACTTAATAAAGAAATTGTTTCTCTCTGCGTGCCCTTTCCCATTCTTCCAGTTCCCCTTCCACTCCGCCTTCCCTCTTCCCACTACCCTCGCCGTCTTCCCCCGTCCCGCGAACCCCTCTCCCGAGTTCCTCTCCCCCCTCCCAAGTTCCTCACCCCCTCCCGGATTCGCCTCCCCTCTCCCGTGAATCCCCCTTCCGAGTTCCCCTACCCCCTCCCGAGTTCCCCTCCCGGATTCTCGCCCCCCTCCCTCATTCCATACATTCATTCCCGGTACGTTCAGTTTTCAAAGAGCTGGCGTGCCATCTATTGCATTTTTTTATACAAATTTCATAATGACAGAGCTCACCAGTATATGCAGAAACCATCGCTGGCAGGCACACATCAAATCCCCAACGTTTCATCGCAATCGGATGAACTACTAGCAACGCCTAATTTCATGACGCCAGAACTCATTATTGTATATAGTAAGAATTGCGGTCATGCGCACATCAAATCCCCAAATTTTCATCGCAATCGGATGAATGGTTTAGCAACGCATAGCATAAATACATAGACAGAAACTTATTTCATTTATAAATATAAAGATAGTCCAAATAAAGGAAATAAATTCACTGGAAATATAATTCTGAAAGAATCTTTACTAAACTATAGTCAAAGTTTGCCACATAGTTAAAGCAAGACATCTATTTAAAGTTAGTAATCTAATCAAAGATAGTCATGCAGTAAAAGTCAATCATCTGGTCAAAGGTAGCTATTTAGTAAAAGTTAGTCATTTAGTCAAAGCTATTAGTCAAAGTTAGCCATCTAGTCAAAATAAGGCTTGCTTGAATAATAAACTGAATGCAGAAGACTTTCGAAAATGCAAACGGAACACACAAATAAGTTTACAGACATACGAAATGCAAAAGGTGGGTTAAAACAGGACTTCGTCACGCGCAGTCAATTAAATAAAGTAGGTTGGAAGGAAAAGTAAAAATTATACGTTGTCTATCCAAAGATACTGTACTGTTTTCTAAAATGCTGTTCAAAGCAGTTTGGTTGGGTATGAACCAATTTTCGCGAAATTATGACTTTTGTCTTTTTAAAACTCTGATGAAAATTAATTTTTACCCGAGGCGTGAGATTTTTGTTTAATTTTTCTGATTTTTGTTTGATTTGCTGATCTTTCTGTTTCAGATTTTCGCTAATATTGTCTTCATCAATTAAAAATAAATTATGTTTTCTGTATATTTATTTATTTATTAAATCGTTTTCCGGGGCTTTTACATATTAATAGTAAGAAATATTTATTTTACTGAACTGCTTCAATAACAATATTTTATATTTGTTTAAAGATAAATTGAAGTTGTCCACTGACTTGGTATAATTGTTTCTCTCCATTAGTATTCCGGGCGAAGAGGAATACATAAGGTAGTTAGTCCCAGAATTTAGTTGCACTGGAATAAATCCTGACTTCTAGTATTACATTGTGGAATCCGGACACTGATCAGTTCAAGCAATACCGGGCTATCAACTAAATGATTTAGAACTTTATAAAGAAATACCAAGTCAGTGAAAGTTCTTCTGTCTGACAATTTGAGCATATTCATTTCATTTAACAGAGTATTATAGTTTAACATAATTGCTGATATACCAATTTTAAAATTTAGAAAACGTAAGAATTTGTTTTGTTTTCTTTCAACAGCTTGTACATGTGTATTATAATATGGGTTCCAGACGGGAGAATTGTACTCTAGTTGACTTCTTACATAAATAAGTAATAAGTAAATAATAATTTGATTTCCGATGAGGATTAGAATATTGCTTTCCTCAGTACCTCAAAACTTTGTATTTGGAAATGTCTGACTAATCAACTGGACGATCATAATATGTAAAAGTGTACCCTCTCGCTGGTACAATACTCAGATTACTCATAAACACTACCAAATCATTTATAATGCACAAAAACTTGAAGTGGAATTGATGTTTTCTGGTGTACTAATAGTAAAATTCAAAATGTCTGCCTAACCAACTAGATCATACCGATGTTTGTTGCAAGTTTATATTTCCTAAAAAATATATGCCTAAATATTAGTCATCTGTGGTAAATTATTTATAAGCTATCTCTAATTGAGTCATCAATAAACCAACTTTATTTAATACAAAAATTCAGAAGCAGCACAGGATTAATTTTTTTAAGCCCTGCTGTTATTTTTTGTACCAAATTAATCAAAAAAGCTAAAAGGCAGATTTCACAAAAAATTCTCATCGATTCGATTTTTAATCCTCGATATTTTAATGCCATCAATTGATTGCCGTAATTAACATTCGCCAATAGTTAATTACGACACGAACTTATAAAAGTTAAAGTCCAAACCTGGGAAATATACCGCCATAGCAACAAAATATTGCATTTTACAAAAACTTCGAATCAAGCAAATTCAACCTTTGAAAAGTTATTTTATTTATTGTTTGAGACATCTACAGAGTGTTGACAATTATTACAATAATAGAATTGCTGTTGGGATGTATCTACATAGATAATAAAACTCCAATCAGAAATGTTCACAGCATGAGTAATCAATGTTTAGTTACTAGACGGAAATGCTTGTAGTGATAACAGAAATATTGATAATCAAAATTAAATATAAAACATAGTAGTTTCAAATATAATTCCCTGCAGAGAAAGAGAAAAAAGAAAGAAAGGGTATGACAATAAAGCAGCTATTTATATACACAACAGCTCAGCTATGGGACGTTTTGCCACCTTATGTGTTTCCTCCCTCCTACGACGTGGGTCTCTGAGAGCCATGTTCACATTTTCCACTCCTAAAAAAACCCTCCGACAGCCTCCCCAAATATGACATAGTAATAGAAATTATTTTCTTCAATGCCCCCTGTGTGGAGTTGATGTAAAAAGAAACCTTCCTCTTCCCATCTCCTTTTCCTCCTAACTTACTTCAACCTCACGACATGCAACAAATGAGGACGTTATAATATTCCTACTGGCATACCTACTATTTAAAATATTCAAAAATCATTGAATCTGTACAAAAAAAAATCCTAAGACTGTTATCAATTAAACTTGAATTAAATGCCTCACTCCTATCTTACGAGGAACGACTCCAACAAATTCATTTTACAACCCTGGAAAAAAGAAGACAATTTGCTGACTTAATATGTTTATACAAAATTATTCATGATAAGCTTCAAAACACTCATTGTCTGAGCAATATTCATATTAAAGTTCCTAATAGGAGGTATAAAATATTCCATCCTGAATTATTTAATAACAATATTGCATACTTCAATCCACTGTCTCGAATGTGTCGTCTATATAACACCATTGAATGTGACCATATAGATATCTACGCAAACAATCTCACATATTTCAAAAAACAAATTATCAAACTCCTACCATCACTTCGTGGGGAACAGTTATGTAGCTGCTTTATTGTCATACCCTTTCTTTCTTTCTTTTTATCTTTCTCTGCAGGTTATGTATTATATTGACACTACAATGTTTTATATTTAATTTTGATTATCACTATTTCTGTTACCACTTCAAGCATTTCCGTCTAGTAACAACTAAACATTGATTACTCATGCTGTGAACATTTCTAATTGGAGTGTTAATATCTATGTACATCCCAACGGCAATTCTATTATTGTAATAATTGTTAACACTCTGTAAATGTTTCAAACATTAAATAAATACATACCTAATTGGAATCCTTGCGCGGTATTTATATCACAAAAAACATTTTATTAAAGAATTGTGGTATTTCTCGGTTTATAAAAAAATGATTGAATTGACAGGTGTTTAGCTAAGATATGAGGTGAAGGAAAGACAGTTGACAGAGGGCAGGAAGTATTAGGGAAGATGAGTGACATTAAAGTGTCTAGATTATTGGGTCAGATTGCGTTGGATAACTTTTTAAAAAACTTTGTGGGTTTCGAAAACCGATGAATGAATTTTTCATCCAAATCGTGGTAGTAATGAAATTAGTACTTAGTTTTTGGGATTTTTTTTGTAAACTTTTACTAAATTGATGAACTAATTAACCGTGACACTATTTTTCCGCTAGAGTAGGCAGAGAGGACAGACCAACAAACAACTCGGTCTTGGCACACACTCCTTGCCTTTCTATATTTACATTCATATATCGTCTCATGCATTCTCTTCTGTTATTCTGCCTTTTGACAAGGTGCCATGTCTTCCTCGAGCGTCCCCGATTTCTGCTACCATTCACATTAGCGTCATATATTCTTAATATATTAATTGTTTTTGTGCTTAATTCGTAGAACTGCATTTAATTTTTTTTTTATATTTAATTAAAATTAAATTTGAAAGTTTTATTATCAAGTTCTGCAAGTATTTTAGAATGTATGTGGAGGGAAAGGAGATTGGGAATACGAATATACGAAAGTACCTACCTATTTAGATCTGTTCACGGAACTCAGCTAAACACATTTAAGACAACGTTTCAATTCTGAATGGTGGTGTTACACCAAGGCGATATAGAAATACGTACAATTAATTCAAAATAACAAATTGTGAAATAAAGCATATTAATCAAATAAAATTAACTCGCGCACGCAGAGTTCAATCCGCGACCTCCGAATTCATAGCCTAGGTTCTAAGGTTAACTAAGTAATTTCTTTTCAATTTCTTTAATTATTTCATTATAGGCCAGTTGTTCCACAGAACTTGAATAGATCTTTCATAGAACAATTATCTTTGAAAATTAATGAATAACAAATGTTCAACTGTGAAATAACTGGTACATGTTATCGTGATTAATTTTTGGGGTATTATGCCGTGTTGCGCTGACTCCTTCTTTAGCCAAAATTTTCGGAGAGCTGTGAGAATTTCAAATCCTATTTGTTACATATTAGTTATTTGCAAACCTAATAAAATTTTATTTTTCAAATTCTAGATGTCACTGTGGATCTACAAAATAGATACTTACCTACCGTTAAAAATGCCTACAGGCCTTTTTTAGAGAGGCTTTTTTATTTTCATTTAGGCCTGAAGCGATAAGGTGTCAACATGTCACTTTCTGACTAGTATCGGATCCAATTTTAATGGATATTGTCAATCAAAAATTTTGGTCCATGACCAAAAAAGACATTTTTTTTTAATAAATGAATGAAGGAATTCTTAAATATTTCTATATGGATTTTTTGTGTTTTTTCTAGATGTGCCTTTATATTGGATGTATTTTTAATCAATTTGATACTACGATTAACTAAATACCTACGTACCTACTTGAGTCATGAAGAAATTTCAGAAAATGTAAAACCTCAAAAAAAAACTAATGATTACATTGAGCGAGTTTACCAGCTACTAGCCGGCGAATTCACTATCTGCTAGCAAACTTGTTCAGTATAAAATCTGCTAGTTAGCTAGTATATATGATTACACTGAGCGAGTTTACTAGCAGATAGTTAATTCGCCGACTTGTAGCTTGTAAACTCGCTCAATATAATCGAGACTTCACATACATTTTTTGAAATTTCTTTATGATTCAAGTAGGTATTAAAAACAAGCAACAAGAAATCGCAAATATAGAGTTGTATGGCGGTCCATCCTCTATCCAAACGTTAATTTCTACACTATTTTCTACCCTGCTAAACCTGCATTATCAAATAGCCAACATCACTGCAAAACACTAACCCACAGTCAAACAATCCAATCTATAAAAATCATTTAACGATCTCATCCCAAAACAAAAAAATATCATTAAATTATATTTTGAAAATTGCCGCCCCTCTTCAAATCAAAATATTCCGCCCCTTCGCTAAAATGAAAACTTCCGATTGGTGGAAACCTCCCCATTGTGAATAGTGGCGAATCCACCCCTAAATATATATTATATCATCCCTTCAACCACCACTCTTGCATCCCTATGAAAAATATTTTTTTTTATGTTTCATGGACTCTAATAATAAATTAATAAATTTTTGAGTCTTTTGAATTTGTAAATGTTTGGAGTGATGAAATAGAAAAAAAATATCCGAAGAAGCGAAGCTGGCAGCTCCGGGAACCATTTATTGAATAACCAACACCCCTGCCATAAGTAACCCTAAGTCGTTCGCTACGTTTGGTGATTTAACAGGAGTGCCTGGGTTCATGGCGTAGGGTTTGTCTAGGTATTGACGGTGAACTAACCGCCGGACTCTCTGGATTAATTGAATTGCATCGAAGTGGGAACATTGATCACATTGACCCCCAGATTCCTACTAACCCCTCAAACCTTTTCCTTCCTAGAACTTCCTTTCCTTCCTTTCCCTAAAAATACCCTTCACAAAACATCCCCAAAGAAGACATAGGCCTCGAGGGAAATTGTTTTCCTCAGGGCCTCCTGTGTGGAGCTAATGTGAAAAAAATGGCAGTGAGGCATGGCACTGGCAAAGGATGAAAATAGACTAAACGCCATAGAAATGAGATCCCTGAGGCGTACGGGTGGTAAAACTATTTAAGATCGTATGCGAAATGTGGCGATTCGCAAAGAATAAGGGATGCTTCAGATGGTTTGAGCGTGCAGAACGAATAAATGAAGAATATAGTGTAAAGAGAATGTATGACGCGAATGTAAATGGTAGAAGAAGTCGGTGACGCCCGAGGAAGACGTGGCACGATCAAGTGAACCAAATACTTGAGTCAGTACATGTCGACAGTCGAAATAACAGAAGAGTATGTATGAGTGTGAATGAAGCGATGAGTGTGTTTCAATACCTAGTTAGAACCTATAATTGCGGTACGTTCCAGAGTGGAAGATACTCTCAGTAAATACCACCATTCAGAATTCGCCGTTATTAGCCGCCAGTATTAGCCGTTTTTTTATATTAACTCCACACAGGATACCTTGAGCAAAATAAATTTCGTCAATGTCATCTTTGGGGATGCTGTGTGGGGGGATTTTTTGTGGAAAGGAAGAAGTCAACAAGCGTCTTAAACATTCTAACCGTTTTTCAGGAGGGAGGAAGCACAGAGGCCGGCAAATTTTCCACAGCCGAGATGTTGAACTCAAGAACGAGTCGTAAATATTACCTCTTTCATGTGATAAATGTCAGCTGTGTACAAATGTTGGGAGTGTTTGCTGACTGTACACCGGTGCTGAAGAAATCAACGAGGCTTGTTCCTCAGAGCGTCTTCCATTGAAATACCGATAGAACAAGTGTTTGTTGAATAAGAAAAGAAGCTTGTTGAAGCTTGTGTGTATCAGCGACAGATTTAATATGAAATTTTCATTTCCACAAGTTATTTTCAAAATTCTTATTTTTGCCAGTATCATCACGATGCACCCAGTCACCTTTCCCCTTACCACCCCCCTCTCTGCGCACCCCACCTTTATCTCCCGCAGCCACTCAACCCCCGCCCCCACTTCTCCCCTATCCCCGGACTGCCGCCGTCATAAAACATCCGAGTGGGGGGAACAGAAGATGGGGAAAAGGGAGAAAAGGGCCTATAATGTTTTATGGAGCGAAAACAGGAATGAATAATATTTTCGGTTTTGGTTTCAGGGATTTTCAGCTGAGTTGTGTTATATTTACGACGATTCTTTTGTATTTTTTCTATATTTGGCATAATAATTCTTTGATATTTATCTATTTTTAAACGTTTGAAAGGCAGAAATAGAACCTTTTTTCATATTATTTATAAAGGTTTTTCTGCTGTATCCGATAAATTCTACGTGCTCAAATACTTGTACTTTCTCTAAATAAAACAATAAATAGTGTTAATGTCAAGTGACTTCCAGGTAAGTATCGTCCTGTAAATTTTCTGCTTGTACAGAGTGTAAACAAATAAAAAAAATTAGGAGAAGGGGGTGGGGGAAGACGAGGAAGGTGGAAGGGAACGGGGACGCACGGGAAAGGACATTATGTATTGCTAATTGCTACAGTAATTTCCCCGAAATACCAAGCGAGCGAAGCCGCGGGTAAAAGCTAGTATTAAGGGTCCACTATTCGAATTTTGACCGATTTCTTACATATCTCCCTTAAACAGTTGAAGTTTTTAAGCTCTTAAAAAAATATATGTTATTTTTCAAGATAATAGCTAGATACGTTCCACGCAATAACGCAATAAATTATATGAAATTTCCTCGATAGAAAAAAATCGCAAAGTATGCTCCGAAAATTATTTAAAACAAGTCTATTTCTATTATTTTACAAGTTATATTTGTGAAAAAAATACTTAAGATACATTCCACGAGATTTTTGCTCTATTTTCAACGAGTCATGTTTTATTAAGCTTTTTCGCCATTTTCGCTACGATTTCATCACTTAAAATATTAGCGCGCTCTGTCCAACATTCGTAATTACACATCTCTCCATCTTCTTCTTTTTCAGCCGAATGGCGCCGCCTTAAATAATATGCCGTAAAATAACTCGGGGAGGCTTTACAGTCCGGTACATAACTTTGACATTTTGAAATAACCTACTAGTGGCCCAGAAAACGTCAACATTTTGTTTAATACCCTATAAGTTTTTATGCATTACAATTAATTGGCGGTGTTCAAGAGAAATTTGAGTATAGGGGACACTTTTACATATAAACTGCATGTTATACTCAAATTTCTATTTTTTGGAGTTCTGACTAATCCACTGGACGATAGATACATAAATAAGTAAATAATTTCTATCATGAGCTATAAAGCTTTGAAATACACCCATTATCTTTCGAAAATAAGACGAGGTGATGTATTTTTTGTTTCCTGTAGTTAAACTCGACAGTGATAACAAGAGACCAAGCAAACAAACAATATATGCGCATAAATTGAAATTCAAAAACATAACTTCGTTGAATCTAATTTACACACAAAGTCAATGTCAAACTATCTTCACTAAACAGAAAGAATCACGCGATTACAAAAAATAAACGTCTAATTCTCTTTTCATTTCATTTTTAAACGAGCTGCTTATCTCCGGGTACAAGCTGCGCGTGTGGTACCGCCCCTTTTCATACAAACTCGGACTTGTTTATGTTCCCGAGGCGCGAGTTGGCTGGCGAACTCGGTGGGAGCAGTTCAACAGCGTAGGTTGCAAACGCTGTACCAAATATACAAATAAGTTGATTTTATTGTGATATTGTGGACAAGGTAAATGGTTTTAAATGCTATTAAAAATTACAGTAAAAGTGAGTACTAGTATTATCAATATTAAAAAAAGGATAGGATATATATGATTTTTTTTATATTATCAAATAATTTTTTTTGTACTTGTAAAAAGCGTTAACTTTGCGGCTCGCCATAATTAACAATAAAAAAACACATACATTTATTGTAGACCACTTTTTCGGAAGCACCGTTCTTCGTCAGGAGAATATTGTAACTAATCCACGACATAGAATATTGTCAGACGTACAAATTTTAGGTGAGTGAGTGGGAGGTAAGCAAGGGGATAGGGGTAATTGCGGGATTTCCGGGAAAAACAGAGCTCACACACCTAAAATTTGTATGTCTGACAATATTCTATGTCGTAGATTAGTTACAATATTCTCCTGACAAAGGAAGGGTGCTTCCGAAACCGGTAGTGTTAATAAAATAAAAGTGGTCTTCAACAAATTTATGTGTTTTTGAATGTATTTTTTTAAATTTAAATTGGCTTAGCACATCATTGGTGCATCGTTTATGAGATTGACCTTTGACTTAGTACGTAATGCTGTCCTTGTTCTACCGATATTTCAATGGAAGACGCTTCGAGGAACTAGCGTCATTGATCCCTTCATCACAGCTGCATATTCGGCAGACGCGCAAATCAATTTGGGAGGCGGTTATGAGTACCGCCACCCCGGAAACTATAACGGAAAACCAACACCCCTGCCGAAGGCCACCGCAAGTGATTTGCTACGTTTATTGACTTAGCAAGGGTGCCAGACTTCTTGGGTGATGTTTGTCTAGGTCTTGGCGGTAGATACGTTTGTTGGCGGAGACCTTTTGATCTCTCCTGCCTGACCCTCTCGACCCATCGCCTTACACTGCAGTCGGAGGAATTGATTCATACGTACGTCACTCCTGGACAAACCGTTCCCCAGATTTCTAAACACGCCTAATACCTTTCCCTTCTCAGAACTTTCTCTTTCCGTTCCCTAAAAAGACCCCTCATACAGCATCAACACAGGTGACATAGGCCCCCAGGGAAATTGTTTTAAAACGATTCATTGTTTGAAAAAATGAGAAAGACGTATGTTAGAGTTCATAATATCAAAATTTTGATGACTTGTATCTTCTGTTCCATTCAGTGTTATTCAAAAATTCAAAAAATTCTGAATTCAGCATGCTCTATTTAATGTGATTGGTAAAAAACGAGGGAATTGATCGAAGAATTAGTGCAGCAAGCGTAGTGTTGCGTCATCTCTACAGCTCAATGATAAGAAAAGCCGAGCACAGTATCAAGAGAAAGATAGCAGTATTCAAAACGGTATACCGCCCGACGCTCACTTACAGCCACCAGATATGGACGTCAAGCAAACGAACACGCTCTAGAGTCGAAGCTGCCGAAATGAGGTACTTGAGAGGAGTGGCAGGGGTTATGAAATGGTATCATACAAGAAACTCGACGATCCGAGACGATCTAAACATTGAACCACTGCTACTCTTCATCGAAAAATCGCAACTGAGTTGGCTTGGGCATGTACTAAGAATGCCTGATGACCGAATTCCGAGGAAGATACTACGTGCGATTACAGAGAGTAGACGTTCAGTGGGCCGCCCCAGACACAGCTGGTCGAGGCAACTCCAGAAACTGTGTGAGAAGAGGATGGGACTGCCATGGACGGAGGCCGAACAATCAGCACAAGACAGGGACGTATGGAGGAGCCTTGTCGATGCAATGAATCCCCGATCCGAATAGAATAAGGGGATGAAGATGATGATGATGGTAAAAAACGTGAAATTTCGATTTAAATACAACCACCCTATACGTTTTTTTTTTTTTACAGTTAATACCGCACAAGAGTCCCAACTGCTTCCGTCTGGAGCCAGTGAGACTATGGCATCCCCAATCAGGGTATGTTGTGAGGCTGAAGGTAGTGGGGAGGGGAAGGAGATAGGGAAGAGGAAGGTGGGGAAGTACCTGGCTATTCAGATCTGGTCACTAAACACGGCTAAAGCCATTTTCAAGCAACGTTTCAATTCTGAATGGTGGTCTTACACCAGGGCGATACTGATAGTATCTTCCACTCTGGAACGTGCCGCAAATATACTATATATTATTTTAAATGAATAAATTGTGAAATAACACAAATATCAAATAAAATTTATTTGCGCACGCCGGGTTCGAACCCGCGACCTTCGGATTGTGAGTCCAGAGTCTTACCTCGGGACCACGGAGGCCGTCAAACGTATTATTATGTAAAAATAAAATAAATATTTAAAAAGCTAAATGTCATTTTGTCTAGAACGCCTTTTACGAATAAACGATCGTTATAAATGGGAATCCAAAAATTTTATCCAAGTATTTTAAAACTTAATCTGAACTATAAAAAATGGATTTTTTAAATACGAAAACTAAAAGCACTGTCGTGATGTCAAAAAAATGTAAAAAATCCATCGTCTGAATTTGATGTCCCCTGCTGTCGGCAGCTGCAAGTTACCATCATGGCGTTGGGGCAGGGGGTGATGGGGGTTAAGGGGGGCGCTAAGCGGCTTAGCTCCCGAATGGTGGGGCCGCCCGGCTGCCCTCCCCCCGTTCCTCTCCAACCTCACCTAACCAGAGTATGCGGAGTGGGCTCGGTCTGCAGGGGTAGATAACAATTTGATCGTAATATTATAATTACGGGTACTATTTGTTTTAGGAATATGCAAGCCGAAAATGTGTATGTTCTCAGTGTGCCTTAAAGTATCACAAATATAAGCAAAATGCATAAAAATCGCTTGGTAAAAGGAGGCTACAAATTGTCGATTTTGGCAAAAAAGTGATTTTTATTTGTTTTTTGATTAATTTTATAAAAAAACAGAAAAGTTAATCAAGGAAAACTATCACAAATAATTTTAGCCATAAAATGGTCACTTTAAAAAGTTTTTCTATATGCGTTCATACATTTCTAATGAAAAAATAAATTTTTTTAGTAGTTTAGGCTTATATTTTTAACAAAGTAATTAACAAATTTTATTTTAATTCTAGTCAAGCAAAACGATAGGAAAAGCTTAGGTTTACCCAAAGCATATTTTTTGGTATTCATTATATTAGCCAATTCATAGTAAAGATTAATTAGACTTCGCCTTAAGGAGCATGAATTTTGAGTCTGTAAGAAAAAATACATTTTTTAGTAGTTTACACTTAAATTTTTTTTTTTTAGAAATCAACAAATTTAATTATAATTCTAGTCAAGGGAAACGATAAGAAAAGCTTCAATTTACCCAAAGCATATTTTTAAGTATTCATAATGTTATCTAATTCGTAGTAAAGGTAAATCGAAAATAGTGATTTTAAGTCTGTGTTTATTTTAACACAAAAACATAAAGATTTTTTTTTATAACTCATAGTAAAGTTGTCGACCGCTGTGAGTGTATATACCAACTATACGAACAAAACCTACACAAACCTGCAAACCCGGCAGGCCCTCGACATTACACAACTACATAAAACCAGACTCGATGAGAGCTCACGGAGCACGCAGCCAGCTTCATACAATGCTGGCAAAGCAGAACGATGAATATATATAAATATAGTCCTACATACACCCTGTATACTATTACTGTTCATACTATGGGTAATCAAATACAGTGTAAGGTCCTCGCAATATAATATTGATAAGTCGAACGATTGGCGGAATCGATTTTCATGTGGAAAGTCGATACAGGATAAGATATTAATTAAAAATACTTGTGGTGACTTCAATATTAATACTTACTACCAGTTCCATGACAGCTGATCTCTCGACAGTTGTTGCCTCCTATACTTATAAACAATATACAGTCGGTTTAGGGAAAATACAGTGTACCCACTTAAAATATAAAAGGAGCATAAAATATAACTAAGGAATGTGTAAAGAGGACGTACCGCCGAATATCAAAGTAAAACATTCAAATGCTTCAAGGAAAAATTTACAGTACCCGGGAATACACCAGATATGAACCCTATTGAGAATTTACAGGCCATTTGCAAAGAGTATGCAAAATCGACTGCACTACAAGAACAAAGATGGCAGAAACGCTCTTTCGTTTTTGATTTCGGGATGAGAGGACCTCTGAAAATTGACAAATCTAGCGGAGTCCATGCCAAAACGAGTGAAAGCAGTTATTGAAGCCATAAGGGGAGATATTTCCTATTTATTTGCATAATTATTATGCAAATAAATAGGAATCCTCTTATTATTGTTGTTGTATAATTATGTAAAGATATTATTTTACAAGCAATAAATGGCTTCATAATAATAATTGACAATTATTCCATTAATTTGCACAATGCTATAATTGTCTATATATACCAGCGAATAAGTGCAAAAAAGATTGACATTGTAAATAAATTCGTTTGATACCCGTACCAAGGTATTTTTAAAGTCAGTTTTAGGTTTGAAATTGGTACATAATGCACAAGAAATTATAATTTTATAAATAATATCATTCCGAGTGTATAATTTAAATATCAACTGTCGGGTCACCCTAACTACCTACCCTGATGAGGCACGGAACTGGCAGAGGGAGGATGAAAGTAGACTAATAGAAATGAGATCCCTGAGGCGTATATGTGTAAAACCATGAATGATCGTGTGAGAAATCTGAATGGAGATTATCAGGAAGATTAAATAAGGGACGCTTCAACGGTTTGGGCATGTAGAGCGGCTGAACAAAGAAATGAGTAAACGAAACTATGAGATCTGAGGATTTCTGTGTGGAGGTTCTTTTTAAGGAAATGGAGGAGAGGAAGTTCTGGGAAGGATAAATATATGAGGGGTGGTTATGAATCTGGGGGTCAGTGTGTCCAGGAATGATGGATTTATGAATCTATTCCTCCAACTGCGGTGGAAGGAGATGGGTCGAGAGAGTCCGGCTGGAGAGGTCGAAAGTCTCTCTCGATCCGGCCCGCCATGCAGAAGGTGAGCAGACGCATCCACCGCCTGGACAAACCTCGCCCCATGAAGTCGGTCATCCCTGCTAATTCATCAAGACATAGCCGCCATTCAATGCGGATCTACTTATTTTCACATGGATTTGGCACACATTTTCCTCAGGGATCTCATTTTTACGACATTTAGTCTACTTTCATCTTCTCTCTATTAGTTGGACAACTCACTGCCATACATCACGGTTGGTTTCCACTCTTCTACAAAAATTGTGTTTTTAAATCCCTTTGCACCCCATTGACAAAAGAAAATCTTGACAATATCACTGGGTGCTAATTTACGGGGTGCGTCGGGTCGTTAGAAGGGCGTTTCGCCGTCTAGATAGGCCAATCTCCCCTCCAGGCAATTGGACCGTGATTATTACATTATCGTCATTTTATTGGCCTGTGTCGTTCCAATGATGGGTGTTTGCGAGCTCCATTTGAGATGGGTTTGATTCTATCATTCTGTTTAGATGCAGCGTAAACCAGCTCTAAAATTTTGGCAAACTTTTATGAGAATGTCTGAGCCGTTTTATATAGTTGCTGTTATAAAGAGGTTTTTGTTGGTTAGTATATTTTTTATCTACAAGATTCATGGTTGAAAACGGACTATCCTTTGACGAATTAAAGTTTTGTCGTATTTTTTAGGTAGATATAAACGTGTATAAATAGAAACCTATGTTATAATTTGTATGCTATAATCAATCGATTAAAGGGGTCCCATATCAAAATGCATGAATAAACCTAAATAACTTTTCGACACATATTCGTAAATTCATTTCGCAAATCTGAAACTTGTAGGCTTTGTTTTATTAAGATAACTTACTTAAGATAATATACTGTGTATTTATAAAACAAACAAACAATTCTGTACCTTAAATTAAAGAATAAAGCAATTGCTACGGACTTAGTGGTTTATCCTTTAAGGTTGACTGCCGATTGCGCGCCCGGGACGCGCCCTGTAGCCGAATAAAATTTTTTTTTTTTTAAATTTTGATATGCGATTTTAAACCTTATGTATAAAGAAAATGTATGAAGGACAAGGTCAGAATCGCTTGGGGCATTTTTGTTCTTGATGTAATAGATATAAGGAATACACCCAGCGACTCAAATAATTATCTTTGCACATATCTCTGACTTTCCGAATGACATTTCTCCCGCGATTTCAACTGCCAAACTGTTAGCGCCGGGGGGTCATGAAAAGATCGATAAACCTATCAATTTGTCAAATAAACGCAAGTAATATTGTTTGTAGGCATAGTTTATTGTTTAGAGAACGTGTTTCGGTAAATATTATATACGATAGCATAAAATAAATCCACAAAATATTACGTCAAAAGTCAAAACATCGCGAAATTTACCACTTTGCTCCATGGCATTCTAGGGGTAAGGTACAGAATTAAGAGAGAATACCAATAACTTCCTCAGAACTATATAATTAACATCGAATCGGTGCCTTGCAGAAACCCACAACGGCTGACGCTGGACGTAGAATCTATACTTATTACCTACGTGTATGACACTCACGTAAGATATCCGATCACCGTGGGCAAATTACGATATTTTGATAGCAAATTATTACAGAATTAGAGAGGCACTAAACATGAACCTCTTGGAAACCAATAATCACGTAGGTACATAGTATAACGTCCTATCTTCAGGAAAGCCAACCACCTCCAGTCCCTGGAGGGCTGATAATAAAGAGGTTCCAAACCCGACAATTTACTAAATAAAATAACGAAGGTACCAAGGTCGTACCTTGCGAAATTCCACAAAAAATGATTTTTGGTCCTACCTTGTGGGAAACCGACCGCCTGTCGATCAAATGGTAAATTAACCCAAAGCGGCCCTCCCCCCAATAATTCGGTTTCTATCTTATACAATTAACAAAAACGAATAACGGAGGTATCAAAAGAGTACCTTGCGGAACGCCAAAATAAATTGTTTTTAATGAGACCAGTCTGAAAATGTCCGTAGTAGGATGAAACCGGTCCTGGTGTAAATAAATTAGTGGAAAAAAGTACAAAAGTGTTTTAATTTCAAATTATAAATTGTTTTTGTTCCTACCTTGTGGAAAGCCGACCGCCTCCAGTCCATGATGAGCTAACCCAAAGGGCCCCAGCCCGCCCAGATGGTGGTGATGATGGTGCGGCTGAGCGTAGGGCGCCTGGTGAAGGTGGTGACTCTGCTGTTGGTGGTGGGCGGCATGTACGTGGTGACCCTTCAGGTAGCCCGCCACTTGGGAGCTGAAGTAGTGCTGAAGGGCGGAAGGGTGGGCGGGCGCGCCGGTAGGGGCGGCGCCGCTGTTGGTCAGGAGTGCCATCGGACTAGAAGAAAACACACAATTAATTAGTAAATACCCGTTAATCTTCCATTTTTTCTTCTTTATTTATCCCCAATTGAGAATGTCTTACTCTCACAGACCCCAAAAGGTTGGGAGCAGTTAGGACTCTTGTGCAGTACTCGCATAAAAAAGTACATATATACATAGGTACATATGTACACCGCTTCCACGCTAGTACCACAAATCTTTGGGGGGGGGGCGGGTTGATAATTCATGAAAAATTTGAGATTTAGTAAATGAGATCTTAATTAATTTTTCCATCATTTACGTTTCTCAAAGATCGAACGGAATAAATTGATTGCGTCTTGGATGCATTATTCAAGTGTCTATGGAACGCGTTTATGACTTCTTTCATTTCTAAGAGCTTCGTTAGTTCAATACGTTCATTAAATAAGCCAATAATTTTGCATAACGAACAACATAATAAACAAATATGTGCAAATTGATAGTTAAAAACTGTTAAAATAAATAAATTAAAAAATTAAATTAAAAAATGATAAGGACAACAATATAAGCGAAATTCAATAAAAAAAAATTTGGAAACAGAAAAAGATATTGGCACCTCTGGGACAAAACCCAGGACCTTCGGCTTTCCGGGCCACTGCGCTAACCGCTGCGCCAAGGTGTCGATATCCGATTCGGTCGTTTATAACGGTATCATACTTCGACTAAGAACCACCAACATTGTCTTCATTTTCTTAACGCATATTTTATTGGCTGCTGTCTTTATGTATGATTGCAAGATTCAAGCCCGAACTAATGCTATCTATGTAGTTTCTGGATAAATTTTTATCCATTTTATTTTTAATGAACAACATCCATTGGCTTTTCTCCAAGTCTAGGATGAATATTTATTTTTATTTTTAACTTTATAAGTAAAACCTCAAAATTGTTACATTTAATTAAATGAAAACCATATTAGCGAAACTCAATCGAAAATTAGGAATTTTTCTGTTTCCAGAATATCGATTGAATTTCGCTAATAGTGTCTTCATTTAATTAAATATTACAATTTGAGGTTTTACTCATAAAGTTAAAAATTGATAGTCACGAAAACATCTGATAGAATCGTCAACAACGTCTGCTAAGAGATTAAACTTAAAATATTTGAAAATCTCCGACTACCATCACAATAATCGAAAAATGTTGCAAAGGACGTGATGGAGGCCTTAGCCAGCCGTGGAATTGAACTCACGTCGCTTGGGTGTGAACCAGACGCGACGCCAACTAAGCCACTGACCGGTCAATAGATATAAAAAAATGTTTCTTTACTTATGAATAAAATTAGGACGAGATTAAAAATAACATTAAAGATAATTAAAAAAAAACTAAAAATTTAAAGTTTAAGAAGGAAATATTTTGTAGTCAGGAATACAATTTACCCCAACACCAGAAACTGCAGGTAAAAAACAAGTACCATCTTTACCCCATCACAAAGAATATCTTCATCGAATTCCTACAATGGTATTGTTTTTAACAGTACCAAGAAAGCAGGATTACCAAACAATTGCCACGCACGTGCCCCGCCACAAGAGATGATGGGCAGGAGTCCCTTTCTTTGTCTTACCCGTTACCATTCATTCGAAACTACTTTGGGATCAATGACTCTAAGACGTATGCTTTTTACAATCACCACTTTCATAGATACTTCTAAGAAAAAACTGGGAGGTCATATTATAAAGATTTGTTTTGTACCCACATTCCAAAATTGTGTAGAAAATTGAACAATTATTACCGTTAAGATGAAGCTTGAAAATCTGATAATTTAGAAATATTGTAGATGCTTCAATTAAATACTGCGAGTAGAACATATTTTGACCTTGGAAATTTATTTATTTATTGTTTCTTTTCACCGTAGGTATAATGTTCACAAAACAATTTATAAGAAATAATCGAGTATTTTTTTAATAAGCCTTTTTGAAAGTCTGAAAAACAAATACAATATCAGGCCTATAAGAAATAATTTCAAGTGCCAAAATCTCCTACTAATGAATCCATTTTCGGATAATTTTTAATATATTTAGGGAGGCGGGAATGGGTACCGCCGCCCGGGGAATCTTTATTGGACAACCAACACCTCTGCCACAGGTCACCCCAAGTGGTTCGCTACGTTTGGTGATTTAGCAGGGGTGCCCGGGTTATGGTGTGAGGTACGTCTAGGTCTTGGAGGCGGATGACCAGAACAAACTGAACCCCAGATTCCTACCCATCCCTTAAACCCTTTTCCTTCCCAGAACTCTCCTCCTTCCTTTCCTTAAAAAAAACCTCCACACAGCATCCCCAAAGATGAAATAGGCCCTGAAGGAAATTATTTTCCTCAGGGCCTCCTGTGTGGAGCTCATATAAAAAAATATAAAAAATATATATATAATGGGGCAAATTAAGTTCTTTAGAAAATAATCGGAAAACATTTAAATATTTGTGCCTGAATTTCAACATTGTGCGTTCAACGACTTTTGAATTGAGAATTAGACCTAATGCCGTCCGCATAAGGACTATGTGCATTTTGTATCCTAGATTCCTATGAATTCCTAGTTCCAAGACACTGCATCGCTTGATTCCGTGAAATCGATTTTTAATTTCCTTGTTATTACAATAAACAATGCGTAAGAAAGGAGCTAATGTTTTTAACAGGCCTTTACAAATCAACCTGTAAAAAACAACTCTCAAATATTTTCTCCAACCCTTCCAAAAAAGTGTTTTCAAGTATTTTTTCAATCGCTTCCTAAAAGAGGTGGGCATTCCGATTCCGAATTTTTCAAGGACTAGTGGATCACCTTAAGTTTTATTACCCTGTTTTGCCAGGGGTTCGTTTTGAATAGTACGAAACAAACAAAAATATGGCGCAATAAGTAAAATAAAGTCAAATTAGCGAATATTTCAAATCTGCCTGACTAACGGTGGAAACGCCATTTCGAGCTGATAATAGCTGCGAATTAGAAATTTCGAGCAGATAAGGTTGTGCAAATTTCATTACGCTAGAGCTTACCAATAAAGATTTTTTTGCTGCTTTATGCAAATCAAAGTGCGCCCCACGGTTGAACTTGGCAGCCACCTCTGGTCTGGAACTCCAAAATACCTAAAAAATACCCTCGACTCTGTGCAGAAACGGGCGGTCCGTTTGATAGATTCTCTCATATTAACAGACGGATTGCAATATTTGGAGCACAGGCGTCGGGTGGGAACGCTATCCTTTTTCTACCAGTATTTTAATGGAAGATGCTCCGCGGAACTAGGTCATTGATCCCTTCGGTATCGGTGCATAGTCGGGAAACACGCCAAACGCGTGCCCAACAAAATTTCACGGTTGACATTTGTATGAGAACGACTGCTCGGCAGTGGACCGATTTACCGGCCTCTGTGTTTCCTCTTTTCTACAACATGGGTACCCTCAAAAATACCCTCCACACAGCACCTCAGATGACATAGGCCCTGAGGGAAATTGTTTTCCTCAGGGCCTCCTGTGTCGAGTTAATGTAAAATAAATTTAAATTTAAAAAAATCACGTAATATTTCTCAAAGGTAGCATATTATTCAAATAATATTCAAATATCTCCCAAACCATCTTAGGATGTAAAAAAAACTGTACCAATATGATAATGATTTCCTGGTAAAACTAATTTGCCTCCAAATACTCAATAATAACTGAAAAGGTACTGAGTTCCTCTCATTACTTGATTATTTAGAGGCATGATTCCAACTACACTGCGAAAATACTAGGAATAAATTAATTGAATTCTAACATCTGTTCAATTGGTAATTTTCAATCTACGAAGTGAAAGTTTATAGATAGATGCAGTAGATTTTTTAATGTATCATTAAAGAAGAATATGAGATAATCTAAACGAAAATATGATAAAGAACAATACACAATACAATAAAAAGGTAACGTTGCAACTAGGATATGTTTGTCCAAAACACTATCTAAAGCCTCGATGACATTGAGCGAGTTTACAAGCTGGGAAATTCACTATCTGTTAGTAAACTCGCTTAGTGTCATCGTATTATATTACTTGCTGACTAGCAGATTATGGACAATCTACGAAAAAAGTTGAAGGTGGTCAACTTTACTCGCTACTCGCTCAGGATGGTGGCCTACCAACAGCTGATTTCGTAACTGTCAGAATTAGTTCGCGCGGGAGCTGTAATTCTCGCTACCGGCTAGCGTGTGGCGCTAGCTGCGAGCTCAAGTTTTTTTACAAAATGTTGACCGAATTGGTTCGCGCGAAATTTTAGCTACTACTGTCGCTACTGAGCGAATAGACAGTTTTGTGTGTCATCATGACAATTTCACTCGCCGATTCACCCGCTTTTAAACTTAACGGCTATTAATTAGCTTGTAAACTCGCTCAATGTAATCTCAAGGCTTTAGTTACAACCCGATTGTTTAAAACTTTGTGATCATTTAAAGGTAGTAGCCAAAAATAGGAGAAAAATTAGCTGAAGATAATATTGTTAGTTCAGAATTTGGAATAGGAGGCCGACAAAAATTAGGGGTAGGCAGAGAAATGGACCGCCAAACAGTTGGTCTTAGCAAACACTCCTTGTTGCATTCGCATTCATATATCGTCTCATACTTAACATTCTGTTATTCTGACCCTGACCCTGCGCGACTCAAGTAATTGGTTTACTTGATTGTATCATGTCGACCTGGGGTGTTCCCGACCTCTTCCAGTACATTCAGTGTCTGTTGTGAGTCTAAAGGTAGTGGGGAGGGGAAGGAGATGGGGAAGAGGAAGGTGGGAAGTACCTGGCTATTCAGATCTGGTCAACAAACACAGCCAAAGCCATTTCAAGCAACTTTTCAATTCTGAATGGTGGTCTTACTCCAAGGCGATACTGAGAGCATCTTCCACTC
Organism: Glyphotaelius pellucidus; assembly: GCA_936435175.1. NCBI lineage: Eukaryota > Metazoa > Arthropoda > Insecta > Trichoptera > Limnephilidae > Glyphotaelius > Glyphotaelius pellucidus. The sequence goes on along the minus strand of OW386566.1, from coordinate 17,422,422 downwards.
TGGAACGTGCCGCAAATACACTATATATTATTTTAAATGAATAAATTGTGAAATAACACAAATCAATCAAATAAAATTTATTTACCGCGCCGGGATTTGATCCCGTGACCTTCGGAACGCTAGTCAAGAGCCTTCCCGCTGGACTACGCCGGCCGTCAAAAATATCTAAATTTTCCTTAATCTTTATATTTACTACATTTATCTTACGATCATATTATCACACGTACGCCTCAGGGATCTAATTTGTACCACATTCAATCTATTTTCATCCTTCCTCTGTCAGTTCCATGCCTCACTGCCATACATCAGGGAAGGTATCTGCACATTGTGGACTACACTACAGCTAGGATTTTTTTTAGAAATTTGGGCGGATGGTTTCGACAGCTTCAAATTTCTCCGAAATTGCAAAATGTCGTTAATTAGGGAGGTATATTTAACTACCTTATAATTTGACAAGTTGGTACGCAAAAGGTAGCTTTATAAAATTAATATAATTAGGTGCATTGAAGTGATCTTGAAATTTACTACGTAATTAATTATTTTAGGTATGTTTTGGTTCATCCAATTAAAAGTCGGCACAATTGTATTCCATTATTCTCAAATCGTTTTGACAGCACCGTAATTAAAATATAAAACAATTAAAATTGCCTTTGAAATGATATACATAACCTACAAATGAAAATAATGCGGGAAAATTTGTTGAATATATCTCATTGAATTAAAAACGGTTGGAGCCATAGAATCAAGAATAATACAAGAATTTCGTACAAATTTGAATGGAAACAAATGTGCCACTCTCTTTGAACCTCTTAGGACAATGCAACTGTTACCAGCACTGCTGGTCGCCGCGGCAGTGGCGTTTCAGTTGCATTGTTGACAGATTGCCATGGTAGCGGCTTACGAACTGTCAAGTTTTGACTTATCAGAACACAAAAATATCGATTATGTTAAGGAGGTTGATTGCAATTGCGTTGAGAACTAGTTTTTTTCAGTTTCTCCATGAGAGGAGGCCCTTAAACTTGCCTGAAATTGTATAACATCACCCCATTTACAAATTTGGAGGCGGGTATGGGTATCGACGCCGCGAAAACCAACCGAACCAACCAAACCGCCCAAATTTATTGGAGAACCAACACCTCTGCTACAGGTCACCCCATCGCTACGTTTGTTGACTTAGCAATGGTAGTTGGGTTCATTGGGTGAGGTTTGTCTAGGTATTGGCGGTGGATGAGTCAGCCCATATACTGCGTGGCGGGCCGGATCGCGAGAGACTGGGAGAGGGAGGCCTTTTGACCTCTCCAACCGGAATATCTCAACGCCTTGCAACGCAGTTGGAGGGATGGATTTATACGTCCGTCACTCCTGGACACATAGACCCCCAGATTCTTACTCACCCCTCCGAACTTTTCCTTCCTCTCCTTCCTTTCCTTAAAAAGATCTTCCACACAGCAACCCCAAAGATGACATGGGCTCTGAGGGAATTGTTTTTCCTTAAAGCCTCCTGTGTGAATCTAATTTTTTTTAAATAACTCAAGAATAAAATGTTTTATGACTTCTTAAATAGCATCAGCGTGTTTAGCAGGGGTGCCCAGGTGCCCGGGTTCATGGGCTGAGGTTTGTCTAGGTCTTGGAGGCGGACGACCAGGACACACTGAACCCCAGATTCCTACCCACCCCTTAAACCCTTTTCCTTTCCAGAACTCTCCTCCCCTTCCTTTTCTTAAAAAAATCATCCACACAGCATCCCCAAAGATGACATAGGCCCTGAGGAAAATCACTTTCCTAAGGGCCTCCTATGTGGAGCTCATGTAAAAAGAAAATCTATTAGGACCTTCAGTTAGAAACTTAAAACCTAACTAAGACTTAGAATGGGTTTTTTCAAAAATATTTTACAATTCATCAAATATTTGAAGTTAATTTTCACGTTCTGTAAAAGTGCTTTTCAAGTTCTGTGATTATTTCAGTTTTATGAAGCAACTGGCCTATAATGATATAATTACGATGACCGGACAACTCTGTATGAAATCAACTCAGAACTACCTCAGAAAAGTCATTAAAAGTGATGTCAAAAAAATATTTAAAAAATTGGTTAGATAGGTTACGTTAGGTAAGGGTTACGGGCTAATTTAAAATAAAAATCTTCACAACTTTTAATAACTTTTCAAGAAAGTGTTGAGTTGACTTTATTCTCACTTTGCATGGAACCATAATAACAACTTGCAAAAATGTTATTTAGTTTCTAAGTTGTTGAATATTGGTCAAAGTAGGTTCTACTGAAACAGGAATAAATATATTCTCCCAAACCGTTGGCTTTTTATTTCAAAATGCATGCTGTTCAGTAGGAAAATGACTAGATCCATATCTGAGGTTACTGCAGCAGGAGCCAGGTAAACTGAAAGCCAAACCAGAAACCTTCCCAGAAAAATAATAAATATCACTTATATCCGGGACTTCTGAAGGATTATCAGATTTGCAAGTTGCGTGGAAACCATTCTCAAAGCTTCTGTGTAGGTAATGCGTTTTAGGGTAAAAAATTGTAGATGAGAATAATATGTTTTATGCGGTTCCATGAAAAATCAGACCTGTGACAAAAAGTGATGAAAAAAAACAACCTAACCTAATTTTTGGGTTTTTACGCTGTGTTGCGTTACCTCCTTATTTAGCCAGCGTTTCGGAGAGCATTAGATCTAGTCCATCATCTGGTGTGATGTGAAGTGATGACCATCTTCCCAGATGATTGGTACCTACTGTAAAGCTGTTCGAAAAGTTAGCTAAAGAAGGAGGCAGCGCAACACGGCGTAATAACGCAAAAATTAATAACCTAACCTAATTTTTGGGTTTTTACGCTGTGTTGCGTTACCTCCTTATTTAGCCAGCGTTTCGGAGAGCATTAGATCTAGTCCATCATCTGGTGTGATGTGAAGTGATGACCATCTTCCCAGATGATTGGTTACTACTGTAAAGCTGTTCGAAAAGTTAGCTAAAGAAGGAGGCAGCGCAACACGGCATAATAACGCAAAAATTAATAACGAAAATATTTTTGGCCATGAAAATCTGAAATCATATCTAACCTAAACTAAATTAAACTAATTAAATGAAAACAAAACCAAATCAATTAAACTAACCTAACAAAACCTTAATTAACCTAACCTAACCTATTATAAACCTTTTCTCTTTTGATATTTATTTATTTATTTAAGGAACATAAACAGTTTTAGTAATATAATATACATAAGAGGATTATAAAAAAACGGAGCAATTATTAATGTTCACAGATAGGTACTAAGAAACAAGATTAACTGAATGTAAACTAGAATATTTAAGAAAAATTTAAAAAAAAAAACAGAACTAAGCAGCAATTTAAAAAATAATAATAGTTAAAATCTAAATTCAAACCAATACACAACAATAAAATAATTGTGATTATAACTTTAATAGACTGCAAAATAGGTATTTGGGTTGGGAAGGGTAAGGGGAGGAGAGGGATAAGGGAAAGTTGCTACGCAAGTAATATAAAAATATTAGACACAATTAATTTAATCGTCATGAATATGTGTTAGTCGCGATGTGATATGACGGCCAAAAGTATTAATAATAAATCGTGATGAATTTTTAGGTTGTTGTGCCGTGTTGCGCTTCCTCCTGTTAATAGCCGAAGTTCTGGACAGTGTCCATCATCATCAGGGCAGATCTGTAGATTGTGGTGAAGTTTGTGTTCACGTGTAAATGTTAATCGTATTATTGGGCCAGTTTATTTTCACATTAGCTCCACACAGGAGGTCCCGAGGAACATAGTTCCCCTCAGAGCCTATGTCTTCTTTGGGAATGCTGTGTGGAGGGTCTTTTTAGGGAAGGAATCTGAGGTTCAGTGTGTCCAGGAGTGACAGACGTATGAATCCAACCCTCCCACTGCGGTGCAAGGCGATGTTTCGAGAGAGTACGGTACGAGCACTCTCTCCCGATCTGGCCTGTCAGGCAGCTGGTAGGCAGACGCATCCACCTCCAAGATCCGGACAAAATCTCACCGCATGAACCCAGGCACCCCTGCTAAGTCACCATAACCCACTTGGGGTGAGCTACGGCAGAGGTGTTGGTTATCCAATAAATGGTTCGCAGGGCGGCGGTACCCATACCCACCTCCCAAATTTAAATTTTCAGAGAAATAATAAGTGAAATTAGGTTTTCGGCGATTTTTCACAAAAACGGCGCTCTACAAATTGTCCAATAATAATAATTATTATTATTAAGTGAAAAATCACCTTTGCCAAACGAGGCTAGACTTTTCAAGAAACGCATAGAACCAGAGAACATATTTCTAATGGTGTAAGCTGTAAGCAAACAACATTTTCTTTTTCAAACTTTGCAAATTCACTCTGTGGCTTCATTATTAATAAATGAAAACAAATAACTTTGTGTACACAATATCGACATATTTCGAAAACTATGTTTTCTTCGTCAGGATAATAAGTTAACTAAATTAATTAGTTTTCGAAACATTTCGATATTGTAAATTAAATAGTGGTGTACACAAAGTTATTTGTTATCGTTTATTAACATTTTCTTTATTTATTTATTTATTTAAGGAACATTAACAGTCTTAGTAATACAATAAACATAAAAGGATGATAAAAAAACAGACCAATTATTAATGTTCACAGATAGGTATTTAGAAACAAGACTAACTTAATATAAACTAGAATATTCAAAAAAATAATAAGAGTACAAATGTGAATTCAACAAATGGTAAACTAATACACAACATTAAAATAAGTGTGATTATAACTGAAATAGACTGCGAAATAGGGATTTGGGTTGGGAAGGGTAAGGGGAGGAGAGGGATAAGGGAAAGTTGCCACGCAAGTAATATAAAAATATTAGATACAATTAATTCGCACCTAGAATGTTATACAGTGAAGTTTTGTAGCGACAGTAACTAGCAGTAAATACGTCAGCACGTGTGTCTATATTTGCAAATTTGTTGTTATTGTAGTTACATGTCCTTTGTTTAAATTCATTTTGATTGGAATTGGTGTTGCATCTATCAATATAGAAAAGGGTATTTTGTCTACTATATCGAATGGACGTGTGGAAATTTATTTTGTTTATTAACATATGATTCACTGTAAAGTAATCTATAGTATATAATTTCGACGTACTTACATTATTTTTTGTATCGATCGCGTGACCTTTGGATTCCGAGCCAAGGATCTTAACCGCTCGGCCACGAAGGCCGTCATATTATTAGTATTACTTTTTTTATTATCAAACAATTATATTGATTCGTCGCCATTGTGATATCAACTCGCTAATATATAATACCTACTGTAATTTATTGCTTTTCTGATTATTGTAGGACTTTGAACTCGGCTTTATATAGAAACGTGTGCAGGTACCTACCAAGTAGTCATGCTTCCAAGTATTAATATTTATTCAAAAAGATAGTGTAATTTATAATAAATAATCTGGTGATGTTCTGACGTGCCTACCTACACATCAGTGGCGGTTTGTGCAATGAGGCAGAGGAGGCCTCCGCAAAAAATAAAAGAACGAAAGGAGAAAAATATACACGTACGTGTACATCCAAAGTAAAGTAATATTTTTTTACTGAATTACTGAACACAGCAGAGTTCCAACTGCTACCGTCCGGAGCCAGTGAGACTATGGCATACCCAATTTGGGTATGTTGTGGGGCTGAAGATAGTGCGGAGGGTTGGAGATGGGGAAGAGGAAGGTGGGGAAGTATCTGGCTATTCAGATCTGATCACCAAACATGGCTAAAGCCATTTCAAGCAACTTTTCAATTCTGAGAGGTGATTTTACACCAGGGCGATACTTAGAGTATCTTCCACTCTGGAACGTGCTGCGAATATACTATATATTTTTTTAAATGAATTAATTGCGAAATAACACAAATTAATCAAATTAATTTTTTTAGTCGAAGTATGATATACCTAGTTAAAAATGATCGAATTGGATATCGACACCTTGGCGCAGTGGTAGCGCGTTTGCCCGGAAAGCGAGAGGTCCTGGGTTCGAGTCCCAGAGATGCCAATATCTTTTTCTGACTTTTCTGTTTTCAGATTTTCGATTGAGTTTCGCTTATATTGTCTTTATTTGAATTAAATATTTTTATGAACTCTTTTTAAATGCAACAATAAACTCAATTCTAATTACTCTATTTACTCACCAATTCCAAGAATCCATAACCTTGCGAATAAATACTGCGAATTTATAGATATATTTAGTGTTGACAGTTTTGAATGTTTCAAAAGTCAACTAATCTCGAATTTATCTGCTAATAATTAACTTTTATTATTTTTTTGTTCTTTTCATAAAATCTTTTTTCATCCAAACCTCACCAGTAAAATATATACTTATTTTATAATATTTTTGCTGTTCTATTTGAAGTAATAAAAACATATAATTGTTTGTTTATACCCTAATACTAACTAGTTCTTATACATGACACTTTGTTTAATTTCAGGTCTTATTATTAATAATATGTATAAATATTTTAAGCTGAATTGTTTTAGTTTTTTTGTAAGTACAACTCGTACTATTTCATTTCCTTTAATTTATGTTATAATATTCTATACCTAACGAGTTGATTGCATTCTTATTTATTCTGTTTTATTGATTATGTAACACATGTGATTAATATTGTGAATATAAATTTCCTTCTATTCTTGTAAAAGCCCACTAGGGCGTAAATAAATTATGTAGTTTGACTTGCAACCATATTATCCTGCACCCATCACTTACAAATTTAATTAACCATTAATTAACCACTAACCATTAATTAACCACTAACCATTAATTATTAGTATACTCCACAGTCCAACAGGTCACTGACCTCTTCTCTCAACAAAAACATTTCTTCAACACCGAATAACCATCGCATAATAACAATTCTTCAACACAATAAATTATTGCGAATTCTAAAAATATTATGTTATTTTATTTTGATTTGAATTTATACTGGCGCCATGATATTTTTTTAAAAAAGCGGTCTGATTTGGAAGCAATATGGCATAATAAATTTATTAATCCGCAATTTAGTAGTAGATACTCTCAGTATCGCCGTGTTGGTTGTAAAAAAACGCCACTCAGAATCTAAACTTTGGAAAGCGATTGGCAAATCACTTTTTTATATTAATTTTTACCACGAATCGGTTTTTTTTTTTTACATGATCTCCACACAGGAGGCCCTGAGGAAAATAATTTCCCTCAGGGCCTATGTCATTCTTGGGGATGCTGTGTGGAGGATTTTTTTTTAAGGAAAAGGGGGAAAGGAGAGTTCTGGGAAGGAAAAGGGTTGGGGTGGGTAGGAATCTGGGGTTAAGTGTGTCCTAGTCATCCGCCTCCAAGACCTAGACAAACCTCACCCCATGAACCCGGGCACCCCTTCTTAATCACCAAACG